>OZ038520.1:41729128-41879128 GCA_964036315.1 Acanthosepion esculentum
TTATTTGCACTTATTTCAGATTGAGTGAGAAGTGTATTATATGTTTTTTTCTGAAAACACTCTGAGGCAAGTAGAAACCTATTGTCTTTCTATAGGCTTTGAAGCAATCTAAATTCCATTTAAGTCTGAAAGTTTAACTAGTCTTTCAGATTGAACACTCTATAACTGTTTAAGATGTGCCCATGCAATTTATTTTACTCCATTATCATCAAAGATTAGTTCTCCTGTCTTTTTTGTGAGCCACAAATTGTGATTATTTTTCAACAAATGAACATAATCAAAAAGCATATGTTTATTATCTGCAGTTAACCAAGATTGTTTCAGGGAGTGTGGGATATCATTTTAAAAAAAAAAAAGTTAGATTTACTCTGTTGCCATCACATATAATAAACTTTACCTCAGCTGGTACAGAGCTGATGGCCTGAACTGTTAACTCAATTTATTCAAATAAAAAGGCTGATGTTAGAAATTTTGGACCTGTATTAAGATGTATCAACAAGATCAAGATTCCTAAATACCATTTTTGCATAATGAATTACAGACCCAAAAGTCTTTATTTGAATTTCTTAAGCCAACAACACTAATGGAGTAGCTAGCTGAAACTAAAATGTCCCACTGTTCTCATTGGATCAAGGAACATTTAAAACCTGCCTCTAATTCTCTCCCATCTCTACATTATGACTTGGCCATCTAATATAGAACACCATGCACTAAAAATTTAAGAATACTAGAAAACTCAACAAAAAATTCATAAAAATTTGTCATATTTAATCACACACACACACACACACACATTTCTGTTTATATGTTATTTTAATAGATACAATTTTTTTTTAATAAACTCTCTGTTTTTTAACTAAACAGTATTAATTACATTTACTGGCCTGAATGTTCAACAAATTTCATAGAAAATATGTGCTTCTCTGATGGGAATCAAACCTGTAACCCTTTATGGAACCATCATTTGATCTGATATGCTTTTAACCATTCAGCCACAAAGAAGTGTCTGTCTATAAACAACAAATCTTTGATAATCTTTCCCAAATGATCATATTTTCTCACAAAACATACCTTAATTATATTCAAACTGGTAAATGTAATTAATACTGTTTATTTAAAAAACAGAGCATTTACTTAAATAAATTGTATCTATTAAAATAATGTATAAACAGAAAATATATTAAATAAATGTCGGACTTAATCCATTTCATTTTTTTTATATATATATATATATATGTTTGGGTAAATAATTTAAATGTATCATGTCTATTTATTTTAGTTTTAATTCTTTCAAGCCCACAAATTAATTTCTTGGTTATTGTAGAAAAGAAAAAATTCAAAAATTTTCTTTCAAATAATTTTTATTTTCCCAAGATTTTTTAATTGTAGTATTTTAATTTAGTATTTTTTATATAACAGTTTGCTGCTACAAACATTTAAGAACTTTGTTTCTATACTCATAGTTGACTTTATACAAATATATATTTTAATCCCCTGTCATGGTCTAAATCATTGAATTCTTCATCTACAAATGAACAAAAAGAAAATGCTTCTATTATAATTGTAAATAAGATAGTTTATTATTTTTTGTGATTTTAATTATTCATGGGAAAATCACGTTTCATATAGCTTCAGCCTATATATCCAGATTCTGGTAAAAACCTTGTTTTATAATATATCAATCCAGGAAGCAAACAAAAGGAATGGTAACAAATCTGGAAACAATATGGAAAGTGCTAGAATATTCAGTAAAGTTATAGAAAAATTAATCTTGGAAATATCTAGTAATGTTTAGATGCAAGATCTGACAGAATGGAGGAAAACTACAGAAAATGTTGAGAATTCTTCCCTTTGTTTACCAGGGAAGTTAATGGATAATAAAATACTCCTAACCTTTAATTCTTCCAATGGGAATCAATAATGAAACCTAATTTGTGAAATAGCTGTTGGCTATTTATATGGCTGCCAAAAGGCTGGAATAAGCCTTTCAAATAAGGGCTGTGAAAAAGGCTTAAACATATGAGTTGTGATTTTAAAATATGACTGGCAAATGGCTAACAGAAACAATCTCCAATGGCTGTGAAATAACTGATTTTTAACATAGTGTAAAGATCCACTAAGAAAGGGGTCATTAAAATTTGTCTACCAACAGTCACTTCTTACAGTATCGTACCTTTTCAATAATTATGTAACATACAGAAAAGTGAGTGAGATCATCTATTTTGTTCCTATTGTTCAATCTATTTTAAAAAAAAACTGTATTACAGATAGGTGGATATGGTCACAAATTTTTTTGAATGTGTTATTTAATTATTGAATAATCTCCAATGAGGCTACTTTTATAGGGCTTGCAGTCAAAAATTAGTTTAGCAAGTGAATACATGGAATTTAGATAGATATTAGTCTCCCAGGTTAGTTCTTTTTTTTTTTTTGCGGAGTTTCCTATGGCTGAACTCTGCAGGAATTTATTTATTTTTGCATTGCTGAATATAACTGATTTATTATTCAATTGCATTCAATTTACAGAAAATTAGTCATCTTTTAATCTTCATTTCAACCATACTATTAACATGTAGATAGGCTCATTAGAATTTAAAGATAACTTAATGCCACAAACAGCTTCCACGAGACTTAATACTAATTAAAATATTTTTTAACTAATAGGAGTAGATATGTTTGCTTATTGTTTGGTTCACATGCCTCCCCAGTCATTTGGAGAGGAGTACAAATTTATCCCATATTTCCTTTTTAGGATTAGGTTTCCAGTTTCTGCTAAAGTTTTTTTGATTCTCTTTCACTCCCAGTTGCTTCTTGTGTCTTAGTGGCATTATTGCCTTGCTTGGGGTTAATTTGATTACTAATATAAAATTAAAAAATAGTTCTGTGATTCTGAAATTTAGATTATTCTTTCTTTTTATCACATTTTTGTTTTTTATTTATTTATTGCAAATTTCTAAAAGGTAAAACAAAAGATGTGCAACAACTGAATTCTTCAAGTTTCTGAATTTTGTTCTTTTTCATGATACGTGTTGTGGTTGCAAGTGCATTATGAAGTAATTTCCTGTTCTTCCACAATTTTCAAATGTTCATAATCTGATTTGTCAAATATTTTCGAAAAGTTTGGTTTATTTGGGTGTGAGAAATGTAAAGAAAGCAAATATTTGAACTTTGACAAAATCTGATTAAATCTGAACTTTGTCTAAAACCAAGTAGAGAAGAAATCTAGTGAATTCTTTTCAATTTGTTTCTGGAAAATTCTGGGAAAACTTTTGTTTTCTTTTTTCAGAATTCAACACATATAAAGTGCTAGAATTCAATAAGGAATTGGCTTTTTTTTTCTTTTCTTTTTTTAGTTATGTCATTTTGGAAGAACTAAACTTTATTCTAGTCTCAGTTGAGGTTTATTATGTATATAAAATTATTCATTTATCTTATGAGATAAGTAACTGACCACACAATGTTTTTGTACTTTGAAATCATCTATAATTCAGAAAGGGTTTATTTTGGCATCTTTTTAATAGCATATTTGGATTCCATGTTTAAAAAGTCTCTGGTACCAATTTTTAGGGTTATGGCTATCTAATACTTGAAATATTATTATACAGAGATTGTATTCAAAATAGCAGATTTTGGTTCACAACATGCCAACAGGACCAAATCATAAAAATGGAATAATCTTGGAGCAGCTAAGAGTTAGCGCTTCAAATTTTCAGGTTTTTCTAGTTTTAATGATACACACATTTAATACAAAACAATCAAGGAATTCCCCAAGAGATCAGTTACATAGAGTAGGAGATTTGATGTAGAATTTACCTATCAAATCTTTATCAAATTGTAGAAAAGTAGGTATAAATTTTTCAGCATCTATATATTCAAATGAGGAGCACTTGAATGTAGACAATAATTTATCATTTCTAAAATATAAGCCTGCATACTTAATTCCTGACGTATTTCTGATAATATGAAATCATTAATTCCTAAATAATCATTTTTTTACTCTTTTATCAATTTTAAATTTCTAAATATATTTATTATTGCTCTTATACATATTTTTTCTTTAAAATTATTAATTTTAAAATATATTCTTTCTACAGAGTAAACTGCCCATTTCCAGTCAGATTCTCTCGGCTATCAGTTATTCTTAGCAGCCAGGTAAGAGTACATTTTTTCTTACAAAGTTGATATTGTCTGTAGAATGAATATTGTGAAACATTATGAACCATATCTCTATTGCTACCCACAAGAACAACAATATTTCAAGACCAATTGGAAATAAGAGTGCCAAAATTAGGAGGCTGCCTTCATATTGTCAAATGGGATTTCCAGCAAAACAACCTTACACACACATCTTGCTTGCACAGGTTCAGATAAGCACAAACAGCTGGGACACAGAAGCCCTAGCACAACATACTTGCTATACATCTCAATGTTGTAATTAGGACATAGAAGTGGTATTGCTAAGAGATAGACCTGATAAGTTCCTTGTGGGGGGGTCACCCAATAAATAGAAGGTGGATTTGGACAGCCATTGCAGAAAGCCCCTGTACATAACAACAACCAAAAATAGCAAGAGGCAAGAACATTAACCACCTCAACCTCAAAGCTTCATTGAAAGTTGGAGAATCATATTTGACAGTTTTACCCAACCAGGGAGGCTTAAGCAAATTGTCCCCAACTACCATCACTTTTGATGACAACCTTGTCTGTGTAATAAAATTCTTAGTTCCTCATGAATATTCAATCAACCAAAGTGCTTCAGTCTGCTTGTTACTGATTTTATTGTGCCAGACACACCATCCATCATGTGTTATTGCATTTCTCTAGACATTATAACCCAAACTGTCAGCCTTGATTGCATCATCATCAGTAGTTCTGGTAGGTACTCCTTCCTCCTTGTACCTGTAGTTTTGGGCATCAACACCCTACACTGGAGATTAATACTCTGGTTGTAGATCCTGAGAAAATACTGGCTCAAGTAACTGAAGCCACTGGTGTGACACCTTGAATTTGCAGGCCAATCAGAAGTCCAGCCTGTCAACAAATGAAAGCAGAACCTCACACCATGACTAATGCATCAGCAGATTGCATCACAATACTTCTAACCCTCTTAGGATAATTAACCAAGTGAAGAACCATAAGGAAAAAGGTGGATTTCACAGATTTGAGCACCACCACAGAACCAGAACTGTCTGAAGTAAACAGCCTTTTATACCTTGCCTATCTCATGTACACAGAATGTTAATATTTTTATCATGTTATCTACCGGAATGTTGGTATATTCCTCAAATGAGTGGTCCAATTATGCTGTTTCAGATGACCAACTGAGACTCATCTGTAGGGAGCCTGGAACAGGCAGACTACATTCAAATTTACCTTCTGATTATAGAGAGCACTGTTAATTAATTCCACTAAGTTTTGAATTATTAACATATGAACATGGGTTAGGCAGTATGGATATGCTCAGGCTCAGTTGAAACAGGACTAGCAATAACTGAACAACTAACAAATATGAGATATCCCTAGACATGGACAGTGGAAGAACAATCTTGCCTGTAGATTGAGTAAAGGGTTCAGTCCAAAATTCTTAGATTGAAAGATACCAGAATGTTGTGATGATAACAACAAAAATAAAAAAAATTAATTTGATTTTAAATAATATCAATAATGATAACTCCTCATCCCAGAAATTCAGACAGAAATTAAAGAATTCCATAATTATTTCCTAGTTTCTTAATTATAAACATAAAAATGGTTCCGATCACTGAAGTTAAGCAATGTCAGGCCTGGTCAATACCTTGATGGGGGACCACTTATGAATACCAGGTGCTTGTATGTGTAGGTGGTGTTATGAATAATTGCTTGGAATTTTTAATCAATTGAGTTCCAATTCCTGTTAGGACTGTTATATTTACTTACATACAAATAGCAATATGAACCCACCTCTTATCTCCCAGCTGTGGGTTAATTAGTAAGACTGGTATCACTAAAACCATTATTATGTTTTAAAAAAAAAAAAGAAAGAAAATTTAGATTTTGATATTAACACTTAGCACTCTGTATCATTTATAAATATTAGTTTCCTTTTACTGTATATGAAATCCCCTCAAAATATAGTGTTTTATATATTAGTTTTATATATTTGAAATTGCAGTAGCCTGGCTCTCAATTTCAGTCAAGATTGTTTTAGGTGTTGCCATAGAAGGACATGACTATACAACCAAGAAATTCAAATTCAACTTACATTAGCGGAACTATCATTTTGCTTGGTAAAAATAGTCACTTTACAGAGTGCTAAAGGTTAAATAATCTGTAGAGGTTGATAGGCTGCTAAACAAAATCAGCCATTTAAAAATGACTTATATGTGACTTGAATATGTTCTGCATTAACATGTTATGAATGAAGGTAATTTCCAAAATTCAGTTCCATTGCTCAGTTGTAAATGATAGAACTTTCTGCCATATTTAGTGGGTTAAAAATAAAGCAATTTACTGATTGAAATTTTATCTTTCCTTTTTTTTTATGCTAACAAATATTTTCCATTTCAACTATTTTTACCAAGAAACAAGTATTTTTTTTTTCAAGATTTTTTAATAAGAAATTTACTTTCATTTTTTTTTTTTTTTTTTTTTTTTTTTTTTTAAATTTTTGTTTAATAATGTAATCAGCCTGATTTACTGATTCATTTTTTCTTCAGGTTTATAACCAATACTGTGTCGTTAATGATGGACATGGTATTTCTGCTACATCAGAAGGAGAAGGTGAAAATGGAGATCTGTATCTTGTTCCTAATAAAACAAGGGTTTATAGGTTTTCTTTCTTGCCTGTTCGAGATGATGTTGGTACACAACTAGAGGTGAGATTTTTTTTCTTTTGTTTTACTAAAGCCTTTAATATAAATCTTATTTAAAATTTAATATTTTACAATAATTTACATTTTTACATTATACTTCATTTCATGAAACTACTTTTTAAAGGTTTGAATCAAATAAATAGTCATTTTTGTTTATTCACGTGTTTATTTTATTTTTCTTATCATCTTTTCTTATATTTCTTATTACTGAAAAATGTAGTTGAAGTATTTAGGAATTAAATTATTAATTTATCTTTTTGAAATCTCTGAATAAGAATTTAACAAATTTGTTTATTGTATTTATTTTATCATCTGAAATTCTTCACTTTTTTTTTTTTTTTCATTTTAAGATCAAAACGATAGTACTAGAAATTGGAACAGAAGGACGATTGACTGTTCTTTACTGGATTGGTGCTGGTGGAGATGCAGTTGCACCTCCACCAACAGCACAAACAATTTGGCCCAAGCGAAAACCTGAAATAAATATGGGATGCATTGACTGGAGATCTGTCACTGTCAAACCTGTTACTAAGTAAGAATTTTTTTATGAAATGATGTAATTATTTCAATAAAATCCCAGTTTACATATATTAAAAACATCTCTCTTTAAGTGTGACATCCTTTTTGAGATGTAGGTAATTATGGCTCTCTACAGCTCTCTAAACTTTAATGTCTATAATCTGTATATTGTCATGACTAGTTCTTAAGAAAGAGTGGTTTCCTGTTACCTTCTTCATGGTTTTGAATTCAAAGTTGTATTTCTCCTGATTACCAACTAAGGCTAGAGATCTCGGTATACCCTGTAATTTAACTCTTCTCTAAGAGAAGAAATAAATTCATGCTTTTCCTAAGGGTATTAGCCATTAATATTCTGTAGGTGACTATTTTTGCCAAGCAAAATGTTAGTTCTGCCAATGCAAGTTGAATTTGAATTTCTTGGTTGTGTAGTCATATCCTTCTATTGCAACATCTAAAACAATCTTGACTGAAATTGAGAGCCAGGCTACTGTAATTTCAAATATATAGAATTAATATATGAAACACTACATTTTGAGGGGATTCCATATACAGTAAAAGGGGGAAGTAATATTTATAAATGATGCAGAGTGCTAAATGTTAAGGTGAATTGAACGCAACTGTCTGAAGAAGAATTTAAACTTAGCTTACTGATACCATTCTCTGTACTGTAACCATTTATCCCCCTATGCAATCTATTTTAAATTACATACCCTCATCTAAACTTTAGTTTACACTCTCATATGACTAAATTAGTATTTTACTATTACTTTGGATCTAAATAGTTTAAAAATACCTGGTACAGATTAACAGATACTTAAAAATGAAAACTGTAAAATTGAGTGGGAATCAGTTACTCTAATTTTTTTCACCAAGTGTTTAAGTGAAGTTATATCACATTATTTCTTAAAATGGTTAGATAAATTTTGATGTATTTTGGGATAGGTGTGCAGAATAATTGAAATAAATAAATATATTTGAAAAATATGAAATTTTGGATAAAGGTGTTGTCAAAATAAGTATTGTACTTGTATTAAAAAGTTGTAAAATGTTTTCTTTTCTAATTATTTTAAAGATAAAATGTTGAAATTGTTTAAAAAAAATTTTTTTTAATCTCTACTAGAATTATTCCTCGTCAGGCACGTTTGGATGTAAAACTCATTCATCATTCTCCAAGCTTGGTGAATGAATTCTACCAAGTAAAGATGGTAATTACAAACAAAGAAGATACTCAAATTACAGATATGAGGTAAGAGACTTTAAATTTTAAGATTTTTTTTTTTTTATCTTTGCATAGATCTTTTTAACTATTGAAAATAGAATTGTATTAGTTTACATAACGTTTAGATTGAATTTCTTTTCTATGTAAGTAAGATTTATCTGATTCAGTGAAATGATCAGTTTAATAAATTTATCAGTATTTTACATTTTTATACTTGTGCAGAACTGCATTATTGAAATAAATTTTGGAAAAATGTTTGCCTAGATTCAATTTTTTTCTCTAGAGAGAAAATATATAAACTATTAGCTCAATTGATAACACTAGTTGGATCATGAATTATATAATGTAAAATATTGAAATGATTAGTGGGCAATTGCAGGACAAGTCACTCAGTGGACAATGCACTCACCTCTTGGATTTTACTAAAATTTGATATATAGATAAATTTGTGCCCAGAAGTCTATTTCTAATTTTAGCACAATCTGATACAAAGGTTCAAGGGTTAGTAATTTCAATCTTGTAGTCAAGCCAATTTTTGCTAGTTCCCTTGCTTTTTTTTTTAAATTTCCATAACTTTTTTCTTTTGGGTGTAGCTATAGAAAAGTATACATATTTCAGAATGAATTGAATTTTTCAAAAAAATTTTATTGGTAAATGAAAAAAAATTCTCTTGGACTCTACAAAAAGCATTTTTAAAAAGCCCAGTTCATTCTTATTCAAAATATTCTTTTCTATAGCTACATTCAACAGAAAAAAGATAGATTTCAAAAATCTGGAAAACAAGCAAAAACATCAAAATTGAAATTACTTTAACATTTGAATCATTGGTTGGATTGAACTAAAACTTTAAAAATTGTCTTTTGTGTTATATCGGTAAATAATTACTGATAACAATAATAAGGATTAAGGGTTATGCCAATTGTTGTTTGTATTTGGGACCGTTCCACAGGAGTTCTAATAAAGTTTGTTAAACTGTTAATGTATTTGTCGTTGCTTCTAATATCCAAGCAGCAACAACAGCTCAGAAAGTGATGTACTTTCTGAGATTAATGTTACCCTCATGGACAAAATATGGTGTCAGAAGTAGGATTTAAAAAATAAATAAATAGATAATACCAACATAAAAAAGAACCTGAAGAATTAAGTTGATATTCAGTGAAAAAAAAGGTGTGGGGAAATGTTTGGAGTACTTTGACTTCATAGATGCAGGAAACTGGTCAGTCTGGCGCCAAACATTCCAACATTTCCAAATAGCTTTGAAGCTATGTGAAGAATCAGCAGAAACACAAGTACATTGATATATTGTATGGGAACAGAAGCCAAACAAATATACGTCACTATTCTTCAAGAAAAAGGAAGACAGAAAAAATTTCAATATCATTTAAGGCAAATTTGAGGCATATTTCATGCTGAAAAAGAACATAATTCACAACACAAAATTTTACCTGAGAGCGCAAGAGGAAGAAGAGCCTATAGAGAAGTTCATCAGAGGACTGTATGAACTGGCAGAAAAATGTGATTTCCTTAAAAAATATGACCAGATAAGAGATAGTTATTGGACTAAGAAGTGGGAGAAACTACAACTGAGGGAAAATCTCAGTTTAGAAAAGCTTTAGAGATAGGTCATAGTTATGAACAGTTGAAACACCAAATGGATGAAATACAGGATAAGCCGGTCAACACAGTAAAAGAATACAAAAGACAAAGCCCAAAATAGCTATAATGGAAAAAATTATGCCCAAATACCAAGAAATAACCTGGAATGTGGGAAGTGTAGCAGATCTCCCAAGTTTCATAACTGCCCAGCAAAAAGGAAAATCCGCCATAACTGTGATAAAGTAAACCACTTCACAATATGTTCCAGGTCGAGAACATGGAACATATGAAGAAATAAAAAAGCAGAAACATACTTCCTTAGATTTATATACAAAAAAGAACTTAGAGAAAAATTAGGGAAGGTGATAGCACTAGTGAGGAAGATGTAGAAATGTACATAAACAGTATAGTAAATACTAGATCAGTTACCAATAGAAAATTAAAAGAAATTTTTAATGCTACCACTAAGGACTCAAAACTACAGGAGGTTATCTAACTCACATGAAATAGCTGGCCTAGTAAGTAAGATAGATTAAACAAAGAAGTTAAACCTTATTTTAAGGGTAAGAATGAACTGTCAGTACATCAGAGAATTTTGTTTTACCAAGATCGTATAGTGACTCTACAAAATCTTAGTGCAGAAATGCTACGAGCAATACACACTGGACATCTTGGATTAAATAAATGTAGAGAACAAGCTAAAATGTCGGTATGGTGGCCGAAAATATCACATGAAATAGAATCTGCATTCCTCCCATGAGTCCCTGTATATTTTTTTTAAAAACTCATAAGTTATATCTTGTGCCTGAAGAGTTGGGTAACCAATGAAACTTAAGTCGCACCCTAAACATAGGTATATATATATATATTTATTAGTATATATTTCTTAGCTCTGTCTAACCGCATCAAGCACTGTTATGTTCACACCTTAAGGTGAATTTGGTAAATATTTATTTGCTTACCTGTGTGTGCATGCTAGTGTGTGCATATTCAATTACTAATATCTAGTTATTTGATTTGCCTCTCTTTCTCTCTCTCTCTCTCTCTCTCTCTCTCTCTCTCTCTCTCTCTCTCTCTCTCTCTCTATATATATATATATATATATATATATATATATATATATATATATGTGTAAATATATATATATATATTTATATTTATTATTTTTTATAGCTTAACTGTAGGTGTGATTGATGTGTCAGATGTGGAATCAGAACAGACAAGTAAGTAATATCATTTACAACATTAATCTATTCTTTGTTGTAAATATTCCTTTTCCATAAATAAATATAAAGGCCTATTTTATCATCTATGATAAACTGCAGAAAGGTCATTGGTTCAATCAAAAGGGATTCCTTAAAAATACTGATGTTTGACCACTTGGTCAGATTTTAAGAAATAGGCCAGGCCATGAACCTTTCAGTGCTATCTTTCATTTTTAGATGTTCATGCAAAGCATCCATGAATTCTAAAACATATTATCATTTTCTTGAAATGTTGTATATGCTGATGATTGGGTGGAGGTGGATCTTCTGCCAGTTGTCCAGGCTCATCAGCTGGGACCTATATGCTAAATCTGGTCTTTTAAATTGTGTAGTAATTTTCTGTTGTATGTAAATTGTGTTCATGTATATAGCATTACATGATTGAAAATTATCTGCTGGAGATTCCAATATAGTAACTGCATGCTGACAGAATATTTTACATGGGACTTTATTTATTACTTATTTCCTGGGTAATGGAATCCAACCATGAGTCTTAATTAACCTTTGTAACATTTTCACCAAAGCTTCTTTAGGTCTAGGTAAAGATGACCTTTTAGGTTTTATTAAAATTATAATCATCACTTTTTAAAAGAATAAACATTGCTGATGAGTAAAGGTAGTTAAAATAATAGTAGTGTCAATTGAATAACTGTCCTTTGGACACACCATGTTTTTTTTTTTGTTTTTGCTTTTTTGTGGTCATGAAGGTCCAAGTTTGCCAAAACAACATTGGTTATTTAAGTGTTCTTTCAGTTTTTAAAAATTATGCTAATAATCAAAATTCCTTTGCTAAATATCTTATAAATTTATTTTCTTTTTATATTTCCTTTTCTGTATTTTTATAACTCATTGAATAGTGATAATAATCCTTAATAATAATTAAAAACATTATTAGAAATTGTCATGTATTAAATATTTTAATAATAGAAGCAATGTTCTATTACAAACAGTTATTTCTATTTCATTGTATTAAATCTAATAGCACAAATGCAAAGAACCTTTTTTTTTCCTATAGTAATTGTGAACATATTAAAAATACAGGAATATAGTGATAAAAATTATTAAAACTACTACTCATGTTATTGTTTCTTTACTGTCTAAAATTAATGTATGATTTTATTTACAGCCCATGTATGCCTAGATAAAGCAGAATATGATGGTTTAGTTGAACCTAAAAGGACTGGAATAGAACTAGGATCTCTGGAACCAGGAGAACAGGTAATAACCTGTAATTTATTGCATTTTGTGGAAAACAAATATATTTGAAGGTTTTGAGGAGTGTGGAACCAACTATTAATTGCTTGTGTTCCAGTGTTCACCCTGAATCAGGGTGGTAACTGTGATGACTTACCCCGGAACTCGAAACGCGTACAAACGTGTCTTGCCTGCGTGGCGAATCCTGCAAGAAACATGGCCACTTGTGAAGACGCGTTTTATGCGCGCCGGTCTCGTTCAGAACGAGATTGCGTAACAACACATGCAAATTTTGGCAGTGTCGGAGTGCCATAAAAAGGAGACGTTAGCGGCACAGATAGCTTCAGTCTTTCGGCGGACTTCGTGAAACAGAGTCGGACGTGCGAACTGACTGGCGTACTAAGAGGCAGTTATAGCCGGTACGTTTGATTTGGGTGTCCGTTTCACGACTGCGTAACGGCTGAGGAAAGGAGTCTTGCAATCTCTTTCTTTTTAGCGACGGCAGAGAAGAACAGCCCTTGTCACTTTGCTTATTTGTTTTTTGTGTTGCTTTTACCGTCTACAGTAACACCTATCAGGGCCCCCACTATGGGCAAATAGTTAACCCTCTCCAAAAGGGGTCAAAGTATAAAAATAGATTTTAATACCAGCAATAGCTTTTTGGAAAATTTTTTACCAGCAATACATTTTTGAAAAAAATATTGCCAACAATATATTTTTGAAAAAAAATATTACCAGCAATAAAAATCTTGTCAGCATAAAAATAATCCATTGAGGTTGATATGCTGTAAAACAAACCAAACCAAATTTATTTGAGTATATTTTACTTATGAAAAACTTATCTATTATACTATTTTAGCACAAGGAATACATATGAAAAATATTGTTGGTTATCAATATTTGATTAACAAGTAAGAAAAGGCATTTGATTTTTAATATTTTAGTTTTCAGTATGCTTCTTGCTTATCAAATAGTGATAACTTAAAATCATGTTTTCTAAAGGGACTTTATCATACACTGTTAAACACATACTGCTAAATTGCTCTAACTTTCAGCAAACCTGAAACATATACTACAAATTAGATAACTGAAATACTGATCCATGTAACATCATGAATTTCATTAAAGAAATTAGGCTTTACAGGAACATATTAAAAAAACTTTTTACCAAACCTGCTTACCTACCTTGTTTTGCAACTAAAAAAACACAAAGGAATTTTCCTTCTGTATAAGACTCTGCTCCCAAAAGAAAATAACTTAAATTATTCACCTGAAAACCTTCTTCAACATTAAATGATCCACCTGGAACAAAATCAATCCATCAATATTCTCTCTTTCTGAGTTTTACTCAGTTATTGTTGTCTCTGTTTCCACTGAATCTGAGTCTGTACTACCCAGCCCAGGGATTGAACTCAAAATTACTTTTGTCACCAAATTCATGAGCCAACACTTTAATCCACTGAGGTAACCAAAGAAAGTTGTAGGTACAACAGCTAAAACATTGTTATAACAACATTATAAATAATAATAACAAACAAAATGATTGACTTAACGCTTCCAATATTTTGCAACACTTAGAAAAGAGTGCAATTTAAGAAAAGAAAAAAGACCAAGTAGTTAAAAATGGTTTACAATATTTTGACAGTATGTTTGTCTTATTTAAGTTGATTACTAATACAACTGTTTTTTCTCAAGATAGGCAACATTTGTACAAAGACTTATATTTTTTTTATACTTATATACAATTTTAAAACATAACTTTAAAAAAATTGACTTAATGTGGAAATATTGTTAAACATTGTTTTGATCTGGGATTGAAACTTTGACCCAACCAACCTAAACATATATACTATTATCTAATAACTTGTTTAACTAATATAAGACATTAATATAATTATTCTTAGGGAATTTTCTTATTACAATTTCACAATTTTGTAGGTCATATATTTAAGTGTTTTTGTTTTGTTTTTTTCTTATTCAAAAAGAAATTTGTTTGAATTGATATTTTATCTCATTTTTCAGCTAGTCCGATATGTTTTTGTAAAATGTATGGAAATTGGCACAAAGACAATTTCCATTAAGGTATGTACCAATTTTTTTCTCCCATCAGAAAGCAAAGAATTATCATTTCATTCAAAATTCCAAATAAATTCTAATCATTTTATATATCATTTAAATTCTGACATAATTCTTTTGTTTAATGTACCAGCTAAACTGAAATTATTTGTTTTCAAGATTTTATAATTTTCTGTCTTGTCATTTCTTGCTCTAGATCTTAAACACTTGATGACAATACTAGGATTTGGTGGGATTGGACTTTGTGTATTTATGTTCAATCTACTTGTTATCATTCACTGTATCAATTTGTATAAAAACTAAACACCTTAATTCCTCTTTTCAGCTTGCCTATAACGTAAAAATACAAATGGATCAACAAACATTCAGCTGTACCTGCTACAAGGAAGACACTTTTAACCTGAATACTGTAATTCCGTTTGAAGTGTCTACCAAAATATCATCAATGAAAGTAAGTACAAGCCTCAAATTGAAACTTATTTCCCTTCAAACATTTGTAATTCCCCTGTAGTTAGTTTCATTTCACAAGCAATTTTCATCATGAATCCCATAACCCCTTAGGGTCATAGGGACACCATATGTACTGCAGCCATAGCAACATTGGTGTTTCCTGGGTAAGACAGCCTGTCAGAACTCAGCCCGCTCCAGTTTTTCTTCTCTTAGGCTGGTTGTTGATCAAGACGATAGGGCCCAATCTGTCCTGCTATTTACCCATTGCTGGAAGGAAGAGATGGATTCATACCTTCCTCAAGTGAATGTAATAAATTCGACTGGAATTCAAACTCAGTTCTTCGATTCCACAATCTGATCCACTATCCATTACTCTGACTTGCATCTATCACCTTGACATGAAAAATGTACAGAAAAATTATAAGCAGATGTAATTTTTTTCTTCTTTGACTTTAATTACCATAGTCTTATAAGGGCAACTCTGAGCTACTGCACACCATAGGTTATTCCAACCTCTGAGTCCTAGTCTTTTGCTGGTTCATCTTTTATCTATACTACCAAACACATTATATGTTGTTTTGTATTTGAATAGTTGTTTTCTTGTCTTTACAAATACAATGTTTTATATAATGAAATCAGAATTCATGATCATTTACTGTGTATCTTTCATAAAACTTTGGTTGGAATTCTTTGCACATAGAATCATCTGAAGATATTTGCCATGACAAACATGAATGTTACAAATTTTGCATTACTTTTGATGATTGCACATTTGACTAATGTTTTTCATTTGACATTCTTTTAACAACTTGTAATGTTGATAGGTCATGAAATGTTAATTGATAGTACCAAATATAATATTTGATAGTAGATTATGATCTGTATTTATCCAATGCTATCCTAATCTGGTGATAGGATATGCACAATACAATTCCATTCACCTTATGGCTGAAATATATCACTTTTTTCAGATCTCTCTGTTTTATGACATGTACTTAAGTTATGTGACTAGTTTACCTGTATTGTCTTCATTCAAATATGTGTCTTTTGAACACCCCACCCATCATTTTTATTTATTTAAGCAATGTTACTGAACTATTATGTGTGTGTTTTCCATGATTATGTATGTGTGTGTTTTCCATGATTGTATATGTATAAATTGTGTGAAATTTAATTACTCTTACTTTATATTTTTTATAGTTTGAAAATATTGAGTCAGTTTATTCTGGAGAACGTTTCCTTGTCATTCAAGAGCTCCGATGCACTTCCCCATGGCCTATTGAAATTCAAAAAAGTGAACTTAAAGAAGTGAGTTTTTCATTTTCTCCATGTTTGACAATATTTTAATTTCTGTATATTTGAAAATTATATATACATTGGTATTTGGGTCAGTAGCAAGAAAACATTTAAAATCCATGTCTAATGTACATTAAAAAAAATATTAATTTTACAAGTAAATTCTCATTAACAACTGCATTGAATATTACTGTCAAATCTGGCCTGGTGCTTCTGCTATGTATTCTTGACAAAATCCAAAGAATCTGCAAAGTTACTGGTCTTGTTCTGGCATCTCAGCTTCAGTTACTTTCATGCCACTATAACATAGCTTGTCTGTACCTTTTTTATAAATATTTCCATGGTAATTCTTCTGATCAGCTTTCCTCTTTAGTACCTAGACTATGAATTTAAGTGCAGAACTAGATTGATGGCAAGGTTTCATCATTGAAATAATTAAATGTAACTGTAAATTTTATGCTAAGATTTTTTTCTTTCATAATTCTTGCTTGTGAAACTCTCTTCCAGCTTCTTGCTTTTTCAGTCAACCTGAATCTTCAAAAATTTAAATGTAATGTCAATCATTATCTTCTGTCGTAATTCCTGTTCTTTTGTTCCCTCTCCTTAATGATTTATTTTTCTCATTCTCTCACATTCAGTAATCCTTTACATCTTAGTGGCTTTATTGCCATGCTTGGTGTGAAATGATTATAAAAAAAACAAATTATCATTAATAATGTTTTGTATTTGTATAAATAAAATTTGTTGTTAGTATCATTAGATACCATAGTAGTTAATAAAAATGGGTAGATTAATTTTTCAATCTGTATGAAATGTTTTTAAAATATTGCTTAATTGCAATTTAAAATAGAATTTTTGACCTTTATGTGGTGTGTTTTTCTTCATTATCAATTTCTCTAAAGAAGATTTGTAAAAAGCACTTAATATATGAATCTTCTTTTAAATTCATATCATTGTTTATTTATATATTTGTTAATATGAAATATATTTTTTTATTTTTCATTTCAGAATCCTATTGTGAAAAATTCTAATGAAGATTCCAAATCACACTTGGAAAATGGTAACATATATTTTTGTTTATTTGCATCTATATAATAAAAATCTTGAAATAATCTAACCTACAAATTGTGGCTTTGTCAGATTAAGCAACACTTCATAAATAACTTTAAAATAACTTTACTAATTTCAATCAGATGGTATATGACCTTTGGATTTTGTCAGGTGGGGAGAAAAATGTAAGAAGAGTTGGACTAATACTAAACCTGGGATGCTGTCAACTGAGAGAATTCTTCTAGTTAAACTAAAAGAGAAGTCTTTTAATATATCAATTATAGCTGTATATGCACCAACAGTACAAAGAACAGAAGAAATTTAACAGAACACTGGGTAATGCCAAGACTCAATGTAAAACAGAAAATTACCATCATCATGGAAGATCTGAATGCCAAAGTAGGAAAGGAATAGGATGGTGAAAGTTCAGACTAGGAACTCATAACAAACGCAGAGAAAGATGGATCCAGCGGTACATGGCAAATGACCAAATATTAATCAACACTTTGTTTAAAGAACACTCAAGATGCTCATGAACATGGAGAAATCAAGGAGGAGATATGAAAAAAACCATATGACTACATAATAATCAATAAAATATTTAAAAATATAGTTTTTCACTGTAAAACCTATTCAAGTGCCTACTCCAGAAGCGATCACCTTCCAAAACTAAAGAAAACCAAAGTAACACCTAAACGAGCAAATGACAAAATCTTGCATGAGTCAACTTGCTAAGTGATATATGCTAACAGTTAAAAACAAAATATAATAACTTGAATGAGACTAGAAATTCAAAGTGGAATGTATTAAGAGAATAGTAACATCAGTGAACAAGACTATCCCAAGGAAAGTGAGACAAGAAATAAAGAAGTCAAGGACAGAAGAAATTATCACAATGATGAAAAAGAGACAGCAAGCAATGCCAAGGAATAGTACAGATTATAGAACATTAAACACAGAAATTAGAACAAATGCAGGCAGGCAAAAGAGGAATGACTCAACAAAAAGAATACAGAGTTCTAAAGAATGAGTGTCATAGATAAGGCAGGTATTGCACAAAAGAATTAACAGGATATAACTTACAAAAGAAAAGTGAAAATACTTCTAAGATGGAATTAATTCATTGGAGAACTCCTTCACATTGAGAGAAGAAAATATATAATGCACAAAAATATAGAATGACTGAAATGATAAATTCTGGAATAAGATCAGCACTGGACAAAATGAACAAGAACAAAGCAACAGATCCAAATGGAATTCTAATAGATATCCTCTTAGTCTTAGATTTTAGCATCATCAAGATTATGGAAATAATAAATTAAATATCTATAACTGTGGCAACATACCAGAAGATATTAGTAGCCCCATCAGACAATCAGCTTAATGAGCCACATAAGTAATTGAAAATAGGGCATGAATAATGCAGTTTCATTAAGATCACTGGAACAAGAAATGAAATATTTATGATATGAATGATATCAGAGAGAGCATCACAAATGCATAAGGATATACACTTATGTTTCATAAACTACACAAAAACATTATATAACACAAATATCTTTTTGAACTGCTATGAAAACTTTATTTATGTAGAAAAGATATTAGAACTTATACCAGTTCACACTACTTCCCCATCTATTAAACAGGAGTAGAGGTTTATCCTTTGTTTCCTGTTCAGGGATAGGTTTCCAGTTTCTTTGAAAGTTTTCTCATTTTCTTTCTCTTTCTCTTCCAGTAGCCCCTTGGTGGCCTTATTGCCTTGCTTTGGGTGAAGTGATTTAAAAAGAAAGTTAATAGTTTTTAATCTACTTCTCAATCTCTAAAGATATTGAATTTCTCCCATGATTGTTAGTAAGTTGATTCAATCTTTATATAACAAACTTTTTCTTTCATTACAAGTGTATGAAAGACCCAATAAATCCATTCATCTACAGCAAATACCCTTTTGTTGTAAATTATGACAGTTGTAAGTTGATATTAGTGGCATTATTGCCTTGCTTAGGGTGAAATTTTTAAAAAAATATATACTGGGAGCAAACTGCCTGCATGCAGATAGAAAATGAATTAAGTACACAAAAATGGAAAGGAGTGTAAGACAAGGATGTGTCTTCTCACCAGACTTATTCAACCTCTATAGTGAGGCAATCCTAAGAGAACTAGAAGTCCTATCAGGATTTATTATTGGTGGATACAATCTTAACAGCATAAGGCACAAATGATGCAGAGTTCATGGCAGATACAGAAAGGAAATTGTATGAACTCCTAGACAAGGTAGTAAAAAAGTAGGCAAAAAGAGCAAAAATTAGGAAGATAGAATGTATGGTTGTAAGTAAGAGAAAAAAATCCAAAATGCAAACTACACATCAAGTATGAAAATTTAAATATTTGGGAAGTGTGTTAACAAATTTGAAAGCGCAATGGAATAGCAAAATATATTTTCCTAAAGTTAAACAATTTATTAAGAAAATTTTGTTAAAAACAAAAAAGATTGCTGAATTGGTATGTAATATTAGTCCTCCTATATAGCAGGGAATGCTGAACAATCTCTTCACAGATGAAGAGGTGACTTGAGTAAATGAAATATAGTTCTACAGAAGGATGCTGAGAATGCCATGGATGGATACAACAAGGAAGTTTTAAGGAAATAGAACAAAAAGGACAATTAAAATCAGAAAGAGGCAGTTGAAGTTTCTAGGACACAATGAGGAAAGAAATCTTGGAAAATTCGACACAAAAGATATTGAGGGGCAGAAAAAAGTAACGTACCTAATAAACTTGTGTAAATGGTGGTTGGGAATAGTACAGGTAATGAGTGGGATAATAAAATAATCAAAAGAGAGGAAGTTGTAGAGAGCTTAATCACCCATTTCTTGAAGGGATATAGCACATAGAAAAAGGTATATAAAATTACCTATATACCTATTAAATGCTTCAGCTTTTAGAAATGTTATATACTCAGTAAAGATGTTCAATTTATTAAAAAAGATGCTAATAGTGATTACTAGATTTCTATAAAATATAGAGTTTTTTACCATTTGTGTTATTTAATATTTATGATTCCAAAAGTTCTTTGTTTTAGCCATTTTAAAAATAGACTGATGTAAATATAAATGTTTTTTAGTAAAAAATTACTTTTCAATATTTTCTTATTCATGTGCAGTCTCCTTAGTTTCTCTTAAATTTGACTAAAAATAAAACTTGTAAAATGATTATAATCTACTGATTGTTTCTTTTAGTGGTTGTAAAACGATCGGAATGTGCTACAGAATGCCTTTGTTTGCAAATTATTGTCAAAGAACCTAAAACAGAACAGTTGGGGTCCTATGTTCTTTACTGGAGAAGGTAAGTAGCATTTTTCTTCCACAATTTTAAAAAGAAAACATGATGAAATTCTTTAAAACTATCTTGTGCAACAGCTTTCTGTAAAGTTTCAGATTACTCTGCTATTATTAAACAAGATCAATTATAGAAATCCAGTCCATATCCAAATAGCAACTATCTTCTGCTTGCATGCTCCATAGGGGCAGCTTTAAGTCACTTGGGAGCAATGGATTCCCATGCCTAAAAATGCTCCATGGTAAGGTCATCTACATGTCAAATACATGTAAACATTCAATGTAACCAGTGCCCAAGCTTTCCACCAACCAGCCAATGAAATTGTTGCATTTTGATTTTTGATCTCATTGGGGTGCATTGAAAACTGGGAAAAGGCCCACTGCATGCTCACAAGGTAACAAGCTGAAAGACAAATGCCATGTCAAGAAATAAAATGCAGACCCTGTTTCTCATATTATATACAGATGTTTTATTCAGGATTTTGCCTGCTTGTCTAGGCAGGTGAACTGGACATCGTCTATGTGGCTCTCATAGGTTAGCCCTTCCTCTTATCAACTCCTTGTCCATCTACATAACCTGACATGTAGCTAGCAATACAAATGGATGGCATCAGAAACACAACAAACAAATCTGTCCCCACCAAGAAAAGGAACCATTTGCTGGCTATCAAACAGAAAGACTTCAGATCAAGATAAAACCACAACTTTCTTTTCTACATGGGAGTCCATAGCATCACATACATACAACATCATATTGCAGAAACAACACATTGAAAGTTATATTGAGAATACCAACTTTTTTAAATTTCTTCTAAATTATCGAGTCATTAGTGTTGATATATAATGTTTATATTTTGAATTGTTTTATTATACTTGAATTAAATGTTACTTAAATAAATATTTATGCTATTTTATAATTATCTGAGAAAGTTTGACAAATATGTAAATATGTATAAGAGTTTATAAGCCCATAGCTGTGAATGAGGGAGCCCACAAAAATGTTTACAATATAGTCACAGATCCAAAGGCCAGCCTTGATCTAATTCTAATTAGACTGTATTTCGCAGAAATGGAGGTCCTACAAAATATTTCCAGTTTCTTCAAAAGAAAATTAGTTTAGAAAGATTAGCAATTATCAAGGTATGTGTGGATGGAAGATGGGTGTAGAAAATGGAATTTTAATTCCACTTGAGACAGCTCGTGTTCACTTCACACTCGTGGTTCTCAAACAGTGTGGCGTGCCTCATTGGTAAGGCAGAATAACTGAAAGACAATCAAAGAATTAGAAACAGTTTAAAAAAATTCATATGCCAAAAAATGATTTCAAAATTTAAAATATTATTATGGATTACTTGTGATTGCATGCATGAGTCCCAGTATAAATAGTTATAAATAATTATTAACCGATTTTATCATTGTGATATTTTTGCATTTTATCAAATATTAAGAATATAGTAACTAGGCTCTGTAAATTGGAAGAGAGAGTTATCAATAATAATGTTCTGACTTTGAATCTGCGGTTATCTCCCTTTAAAACTCTGTTTTTTATTTTTAAATGTATTTTTTATTACATGATGAGGCATGAGCAAATTTTCATTCTGAACATGTGGCCCAGAGCAAAAGATTTTGGGAACCAATGTTCTAGATGAACAACTTTAAACTTAAAATCTTGGAGAAGACATTAGAAAACCAAGAACAGTCATAGTAACACACAGATATTAAAAGAAAAAGTTGTGGAGCGGCATGATTACTTAAATTCTGAAATTATTTGAGATGCACAGCACTGCATATTGTTACAAAACCAAAACATCTTAAAAATTCAAGTTATGCTCTCAAGTAACCATGTCATATCAAAACTTTCATATTGTTGTCATGCATAGTACCAAACTCATTCAGAAATATCTAAACTTTCAGCTCTATACAATCACTTTCTCAAATCAATAATTAAAAATGGCTGAGCAAATGAAAGTTTGTAGGTCTTAACAAGGACCATCCTTCTTCAAACCTTGTGGACAATCACTTCACAATCACAAGCAAAGAACTGTACCAAAGGCAAAAACCATATCACTTGAGGACTTTCAACAATGGCAACAACTAAAATGGATAGCAACTCGTTCAAAGAGAAAATAATGACATAATCAAAGTGTTAACTTTCTACAGTATTTCAAGTAAAAAGCTAGGAAGGAAGCCCCTATTAATATTGAAAAGAGCAATAATGGTTACCATATATACTTGCGTATCTTGTGACTTTTGAAGACCTGATTTTGAGGCTAATTTTAAGGGTGCCACATACACAAGAGTACTGCTGGCCTGGCCTACGCTGTTGACCAAACTATATACCCATTTACTGTATTTCAACCAAAATTAGTGCAGATGTTCAATCAATACTTACTTGATACAGGAGTTAACCATTGCCTTTGAGGGCTTACTGAGGCATGGTTAACATCCCTGTGCTGCAAGTGGAGCTATGAGTCTCTTCATTTTAGATGGGAGAAATTGCTCAGCCACTAGGATTCCAACCCAGCAGCAGCACCTTCCTCATCACACTAAAGTGATTGGATTGGTGTAATACCGATGTCAATGTGACAATGCTCATGGGGGTGGGGCAAAAATCAGTTTTTGTCCTTGGTCCAGTTGCATAAGTATCTGTATAAAGCTCCCCACATTAAAACGACCTTGTATCACACCCAGCCTTGGTTGGGAGACCAAGTAAATATACCTGGCTGTTCAATGAATGTTAAATGCTTCTTTATAAGTGAATGGTTCATTTGGAGGCGGAACAATTATCAAAACATTTTTATCATATTTGTTTTATTTGAAGTTTCTGTCTATCATTCCAAATCTGTGACTTAATTTTTATCCTATTTTTTCCTTTTTTCCATCTTCCAGAAAAACAGACACTGAAGGAAGTGCATTGTGTCCATATGTCAGTACCACATTTACCCTGCCTGCTCTAAATGTTGAATGCATTCCGGTTTCCATTGGTTTAAATTTACCTGCATATGGCAATGTAAAGACCTTACTCCCTCTCATATATGAGGTACATAACAAAACTTCTTTTATGCAGGAACTAGAAGCAGTTATGGAGCCAAGTGACAGTTTCATGTTCTCCGGGAATAAACAGGTATATTGTTCTGTTATTTTCTATTATAAAGAAAATGTCTCAAGTCTCTTATTTCTGTAAATAGCAATTGTCTTTCAGTTATAAAGAAAACTTTGTCTTGCAGTTCAATAATGGATCTGGATTAATTTTCAAAATAGACCTGGGCAAGATGAATTTATAGTGGGAAATTCATTGCATTGGGATAATCCCACTCTCTTGTCCTGAGGAGTCTTCTTTATCTGGTTGCATGCAGAATCATTAGAACTGGAAACTTCCAGGCTGCAGTAGATGACCTGAACTTTTATGTATTGCATCCACTTTTTTTTTTGCTTTACATTTTTTAGTTTTATGCATGTCATTTGCAATGTTCTGCAGTCAACTGCCAAATTCCAAAAATATTTTCATGTAATTATTAATGACAAATAATCAAATCTGCAAAAATTAAACTTGTTAAAGTTAAGATTCAGCTACATAAATATCTGGTTAATTTATTCATTTTCAGATGTGATTTTAAAAAATTTTTTTTTTTTAGGTAATAGTATTGGAGGCTCTGATTTTAATTAGGTTGTTGATGATTTAACTAAAATAATTAAAGTCATAAAAGTGTAATGCTTATGATTATTCACTAAGTGTAACTTAGTTTGGTAGAAAGTCAAAAGAAAATGGAAGATTGTATTGGGTCAATTTTCTCATTTGATAGGCACAATATTTTTTTTTTAATCAATTCACCCCAAGCAAGGCAATAATGTCACTAAGATACAAAGAGCTACTGGGTGTGAAGGAGAATGAAAAGATTTTAGAAGGAACCAGAAACCCAATCCTTAACAGGAAACAAGGGATAAACCTATACTCCTGTTCAAAAAACCAGGAAGGTGTGTGAAATAGGCAAACCTATCTACTATTAATGCTTAAAAATCAATATTCAAAATCTTTATTTTTATCCAAATTAAAGAATGAACTATTGGAACTGATGGATTCTACATGTCAAACTCAGCCATTATGACAGTTTAAATTTAATTGCTTAACTGCATCTGATCAGCTGCAGTTTTATAAATGTGGTGGTAGTTTTAATTTTTATGAAAATTAGTGAAACTTTTTTTAATTGACTGATATTAAATAGCTTGCCTAAAAAATTAAACCTTGATATGAAAAATTGTTTAAAGGAGAAACTAAAAGTATAAAAATATCCATTTAAAAAATTCACTTTTGTATTAGTGTGTGTGTATTTTATCGATTTATTTTTTATTTTTTTATTTATTTATTTTTTTTAAGTTGTAACACATTATCGGTGGTGTAATGAATGAAAGTTGTAAGACATTATCAAGATTTCTTTCTTTTTATTTTGACACCTAAAGTTTCAATAAAAAGAAAAACAATTTTGTGTTTCCAATGAGTTACCACTTCTGGTGAATAACCAAATGTATTTATTGTCTGATAAATCATCACTTGTGACCTGCTGTGTGTTGTCATGTAGCCGTTACCCATGAGAGCTATCTTATCCATCCAGCTCTCAAGGTCTTGGCAGAGCATTGGCACATCTTCCAGTACCAGATTAATCTATTAGAGGTCTTGGTGGATGACATCTTTCCTGCAATTGTGTGGTCTCCTGTGAGGTTGTCACCAATTTTCAGATGGGAGGTTGAACTGGTAGATGACTTTGTTAGGATGGTCATCATATCATTGTATGACTGAATACACATTTCATAAATGAACACTTATTAATAGAAAAGAAATTTCTTTTATTGATGAATAAACAATTTTCTTGATTATAACTTCACAAATAAATTGACAACATGAAATTCAATTTAATTTCTGTTATATTTCTGTTGCAGATACACTTCCGTATTCCTCCTGTGGGTCAGTATCAGTTGACCTACAATTTATTCCCCTTGATTCCAGGACATGTAGGTCTCCCTAAGCTACACTTAAGCTTAAGTCAAGGGGGAGGAGGCACTGCAGCAGGAGACAGCATGGATGAAGTACTACAGAAACTGATGCCTTCACATATATTCATCAAGGTATTTATTCATTTTTGTCTGATAATAAATATTTGGTATTTAATGGATGTGATTCTTATAAATGGATGTGTGGGTAGTATAACGTTAATGGCTTTGACTGAGAATTTGCCAAGCTAATTCTAGTTGAGCTTTATTTCATTCACTTTCATCTAAATACCTTTAGGAAAGGTATGAATACATCTCTTCTCCCCACCACTATGTATTGAATAGTTGGGCAGACTGGGTTCTTCAGCCTTGGTTGGCAACCAGTCTAGAAGAAAGAAAACTGAATTTCAAAACTTGGTTAGTTGTAACTCATTTGTTTAAAGGAAAACCAAACCTTGTTTAAAGGAAAGAAAACTGACAGAAAACCAACCTTTTCTCAGAGTAGGGAAGTTGGGTGTGAAGCCAATAACCCAACACCATGGAATAATTTCATTATAGAAAGCCCATCAGAGACCCTATATACAGTGAGGCACCAGGCGGATAGCATTGTTTTAAGAGGTTTTTAATGTTGGGATGTTTAAAATTCTTAATTTTCAATATTATACTAAGTTTTAGTAAAAAGTTATTGCTTATAGATTTTCTTTAAGTAAGGAATTTCAGTTCAAATTCAAATACCATATCTCTTCAAGATGTAGGCAATCATAACTCTCCAACTTTTTTCTTCATTATCTGTGATTTGCCATGCATTCTTGGGAAAAAGTGGTTTTCCTGTTGCCTTCATCATGGTTTGAATTCAGAGTTTAGGCTAGAGAGTCCAATGTTACTCAGAAAGCTGGAGAAAGAAGAAACAGTTTTCAACCTTTTCCAGAGGGCATTTGTGCAAAACTGATTACAACAGGCTAGCCTGGAATTTGAATTCTGCTCACTAATTTCATCTTTTGCGCCAATATCTGTTACACAGTCACCTCACTTTGCACTTAATATTGAACAGATGTAAATACTAACTTATACCTGCAACTTATATAACAATTATAATTTTTGTATACATATTAAGAGTACATTTTTGATCAGATATTTTTATTTTTTGTCTTTTTCAGCCCACTGGTAAGACTCTTAATATGTCAGGCTAAAAGAATTTGAAGATGTTGGTAGCTATTTGCCATTATAATTCCCAAGAGGACCTGCATGTCATTGCAACATAGTTGCTAGCCATTAGTAAGCAGATGATGATGATCACTATGGAAACAACTTATCATGATAACTAATCAAAATATTAATACTTGCTTTTATTCATTCAATTTATATGTAAACTTCCCTGTCTTTTTTTTCTCTCTTTCTCTCTCGCTCTCGCTCTCTCAACATCCCTCCCCCCTTATTTTCACCTCTTTTTGTATACTTGTTCCTAATTATCCCAAATTTCTATTTATTTTTGTCTATTTCTTAATCATTTCTTTCTCCTTTCTCTTTTTCTATCTTGTTTTTAGAAACTATTAATTCTTCTCTTTCTTTATTTCTCTCCCCCCACTCTCTTTCTAAATTTCTCCTCTCCTCACCACCCCTCCCTCATTCCCCCCTCTTCCCTCCCTCATTCCCCCTCTTCCCCCCCCTTCCCCCCTCTTCCCTCCTTCCCCCTCTTTCTTTCTCCACTCCTCTTTCTTTCTCCACCCCCCTTGTCAATCTCCTCCTATTTTTTTCTATATGAGAATCCTTTCTCTGAGTAACATAGACAATTATAAGCAGGTACTACTACAGCATTCTTTAGAATATGACAGTACCACACATTGCTGGAGTCTCGTCAGTGAGTCATGATATCTTCCTAATCATTTCTGCAACAAAAATGATCCAGAACAACACCATCACCAAACTCAATCCAGCTCATGGCTACAACATATCAATGCTATTTCTACAACTGATGGTGACAATGAAAAAGTACTTTTCATAACAATTGATGTCTGTGGAATCATCTTTAATCTCAACTAACTGGGCCAATAGTCAACCACACGTTACCAACAAAACATGATATAAATAAAACTCTAAATTATGCACAACTCTAATTGTACATTTTTGTTTGGTCATTGCTTTTCTGTGATTATTTTACTTTTATTAACTCGTAAATAATGTTGAGAAGAATAAATAATTTAAGAGAAATTTATATGCAATTTATTTATTCATGTATTATTAAAATGATTCTTAGAAAAAGAACTTAATTTCAATTCTCTCTAATGTTAAAAATTTAATGGTTAAAAATTGACTTATACTGTTTATGTAGAACTAGCTTAAATTATTGAGGGGGGGGGGGGGGGGCTTTTATATAGGTACCTCCACTTTCTTGCTGTAAAAACAGCATAGCATGATGAAAAAAGTCCCCAAACTTAATAAAAATAAAGTTTTATTGTCAAAATGTTTATTATATTATTAAGAGGAAAGACCAAAATATTTTTTTTTATTATTTCATTGCATTTTTGAATCCTTTCTAGCACATTCAAAATTTTGGTTAAAAATGTTGGTATTTTTTTATGTCGGCCGTCAACATAATATTTATGATTAGTGTTTTTGCATTTTTTATTTTTTTCGGGGGAAAAACACATTGATTTGGAAATTCTTGCAAAAATCAAGTAATTGTTAGATTTTAATGAAACTTTCATGTCTTATTTACAAATGAATGAAATTATTTTCTTTTAGAAAATCTTGCTAAAAAATATTTTTTTTACATATGTTATCCCCACCCCCACTTAATTTCAAGGAATTGCAATCTGAAAATTTGTTTTATTACTTAAAAGCAGGACTACTTGGAGAATTTAAATCAACAATATTTTGTTTTTGTTTTTTGTTTTTTTGTTTTTTTGTAAAACAGAACCACTAGTTACCGAAAATCTTCTCTGAATCATAAAATAAAAAATGCAATAAAACTATGATATTATTGGAAAAGTTCTTAATTGCTTTTATAAATAAGATTTATTAAGGACACTTGTCTTCAGAAAAAAAATTTTCTGATGAATAATGAATTTTTACAAGAGTTTTTTTTTTTTTTTTTTTTTTTTTTTTTTTATTTTAATTATAATAATTTATATCAAATCATTTAAAATTCTGCATCACTTTAATCCAGTTAGGTGATATTGTTATTAATTGAAAATTATATTTATTAATCAAAAATTGAAAAGCTCAATAAAATTCATTTAACACCAACATTTTTTTAAAATTTTTCATTTATTTTATACATATAACATATTTTGTAACTTGCCCATGTTTGAATATAAGCACGTAATCATTATTACGGTTTGTTTTAAAAATCCATTTCTCTGTTATTTTAAACTTAAGTAAATAATATTTTTTTCAAATCAGATTAATTATACTTTAAATCAGCTAATATTCCTTAAATAATGTTTCAATAAAGTGTTTTATTTTTTGAAGATTTTTTAAATCTAAAATTAACTTTTGTTTACAAATGTGTCAAAAATGGCAAAATTATTAATTTTTATCAATTTTCTGAAAGTGATCAAAAAGTTGAGATTCCAATCAATATCATTTCTATTTGAAATACATCAGAGTATTTTGCTTACTGGAAATAGTAAATTTAATCATTTAGCTTTTAATTAAAGCTAAAATGAAAGCTTCAGGTATTCTCATTTTTAAAAATTCATTTTAAATCTTAGGTATCAAATCTAAGTGGAGGTACCTACTTTTATATTATGGTAATTTATTACATGAGAAAAATTTGTTATATTTGAATTTCTGGAAGATAAAATAAATTACATATTTTAAATAATGTAAAATAAAATTTAAATAATTTTTTTGAAATATTTTATTTCATTTTCTTTATGGGATAGAACAAGAAAATTTTATTAAAAATTCAAAAGTATTCATATAACAGCCAGGAGGAGGGGGGAATATATATATCCATCCATATGAAATGAGAACGAATCAAATATAAATTCCAAAGTTGATAACATTAATTTAAAAGAGGGCTCAATACAAAAACTAGAACAAAATTCTTTGTTAGGATATTACATCAACATGTTAATAAACACTATATAAATACAATCATGTTTTAATGTTTACTAATACATCTCATCAGGTGTTAGTAAATGACTGGTTAGTAGACAATTTATAGAAATTGAAACCCCATAAAACTTCTTTTCATGCAAAAAAGAGTAAGAAAGAAAGACACAGGATACATTCTCTTTAAAAGGAAGAATAAGGAAAAAGTATAAAAGGATATGGAGTAGATAGCAGCAAAATTTGTTATGCTTATAATCAAATCCATCAATCAAAATGGTCTACATTAAGTAAGAGGTGATAACCTCCCCACTTTAAAATTGTTGACAGCTTAGATGTTACATTCAATACCTTTAACTTTGCTACAGCGTTACCATAAGACATATGACACTTTCTATGAGAAAGGGAAATGTAATTTAACAAGACTCTTGACAAACTGCATACCTTGTGAGTTAAAAGCTAGTTTTCACAATTTTATAGTCAGTAAATAATATGGCTCTTTAAGAAATAAATGGAAAACAAAATAATCAAACAAAATTATTAAAAAAATACATATCAAACAAAATTATTTAAATAACTGGATCAAATAAAACATTAAGCATATATATCCTATAAAATATATAGAATAGAATGCATCTGTGTCTTTCTTTCTTAATATTTTTCATTTTTCATGTGAACATAGGTTGTATGGGGTTTAAATTTCTATAAATTGTCTACTAACCAGTGATTTACTAACACCTGATGAGATGTGTTAGTAAACATCAAAACATGATTGCACTTATGTAGCATTTATTAACATGTTCATGTAATATCCTAAAATAAAGTGTGTGTGTATATATATATATATATATATATATATAAACACTCCTCCCTGGTTTTTGGTACAGGAGTAGATGTTTATCCCTTGTTTCCTGTTTAGAATTGAGTTTCCAGTTCTTTCTATAGTCTTATTCTCTTTCACTTACAGTAGCCCCTTGTGTCTTAGTGTGTGTATGTTGTTCACACAACCATTGAATGCAGTGTTGTGGCTGGGGGTTAAATGAAGGGGTGGACTTGTCAGTGATGGTTATACTAGCTTAGGAGTCGACAACCACCGTGTGTGTAAATAAAGACAAAAAGAAAACTTATCTTAACCGATGCATTTTGTCCTCTGAGAGGGCAAATACAACTCAAATTGCTTCCTTTTCAGCATGGTTTTCAGATTCAGGAAGAACCAGAAGTCATACAGTACCAAATTGGGAGAGTAGGGGGCTTGTTGAACAAGTCGGGTAATGTTCTTAAATAGGAATGCTTGCATTATATGGCCCTGAATGAGTGGGTGCATTGTCATGGTGAAATTGCCTATTCTTCACTGTCCACATGCCCAGCCACTTTCAATGCATGGCATTATGAAGGCAACATGTAACCTCCAGGGAGTATATTCCTTATTGATTTTTTTGTGGTGCATATTCATGATACACAATACCACAGGAGTCAAAGAAACAGGTTAACATTAACTTGACATTGCTGTGAACCAGTCGTGCTTTTTTAGGCCTTAGTGATGACAGATGCTACCATTGGGTGAACTGGAACTTGGTTTCCAGGTCGTAACCATAAACCCATGTCTCATCAGCGGTGATGATGGTCTTCTTGAAGTCTGGGTTGTGGTTTGCACAGTCCAGCATGTCCTAAGCAATTTTCATGTAGAGTTGCTTCTGTTGTTCTGCCAGCAACTTGGGGACGAATTTTGCTGATACTTTCCAAATGCACAAATCCTCTATTAAAATGGACTGATCCTATTCCTATTCCTACTTTGTGAGTAATTTCCTGGATTGTTTCACAACAGTCCTATATGACTATTTTCCAAACCTCAATCAACTCCTCATTTCACTTTGTGGATGGCCTACCCGAATGTGTCTCACTCCACTGAGGTGTGGCCATGTTTGAAACAGTTGTACCACTCCTTCATCTAAGTTTTATATATGGCACCATCACCAAAGCCTTGCTGAATCTTCTGGATGATTTGAGCTTGTGTATCACCAAGCTCTTGGAAAAACTTTATGCAATATAACATCTATACTCTAAGCATAACAGCTGGGAACTGACACAGCCTACCTGTGCAAAAATGTTCACTCATACACAGGAAGGGTGGTGCCACCTCCCACACAAAGGATTTTGCCCACATGGCATTAGTTTTAGTGAGAAAAAATAAGGTTAGATATTTTTTGAACAGTTACACCTGTCAGTTTTAATGATAAAATTATGAAACCTAGCTGCCAATCTAGTACTGTACTTAAATTTGTGAAATTGAGGTACCAAAGAGCTCATCACAACTAGCATGAAAATATTTATATTAAAGGCACAGGGAATCTCTGTACAAGAGAGAGAATGTATTTTAAATACAGATAAATGCTTAGAACTAGCAAAAAAAAACTGCTTATGCTTTGATTTCAACAAAAATATCCTATTTTCCAACTGGAGAGACATTCTACTGATTCTACTCATGACAATTATGATTGTCCACAAATAGAAGGAGTGAGTTATCAATAATAATGTTCTGACATTGAATCCATGGTTATCTCCCTCTAGTCCTCTCTCTAGACCTTTTTTGCTGTAGGGTTGCTTGCACCATTATATCAAGACTTTGCATTCTGAAAAATGAGGGCCAGGGAAAAAGTTTGGGAACCACTGTCCTAGAGAGATGAGTAGATAAAGCCTTTCTTTCTCAAGTTTATATTTGGTATAAATAAACATATATATAAAGAAGGAATGTTTATATATGACATTAGCAATAGTGATGGAGTTACATCAGTTTTTCCAATGAGAAAAGCCAGTATACATGCCTACAAAACCAAAGATTAAAGACGTTGCTTGGTATCAACAACTAGTACTAATAAGAGGAATGTACTAGATAAGTACATAATTTGTTCAAATAATTCATTTTATGTTTTACATTAAACTAGCAAATATATATATATACATATATGATATAAAATAATATATATATATTATGTAAAATATATATGTAAAAAATAATATAAAATTATTGTATATATTGTAAAAAATATTTGATACGCACATACATATATATAATATCTATCATATATACAAAATGTATATTATAACATATATATGATGTGTATTATATATAATACATATATATATAATATTAAATATATATAGATAAATAAATATGCACAGATGAAACTGAATAATGTTACCGATGTTGGATATTATATATATATTCACTAATATATATATATATAATGTGTCATATGTATATATGTAATATATATATAATATATATATATATTATGCATGTATGCATATTATATATTGTATATATAATATATATATTATACATATATAAAATTCATATTATATATATAATTATAAGTTATATGTTATATATTGTATATATAATATGTATATATATTATACATATATATGTGCTATATATTGTATATATATATATATATTATACATATATAAATATAATATATATATGTATAATGTACCATTACAGGTTTTAGAAACAGCAGATATATATATATTCCTCAATATTAAAATAATATTAAAAATAGAGCATAAATTATATGAAAAGATTACTTAACTTTTACATATCAATATTGATATGTATATTTTTGATAAATTGATATATCAATATATTATACTACATATATACATAACATATATATATATATATACTATCTAATATACATTATATATGTCTATATAGTATATATTATATATATTTATATGTATTATATATAGTATAAAATATATATTATATATAGTATATACAATGTATATATAATATAAATGTATATGTTATATATGTACTCTATATTATGCTTGAGGACACATTTTCTATAATATTTCTTAGACATTCTGGCTGATTAATGTGGTTAATACTGTTTATTATAAATAGAGCATTAAGTTATATATTTTATCTATAAAAATAATGCATAAACAGAAAATATATAATATAGATATTTTATGTATATATTATATATATATATATATATATGTAATATATATATTATGTATATATTCCATATATATATATATATGTAATATATATATTATGTATATATTCCATATATATTAAGTATATGTTATAAATATATTTATATTGATATTTTACATATATATATATATGATACGCTTTATCAACAGATATGATCAAGTGAAAAAAATCTTTAAAATTCTCAGAACTTATAACATTTTGTATTTTATAAAGAATCTCTAAATATATACTGGAAGCACTAAACCAGGTGTGACTGCAATATTCAATTCATGGACAAATGTTAGACTTGTAAATATGCAAAATACATTCTGGCAAGAATAATTACAACACAGTGAACCAACTTTTCTAGCACCAGACCTAGCAACTGATTCAGTATAATTTTTCCACTTCATGTCAGTTCTCCTTTAATAATTTGATATCTTCAGTCAATTGGTCAATGAAATTATATACTGATCTCCCACAAAATTGTTTCCCATGTCTAAATTTCCAGAGTAAGCTTTTGTGAATGAATTCATTCTTGCTTCTCCGCTGAATCTTACTCTCATCTCAGTAATTGTAACCATCAGCATTAGCAAGTCACACTAAAGCATTCGGTTAGTCATATGTTGTTTCCAAATGACATTTTTTTATCACTCTCAGCATCTTGGTGTAGGCACTATAAAGTTACTTGAAAAAAATTATATTGTGTTAGTTGATACAATAAGGAACTGATTTAGAACAGCTGCTATTTTTCAAAAGTGTCTTCAACATTGAAAACTCTGACAGAGTTAAGACAATTTATAGTTGGTAATGAAAACAGTAATAATATTGATAATGGAGTGGTTTGATAACATATTTTGCCACTTTGGCATCATAAAAATCTAACCCAGTCCCAAATAGTTAAAATTAAACTTTTACTTTTATTTAAAAATTTATTAATCCCACACAACTCAAATAAAGTAACCCACTCATTTTTGTCACATCTATCCTAATAAAAAATCAGTAAACAATTTATATATTAAAGCTGATAAATTGTCATATTAGGATAAATAGTTTTATTTTTCAATTCTATTTTATAATTTTTATATTTGTAATTTTTTTTAATCATTTCACACCAAGCAAGGCAATAAAGCCACTAAATCACAAGGAATTACTGATTGTGAAAGAATATGAGAAAAATAAAAAAACAATTGAGAGAGGACAATAATATAATAAGAATATAGAAGGTAACAATTAATATTGCCTTTGAAGATCAAAGTTTACTGGAAAGCAAAAAATTAGAAGAGAAGAAACTGTTAAATGAATTAAATTAATTAAAATTAAAAATATGTATGTATAAAAGATGCAAAACCTTTCTGTTAAACTCTTTAAAATCAGTTAAAACGTTTTTTAAAAGTTGGTACTGAAAGAATTTGATATTGGATTTTTTCTTAAAAGAATCTTATTTCTTACATAAATAGCTACAGATTTCTATTGATTACTAACCAGAAATCTGTATTCATTTTGTTATAATAAGCATTTGGTTGCAAGAGAAAGGAATAACAAGGATTATATTTTTGAACAATGCTTATTGTTTAGTATGTTGTACAGATACAACAAAAATAGGTGGAATGTCAGTTTCAGTGGCCAATCATCAGGATGATGATCAGGTGTAAGGGAAGCACTGAGAACTAACCTATTTCTTGTGTTGGTCTGACCAAGGTCACAGGATATGGTTAGTGCACATGTTGGTTGATTGAGGTCATGGTGGAGGGATGATTCCGCTGGTTGGTAGGCATGATCTATAGAACAAGACCAAGGTGACAACTGCAAAGGGAGTGCCTTGTAACAAGTCAGGTAAGCTGATGTGAAAAGGGCGTGTCAGATTGGCATGGTTGGTGGGCCTGTTCTATTGAACAGGGCTGTGGTGACAACTGCAAAGTAAATAAGATGGGTAAAGTCTTGTAAATAAGTTGGGTATACTGAGGTCAAGACGTTCTCATGTTGAAGCTGTATAGTTGAAGATGTTAATCAAGCCTGGGAGTGGTAACAGTTGTTGAGAAGAGCAGTCACGCTGAGAGATGATAATGGTAGTGATGGTGGCTGCAGCAACAGCAGTACTCTGTGTGTCAGCTGATGGCTTACCAGCCTGCAACTGCTTTTGGTCTGGTAGTCCCCAGGGGCATCTTCTAGTGGGAGCGTTCATGAATGGCCAGTGTTGCTTTTATTGTGGGGGCTTGCTTCAGTAACCATACATGATGCATGGAGCCTATGTGCAGAGAATGACACTTTTTTATTTTGTTCTCTGCCTTCATGGCATTCACATCCAGCCAGCATGCAAAATGAATCAAAGAGAATTAGTTGTAATGGAATATAACAATTTTATAAAACAAATATAACTTAATATTGCAAAAATGAACTATTTGTTGAATTACCACTCCTGATGAAAAATTACAGTGTAATTTTTGAAAGACCCACCGTTTTTTCCTTTTTGACTTCAGAGCAACTATACATGTTTTTCTTTCTCCCACAAAAAACATAGCATGTAAGTAATTCAAAGACATCAACTAAAGATAATCTTGAACTATCAATAACTTCAATGATGAAGTCCATTTCTTTCCTAATTCTTCTGTAAATATGTTTTCTTAATACATTTATTACCTGTTGTTTGTTTAAATTCTATGTCTTGTGTCTTTTTTACCTGGCCTCACATGAGACTGCAAAATATTGTTTGCAGGACAACTAATACCAGGAGTTGTAAAACAATAATTCTCTCCATTCCATGACATTAGAAAATCAAGCTTAAATCTAACATCAGGATAAATCTTGTATATCTTTATAAATTAAAACACTTATACAGTGTAACCCAGATATAAGAGACCCGGATATAAGAGAAACTCGGATATAAGAGAGATTTTCTCTGGTCCCAAATTAGAGCCTGTGTTAATGTATATATAATAGACCAAACCCGGATATAAGAGAAACCCGGATATAAGATACTTATTCTCCGGGGCCCCAACAACTCTCTTATATCCAGGTTACACTGTATAATAATATTACAGTGTAACCTGGATATAAGAGAAACCAGGATATAAGAGATTTTCTCTGGTCCCAAATACTTACCTAAACAAAATAGACCAAACCCTGATATAAGAGACTTCTCCGGCCCGACAACTCTCTTATATCTGGGTTACACTGTATTCTTTTATTCAGAGAATTATAAAACTATCTTTATTTTGATTACATTTCAGATTTTGTAAAAGATTCTTTTGTTTAATTACGAACATTTTTATGAATAATTCTGGGGACACTATGACCTATTTACATTTTAAAAAATATTACAGTTCAAATATTGTAATATCATTAAATGATTTTTATTTTTTTATCATGAAAATATGCAGATTAACAGAGTCCATGAATGAATCATTCACTCTGACATCAAGGCATATAAACTGGTAATAACCAATTGTTTTTAGTTATATTTCCTTTTAGAATAGGTTTACTTGAAAAAAATTCATGGTCTTCTATAAGCAAACAGCTGTTATACTATACTTGTAACTAAATTTCAATATTTTTCTGATGAGTGAAAAAAATAGGTTACCATGCTCTATTTTATCAAATAAAATGGATTACTTGTTTGAAAAAGATTAAAATTACAGATGCATTTAACCAAAAGAAATAAAAAACTATCAAAATAAATTATGAAGTGTCCTTTTTTCTTTTTACTTAAAACTTCTTTATTTCTCACATGCTCTGCCTATATCTGTTACCTCAAGTCTTCTCTTCCTCTGTGAGGAAACTGTCCAGCATTCACTTCTAGTGTAACCCAGATATAAGAGAAACCCGGATATAAGATAGATTTTCCCTGGTCCCAAATTAGAGCCTGTGTTAATGTATATATAATAGACCAAACCCGGATATAAGAGAAACCCGGATATAAGAGAGATTTTCTCTGGTCCCAAATTAGAGCCTGTGTTAATGTATATATAATAGACCAAACCCGGATATAAGAGAAACCCGGTTATAAGAGAGATTTTCACTGGTCCCAAATTAGAGCCTGTGTTAATGTATATATAATAGACCAAACCCGGATATATTAGAAACCCGGATATAAGAGAGCGTTTCTCTGGTCCCAAATTAGAGCCTGTGTTAATGTATATATAATAGACCAAACCCGGATATAAGAGAGATTTTCCCTGGTCCCAAATTAGAGCCTGTGTTAATGTATATATAATAGACCAAAGCCGGATATAAGAGACTTCTTCTCCGGTCCCGACAACTCTCTTATATCCGGGTTACACTGTATATAGGAACACTTCAGTACTTTGTGTTTCTAATAAATTTTCCTATTTCTTAAATTTTTGGAAGTTATCTTTTGCTGTTCCAATGTGCCTTTGTTACATCTTGTCATCTGCTAAAACGTTTTTCCCATTATTCATGCTAAAATATGTCAAGCATGCATCCGGCCCTACCATCTTAAGAAAAAAATTGATAGTGTTGTTACTTTTAAAAAAAAAATTTTTTTCACAACTTTTACTTACTCCTCGCTACTTTGTTTATATTATGAAATATTTTTAATTCTTACATTTTAGCCAAATAAGTACAGGAGAAAAAATATTATCATTTTCATATGAGAAATTATTTCAGTTTATTTTATAATATAATTCAACATTTTTTCTTCATATTTTGGGTTATTTCGTTTTGTATTAATTAAATAAATCTTATATTTCTTTTCAGTTATAGGTATTGAGTTGGTAGGGAGTATTTCGTGTTTAGTTTTATAAAGACTATTATTGACTTTTCTAACTCTATGAATCTGATGTGCTTTATGACAAACATTATACAGGGTGCGATGGATAAATTGTCGTCTAAATTAAACAAAGAAATTAATACTGACATCTCATTTTAACAGATACATTTACCAAAATTATACAAAAATATCTTGAAATACCAACGAGTAAATTTATTTAATAAAATCGCGGTTGGCTTCAATCACAGCCCCCAGACAACTTAAGAATATTCTGCAGCTCTACTGGACGGTCTCCTTGTTTAAGTTGATGAATGTTGTCATAATCCTTACCTTCAGTTCATCTCTGGTGTTAGAAGTTTTGTTAGTGTTGCATTCTTTTTAAAACAAGATCTTCTGATTCATACTACACTAATTTCCACCATGAGCCAGAGTGAATGTCCTGAAACCCAAGACTGAACTAAAATTCCATCAACTGCACATAGGCTCTGCACATAGCTTCCATTTTTACTCACACCCTTGAAAAAAAAAAAAAAAAAAAAAAAAAAGAATACAATTCAGAATTTCTATGCAATAGCACCCACCCCAGCCTAAATAAACAAAATAAAAATGGGAACTAGTCTAAGCCTAAGAAAAAGACATAAAAGCCCATCAATGGGACATCCTTGACAGACGGATGGTATAAAAGCCTGGATTCACAACACTCATCAGAATGTGACCTATCTCCAAAAGACAACTTACCAAAGGCTCTCACCGCAGTAAGTCACAATTCATGCTCCCTCTCTGTTATGATGTTGGTTTGGGGTTTGTAGAGACAAACGACACGTAACAATAAAAAGGGTTTTAATAGGTTGGTACAAAGGTACAGAAATCGCCTGAGTAGTCTATAACTAGCTCAGCCAGGAACTTCTCGGACTTCCTGTCTCTCGACGTGCCACTATTTAAAGTCTTTGTTCACAGACGCAGACAAGTTCATCTTCAAGAGGGGTGGTAGGTTTCCGACACAACACTCTCCTACCATATACCTTTGTGGATGACTTTTACAACTCCATTTATCTCCTTCTTTTAACGAGAGACATTTACACTGATTTATCTTTTGTTGTATCTTACATTAATACAATTGTTTATTTCTTTAAACCTCCATTGTTTCTTCTTTATTTTGCCATCATATGCTTAATATAACTTTGGTCTCTTGCTCAGCTTTGTCCCACACATAATAGTCTGGGGAGTTAGGAAGCCAGATGTAGGGGGTGATGTGATTACAGAAATTGTCTGACAGCCATGACTGAGTTCTCCTGCTTGTTTGGCATGGTTCAGAGGCCTGTTGTGACATATAGTGTTTTCCAGCAGCCACCCTCTTGACCCAGGACAGCACTACCCACTCAAGGTACTTGATGTAGGCCTGTGTTGAGTCTATGGCCCTGTGGGAAGATGAATGGAGGCATAAAATTGCTATTACTAGTAATCACTCCAAGCATCTTCACACTGTCCTCAGATTGACACCTAAACACTAAGTGTTCATATTGGAACTTCAGGCACAAATGCCAAGCAGTACAGCATGCCATTTCCAAATTTCTATCTTTTTCTCACAGACAGTGACCAACTGACCTTGTGCAGTCAACAATGTCAAAAACAATGTGCTCGTATGAAATTAAAAATATAAAATAGAGTCAATTAGGATATTTTTGGAGTTTAAAATAATATTTTCAATGTATTTCCCTTCATGCAAGTATTGAGAGCTTTTTGTTTAAAAGAGGAAGTTGTTATACACTGATTCAAGTCAGATCAGCTGTCAGCTGAATTTTAAACAGTATAAAAGCAAAATTAAAATCACTCTCTATGCAGAGGCCCCAAAGATAACATTCAGGTTCTCAAAATAAATCCCCTCACCTCAAAATATAAAATACAATTTAAATATTGAAGCCAATCATGAATGTTGCCATCAAAGCAGAAGTATGACAAAAAAAAAAAAAAAATATGCATCCACCTTGACTGCTTAAAAGGATCCACATTCGATAATGAAGGCAGTTGGCAAGCAGTCACAGACTTCTCTAGTAGCTACAGGTCAACCAACTCACCACAAGCTTCAATGCCATGCCTATACAGTAACAACTCCCCACCATCTTCTAGATCACTTCCCTCACCCACAAAGAGACATTTCACCTTGATTCTTTATATCAGGAATACAGAGAATTTTATTCTAACATATAACATCTTATTTTATTTCTGCCTCACCAGCAATACTTGACTGTTTTCATTTGTACTCTTATATAACAACTGGTGTCAGTGTTCAGCAGAACTAATGAAATAGATTACACAGGATTCACTGGCACAGAAATTCCCATCAAGCAACATTGAACAGCAATTCTGAATCTCAAAACCAATTCTACAGATGAACATCAGGGAAAAGCAGACATTGACCAACACAAAACCAAAAAGAAATGTTTAGTTTTATGAAGACTATATTAATTACTTTTCTAATTCTATGAATCTGATGAACTTTATGACAAGCATTATATATGTCTAGAATATCAGGAGTTAAAATGTATATTCAATGTATTCCACCCCTACATGCATGCCACCAATCTGCCACTGGGTGGCATGCCACTGGTGGCCCTCTATCAGGCCGTTAGTGCATTCATCTTGGCAATGTTACCACTGGCAGACCCCTAGAGTTTACAAATTCTAAGCGATCTTTTGTTTAAATTTCTTTTCTAATTCTGTGAATGTATTACATCTTTCTGTTTGCATCATATATAAAATGCTTAGTTCATCAAAGGAAATTCAATGAATTTTCATTATATTCCTCTTTATCATCTAAATATTGAGGGCTACAAATTCTAAGAGCTATTTTATTTATAGCTTCTAATCCTGTGAATGTATTAAGTCTTTTTCGTTGGCAGGAAAGGAAGAAGCCAAAAGTGCTAGAGAAGAAATTCTTAGAATAGAACTTAGTTACATCTAAATCTTTCGACAGTGAACTAATGAGAACTAGCTAGTACTATGCTTCAATTTGTGAAGTTGAGGTACCATAATGGAAAACTGAGCAATTACCATGAAAGTATTTTAGAAAAGGCACAGGGAAGCTATATTATGGTGATATGAAAATAACTGAATCTAGGTCAGAACTAATGTTGCTGATTCTTTGGATTTTGTAGAGTATCTCTAGATATATTGCAAAAACAACAGACCAGATATGTTAGCAATATTTGATGCATAGAGAAATGGTAGAAACATAATCATACAAAATAGATTCTGGTGACAAAAAAATGTCTATCACGACACAGTGAACCAACTTTCTCAGCAGCAGACCTAGCAACCGATTCAATATAAATATTCAACTTCATGTTAATCGATAATGGAAAAGGCTGATGTTCTCCTCAAGCTTAACATGCATGAATGAACATAATTTCATACAGTACATTTCTAAAGACAAAAGATTACCTTAACCTTCATTACTCTGTATATGACTTCATTTGTTGTACAAAAGTTTATCCTACCACACAAAAGGTGACTGATCTCTGAATTTGAGTTTGTTTGAATTTCATAGATGTGTTGTCATATCCTTCTATGGCAACAAAAATAACTGAGTGAAATTAACAATAAGGATACTGCAACTGAGAAACCTTGAAAATAATACAGTGAAAAGGTAAGTAATATTAATAATGCAGAGTGCTAAAGGTTAAATTTTTAATAACCTATCTACTTGTAAATTAATTAGTACTCATTTTTCACAGATATGTTGACTACAAGTGTCATTTACATACCTAAACTTCTTAGTCTTTTATTACTTGGTAAAATTTGAGGGAAAAATATTTGGTAATCTAAAAATGGCTGAATTCAATGAAACTGACTTTCTAATTCCCAAGTTTCTTGTGCAGGTGCATGTCCCACATAAATTAAATATTTGAAAATGCAGTCTCCCCTCACATTTTCATTTTAAAATAAATATTTAACTATTTTTGTTTTTACACAGCTAGTATTGGAATTTAATTTGAGAACCACAAATAATATTTTACAAGTTCACATTCTAGCCTATTTTCCAATCCTCACTCCAACCATCTTCCTTACTTTCAAAACTAGCTCCCAAAGCCTTGATTCTTATCAGAGATAAGAATATATTTTTTAACAAGGGAGCTGGAAAATATAAAAGGGAATTCCACCACCATTATACTTTCCATGATGCCATAAAGTCTGGGGGAAACCTCACAGCAGCTCCCAAGATCCTGATTTTTTTCAGAGATAAGATTATATTTTCTAACCAATGAAGGGGCCAGAAAATTTGTATAACAATTTTGAGGGGGAAAAGTCCGATTCTTCTGAGCCTCCCAAATCTCCATAAATTTGGAGAATCTTCACCTATTTGGCTGTGAGACTTCAACAACTGTTTGTGAGGTCAGCGACAGAGAACACCAGTCAACTTTGGAACCAGTTTCAACAAAGATCTACCTGCTGGGCTGTAAAGAGAGATCGTAAGCTCACTACTAAAAACTAATTGAAAGCTGCCTCCTTTCACCTAGACTTCTGTCAATGACCTACAAACACACAACTGCAAAATTCCTATCTACCGATATTTTACTACTCTGCAAGAACTGAAGAAAACTGAATGTTTCTAACCCTTAACCTTCTACTCAAAGAATTTTAGGCACTCAGAGAAATATTTTGAGCATGCCTTTTTTCTTTTATGAGCATTTTCTCTTCCCTTACAGTTAAAGGACTTTTTCTTCTCCCTTTCTTTCTCTCCTAATTGTGTTTATCTCTACCCCTTTTTTTTTTTTGTACAGATAAATAAACACTTATTGTTATACACCTGCTCGGTGTATAACAATATAAGTTTTGAGTCTTTATATGTCCACCTAAAAAGAGTTTGTTCACTCTAATCTTGCTGTTTTTATTTGATTTTTGTTGCAATTTTTTAACCTCAACACATTCATGTGAGAAAGCCAGGATAAATTTCCTGCACTACACAAGAACAATTTAACTGCTAGAGATTTTTGTAACATATTTATTAAAGATTAAATATGAAATCTACAATAATATGGACATTAAGAAATACACATTGAATATTTTCAATACCAATCAAAATAAACTACATAGATTATTAAATGTCAAAATATATAAAAACAGGATTAAATTGAAAAAATGATAGGTTCCAAGGATATAAGCTTAAATGTATTCATTTAAAAGCAAACTTATTTAATAAACAAATTTAGTTTACATAAGTTAAGCTAAATTAATTGCAAATTTTAAAAAAATTAAATAAAGAAAAAAGGCACCATGACCAATAGAATTCAAATTCAGTGAATTTATGATACAAAAAAAAAAAAAAAAAAAAAAAAAAATTGTACAATTCTGGGCTAGTGACATGACAAAAATCATTGAGTAAACCAGTACATTCACTTATATTCCCAGTTGATGTATACTTCTGGTTTCTCCAGATAAAAAAAAAAAAAACTTATTTATAAAAAAAAGAAAAAATTTATAAAGAAGGAGAAGAAAAAAATTTATTTATAAAAAATTTTTAAAAAAAGAGAAAAAAGAAAACGAGTAAAAAAAAAAAAAATAGGTAAGACTGAGACAAACAAAACGTAGTTAAAAAAATGCAAGCGAAAAAAAGTAAAAAAAGTGAAAAAAAATAAGTAAAAAAAAAAAAGCGAAAAAAAAAGAAAATATAAGTAAAAAAAGTTAAAGTAAATATAAGTAAAAAAAGTAAAAAAAGTAAAAAGAAAAAGCAAGAAAAAGGAAATACAAGTAAAAAAGTGAAATAAATAAGAGAAAAAAAGAAATAAAAACAAGCATAAATTTGATTTTTTTTATATTCATTTTCTTTTTTTTGTTTTACAACCATATGTTGAAACATTCATTCTTACAAGATCACTGAAGTTAAGTATCATTGAGTCTACTCAGTACTTATATGGGTGACCATTTGGGAATATCAGGTACTGTAAGCTTGGAGGTGATTGAGTGTAATGGATAATAGCTTGGAATTAGAAATCAGAGAGCTGAGTTCCAATTTATTTACATGCAAATACCCTTGGGAAATGTATGAATCTATGTCTTCTCTCCCCAACTATGGGTTAATTAGTAAGACTTGTATCATTAAATCAAAATCTGTAAAAAAAATTTACAATCTAGAAATATTCTCTGGCAAAAACTTGCAATAAAAATTTTTTTTTTTTTTTAGCAAATGAATTTGTTTTAGCAGATTTTATGTAATTGTATATGGTGATATTTTTTTTATCAAAATACAAAGATACTAATTACATTTGTTTCTATATATTTTAATTTGTTTAAAATACAAATAGAGAGAAAATATCTAATGCCTTAAACACAGAGTGGTAAGAAGTAGAGAAATATATAAAACTAAAAGTTCATTTGAACAAATATTAATGATGACAATTGTTTTTTAAATGGAAAAATCTACAAATGGGATAGAAACATTTCAGTTTCTAACAATATTTTCAAGTGACACAGACAAGAGTTGTATCAAAAAACAATTTACACACAGAGTGGCAAATTAAAGCCAAATTTATACAATTCTGATAGAGTTCACACACACATTACACACACACACTAACCATAGAGGCTACCTGGAGCATAGCTGACTGCCCATCTGATCATTAGGCTGCAAAAACAAAGAGAATATATTCCACTATGAATGCAACAATCCGAAAATGATAGCTGACAATCAATCAACCAGGTTAAGTATACTCCTTTTCACACCTCATACACCATACATTCAAACGCTACACAATATGGCTTACCAGTTACATTTTCATATCTTGTAAATGAAAATAAATCTTTGCTCATTTCTCCGAACCAGTGTCTAATTTATTTCTTTACTCCAACCAACTTCCCCCTCTGGTCAAGTCTACCCTAATAATTAACCTTTTCCATGCTCTCATTTCACACCTTGGACACCATACATTCAAACGCTACACAATATGACTTACCAGAGACAATTTGGTATCTTGTAAATGAAAATAAATCTTTGCTCATTTCTCCGAACCAGTGTCTAATTTATTTCTTTACTCCAACCAACTTCCCCCTCTGATCAAGTCTACCCTAATAATTAACCTTTTTCATGCTCTCATTTCACACCTTGGAAACCATACATTCAAACGCTACACAATATGACTTACCAGAGACATTTTCATATCTTGTAAATGAAAATAAATCTTTGGTCATTTCTCCAAACCAGTGTCTAATTTATTTCTTTACTCCAACCAACTTCCCCCTCTGATCAAGTCTACCCTGATACATAACCTTTTTCATGCTCTCATTTCACCCCTTGGACACCATACATTCAAACGCTACACAATATGACTTACCAGAGACAATTTGGTATCTTGTAAATGAAAATAAATCTTTGCTCATTTCTCCGAACCAGTGTCTAATTTATTTCTTTACTCCAACCAACTTCCCCCTCTGATCAAGTCTACCCTAATAATTAACCTTTTTCATGCTCTCATTTCACACCTTGGAAACCATACATTCAAACGCTACACAATATGACTTACCAGAGACATTTTCATATCTTGTAAATGAAAATAAATCTTTGGTCATTTCTCCAAACCAGTGTCTAATTTATTTCTTTACTCCAACCAACTTCCCCCTCTGATCAAGTCTACCCTGATACATAACCTTTTTCACGCTCTCATTTCACACCTTGGAAACCATACATTCAAACGCTACACAATATGACTTACCAGAGACATTTTCATATCTTGTAAATGAAAATAAATCTTTGCTCATTTCTCTGATTCATTTCTTTACTCCAACCAACTTCCACCTCAGATCAGAGTAAGTAAGCATATTCATTTCTTTATTGCAACTCTTAATCCCTAACAATCCTAATGGGATATATATCAGAAAAGAATTTCATTAGCTGCTAATTTAATTCCAGTGTGTTATATAATACTGTTGGGTTGTCATTGGATAACAGCTATATACTTAAATAAGCTCCCAAGTGAAATAAAGAGGGTATTTAACATTTACAGTTTTATTGATACAAACAAATATAATAAATTGATTGATTTATTCATTCATTCATTTTCTATGGCTTACCCTTCGCAGGTTATTTAAAACCAGAAAATATTTTTCGATTCTACAGTGTTTTTGGGGATGATTTAGTGATACAAGTTTTACTAATTACCCATAGCAAGGGGAGAAGAGATGGGTAAATAGAAGTCTACATAGGCATTAAAGTGGTGTTTTCTTTGGTTATTCAACATTTTGCAATGATTTTTGCCATGCAACCAAATTACAACTTACCTTACACATTATATTACTTTCATAAATATTAATATATCTAAACTTTTATGATTAATGCGGCCATAGAAAAACCAGTTTTGTCTATTAGCAGCATAATGTTAGAACAGAATCTTTTTTTTTTTTTATTCTAGCTAAATAAGACTCATTTGTTTCAGAGCATAATAATGTTCCTAATTACAACCTAGAAACACATTTATATAGCAAGTTCAATCCTTACAATTTACTTGAAAAATTAAGTAAATATTGTAAGGGGAGGGCTTGGAAGAAAGATTTATTCTCCCATTTATATTTCTCCCATTATGGGCATTATTTCATACATGATATAATAACACTGATATTTCATGGATGGAACAGAATGGCTGAAAGGGGAAAAAAAAAAAAAAAAAAGAAAAACATGCTTCATTCTCAAACTTTTATAATACTAAGATATACACAAAACTATATATATATATATATATATATATATATATATATATATATATACACATGTCTCACACAGAATAATATATACACAGCAAAGACTTGACCCCAATGGGTCTTTTGGGGATTACTCAAGGACATTGTTTAGAGTCAAAAACCAAGAAGTTTTGGTGGTTTGAAAAATTACATAAGAGATATTTCAAGAAATTAATACCCAAAAGTTTGAAGAGTTAGAGGTAGGTTTCAAAGCTATAGAAATTGTAATGGAAAACAGTTTGAGCACCTGTGTTGATAAAATTTAAGGGCTTTTGTATTATATTCACAATAAAATTTAATTGTCGATGTAGTAATTGTGTTAGTAAATATAATTGTATATATATGTAATCTCAAAATAAATGTAATTATTTACTGTCCACCTACTCTTGGACCACCCTGTATATATATATATATATATATATATATATATATATATATATATATATATGGTCAAAATGTTAGGACCAGATACAAAAGGGTAAAAAATGTAACTTAATTTAATGAAAATATATTAGTGAAACATTAAAATTTAATTAGAAAATGTACTTCATCAACAGACAAATGAAAGATCAATCAATTAAAATCTTAAAATTAAGGCAGAAAAAGATAACAGTACACTTTATAATCCAGTGTTTTTAGTTATTTTTATTATTAAAATATAGTGCTTGATACAAACAATTGAGCAATATATTATAATTATTTTGCTTTCAAAAATGATTCCATCATGATAGTAGAATTACTACCAATCAATATTTTGGGGGATTCTGATATAATACACCCACAAAATCTGAACTACAAAGAACCAACATTATTTACAAATTCAAATGCCCCTTAAGGAAATATTCCTGATCATACAACCTCCTAAATAATTACATCGGTAACATTAGTACATGCTTGTCCAAATGAATTAGGCTACACAGCTCCTTTAAAATTAAATAAAAAGCTTAATCACAGTACATTGTCAGTCAGCTCCATATATATATATATATGAGAGAGATATGTTTGAAGACCCAAACCTTGTTATGACCAATTCAATAACAATCACTGATAAGGTGATCCTACACAACTGCTGGGGTGTATCAAATTTAATTCTGTACTACACAGTGACATCAGGAAATAGACCACATGATATCTGAGAAAAAGGATGGGAGAGGCAGCAGACTTCTATAAAGACAGCACCCTGGAACATGTTGGACTTGCATTTCAACATGTATATTTCATAAGAAAGAATCCTAATTATGCTACAACTATACATAACAAAACACATCCGTAGGTAATCCAAAGAAGCAGGCAGAATGAGATTCCCCTAGGACAGATATTCCGATACAGATTTCTAAAATCAACCTACGAAAATGATTTGTGACTGCAGAAAGGAATATAAGAGTCTGCACAGCTTTAGAAAATACACCATGCCAGGGAGGTCAAGTGCGACACAGGTTTACCTTCTGGTGAGACAAAGGAGATACATGGCTAGGACTCACACCACGATGCCCAGTCCCTCAAAAGCAATTGACCAAACAACCCCATTCAAAGTAAAGCAGATCAAGTTGCCTCCAGAGAAATGTAATGAGTGGTAAAATGGAGACTTGTTTGGAAATGCAGTTCTACATTGCAAAGCATAACCAAGGGCCAACTGTGGCAGTGACCACCTTCCAGTGATATGTAAACAGAGTGAACATATAGAAATTAAAGAGGGCCAAGGCAGCACCCAATACAACAGACTCCTCAATGACCTAAACATGAATGAGAAATATATGGACAGTAATAGCAGATACAATTTGGGGAAAAAAAAAAAAAAAGTTTCTCAGTCCAAATTTACTTAAGAAAAACTTTAGTAACAACTGAAAACATCCTAAGAAAAAAAAAAAAAGTTTTGACCAGATGAAAAGGTACGGCATAAAATATAGGACTATGCACAAAGAAATTTGGAACATATGAAGGGCTAAAGAGTGGTGGGCTAAAGAACTATAGGGTAGAGAGGATATAAGGCCTAAGGTGGGAGTTAAGGGCATTCAAGAAAAGGTATAAGCAGGCTATTGAGGAAGAATGCTATTCACTAAAAGAGCTTCAAAACATCTTGAAGCTGAAGTCCATTTATAAAGCTGAATGGTATAGGAGGCGAAGGAAGAAAAGAGCGGGAAAGATAATTCATAGCAGATCCCTTTGGCTTCACTAGGAAACTGCTTGGTGACAAGCCGAGTGGTCAGCTAAATTGTTCTGCAGATGATGTCAACATCTATCTGCAGAGCACATCGAGTAACCCTGTAAAGGGACAGAGACACTGCCACATTGCTGTTATTAGTCCAACCCATCCGACAACCAATTTTGACTTGATTGAACCAAGCTGGTGGAAGATAAGAGAGGTAGTGAAGGCAGCTAGTCTCACCTCCAGGCCTGAGTGGAGTTCCTTACAGTGTCTATAAATGCTGTCCAAGTCTTCTGCTCCTTTGGAAGATCCTAAACATGATACAGAACAAAGGTAGAGGGGCAGAGCAATGGAGATTTGCAGAGAGTGTGAATCTCCAAGGAAGAAAACTCCAAAGATTTGTTTACTGAAAGTAAAATCAGTTTCAGTATTTTACCATGGTGATTAACTAAATATCCAGTATTTACTAAATATAACAAAAACGTATAGCTGGCAACATCATTGTTTCAAAAACGTATAGCTGGCAACATCAGTGTTTCAATGTGCTGGAAAAGGCCTGGAAGTTCACTATTTTCCCATAGCTGGGACCCCAACAGGTGCTACCACCCCGGGTCAGGGTGGACCTGGGAACACCAGCAATTAAGAGGTGGTTCCATGCTTCCTCAAAATCTCCTGATCAGAGACCTTGCTGTTGGATGCAGTTTAACGTTGTACCCAGGACGCATACAGGTATTGAGAGAAGTCAAGAAAGGTAGGAGTGAACTCACCAATGCATACACGTCCATGCCACATAAATTATTAGAAGCAGCCCTAAGGAGATACCATGTACCCAGTAAGATCAACGAATTAATCCTGGATAACTAAGATTAAAATCTCTTCCAGTTTTATACTTTCCAGCTGGCATAGACTCAGCTACCCTCTTTACCCTGGACATAAATATGGTGCTTAAATCAGCTGAAGTTGTATGTCAAGGATCTGTGATGACAAGAGTGCATCAGTCACTGATCAGGGTGTATATGGACAACCAGACCATCACAACATTTTCAGTCACAGGGAGTACGTGGATCCTATGCAGACTTGAAAAAGCTTGGGCATGAATGAATTTCAAGACTGCTAAATCAAAGTTGTTCGTTATGAAGAGAAAAGTAGCAGATAATTTCCATTTCTGATACCAGAAACAACCAGCCCCACATTGACAGAGACCTGTCAACATTTTTTTAACAGCTCCTTAAAGGATACTTTGATCATATGAGTGTTGATCTCCAAACTAAGTATAGTTGGCCGAGGTGGATAAATCTGGACTTCCAGGCTGTTTCAAAGCATGGATTTATCAGCACACTGAATTCTCTGGCCGAGTTTTATCTGACTTCCCAATGACATCAGGAGATTATGGAACGGAGAATTAATGGCTACCTCCACAGATGGCAAGGGCTGCTAAGAAGTTTGAGCAGTGCCATGTGATATGGCACCTCAAACATGCTACAATTCCCTTATGTTTGGGTGGAGGAATTTGGGGTCTCTCAGACAAGAAAATTCATACAGTAAAAATCTCTAAGGACCCAAAATTAACAGCAGCAGGCATCAAGGTCTGCACTGGAAGGAAATGGAGTGAACTAAGCTTAGCAGAAGAGTATTTAAGGCAGAAGACTTGTCGGTATGGTGGCAAGACAAATCATGCGGGCATGGGCTTCTTTCCTAGTACTCAAATTGAAAGAGCCAGGGGATAGTAGAGAGTGCAGCTAATTCAGGAGGAGATCCAAACCAACATTGAGGGTAAGAATATGCTAGATGGTCGGACTAAGCCAGCAGGGTGCATGACACAATGGGAGAATTTTTTTACAGTGGAAAATAAGCTAGTTGGAGATTTGGCACTCCAATGCCAGTCTGATTGTACAAGAAATTTAACCTGTATATGAGTACTATCAAGTCCTGCAAACTTGCATAGTTGGGGGTGTGGGTGTGGAGTAAGACACTAGCATGACCACTGTGTCAGGAAGGGTATGCTAAAACACATTCTAAGTGCCCTTGGTGAGGGGAAGTACTGATTGAGACATGAACAAATCATTGGCTGATGCTGTGGTTGCAGCAGTCAGTGTTAGCAGTTTCAAGTCTGAAATGAACTTCAAAGACACCCCGCCACCCACCTCAGTACATAAACTGACAACTTGAATGCTCTATTCTGCCCAAGACTGGCAGTTGAGAGTAGACCTCAGAACATACTTGAAACTTCCAGAGCAGATAGCATCATCTTCCCTGTGGCCAGAATTAATAATCTGGTCAGTTGTCTACAGACAAGTTGTAATGCTCAAACTTTCAGTACCTTAAGAGAATATGGAAGAGGCCTTTGAAAGGTGGCTCAAAAATTACCTGGAGCTGGTAAAGAAATGCAGATCTAAGCAATGGTGGACCGATACCATGGTTTTGCAGGAAAATCTTTATGCAGAACCCAAAGTCAACTTGGATTGATGGGAGAAAGAGAAAGGCCGTCAGAACAATGTCGGAATCTGCAGAAAAAGTTTCAAAATGATTATGGATTAAAAAAGATCAGATTCATGGAGCTCTACGATGGAGTTTGGAAGGTGTTGAGATGCTGTTTGAATTTAAAGGGAGAAAGGACAGAAAAGTAAGGAAAGAAGGGAGGGAGAAAAACAGAAAGATTAGCCAGGTCACTGTTTGATTGTGTCAGCACTGATAGAATTTTAAGTATAACATACGTCAATTTGAAAGATTGAGAAGTTATCAGCATGGAAAATGGAATTGATTTACTAAGTTATGGGATGAAATTACTAATTCTGCAACAATTAATGAAGTTACGAACCCTCTTTCTACACTATCATATTAACACATAGAAAATAAGCTATGCCCACAATGGGAAATTGAAATAAATGCAGTTGCAAAAGAAAAACCAGTTAATTCAAAAATAAAAAAATTTATTTTGCAGAATATTAAGAGTACAGCCTTTGTTTTTATACCTTTACCAAGAGAAAATAAGAAGCAAAGAAATGTAAAAAGATTGAATGCTAAAAAAGTGTAAAAACAAAAAGAAAATGATATAAAAAAATGCATAGCACCAGTTGATAATAGCAAAAAAATTAAATTATTATAAAAAATTTAAAACTTGTAACCTTATAGTTAAAAATAATAATTCACCTCCTAGAACAAAATTAAATAGAGCAAACATTATTTACGAATTCAAATGTCCATTAAGGAATTGTATTCCTCAAGAATCAACTTTCGTAAATAATTATATAGGCCACACTACAAATTGTTTAACACGCAGATTAACTACACCTTTCTGACAATAGCTCAATTAGATCTCATTTAAATATTCATGGAGACCTACCGGACACTATTCGGAATATACTTGTCGACAACACTAATATAATAGCATCATCCACTTGCAAAAAAAGGCTAAAAATAATGGAAGCCTTACTAATAAAAATAAACAAACCAACACTTAATAATATTAACTTTGAACATGGACATAATATCTTGACCGTGTTTTGAAACAAAAAAATGAATCACTTTATAAACATACATATAACAAACTATTTCTATTTCTAATTCTAACAGTTGAAATATAATCCTTGAAAATGGCTAAATGTATAGCTGAAAGCGCTCGGATAAAAAGAACATCCGGACAGTTTTTATATAATTTATCCTCTGAAAAGAAAAACTTTATTAGATTGCACGAGAAATTATATAAAAAACTAAATAAAAGCACCTTGTCAGTCGTTTTTAATGAAATGTGCTTAAAAAAAGGATTGCTGCCTAAATACACAAATATATATATATATATATATATTTATATATAACTCATCCCTTTCATATCAAAATCTAAGCATTTTTCAATAATTATGCCTGAATGTTGCCGAAGTGTCATTTTTTTTTTTTTTATTTCTTTTGCTACATGTCAGCTTCACTGTCAAAGTATCTCAAGTGCTTTGAATTTTTTTTTTTTAATATAAATGATCCTGAAGAATCAGCAATAAAAAAACTTGATGGGGGGAGTGGACACCTGTTGATTTCAATGTATGAGGATCCAACAACCTCATTCATTTTATGTTTGCGTCATATACGACACTTCAATCCTGCTAGTAACCTGTATACAAGTCCATATATTGTGAAACGGTGAGGATCTTGGGACATACCAACATGACTAAAAATAAATTAACCATGCCTTATAGACAAAGTTAGTCACAATACCCCACAAGTATAAAGGGGAGAAGAAAAACTAAAAGCCTCTTCCAAACTATGTTCTTGCAGGTCACATGTTAGACAGTCAAAAATAATTTTTTTTCCAGAATATTGTATTAACACCTTATGTGCCAGAATGTTTTCATTTAAGGAGGTATTTGGCACTATATTAACTTGGTGCCATGTGCCTCCTGAAATACCCACAACAAAAACGGCTGACTTGGTATGTGAGCCCATGTGAATAAATGCAAAGAAACAAGAACCAATACATGTACAATCAAATGATAATGTATTAACAAGTAAGGCATACAAGTGACAAATGTGTGTGTAACAAGAAATTGTGAAAACCTTTTGATCCAAGGGGAATGGGAGAGAATACCAGAGCAAATAAATATATATCATGCGTCCCCCAATGACAAAATATGTTTCCCTATGATATTCTCACATGTTGACATACAAGCAGAAAAGTAAGAGGCTACAAAAAATTATTGCAGAGTCTTTATGGTCCTAAGAGCCTCCCATAGTGGTGGTTTCAGGGAAGTTTTGTAATGTAATGGATATAGGCTTAGAATGATAATTTTGAGAGCCGAGTTTGAATCCCAATCAAGTTCGTTGCATTCACTTATGCACAATTACCCTTTGGAAAGGTATCAAACTCTTCTCCCAACTATAGGTTGAATAAGCAGGACAGTTAAAAATGGGTTTAGTGAGTGAAGACTATCTCTGTGAGGACCACACTTCCTCAAAACCTTGTGGACTGGCACTATAGAATCAAAAGGACTGTGTCAGAGTTAATGCCAACTAATTTCCAAACTGTTACTAGGGGACACTCCCTTTCTATAAATAGTTGGCGATATAACTTAACGCCCTCTTTTTCTTCTGACTTTTCAGCTGACATGTAAATCTCTAATGGAGACTTGTTTTTCCATTTGGGTGGTGAAACACCATGAACAACATACACACACTTCCCACATTAATTTGTACATACACATTATTGTCTATGTCATTTTGTAAACCATTTGTTGTTTAAAACATTTTGTGTGTGTGTGTGTATTATATATATATATATATATATATATTCTGGTGGATTCAATCTCTGAGCCCACCATATTTTGACGTGGGCCTTTTCAGGAGACATTTTTATCTCACAACAGATGTAACAAAGAGAATGACATAATATATTGACGTCACACACTACTTCAAATAAAAAGTTAGAAAGGAGCCCCCATCAATACTAGAAAGAGCAATAACGGCTACTGGACTTTAGAAACTAATTTGTACATACACATTGTCTATGTCATTTTGTAAACCATTTGTTTAATACATTAATTTGTGTGTGTGTGTATATATATATATATATATATATATATATATATATATATACACACTTTTTTTTTTTTTGTTTGTTTTTCTGGTGGACAATCTCTGAGCCCACCATATTTTGGCGTGGGCCTTTTCAGGAGACACGTTTATCTCACAACAGATGTAATAAGAATGACATAATATATTGATGTCACACACTACTCCAAATAAAAAGTTAGAAAGGACCCCCCCCCCATCCATACTAGAGAGAGCAATAACCGCTACTGGGCTTGAGAAACTAATTTTCCTGAGAAATTGATTTAAGAGATTATATAAAATTTTAATCAAAGTCAGTACTGGCTGCTTGGACAATGAATGCCAAATGGCTAATATCAAGAGAAAAAGGGGTTATTTTTAGGAATGAGATTGCATGGTAAATTGGAGATAAACAAGATGTGAAGGACAAAGCATTATGGATATAGTCAAGATGTAATCTGAAATGTGAAACTGAAAAACTTAACTGCAGCACAAAACCAAGCCCATGCTACCAATGCCATGAAATCCCATATACACAAACATCAATCACTCCAAAATGAACACATTATGGTGAACATAAAATGACTCACCTGGTCAGTGGTTGCAAAATGGTAGCTCAAAGAGAATATAAAAGGCATAAGGTATGCCTTTATGTTCATTGTATCAAAAAGTATGGATACCAAGTTAAAAAAAATTTGTACAATTTGTGTCTTGCAGGACAGTTGAAATGCCCACAATATTCTGGTACTGATTTTCAGAGAATGATACACCATTGATGTCTGGCTATTATTGTGCTAGATAAAAGTCACCAAGAACTGTTATTTATGTTGCTATAGTAAATGACACAAATATAGAAAACAAAATGATTCCAGTCATGCTTAGCACATTGGGATCAATTCTATTAAAACTGATTTCCTTGACTACCATATCAAATTGGAGTCATCCAAAAATCACCCCTTTTGGACACTGCATATTTTGAGGAAACTTGAGTGTACCAATTATGGATATATTAACAACTGAAAATTTGTCAACATTTGTGACCTTTGAAGAAAATTGGATTTCTCAGTTTTCTTCCCCCTTGTATAGATATTCAAATGAGATTAAGTTCAATGGAAACTGTGTTGTAAGAATTTTAACACCATTTGAAACCTGTTTTTGGTCTCCAACGATATATTTGAGAATTGAATAAAGGATTTTTCATTTGGTTGCAAATAAATACATCTGGTGTTAAACTGTTTTAAAAGTAATAATAATGAATAATGAAAGAATTATTAAGTGATGTCTCAAAATGGAGACGAAAAATGTGATAAGCAAGAACCACTGTTCTAGAAAGTTGATAGTCCAAATTTCTTGTTAAAAATTTCATAGTTGTCTTCTTGGATTCTTTTCAGAACAATCCAAATATTAACATCTTTGATTCAAAGAAAGCAATGACCTAACAATTGGGGGAGAATGTAACTAAAGGAACAGGAGACAAGAATGTAATGAAGGAAATGCTGCTGCAAAACACTTCAGCAAGACAAGCTGGTGCATCAAGGAAGACAGTGTCTGGATAGAAAACTCAAAATGACCTTAAATAGGGAAAAGGTACAACAAGAGTCAATGTTTGTGACAAAACTAAGAAATCAACTGAAGGAATTTGGGTTTACATACAGAAAAGCCAAACAAAAACCATCACTAACACACAAACAGAAGAAAGTGAAGTTAATGTGGGATAAAGAGAAACAACCATGGATGAAAGTGATATTCAATGACGAATCAAAGATCTGCTCTGGTAAAAAAATGGATGACCATTTGTCTGGGGGCTTTTCAAATAAAAATGACTACCAGAAGAAAACGGGTAAATTTCCCATGTCATGCATAATACAAGGTTGCAGGTCATTAAAAAGGACAAACAAATAGTAACCATTATCTTAATCAATGCACAGGTGTACACTGAAATCCTATATAACTTGCCCATCCTATCAATAAAAATAATTTGGCAAGGGAGTTATTTTTCAGAATAAGAAATCCTATCACAGAACAAAGGAGATTAAAGCTTTTCTTCAAGAAAGGAAAAAATATATTGTCATGTAACAATCTGGATCTAAAAGTTACAAATTCATAAATGGAAAAAAATTGTCCAACCAAAGAAGATTTAATTGTTGCTTAAGCATCATTTATTAAAGAAGAAGCCACTTTGATAAAAAAGATTATTGCTTTCAACCTAATAAATTCATATCTTATAGGATTAAAGTCATCAAAACTGAATGAGGATGATCAAATTTTGAGTCTAGATCCTTATATCCCCATGCTTAATCTAATTGAGAATGTTTGCTCAATTTTCAAAGCTGAAGTATAGAGGAAATGGTTGAAAATACCCAAGAAATTCTAAAGCGATAAGGGTTAAGCCTGAGCATCAAAGTGCATAAGCTCCAGACCTTAGAAAATTATATAAAATCTCATTGCAGGTATCCAAGACAAAATCAATCTTAAATCTGTAAGACACAGCATCTTAATATACTTTATGATGAAGATTCAGTCATTTTCTTCTATAGAATTATTTTTTATATTTATTTTATTTGTTTCAAATGTTACCATTTTCAAATTTAAAGTTAGTGTTCCATTTAGAAAGTTATTTTCAAACTGAAAGTGAAAATGTATAGAATAAATTATATTTTATGAAGCCAGAATGTTCAGCTGTTAAATGTCATTAGTTTATTTACTGCCTGTGTCTAGGGATATCTCATTTTTTTTTTTTTTTTTTTTTTTTTTTTTTTTTATTACTGCTCAGTTATTGCTCATTCTCTTTCCAGAGCCAAGCATACACTTCCTGTCCTAGTGATTGAACTTGATTACTATACCACCAAATTCACAAACCAATGTTTTTATCCAATAGGATATTGTCTCCTGGGACCTGGAAACAGTGAGCAATAACAGTGCAGTATTAAAAAAATAAGATACTAGATATGTGCAGTGGAACAAGGGTTTTCCTCCATGGATTAAATAATGGGTTCAGTTCAGAATTCCTTGTAGATTATCTGGATTGGCATATGCTTAATGAAGTATGGAAGGTACAATGGCCAAAATGTGATAAAAAAACAAAAAAAAAAAAAAACGTTCACATTTGAATAGTGAAAGTAATAACTTTTCATCTTAGAAACTCAGACAACAAATAAGTATTTCTCCATCTTGTTTCCCAAGTTATCACAATGACAAACTGTTGCTAAGCCCAGAAACCATTCTAATGCCAAGTTGTCAGACAAAAAACTGAAAGGAGGACAATTTCAGTATTGCAGAAATACTTATTAGATTTAAGAGTTATTTTGTGAATATTAAATCTTTATAACAACATTTCTTTGAGTCAGCAACAACCCCATGATGGCCATGTAAAATGACATCTCATTAGCAAGAACCAACAACAAGTTGAGCTTTTGCGGAAAAGTTCATTGTCTGAATTAATGACAAATTGGATGTGTGTACTTCAGTGATGTAGTACAATTTAGTTGGCTTTGCTGTAAAATTAAGTGGAGGCAGTAGATGAAAATCATGCAACATTTCGGGCAGTTTTCTTGATACTATAGCAACATAGCCAATAGAGAAGGATTTGCAACATCAGCTTTCAAATCCAGAAGGTTGGGCTAGAAAACTAAAAAAAAATTTCAATTCTACCAGCATCTTTATGTAGTATTTATGGAAAATAGATTTGGTATAAATTTCTACAGAAAGTAATCTTTATCTGATAACTCACAATAATCAGCAAAGAAAATCTATCAAACTTAACAGAAACCATAGAACCATACCATTAAACAATGAGAATGAGCAATGGCTTGGCCATATTTGAATCTAGAATATGACAATTTATGCTTGGATAATGAGCCAAATTAATCATTGATGCACAGAGATAATTAAAACCATAGCATGTAAACACCTTAATATTAAGTATCAATATCAATTTATTAATTTACGTATGTATTTACAATTGTTCTAGGTTTGGGTTCTCAGTACCAAAAACTGCCACAAAGAAAACTCATCCATGCAAAGTGTAAAGAGATGCCAAATAAAAGACTTGCCTGTTGTAAATTTACAGGTAACAACTGCACATTATCAGGAAACAGAAAAGAACTTCCAGGACAAGAACCATCACAGACCATATAAGTTCAGTGATCAATGATTCCACCATTAGAAAGTAGAGCCATGAAAAATAGAAATATTAACAATAAGAAACCTTGGAGCAGGCTTGCTAAGGATGTTCAAAAACACTGGAATTAAGTTATAAAAACAATGTTATTTCTTACTTTGGCTCAAGTGATATTAACAGTTCTATACATTAGCATATATGAATATACACGATTATCTTTGTTAACCTTAATTTTAAAAAAAAGTTCTAGAAGAAGCTGTTAATTGCTAGTAACTTGTAATTTTACTTATGTCAGATGTAATTGACAATATGCTGCTACATGTTTGCTGAGACATTTGAACCAGTTTCATCATTTTATTTGAGTAACTGTATTTCCTATTCTTTTCATTTTGCTAAAGCAATTCAAGAATTGAATGCTGATTCTACCTCTGGGTTTGTGGTGTCATTTGATATTGTTAGTTTATTTACTAATATACCCCTTGGTGAGATGATTGACATTTGTGCTGATGCTCTATATTGTGCACATCTTTTAGATAACATCTTTAAGAAATTGATGCTTATTGCTACTCAGGGTGTTGAATTTAATTTCAACATTGTTACATATGGTCAGACTGATGGAAATGTTCATAGACTGACCCTGTATTATCGGCCTGTTGATATGTTTGCTAATGAACAATAGGCTATCAGCTTGACTAACCTTAGCTGTTGCATCCTTCTTCAAGGTTTACTTGAAAGATTGCTGCCTATCCTTTCTGGACATTCTTGTTCTAAGATCACTAAGTTCCTAACAAGTGTATATATCAGAAACCAACCTTTTCTGGTTTGTACACCGATTGGAAATGCTTTGTACCATGTAATAGACGTGACAGTAACTTACCAGAAACAAAATGAATTCGCTGCCTCGCGTGTTGAACCATTTTCGGAGAGTCGGTCGCGCGTGCGTACGCCTACTGCCATTTTTTTATGCAGCAGGCTTATTTGCATAAGAGAACAACGTTACTTGTTAAAAAAAACGAGGCAAATGGTCGTGGGCAGTATTGTTCTTCTAGGCGTCGGTGAGACTAGAAGTATTGCTGAAAGAAAGCGACAACAATTTCTAGACAAACTATTTCCGCAGATATGGACGGCCGGTTTGATTTAAAAATTATCCACGAGTTTGATGGGACTGGATCTGTGGTTGAATGGCTCGAGAAGTTGGAATTGGTGTGCAACCTATCGGGGTGAAGCGGTTTGATCGCGTCATCCCTCTTCGCCTAACCAGGGGAGCATTCGCGGTTTACCAGCAACTATCTGCGGAAGAGAAATCGGACGCGGCTCGAATCAAGGGAGCATTGATGACAGCATTTGCCCTTGATAAATTCATGGCATACGAACACTTCGAGGCACGTGTATTGCGTCCAGGTGAGACCGTGGATGTATATTTGGCAGATCTACGGAAGCTGTACGTCCTTTTTGGAGGAGTACCAGACAATGCGATGGCATGCGTGTTTGTGCGGGGGCTTCCTGGTCCTGTGAAAAGGCTCCTGCGGTCCTCGGCCAGGGCAGATATGTCTCTCGAGTAGACATTGGCCCGAGCTCGGGCAATCATAAAGGATGAAACAGCAAAGAGGGAACTGGTCATCGCTGCAGTGTAGCCCTCCCAGACTCCTCGATCTTCCCCAGACATAGACCCACTTGTCACATGCTATAAATGTAATGGGCCCAATCACTTCGCGAGGGACTGCGTGAAGAGGCGAAGGGCAACTAACGCGCGTTGCTATCGATGCAACAAGACTGGTCATGTGGCAAAAAATTGTCCGGGAAACGGAGGTGGGGACGAGACTTCAGCGCCAGTCCACTCCCCAAACAGCAAGTAAAATCGGTGCTACCCATCATTACTGTGCATGTTGACAGCACACCATGCTCGGCTCTCCTTGACTCTGGGTGCTCACGATCAATCTTGAGCGCGAGTTTATGTCGGTCTTGGTCAAAGCAGGATATGGCAGTATCTACATTAACTGGAGCTATGCAGGTTTGGACACCATCAGAATTCGCACAGCAACCGGTAATACTGCTACAATCGATGTGCTGGTTATGCGAGGGAAGCCCCTGGATTTTGACCTGTTGCTTGGCATCGATGCCATTAAGGCACTCGGAGTTCACATCACGCAGCATGGAAGCGTGGAGTTTGAAAAACAACGGTCCGTCTGTGCAGCGATTCGTATTAGCGAGGCCGATTTCAGTGCAAAATGCAATGAACGACCGAGTTTGGGTCGCAGCCTGAAAGTGGTCGGCAGGTAATGCACCAGGGAAACTTCAGAATCGGATCTCTGAATATCCAGTATCCAGCGAGATGAGAGAGGAGTACGAGCATGAATTGCAAACATAGATGGACAATGGTTGGTTGGTGCCGTACAGTGACGAGGAGTTTGGCCCGCCCAAAGGACTGATACAGCTGATGGCCGTGCTGCAGACCAACAAACATAAGGTGCATCCTGTGATGGACTATCGGAAACTGAATACCTACGTTGACACATTCACAGGCGCCGCTGATGTTTGCGCAGAAAAACTGCGAGACTGGAGACAGCAGAGTGCGAACGTGTCCATTCTGGACCTCAGGAAAGCATACCTACAGATCCATGTAGAAAAATCTGTGGCCATACCAAACAGTTATGTTTAAAGGGAAGCGATATTATTTGACCAGGCTGGGGTTCGGCCTGAATGTAGTGCCCCTGATAATGCGAGCTGTGCAATGAAACTGTAAATAGAGCAACATCGTCATATATTGACGATATATATATATTAACGAGGATGTGGCGTCGGCGGAATCTGTGAGGAAACATCTCGAGCTCTACGGACTGACGAGCAAGGACCCAAAGAAGTTAGAGGACGGAGTCAGAGTGCGGGGGCTAGAAGTATGGAAGGAACAGGGTCGACTGCGATGGCGACGAGGAGGTAGAATGGTAAACGGCCCTAAGACTATGACACGGAGAGGTATTTTCTCCATGTGTGGCCAGCAGGTGGGTCACTTCCCCGTGTGTGGATGCCTGCGAGTGGCGACAGGCTTCATCAAACGTCGAGCCACTGCCGTAACGCAAAACTGGGATGACAAAATCTGTGATGCTCCCCTGGAACGTATGATAACGGACACCCTCGCCCGGGCACAACAACTGGATCCCGCACAGGGAGAATGGTGCGTGAATACGAAGGAGCTAGACGTATGGGTGGACGAGAGTTCACTGGCTGTAGGAGTAGCGCTTGAGGCTAAGGGAGCCATCATCGAGGACACATGCTGGCTATGGCCAATAAAAAAACACCCAGCATATCAATGTGGCTGAACTAGATGCCGTGCTAAAAGGAATCAACCTCGTGCTAAAATGGCAGGCTACGGTATTACACGTGAACACAGACTCCCTCTGTGTGTACCATTGGGTGACTAATGCCCTTACGGGAAAGTCTCGGCTGAACACCAAGGCTGCTAGCGAGATGCTCATAAGGCGACGACTTGAAACGCTAACTTCCCTTGTGAAAGAGTACAACCTTTCGGTTGACATAGCGCTGGTTAGATCCAACCAGAACCGAGCTGACTTGCTGACTAGAGTTCCCCAGAGGTGGTTCAACAATGTAAAGGAACTCGAACCTGTTCAACCAGTATGCGCTTTTGCCCTGCTCAGTTAACTGAGATTCATCGACACAGCGGGCACCCTGGAGTTAAACGGACACTATACTTTGCACGTAGGATCAACCCGTCCGTGTCGAAAGCAGTAGTGAGATTGGTCGTTCGGAGTTGTGAACAGTGTCAGTTAATAGATCCAGTTTCTGTGCGATGGCAGAAGGGAGAGCTCAGTGTGCGTGAAACGTGGAGCCGTCTAGGCATGGACATCACGCACTATAACGGTCGCCATTTTGTGACTGATCAATTGCGGCCCCACACGGTTTTCGATCTGGCGGCCGCTAGTTCGGCAAGACGCTGCACACGTAATCCGGCAATTGGAGTCGGTGTTTTCGAACGTGGTGCCCCAGTGGAGATCCTGGCTGATAATGACACTGCATTCCGCAGTCAGCAATTCAAACAATTCATGGAAGAATGGGGTGTCCGATTCCGACCGCGCTGCGCGTACAAACCATCTGGAAATGGTATTGCAGAGAGGTGTCATCGGACAATCAAACGGATTGCTGCCCTATCATGGAGGCTGTGTATTGGTATAACATCACACCCAGGGATGATGTGTCTGCCTCTTCCGCACCCGCCAATTTGCTGCATTCGTACAAAATTTGAATAAAAGGAATTGACGCTGTGCCCTCGCCTAGCTGGGCGACTTCAACTCTGTATAAAGGAGGAGATGCAGTCTGGGTAAAAAATCAACAGGGGCGCTGCACGTCAAAGTTTGTGAAAGGTCGTGTCACGGGGATAAACAGTCCACAATCGATAGTCATCAACGGGATACCGCGGCATGTGGGAGATGTACGTCCACAGCTCACTTCATTGTTGCCAGCGGATGATGGCGGTAATACAACGTCAGGGAGTCATGAATGGCAAGAACCAAGCAGCAGCGGCACCCTGTCTGAGAGCGAGGAAGAAGTAGACTTGACCCGTATTGATCCCCCGGAATTTTGATTCAGACCAGGACACATCTGATAATTCAGCCGGGGAGGAAGACATGGTTATACCACCGCGAAGGAGTGCAAGGGTGAGACGATCAGCCCTCACTGTCACTTATGTGATCATACGATCAGGGTGGAGTGTAATAGACGTGACAGTAACTTACCAGGAACAAAATGAATTCGCTGTCTTGCGTGTTGAACCATTTTCGGAGAGTCGGTCGCGCGTGCGTACGCCTACTGCCATTTTTTTATGCAGCAGGCTTATTTGCCTAAGAGAACGTTACCTGTTAAAAAACGAGGCGAGTGGTCATGGGCAGTATTGTTTTTCTAGGCGTCGGTGAGACGAGAAGTATTGCTGAAAGAAAGCAACAATTTCTGGACATACCAAGAACTACAAAGATCAACAGAGTGCTTTAATGACTTCTACCCCTCTAAGAACCATATTGTTCTGGAAAATGGTTATTCTGAGGAAGTTCTTACACAGGTCTTTGAGCATAAAATCTGCTATGCTTGGCCCTGAAAAATGTTTTACTTATTTGAAATTAAGTTGGACAACCCTCCCCCCCCCCAATAAAAAGAAGCCAACCAGATTATTTCTTACAGGTCATTGTTGCTGGACTACTAAAGTGTGGGTTGTTTTTCTACCTTTTTTCTATCATCAGGGTTTCCTTTTCAAAAGAAACAGGTTCACCCATTTTGTGTATTATTTGGAATCAAGCATGTTCCAGCCTATATAAGACAGGGAGAGTTGCATAGTTCAACAAGTGACAATCAGCATTACATTCTGCCATTGGCCAACACTTGATTGATAATCAAGCACGTTCTGGTCAATATAGACAACATTGGTTTGAAATCTTGCAAAGAGTATGGTCTCAGCAGTTGCTTAAGATTGTTAAAGTTACTGTCAAAGTGAGATCTTTTTGCTGGCCAAAAGGAGACTTGTTTGGAAATGCAGTTCTACATTGCAAAGCATAACCAAGGGCCAACTGTGGCAGTGACCACCTTCCAGTGATATGTAAACAGAGTGAACATATAAAAATTAAAGAGGGCCAAGGCAGCACCCAATACAACAGACTCCTCAATGACCTAAACATGAATGAGAAATATATGGACAGTAATAGCAGATACAATTTGGGGAAAAAAAAAAAAAAAAAGTTTCTCAGTCCAAATTTACTTAAGAAAAACTTTAGTAACAACTGAAAACATCCTAAGAAAAAAAAAAAAAGTTTTGACCAGATGAAAAGCTATGGCATAAAATATAGGACTATGCACAAAGAAATTTGGAACATATGAAGGGCTAAAGAGTGGTGGGCTAAAGAACTATAGGGTAGAGAGGATATAAGGCCTAAGGTGGGAGTTAAGGGCATTCAAGAAAAGGTATAAGCAGGCTAGTGAGGAAGAATGCTATTCACTAAAAGAGCTTCAAAACATCTTGAAGCTGAAGTCCATTTATAAAGCTGAATGGTATAGGAGGCAAAGGAAGAAAAGAGCGGGAAAGATAATTCATAGCAGATCCCTTTGGCTTCACTAGGAAACTGCTTGGTGACAAGCCGAGTGGTCAGCTAAATTGTTCTGCAGATGATGTCAACATCTATCTGCAGAGCACATCGAGTAACCCTGTAAAGGGACAAAGACACTGCCACATTGCTGTTATTAGTCCAACCCATCCGACAACCAATTTTGACTTGATTGAACCAAGCTGGTGGAAGATAAGAGAGGTAGTGAAGGCAGCTAGTCTCACCTCCAGGCCTGAGTGGAGTTCCTTACAGTGTCTATAAATGCTGTCCAAGTCTTCTGCTCCTTTGGAAGATCCTAAACATGATACATAACAAAGGTAGAGGGGCAGAGCAATGGAGATTTGCAGAGTGTGTGGATCTCCAAGGAAGAAAACTCCAAAGATTTGTTTACTGAAAGTAAAATCAGTTTCAGTATTTTACCAGGGTGATTAACTAAATATCCAGTATTTACTAAATATAACAAAAACGTATAGCTGGCAACATCATTGTTTCAAAAAAGTGTAGCTGGCAACATCATTGTTTCAATGTGCTGGAAAAGGCCTGGAAGTTCACTATTTTCCCATAGCTGGGACCCAAAAGTTGCTACCACCCCGGGTCAGTGTGGACCTAGGAACACCAGCAATTAAGAGGTGGTTCCACACTTCCTCAAAACCTCCTGATCAGAGGCCTTGCTGTTGGATGCAGTTTAACTTTGTACCCAGGACGCATACAGGTATTGAGAGAAGTCAAGAAAAGTAGGGGTGAACTCACCATATTGTGGTTGAACCTTACCAATGCATACACGTCCATGCCACATAAATTATTAGAAGCAGCCCTAAGGAGATACCATGTACCCAGTAAGATCAACAAATTAATCCTGGATTACTACAATAACTAAGATTAAAATCTTTTCCAGGTTTATAGTTTCCAGCTGGCATAGACTCAGCTACCCTTTTTACCCTGGACATAAATATGGTGCTTAAATCAGCTGAAGTTGTATGTCAAGGATCTGTGATGACAAGAGTGCATCAGTCACTGATCAGGGTGTATATGGACAACCAGACCATCACAACATTTTCAGTCACAGGGAGTACATGGATCCTTTGCAGACTTGAAAAAGCTTGGGCAAGAATGAATTTCAAGACTGCTAAATCAAAGTGGTTCGTTATGAAGAGAAAAGTAGCAGATAATTTCCATTTCTGATACCAGAAACAACCATCCCCACATTCACAGAGACCTGTCAACATTTTTTTAAAGCTCCTTAAAGGATACTTTGACCATATGAGTGTTGATCTCCAAACTAAGTATAGTTAGCCAAGGTGGACAAATCTGGACTTCCAGGCTGTTTCAAAGCATGGATTTATCAGCACACTGAATTCTCTGGCCGAGTTTTATCTGACTTCCCAATGACATCAGGAGATTATGGAACAGAGAATTAATGGCTACCTCCACAGATGGCAAGGGCTGCTAAGAAGTTTGAGCAGTGCCATGTGATATGGCACCTCAAACATGCTACAATTCCCTTATGTTTGGGTGGAGGAATTTGGGGTCTCTCAGACAAGAAAATTCATACAGTAAAAATCTCTAAGGACCCAAAATTAACAGCAGCAGGCATCAAGGTCTGCACTGGAAGGAAATGGAGTGAACTAAGCTTAGCAGAAGAGTATTTAAGGCAGAAGACTTGTCGGTATGGTGGCAAGTCAAATCATGTGGGCATGGGCTTATTTCCTAGTACTCAAATTGAAAGAGCCAGGGGATAGTAGAGAGTGCAGCTAATTCAGGAGGAGATCCAAACCAACATTGAGGGTAAGAATATGCTAGATGGTGGGACTAAGCCAGCAGGGTGCATGACACAATGGGAGAATTTTTTAATTGTGGAAAATAAGCTAGTTGGAGATTTGGCACTCCAATGCCAGTCTGATTGTACAAGAAATTTAACCTGTATATGAGTACTATCAAGTCCTGCAAACTTGCATAGTTGGGGGCGTGGGTGTGGAGTAAGACACTAGCATGACCACTGTGTCAGGAAGGGTATGCTAAAACACATTCTAAGTGCCCTTGGTGAGGGGAAGTACTGATTGAGACATGAACAAATCATTGGCTGATGCTGTGGTTGCAGCAGTCAGTGTTAGCCGTTTCAAGCCTGAAATGAACTTCAAAGACACCCTGCCACCCACCTCAGTACATAAACTGACAACTTGAATGCTCTATTATGCTCAAGACTGGCAGTTGAGAGTAGACCTCAGAACACTTGAAACTTCCAGAGCAGATAGCATCATCTTCCCTGTGGCCAGAATTAATAATCTGGTCAGTTGGAAAATGGAATTGATTTACTAAGTTCTGGGATGAAATTACTAATTCTGCAACAATTAATGAAGTTATGAAGCCTCTTTCTACACTATCATATTAACACATAGAAAATAAGCTATGCCCACAATGGGAAATTGAACTAAATGCAGTTGCAAAAGAAAAACAAGTTAATTAAAAAATAAAAATTTTTATTTTGCAGAATATTAAGAGTACAGCCTTTGTTTTTATACCTTTACCAAGAGAAAATAAAAAGCAAAGAAAAGAAGTTTAAAAACAAAAGAAAATGATATATATATAATGATTGATATATATATATATATATATATATATATATATCTAACTCATCCCTTTCATATCAAGACTGCCAATATTGCCCAAAATCTAAGCATTTTTCAATAATTATGCCTGAATGTTGCCAAAGTGCCATTTTTTTTTTTTTATTTCTTTTGCTACATGTCAGCTTCACTGTCAAAGTATCTCAAGTGCTTTGAATTTTTTTTTTTTAATATAAATGATCCTAAAGAATCAGCAATAAAAAAACTTGAGGGGGGGGGTGGACACCTGTTGATTTCAATGTATGAGGATCCAACAACTTCATTCATTTTATGTTTGCGTCATATACGACACTTCAATCCTGCTAGTAACCTGTATACAAGTTCATATATTGTGCAACGGTGAGGATCTTGGGACATACCAACATGACTAAAAATAAATTAACCATGCCCTATAGACAAAGTTAGTCACAATACCCCACAAGTATAAAGGGGAGAAAAAAAAAAATAAAAGCCTCTTCCAAACTATGTTCTTGCAGGTCCCATGTTAGACAGTCAAAAATAATTTTTTTCCAGAATATTGTATTAAGACCATATGTGCCAGAATGTTTTCATTTAAGGAGGTATTTGGCACTATATTAACTTGGTGCCATGTGCCTCCTGAAATACCCACAACAAAAACGGCTGACTTGGTATGTGAGCCCATGTGAATAAATGCAAAGAAACAAGAACCAATACATGTACAATCAAATGATAATGTATTAACAAGTAAGGCATACAAGTGACAAATGTGTGTGTAACAAGAAATTGTGAAAACCTTTTGATCCAAGGGGAATGGGAGAGAATACCAGAGCAAATAAATATATATCATGCGTCCCCCAATGACAAAATATGTTTCCCTATGATATTCTCACATGTTGACATACAAGCAGAAAAGTAAGAGGCTACAAAAAATTATTGCAGAGTCTTTATGGTCCTAAGAGCCTCCCATAGTGGTGGTTTCAGGGAAGTTTTGTAATGTAATGGATATAGGCTTAGAATGATAATTTTGAGAGCCGAGTTTGAATCCCAATCAAGTTCGTTGCATTCACTTATGCACAATTACCCTTTGGAAAGGTATCAAACTCTTCTCCCAACTATAGGTTGAATAAGCAGGACAGTTAAAAATGGGTTTAGTGAGTGAAGACTATCTCTGTGAGGACCACACTTCCTCAAAACCTTGTGGACTGGCACTATAGAATCAAAAGAACTGTGTCAGAGTTAATGCCAACTAATTTCCAAACTGTTACTAGGGGACACTCCCTTTCTATAAATAGTTGGCGATATAACTTAACGCCCTCTTTTTCTTCTGACTTTTCAGCTGACATGTAAATCTCTAATGGAGACTTGTTTTTCCATTTGGGTGGTGAAACACCATGAACAACATACACACACTTCCCACATTAATTTGTACATACACATTATTGTCTATGTCATTTTGTAAACCATTTATTGTTTAAAACATTTTGTGTGTTTGTGTGTGTTATATATATATATATATATATATATATATATATTCTGGTGGATTCAATCTCCGAGCCCACCATATTTTGACGTGGGCCTTTTCAGGAGACATTTTTATCTCACAACAGATGTAACAAAGAGAATGACATAATATATTGACGTCACACACTACTTCAAATAAAAAGTTAGAAAGGAGCCCCCATCAATACTAGAAAGAGCAATAACGGCTACTGGACTTTAGGAACTAATTTGTACATACACATTGTCTATGTCATTTTGTAAACCATTTGTTTAATACATTATTTTGTGTGTGTGTGTGTGTGTGTGTGTGTGTGTGTGTGTGTGTGTACATATATATATATATATATATATACACACACACACACACACACTTTTTTTTGTTTGTTTTTCTGGTGGACAATCTCTGAGCCCACCATATTTTGGCGTGGGCCTTTTCAGGAGACACGTTTATCTCACAACAGATGTAATAAGAATGACATAATATATTGATGTCACACACTACTCCAAATAAAAAGTTAGAAAGGACCCCCCCCCCCATCCATACTAGAGAGAGCAATAACCGCTACTGGGCTTGAGAAACTAATTTTCCTGAGAAATTGATTTAAGAGATTATATAAAATTTTAATCAAAGTCAGTACTGGCTGCTTGGACAATGAATGCCAAATGGCTAATATCAAGAGAAAAAGGGGTTATTTTTAGGAATGAGATTGCATGGTAAATTGGAGATAAACAAGATGTGAAGGACAAAGCATTATGGATATAGTCAAGATGTAATCTGAAATGTGAAACTGAAAAACTTAACTGCAGCACAAAACCAAGCCCATGCTACCAATGCCATGAAATCCCATATACACAAACATCAATCACTCCAAAATGAACACATTATGGTGAACATAAAATGACTCACCTGGTCAGTGGTTGCAAAATGGTAGCTCAAAGAGAATATAAAAGGCATAAGGTATGCCTTTATGTTCATTGTATCAAAAAGTATGGATACCAAGTTAAAAAAAATTTGTACAATTTGTGTCTTGCAGGACAGTTGAAATGCCCACAATATTCTGGTACTGATTTTCAGAGAATGATACACCATTGATGTCTGGCTATTATTGTGCTAGATAAAAGTCACCAAGAACTGTTATTTATGTTGCTATAGTAAATGACACAAATATAGAAAACAAAATGATTCCAGTCATGCTTAGCACATTGGGATCAATTCTATTAAAACTGATTTCCTTGACTACCATATCAAATTGGAGTCATCCAAAAATCACCCCTTTTGGACACTGCATATTTTGAGGAAACTTGAGTGTACCAATTATGGATATATTAACAACTGAAAATTTGTCAACATTTGTGACCTTTGAAGAAAATTGGATTTCTCAGTTTTCTTCCCCTTTGTATAGATATTCAAATGAGATTAAGTTCAATGGAAACTGTGTTGTAAGAATTTTAACACCATTTGAAACCTGTTTTTGGTCTCCAACGATATATTTGAGAATTGAATAAAGGATTTTTTCATTTGGTTGCAAATAAATACATCTGGTGTTAAACTGTTTTAAAAGTAATAATAATGAATAATGAAAGAATTATTAAGTGATGTCTCAAAATGGAGACGAAAAATGTGATAAGCAAGAACCACTGTTCTAGAAAGTTGATAGTCCAAATTTCTTGTTAAAAATTTCATAGTTGTCTTCTTGGATTCTTTTCAGAACAATCCAAATATTAACATCTTTGATTCAAAGAAAGCAATGACCTAACAATTGGGGGAGAATGTAACTAAAGGAACAGGAGACAAGAATGTAATGAAGGAAATGCTGCTGCAAAACACTTCAGCAAGACAAGCTGGTGCATCAAGGAAGACAGTGTCTGGATAGAAAACTCAAAATGACCTTAAATAGGGAAAAGGTACAACAAGAGTCAATGTTTGTGACAAAACTAAGAAATCAACTGAAGGAATTTGGGTTTACATACAGAAAAGCCAAACAAAAACCATCACTAACACACAAACAGAAGAAAGTGAAGTTAATGTTGGGTAAAGAGAAACAACCATAGATGAAAGTGATATTCAATGACGAATCAAAGATCTGCTTTGGTAAAAAATGGATGACCATTTGTCTGGGGGCTTTTCAAATAAAAATGACTACCAGAAGAAAACGGGTAAATTTCCCATGTCATGCATAATACAAGGTTGCAGGACATTTAAAAGGACAAAGAGATAGTAACCATTATCTTAATCAATGCATAGGTGTACACCGAAATCCTATATAACTTTCCCATCCTATCAATAAAAATAATTTGGCAAGGGAGTTATTTTTCAGAATAAGAAATCCTATCACAGAACAAAGGAGATTAAAGCTTTTCTTCAAGAAAGGAAAAAATATATTGTCATGTAACAATCTGGATCTAATAAGTTACAAATTCATAAATGGAAAAAAATTGTCCAACCAAAGAAGATTTAATTGTTGCTTAAGCATCATTTATTAAAGAAGAAGCCACTTTGATAAAGATTATTGCTTTAAACCTAATGAAATTCATATCTTATAGGATTAAAGTCATCAAAACTGAATGAGGATGATCAAATTTTGAGTCTAGATCCTTATATCCCCATGCTTAATCTAATTGAGAATGTTTGCTCAATTTTCAAAGCTGAAGTATAGAGGAAATGGTTGAAAATACCCAAGAAATTCTAAAGCGATAAGGGTTAAGCCTGAGCATCAAAGTGCATAAGCTCCAGACCTTAGAAAATTATATAAAATCTCATTGCAGGTATCCAAGACAAAATCAATCTTAAATCTGTAAGACACAGCATCTTAATATACTTTATGATGAAGATTCAGTCATTTTCTTCTATAGAATTATTTTTTATATTTATTTTATTTGTTTCAAATGTTACCATTTTCAAATTTAAAGTTAGTGTTCCATTTAGAAAGTTATTTTCAAACTGAAAGTGAAAATGTATAGAATAAATTATATTTTATGAAGCCAGAATGTTCAGCTGTTAAATGTCATTAGTTTATTTACTGCCTGTGTCTAGGGATATCTCATCTTTTTTTTTTTTTTTTTTCATTACTGCTCATTCTCTTTCCAGAGGCAAGCATACACTTCCTGTCCTAGTGATTGAACTTGATTACTATACCACCAAATTCACAAACCAATGTTTTAATCCAATAGGATATGGTCTCCTGGGACCTGGAAACAGTGAGCAATAACAGTGCAGTATTAAAAAAATGAGATACTAGATATGTGTAGTGGAACAAGGGATTTCCTCCATGGATTAAATAATGGGTTCAGTTCAGAATTCCTTGTAGATTATCTGGATTGGCATATGCTTAATGAAGTATGGAAGGTACAATGGCCAAAATGTGATAAAAAAAAATAGTACACATTTGAATAGTGAAAGTAATAAATTTTCATCTTAGAAACTCAGACAACAAATAAGTATTTCTCCATCTTGTTTCCCAAGTTATCACAATGACAAACTGTTGCTAAGCTCAGAAACCATTCTAATGCCAAGTTGTCAGACAAAAAACTGAAAGGAAGACAATTTCAGTATTGCAGAAGTACTTATTAGATTTGAGAGTTATTTTGTGAATATTAAATCTTTATAACAACATTTCTTTGAGTCAGCAACAACCCCATGATGGCCATGTAAAATGACATCTCATTAGCAAGAACCAACAACAAGTTGAGCTTTTATGGACAAGTTCATTGTCTGGATTAATGACAAATTGGATATGTGTACTTCAGTGATGTAGTACAATTTGGTTGGCTTTGCTGTAAGATTAAGTGGATTCAATAGATGAAAATCATGAACATTTCGGGCAGTTTTCTTGATACTATAGCAACATAGCCAATAGAGAAGGATTTGCAACATCAGCTTTCAAATCCAGAAGGTTGGGCTAGAAAACTAAAAAAAAATTAATTCTACCAGCATCTTTATGTAGTATTTATGGAAAATAGATTTGGTATAAATTTCTACAGAAAGTAATCTTTATCTGATAACTCACAATAATCAGCAAAGAAAATCTATCAAACTTAACAGAAACCATAGAACCACACCATTAAACAATGAGAATGAGCAATGGCTTGGCCATATTTGAATCTAGAATATGAATTTATGCTTGGATAATGAGCCAAATTAATCATTGATGTACAGAGATAATTAAAACCATAGCATGTAAACAGCTTAATATTAAGTATCAATATCAATTTATTAATTTACGTGTGCATTTACAATTGTTCTAGTTTTGGGTTCTCAGTACCAAAAACTGCCACAAAGAAAACTCATCCATGCAAAGTGTAAAGAGATGCCAAATAAAAGACTTGCCTGTTGTAAATTTACAGGTAACAACTGCACATTATCAGGAAACAGAAAAGAACTTCTAGGACAAGAACCATCACAGACCATATAAGTTCAGTGATCAATGATTCCACCATTAGAAAGTAGAGCCATGAAAAATAGAAATATTAACAATAAGAAACCTTGGAGCAGGCTTGCTAAGGATGTTCAAAAACACTGGAATTAAGTTATAAAAACAATGTTATTTCTTACTTTGGCTCAAGTGATATTAACAGTTCTATACATTAGCATATATGAATATACACGATTATCTTTGTTAACCTTAATTTTTTAAAAAAGTTCTAGAAGAAGCTGTTAATTGCTAGTAACTTGTAATTTTACTTATGTCAGATGTAATTGACAATATGCTGCTACATGTTTGCTGAGACATTTGAACCAGTTTCATCATTTTATTTGAGTAACTGTATTTCCTATTCTTTTCATTTTGCTAAAGCAATTCAAGAATTGAATGCTGATTCTACCTCTGGGTTTGTGGTGTCATTTGATATTGTTAGTTTATTTACTAATATACCCCTTGGTGAGATGATTGACATTTGTGCTGATGCTCTATATTGTGCACATCTTTTAGATAACATCTTTAAGAAATTGATGCTTATTGCTACTCGGGGTGTTGAATTTAATTTCAACATTGTTACATATGGTCAGACTGATGGAAATGTTCATAGACCGACCCTGTATTATCGGCCTGTTGATATGTTTGCTAATGAACAATAGGCTATCAGCTTGACTAACCTTAGCTGTTGCATCCTTCTTCAAGGTTTACTTGAAAGATTGCTGCCTATCCTTTCTGGACATTCTTGTTCTAAGATCACTAAGTTCCTAACAAGTGTATATATCAGAAACCAACCTTTTCTGGTTTGTACGCCGATTGGAAATGCTTTGTACCAAGAACTACAAAGATCAACAGAGTGCTTTAATGACTTCTACCCCTCTAAAAACCATATTCTTCTGGAAAATGGTTATTCTGAAGAAGTTCTTACACAGGTCTTTGAGCATAAAATCTGCTATGGATGACCCTGAAAAATGTTTTACTTATTTGAAATTAAGTTGGACAACCCCCCCCCCCCTAAAAAGAAGCCAACCAGATTATTTCTTACAGGTCATTGTTGCTGGACTACTAAAGTGTGGGTTGTTTTTCTACCTTTTTTCTATCATCAGGGTTTCCTTTTCAAAAGAAACAGGTTCACCCATTTTGTGTATTATTTGGAATCAAGCATGTTCCAGCCTATATAAGACAGGGAGAGTTGCATAGTTCAACAAGTGACAATCAGCATTACATTCTGCCATTGGCCAACACTTGATTGATAATCAAGCACGTTCTAGTCAATATAGACAGCATTGGTTTGAAATATTGCAAAGAGTATGGTCTCAGCAGTTGCTTAAGATTGTTGAAGTTACTGTCAAAGTGAGATCTTTTTGCTGGCCAAAAGGAGACTTGTTTGGAAATGCAGTTCTACATTGCAAAGCATAACCAAGGGCCAACTGTGGCAGTGACCACCTTCCAGTGAACATATAGAAATTAAAGAGGGCCAAGGCAGCACCCAATACAACACACTCCTGAATGACCTAAACATGAATGAGAAATATATGGACAGTAATAGCAGATACAATTTGGGAAAAAAAAAAAAAAAAAAAAAAAAAGTTTCTCAGTCCAAATTTACTTAAGAAAAACTTTATAAACAACTGAAAACATCCTAAGAAAAAAAAAAAAAAAAAAAAGTTTTGACCAGATGAAAAGCTACGGCATAAAATATACGACTATGCACAAAGAAATTTGGAACATATGAAGGTGGGCTAAAGAGATTTGTTTTCATGAACAGTATCTAGTAATAGAAAGAATGACTTACAGATATGCATAAAAACAGAACTAATAGAACAAAAGACCTACCTGTTAAAAGGATGCACAAAATTCAAGGATGAGGCACTGATAATTAAGAAAAAATACTTCAGAGATGGAATGAATACATCGGAGAAGTAGTCCACAATGAAGGAACAACTGGTAATATGTAGAAGTATTAAAATTTGCAGTGAACTCAGCCCTAGCCAAATTGAACAAACAAAACAGAAGATAGAATTGTAATGGAAAGGCTGGCAGCATTAGATGATTCCAGCTTTAAGATTACTGACAAAATATACAACAGTGGTGCTATACCAGAAGATCTAAGTAAATTCATTTCATAATGCTGCCTAAGAAGCTAGGTGCAAATGAATATGAACTCCATCAGACTAATGAACCATATAAAACTTTTCTGAATTCTGATGAATAGATTTTGCAGCAGAATTAAACCAGAAACAGAACGAACTGTACAGGTTCAGTAAAGAGACAGGAACAAGAAGTGATATTTATGCTCAGAATGATATCAGAAAGAGCAATGCAAAAGGATGTAGACTTACGTTTTATAGATTATACAAAAAGTATGTCAAAGAATTGTTGGAACTGCTAGATAAACTTGATTTAATTGGGAAGGATATAAGAATAATCAAGAACTTATACTGGGAGTGAACTGCCTGCATATGGGCATGCAATGGAATAAATATACAAAAATAGAGGAAGGTAGGACAAAGATGTCTTCTCACATGTTATTCAACCTATAAATTAGAACCTATTAGAATAGAAATCCTACTAGTATTCATTATTGGTGACCACAATTTTAACAAGATATGACAAGGAGTATTGATAGCAGACATAAAATGAAAACTACAGGAACTACTATAGAATGTAGTGAAGGAAAGTGAGGACTAATCAATTGCAAGAAGATGGAATGTATGGTCATTAGCAAAAGGAACAGTGCAACATTGCAACATTGCAAATAAAAACAAAAAAAACCTAAGCAAAGTTTTAAACAGGAAAATTGTTAGAAACTAAGAGTACTGAACTCTTATACAAGGTCAGGCCACTTTTATGATAGTGAATGCTGGACAATCTAACAGATTAAGAGATGAAGCAATATAAATATGGTTCTATAGAGGGACACTGAGAATACTATGAACTGAATAGGTGAACAGCAAAGTTCTAGAGAAAATGGAAACAAACACTTGACATCAGAAAGGGTTGAAACTTCTGGTGCACATGAGGAAAGAGGGCTTAGAAAATTTGACATTCACAGGACATTGATCGCAAAAGTGCGAGGGAAACGGTCCATAAACTACCTAACAATCTTGTGTAAATGGTTGGCAGAACAGAGTTTGAAAGAGTTAGCAAAAAGACATTACTAAGAGCAACAAAGGACAGCAAATTGTGGAAAGCCATGATCAACAATGTCCTGAAGAGGCAAATGAGACAGGTCAATTTACTGTATATACAGTTAAATAAATCCCCAGTAAGTTGATGTGGCAAATAAAACCGAAATAGCATCAACCTTGTGATTTGGTATTCACCTCTAAACCCTTTAATGTGATCTGAAAATTACATTGACTATTTTTACTTCTGAAAAAAGTAGTTTATATTTTGGCAGATGGGGTTTCTCTAGTTGATCTTCCAACACCAGCAATTGGTTTGTTGCGTTCATCCCAAATAGAGACACCATCACAAGCGCACAACATTTTAGCATTTTCAAAGATTCCTGCAGAACGTGCAATTATGCCACAACCAACTCTGAAAAAGATAAAATTAGATTACAAATTTTATATGTAAACAGTCAAGATTTCCTGGTAACATATTTGCATATTATCAATGGAAAAATTTATAAATTTACCATGTTCTGCTTCTAATTTTAATTATTGGAAATGAGTTATGTAAGAAAGTACTGTTAACTTGAGTTTTGTTTTTTTTCATTGGTCAGAGACACGTGTCCGTGGTGTTAGTGTCAGCTTGGGTGTGAGGATGTTTACTTTCTGAAGATCATAGTAGGGTGATAATATGCATGTGTGTATCATTTTTAGTTTGGTCTTGCAGGAATTGGTTGTGCTGGTGAGCATGTCTGGAGGATGTTTAGTGTGCGAGAGAGAAATGTTACATTGACTACAGGTATCTGATTTTATATTCTTTAAGTAGGGGTTTTATGAAAGTTGGTGATAAAAAAAATTTTTTTTAAAATGCATGTCCGGTATGTGTATTGGTGAGAAATATTAATATTCCTAGATATTTTCTTTGTCATAAAGCATGTTCATTACTTACCAGACTGACATAAAAATGCTTACTAGAATCCAGATGTGCATCTGCACACACTAACAACGCACAAGATCTACCCGACCAACGAATAACACAGACCACCAGTTTATGTGAATCCATATTTGATTCCAATTAATGTGTAATATAGTATAAGTGTTGTGTAGTACTTGCTATCTTCTGAAGAAATGTTTCTCCTTAAATTTGTGATAGCAATTGTATAGATTCCCATATTATATACATCACCCAGTGTACCAAACATGACTAGATTTATGTGGATTGCACAAGGGAAAAATAAGATTTAATTGTCACATATATGTGAGAATGTGACATCAATAAAGATTAACTGACTTTTGCATAAGTAATTTAATAGTCATCAGAACATAAAATTATGTTCTGATGACTATTAAATTACTTATGCAAATTACAGGATATATTTACCTGACTGTACTGCCTTTTTCCAAAGCATTTAAATCACCCTCATGAATGACAATTGAACGTCCAATTATCTCATGGAGTTTCAAGTTTTTGATCTCTTTATGAAATGTTGCTCTGCCATCTTGAGATGTATCTACTGTCTGGATATTTTCAGTTGTCTGGAGAGAAAGAAAAAAGAAAAAAACAGTGGCAATATATAAAAATTTGATGTTCTTTGGAGATCATTTTGAAACAAAGATACTAAGATTTTAACATTTTTGGTATCTAAAGTCTTTCCTTAGACAATTTCACAATTTATAAATTTAAATTTTATAAATTTTGTACTGTGATTTTTTTGTATACAGGAATTTTTATACATTTCTAAAAATATATATCAGTTGTATATTGTAGATTTTTGGATGCAAAAATTGTTACACTAATAGGTTCTTGCATTTCAGGTTGGGATCCCCTTATGATCTAGAAAAGGGCTGAACTGGTTTTGTCTTTTTATACCCATAAACATGTAGGGCCCACCACATTAAATCAGACCGTTTTATCATTTTCTGTTTTAGCGAGGTAAGTAAATACAATGGTCCACACTTAACCAGTTTTGCTTTCTAGACTTTATGCCGCTTGTAGTCAAGCTCCAAAAGTAAATTTGAGTTTTACTTAGTTCTCTCCAAAATAGAGATACTAGAAATTGCAATATACTAAAAAGTTGTTGTGCTTCCTTGAACGAATATGGTGGAAATCCTATACCCAGGTTTATAGTAAGATTGAATCTTATTCATCACATAACTTTACTAAGATTTTAATATTTGTACAAGTAGTGAAGCCTCTATTGGCACAAGTGAACTCAGCAAGCAATTTGTTCTGTCCTAGTATTCACTTCTGTATAAGGCATGAAACTTCTCAACCTCATAAATTAACAGGGTAGCCTTGGATGGTAAGTGATCTAGGAAGTCATGACAATTCACAAATTAAGAAAAATTTGGTAGAATCATGATTGCCTATGTCCTGAAGGAACAGAATTAAATAGGAAAAGAGAAAGAAAATAGCGTATTTGCAATTTCATCTTGATGTTTGTGATTGTAGGGGTGGGGGTTTAATCCAAACACAGAAGCCATACTGAATCTCCTCCACAACACAGTCTATCAATGGCAGCCATCAGCAATTCTGGCCGAGTCATACCTGTCCATTGTGTTGGTCCTCTCCTATGTCCACCTTCAACAAGGTCTTGAAAGTGGATGTAGGAGAGGATGCCAAGGCAATTTAAATGTTAATTTTCAATTTATATATTTACAAAAAAGGATTTCCCATAATATGGTGCTTTAATGTTTTAAGTATTTTTTACTGTGGTGGTTAATATCAGTGTAGTGCCAATAGGTCCTGCAGCAATGAAATTTTCTAAGGTTAATGAGATTTGTAGTAGTAGAAGCCAGCACAGCTGATCAGCATTATGTAAATAAAATGTTAAACCATATTTGGTCACACGTAATGTTTATTTCTTATAAGCAATGATTAGAATTTATAAAACCCAAAAATATGAAATATTTATACATTTGAGAATATTAAACAGTGATTAGATTACTCATTTACAAAAAAAAAAAAAATTCAATTTATAAAAATGAGGAAAGATGTATACAATAGCAGTGACAAAGAAATAACATTTTGACAGTCTTTGGCACAAAGGTTAAATACCCCCCCCCCCAAAAAAAAACGGGTTAATATTTTGAAACAAGGAAATTTAATAAAATTAATTTTTTTGCAAGAGTTTTAAGTCAAATATAATACATTAACTTCTTTTGAGTTCAAGAAAGTATATAATAAGACAGGATTAAATTAGATGAGGAGTATCTTGAAAAGTTCTTTGCTTAGTCAATTTCCTGATATTGGACAAAATACTTTTTCAAGAGCCTCTTGGTAAGACAGAACACTTCAGGATCACACTATATTGAACAAACAAAAAAATTCAATACATTAAATAAATTATTTTCTATCAGATGCTCTTTTCTCAAATATTTTCTGCACACTCCAATTCTTCAGTCAGTCTTTAGTCTGGCATGACTAAACTTTAGCGGGAACATGGTCTTTAATATGCAAAACTATACGTGACCATATTAAACAGAATATACAAAATATTCTAAAACACCATTTCCCAACATGCATTTCTCAGAATTACTGCATTCATTTAAAGTTAAGATTGTGGGAGAATATAATGCATAAATTTTTATATTAGAACAATGTTAGGCAAATGAATGACAAAGTGTAAAAAATTTTAAAAAGTTAAAACTTGAAATTTATTACTTATTCTGATAGTTAATAAAATACATAAGAGAAACACTGAGGAATTGAAGAGGTTATTTGAACTATTTACTTTATTCTGATGAAGTCCTAAGGGACAAAATGCACTTTTTTTTTCTTTTTTACTTATTAAAAGTCACTGCATATGCCACTCAAATGCATTATCTTAGTGACATTTTTATATATCCAGATTTTCTGGAGATCATATCAGCCACTTGATAGCTTCAATTGTAAGGGTAGAAGAAACAGACAACCTTCTCCCACTGGCAGTGGCTCTCAGGAGTTCCAGCATGGTTATATCTGCCCACTTGGATTTTGTCTGACCAGCTCTTGTGTTGCCATTCCCACTTGTGTCTACTTTCAACAGCGTCTTGCAGAGGCTGTTATGCTATATGATGTGGCCAAAATTGGATGTCTTACAATTTATTCCTGTTGGCCCACAAGATCTTTGACCTTGTTCCATACAGTTACTGGCTTTGTGCTCCCAGTAAAAAAAAAAAAAAAAAAAAAAAAAATATGCAAAGGGGCTTTTTTCCAGCTCCTGATCTCAAATGCCTGGAGCCTTTTGCCTGCCTCAACCAGGAATGTCTAAGTCTTGCATAAATTGAGGAGGATGGATTTTGAAATACTATTATATATAAATTAAAAAGATTACTGGTGCCTTTCAAGGTTGACTGAGTGCCAGCTATTTACTGTTATTACTGCTTGAGCAGGTATGGTAATTAAAGGAGAGAGGTTTGCCTAAGTGCTCACTTACCTACTATTCCAAAATGCCAGTGATAAGACCATTATCAAGATAGCTAATGATAGGACAGAGCAGAGATGTAGATTCTTATTTATTTTTTTAAGCACATAAGTGTTAACAGCTAAAGCTAGAATTCAAGCTTGGATTGCTGATATTTTATCCATTCTGTTAATCTTATTCCTACAACTATAGAAAAGTTGTTCAAAAATCAAATATAAAATTCTCATTTTGTGTAAAAATAACAGGGATTACTTACCTTACTGAAACTTTCAATAATGCTGTAAACATCACCACAGCTGAAATTTAAATACTTCAAATTAGTACTTTAAAATAAATAAAATTAAAACAACTTTATGAGTTTACATTAGTACAATGTTGTAACTATTTACATAGATGAGGACAACAGTCTGAACTGTCATATTCAAATTTTTGGCTGTTGTACACTCCAGCCTTCTTCAGGTGATTGAAATTTTGAACTGAACACTATAGTTTGTCCAGAGTAGATTGTTCTAGTTCCACATGCCATGACTCGTCTGGACGATGAGTTTGTTATTTCCCTTTAGCAATGGCTCTCCAAGGTTTTGTTCAGTGGATTACTTCAACCAATGCTAGTCAAAGTAATGCAGTAACTTGACCTAAAGAGTTAGTTCAATACCTGGTCACAGCAGAGGTGATCAAAAACTTTAGTTGCTAAAAGGGAAATAACTGCAACATCTGGAAGAAACAGCACATGGAACTAGAACAAAAAAGCTAGTAATAATTGCATTGTACAAAATACAAATATTCCTTGCATTTTATATATTTCCTGAATATTAAACTAAACATTTTATGCATACTTTGCACAAGAGTTATCTGCAAGACTCCAAAGAAAAAAAATGCAATATCCCAATTTTAGCCGATATCAGCAGTTAGTGATCTATCAAACAATAAAAGCTATAGAGGATACCTTCTACAAAGGTTAAGACGAACATTGATAAGAATTTCATTTTCAACTGGTGATCTGCAAATTTATTTTTCAGCAATTGTCTGAAAGTCATGAAGCAACATTCAATGTAATTAAAACTCAAACAATCCTGAAAGCAAGGGCAAAAAATAATTTGTTAGCTGCAAATATTGGTGGACTGTCCTAAGATGAAAAAAAAAACAAAAGACCTATACTACAGAACAGGCTGTAGAGAATGAAGTAAAAATCTGATAGACTTTAAACTAATTTAAAATTAAAATTTAGTTCTCACCAATAGTGGAAGGTGATTAATGAAGCCAGTATGCATGTGCGTACACACAATTTAAATACTTTTTAAACTTGTTAATGAAACCCAAATGAAAAATGAATGACAAACTTAGATGCTTATCATTAAATGTGAAAAATATTCAGATCTAATTGTAATTAATATTTTAAATAAAGCAAGGAAATTCTTTTTTTTTGGTTAAAGTTGAATGAACATTCAATATGTATGTGTAATGTATTTTATCAAACAAAAATGGAAAATAATAAGCTCAAAAATTAGTCCTCATACAAGACAGTGAAAATGTTTTATAAAGACTAAAAGCTTTAATGACTTAACTCAAGTGGTAATATTCTTCATATGGATAAAAAAAAAAAAAAAACAATTTTTAAAGTAAATTATGATAAAAGGTACTCTGAAGAATAGCTTTTAGTTATTTAATCAAAATGCTTAAATAAACAAAGTTGTGATTTTTATTAAAAAAAATAATTACATTTAGATACAAGAACTTATTTGGAAATTTGTTAAGTTTTTATTTTGACAGTTTTTGTTGAGTACATTTGTTTTCAGATTTTACTTCAGCCAAATTCATTTTAATTTGTTTTTACACTATAATTCGTTTTAATATTCATATTGTTTTTTGCATCTGACTATTCAATGGCAAAGTTTGCTATTTTTTAGCCTTTAAAGTTCTGCATTTTAATTTTGTTTTATTTCATTTGTATTTGTCACCTTCTGTGGAAATATTGACCTGAAAACAAAGACATTTTCTGTTTTTAAAAAGAAAAAAGACTTTACAAGATGGCCAACCAAAGTTGGACCCTCAAAACTGATTTGGGTTTGCTACTAAAGCAGATCCAACAGACAAAATCAATGAGGCTATTCCCTCCCAAAAGGCTGCACAAAAAGAAAAATAATAGATCTTCTAAAGGTGGAACCTATAAGGTAAGAAATACATCTGTCCCCATCATAAAGGAAAGCAAAGAAAATGAACAAAAGAGAAAGAACCAAGCACACCATCATGGGTGTTGCAACAAGGTCAACAGTGTCTGGAGAATCGCGCTTTATTTATTAGCAATCGTGGAAAATGAGGAAACTAAGAGACTAAAACAATTCTGCTCTGGGAGTGGGGGAGGGTCCCTCCAGTTTTTGTTCACCCTCCTTATATAGATCATTTAAGTTAAATTTCCATGGAATATTAGGAGGTAGGAAGTGAAGTTTTGTGATTGACAGTTACATTAAGACTGAAATGGGCCAGGGGTCAATGGGTGAGGTCATCAATATCCTCATGTTTGACAGACAACCCTAGATCTGACAATTTCACTTTTTAGTCAGTTTAAATGTCCTAGGGCTGAGGTTGAAGTCTCAAAGGGCAAGACTGTACCTTGACCTTCAGTGCCTTGGAGTGGATATGTGCTTTACAAGAGACTAGTTTCCATTCAGACAACCATGATGTTATATTGTCGAAGAGGATTGACCTCTTCTCAGTGTATTATGATGGCTGTTCTAGGGGGTTTCTTGGTAAGCTGTTCCTTGAAGGCTGTGTGTATGCATGTCCTTGCAGATTCAGCAGGCAGACTGTTGTGGATGTTACCATAAAAGATCAGGCATTTTGTTTCAATGGGGTTTATGCACCCAATGATTACAGCTGCCTTTCTTTAGTGGATTGATCTGTTTCCAACATCTCAAGTATTTTAGTGGGTGACTGGAATGTCGTCCTTGATCCCAATATAGATTTCTCAGGGACTATATTGAGTACTAAGAATCCAGATGTAAAAATATTTTGGGACTTTGGATCTTGTTAAGTTCAGAAATGAGCATCCCCAAGAGGTAGTGTGTACTTGGACTAATAGGGGCAGCTTGTCTTCAATGTTATGTACAAGCTATATTGACTAAGTGAGTTAAGAGAGTAGACTCGAGTTCTTAGGTCGTCCAAGTCTTCATTCCATAGTTTATTCAGACCATAGGCTTGTCTGGGTACATCTAAACTTAGATAAGTTTAGAATTAGCATGGCTGGGTACTGGAAATTCAATGTGTCATTGTTCGATGAGAATGATTTTCAGGAACTCTAATGCAGGAATTGACAGGGGGGGGCAGTGGTTGGGGATAAGTGCTGGGCTCACCTTAAAGCTGCTGTTAGGTCGTTTGCTGTTAATTATAGTAAGTGGCTCAACCAAGATAGATTAGCAGAGCAAATGGCACAAGACTCTAGAATAGAAAAGGCTATAAAATTGGGGGAGAGTGGGGAATTAGCTGCAGCTAGAGTAGAGTTGGCCTCCTTGCTTCACAAGAAGGACCACGCTCTTGTAGTTAGGGCTAGATTAAAAAGGACGTCTTTTGTGGCAACAAATATGGCTGCTGAATTGTGAGTTCAGATTATTGCAGACCCCAATGCATCATGAGTATCGCATTTCTGGATGGGTGTACCATGGCTACAAATGACAGCGTATGTGAGGCTTACTGATTTTATTTTCAGGATCTTTTTATCAAGGAGCCCAGCTCAGTTCAACACCTGTTTAGCTGACTTTACTTGCTTCAAGGCAACTGAAGTGGCTGGGTGCAAGGGTCCAATCAAAGAGGCAGAAATCTGGGATGCATTGAAGCTTGCCAGCATTGATGGTTTCCCCATATGAATTGAGGATGTTGCATGTGCTTATCCCTTTAATGGCACTAGTCTTTAACCAATGGATGAAGAATGAGAAAATTCCCAAATGCTTCAGGTGTGATAAAGTTGCTTTGCAAGTAGAAAAGCAGAGGGGATGGGATTAATAATTTCCAGCTCTTAACTATGTTGAATACAGAATTAAAGATTTTTGCTAAGGTCTTAGCCAACCATTTGCAGGATGTCCTGCCTAGTCTTATTGGTCCCAAGCAAACTTGCACTGAAGTGTAGGACTGTTCAGGACAACCATCTGGTATGCTTCATCATAGAACAAGTCAACAGGGAAACTGCCACACTGATCAATTTAGGTCAGTCCAAGGTATTTGATAGGGTTGACCATTGATTTCACAGGGCTGTCCCAAAGCTAGCCACTTTAAGGCCATAATTTCAATCCTGGATCTGTCTCTTGTATCAGTCCCCCAGTGCGGTGGTGGAAGTGAATGACATCAAGTTGAAACCTTTCATGTTGTCCAGATCAATTCGTCAGGGTTGGTTGCTTTCACCGATGCTGTACATTCTGTGTTGTAGCCCTTCCTTTGCAAGTTAAAGGTGAATCCAGTCCCACATGCAATTATCCTCACTGATGCAACCACCTATGGCAGCATTTTCTCGTCTTTGAGACGTCTGTTTCTTCTTACCGTTTCTTTTCCTTTTCTTCAGTTATTGGGTTATGGCTTAATTTGGTAGTGAGAGATATTTCCATATTCGTTATGGTTTTTAAGGTTTTAATGAGATTTTGCAATTCACTTATTAATGCTGTTAATCATGTTTGATTCATTTGTCGTCATGTTATTTCCTAGATTTTTTATTTGGTGGTGTTTTGGCGATTTTGTATAGAGAAAGAGGCTTGTATAAGTTTTCTTGCCTCTGCAGATGTAATGTTTTGAGCAATTTTCTTATTTCTTTTTCTCCCCTAAAATGGATCTATGATTCATACCAAATACATATCTATACACAAAGATTAACTTACCTGTTGCATCCATCAGATATATCACCAAGTTGATGAACACACACAGTATTTTTACCAGGTGTTAGTCCATCTATAGTTCCTTCAATGATACACGATTCAGGAGTAGCTTGCACCATTCGAATAACACCCTTCACCTTGTTGCCAGTATCTATGGCAGCTACTGCAGCTCCAAGGTGAGTTTCTTTAAACAAAAAAAAAAAAATAGTAAGCATTTATGATGACCTAGAGTAACTATTCATTCAACAACACCCACAACAACAACCAACCAAAACACCCAGCTTTTTCCAGGCATTTTTAATTTGCTCTTACCATAAATACAAGTTGCAGGTATCTGGATTTATACATTTTCCTGCGAATTGACAGTGAAAATATTAACACTATTATACTACAGTGTGCAAGCGATTGTCACCATTTTATACTTTTAATTCTTCATGCATGTTTTTGATCATCGACTGCACAGTATAGGGTCAGTTGAGCAGTGTGAGAAAAAGAGTACCATGATGCAATTCATGCCACCAGAAACTTGGAAATGGCATGCTATACTGTTTGGCATTCACACTGCAAATCCCAATACAAACATTTCTGAGTGTTAGATAACTAATGGTGAAGGTGTGTGCTGCAATCACGTTATGGTTCCATTCATCTTCCCTCAATACTGAGGCCTACAACAAATGCCCTAAGGAGGGAGTACTGCCCTGGGTGAAGAGGGTGGCTGCTGGAAGACCCTACGTCTGGCAACAGGACTCTGCACCATGCCACACAAGCAGGACAACCCAGTCATGGCTGTCAACCACATCACTTCTAACATCTGGCCATCTAACACCAGACTGAACCCTTTGGGTGTGGGGCACAGTTGAGCAAGAGACCAACAACACTTTGTAATACCAATATGGCAGCATTCACCAATTTAAACAAGGAGACCATTCAGAAGAGTTACAGGAGACTCCAAAGTTGCTTGAAGGCTGTGGCTGAGGCCTATGGTGATTTTATTGAATAAATTTACTCTTCAGTATTTAAAGATATTTTTGTGTAAGTTTAATAAATATATGTTAAATTAAATTTCAGTGTTATTTTCATTTTTGCATAATTTAGATAATTTATCCATCAGACCGTGCATTTACATGAATGTTTTGACAGTTATCAATTCTGAAAAAAAAAAAAAAAAAAAAAAAAAAAAAAAATTAAAGACAAAATTGCTAAAGTGCACCAGAATAGTGGTGTAAAGAGATGCTCATTTTCAACAGTTTCTTTGTAGGTACATTTGTTAGGCTTCTCCATGCCCATTTCTGGAACAGCCAATTTGCTACCTGAATAAATGCTATTTTTGATGTACAAAAGCTAGTGGATATACAAACATCAGAAAAGATTGTAACAATTAGGATATCTAATCTGTATTAGATATAGAAGTAATTTACTTTAGGACAGTTATTCAGTTATTTTTTGCAACATTTTTGTAAATGAAATCTCAAATATTAGAAAGTCAATTTTCGATACTGCATTTGTAGATTTGGACAATCTGACTATACGCTCTTGCACTGCAACTTTGTAGAAACTGTTCATTGTAGTTAAATGTTATTACATATGCAAGTACATTTTCTGCTTTTCTGTAATTGTAAAAACTATTTATATTAGAAATATGCTTCAAGCTTGCAGCTAGGTGTTAATTGGATAAGTGCCCTGGTCTAAAAGAGAAAGAAAATCTACCTAAGAAAAAATAGTAATGAAAAACTTACATTACCTGTATTTGTAATGCCAAAACCCGTTAAAACTGCTTGTCGTCCAGTTTTTTCTATCAATTCCTTTAGCTTAAATGCAGGAAGAGTGGAATCAATAATCACTTGCTGCCTTTCCAGGTCGACATTAAATGATTGGATACCTTTTTGAAAAGAAAATGATCCAAATATCAACATTTGTAATTGGTAGTACACTTAAGTTTCTTTGGTATATGCTATATTGTTAATACCATTAGATAATACTGCTGAACTATATAATGATCCAATTTTTACTTTTGGGCATGTTACCATACCAAAAATATAACAAACTTGTTAGAAAATGCAATTAAAATGCATTAACATTAATAAAATTTCCAACAATATTTTTGCTTTTGCCATGAGGATCCAATTTTTGTATGTTACAAAAGCTGAAAAAAAAAAAAAAAAAAAAAAAAAAACACTAGTTGTATAAAATAACTATCCACAAGATATCAGTTTTTAAATAAATTTAATTTCTTTTCCTCCTCTTCCAGAGCCTTTTACACTATAATTTTTTCCATAAAATTTACATTTGAAAATCAATTAGTCTCCCATTAAGTATAGATAAAGCTAAAAATTTAAAATGCAGTTAGTCACTTAGAGGTTGTCTAATTACAGAATAGTCTCCCTTATTTATAAATTATATAAACAGGAAATTGAATAAGCTTAACGGCTATATGGCAATCTTTAAGCAAATACTTTTAAATCAAATATTTTATGCTTTGTATAGTTCTTGAGATCTGATAAGAAAAATCAAACATTGATGAATTATCCTTATATGAAAGATCCCTAATTAAAAAATCAAACATTGATGAATTATCCTTATATGAAAGATCCCTAATTAAAAAATCAAACATTGATGAATTATCCTTATATGAAAGATCCCTAATTCTTTTGTCAAACTTTCTGAATGCAATAGTCAGAAAAGATACAAGATTTTATGCAAACCAAAAATAGTAAGCAGAAAAATGGGAAACATAATTAGATCAAAAATATATATATATATATATATATATATTACACACACAAGTTTTCTGCAAAGAGGTCAGTGATTTGTACACAACTTTAAAAAAAAAAAATCTCTTCAAATAAAACATTTAAATAAATACTATATTAGAAGTCACCTAAAGTATTTTAAAGTAACTTATGGCTCACAATTGAAAGATTTGAAAAGTTATTTTAAAATTCATTGTCAAAAGTAAATTCAGTTCTATATTTCATAAAATTAACTGGATGCTTAGTTGTAAAATTAAATATACAGGAGGAAGTTACATTGAAAAAAAAAATAATTTTAGTTTGAATAAACTATCCTTGTAGGTATTGAGTTCACAAGAATTGATAAAGTTATTAAGTAGTGAACTGCAAATTACAATGTAACATTGAATTTCTATGCTCAGCAATAGCATTTATCCAGTGGAAGAATCATATGCCAATTTAGCAGGCAACAATAATATACCCATTGAACCTTATTTTAAAAATAAAGTTTAATGTTAAAGAAAAAATAACATTTAGCCTTCTAAAAGGTGACTCAAATTAGTGAACAATAGTATGTTTAAATTTTGCAGTGGTGTTGTCATTTCCTGCTGTGGAAACAGCTAAAACAACCTTAACTGGGATCAAAAATAGGGCTACTTCACAGAAAAAGAAGTGTCTCTGTGTAAGGAAGTAATATGAATGAATACTGCAAAGTGCTGGAGTTTTCACAACAATCTTGATAATTGACTAGTTTCAAATGTTTAATACCTGGAATTAACAAGGAACTACATGATTTTAGAATATACATTACAATTAGTGCTTTCTGGGTTTATTAAGTAAAATGTTGGATAAATATTTGCAAATATATATGCATGTTCATACAATTGTTTTAGTAGTTAAAAAAATGGTGGTTACCATCAATTCTTTGCAATACTTTGGTAACAGCTTTTACACAGCTATTACATGACATTTTCACAGCAAATTCAGTCTGAAAAATACAAGTCATGCTTTCATTCACAAAATTCAAAATGAACTGGCAGACACAGGTAGATGTTTGTTACTTTAAATGTTATATTTATTGGATGCATGCGAGTATTTTTTTTTTTTTAAATGTAAATTTTTACACTTCCTGGCCTGTATATTCAAGAAAGGCTGACTAAATTGTGCTTTCTAGCAGGTTTCAAACCAAAAGTACAATTTCTTTAAGACATGCTGAAGTCGATAGACGTAAATAAAAGTTAGCAGTTTTTTTTTTTTAAGAGATTAAATCAACGAAACAAAAAAAACATGTATTTCTTAAGTAGAGTAATTGAATTGTATTTTTTTTACTATTATTAAGTGGTCAAAAACATGCTGGGCTGTAATGGTGGTTTCTTCTACAAGGTTGGGTAGTGTAGGTTTGAGCCCTACCAGAAGATACATACATATCAATAGGTGTGTGTGTGTGTGTGTGAAGAGGCAGCAAATAATCATTTAAACAAATTTGATTAAAAAGGACCGACAAGGTCTGTGTTTAATTTTTTATTGTACCCCCCCCCCATTTTCGGATACGGAGTTGTTGAGTATTGTGCTTGAAGTTCGGACAGTTTATCCATAATACATACAATACAAATATTGAAAAAAATTGAACGATGTCAATTTTTTCTTTACAATGGATATGTACTACTCAAACATGTGTATATCCAGTAAAATAAATGTTTCATACAAGAAAATGTCACAAAAAACAGAAAATGAAAACGCTTTTCGTTTTCGACAATTTTTATACTAGGCATTTTTACTGAAATCTATCATCACAGGTAGCATATGAAACACGTCAAAGCCAGTTTCAAAATTTATACTTTTTGTTTCAATTCCAGCAAACTTTGGAGAGAAGAGAGGGAGAAAAAAAACATTGAATTTTAGCCCGAACTATTTGAGCTAGATAATTTCAGTAGTTACTTTTTTTTTAAAAATATTTCATAAACGCTGAATGTTGCATTTGTTTTAACATGGTCTTGTATTGAAAATGAGAAAAACTTTCGTAACAATTTTTTTTTTTAATCTCGTTTCGAAATTTATCTAAGGGAGATAACTGGCAACTCTTGCAGTAATTTAGTTTAGTGACCGATTTTTTTTATTCCACGTGCAATGAACATATTGTAAACAGAATGTAAATTTTGAATCTTGATGCAATAGAGTGAACGGAAGTATGGAGCAAATAGTCATTTGAGAAAATAGGATATGAATTACGTAAGGAACAGACAAATCTCTGGAAAAATTTTGAAAAGAAAAAAAAATCTTTGTTTATGCAACAGCATTGCTAAATAAAATTTAAAAAATTACAAATGCATTGAGAAATTGGTATTTAGTCAATTTTAGCAATTCAGAAGATTTTTACAGACCAAACTTAACTTTAAGTAATAATTTGAAACTTTTTCGACATGAAATAAAAAAAACACACCGAAGTATTTCACTTTCAGCATTTGTAAGCAAATTTTAAAAAAACAAGCTAGTTTCTAAAGTTTAAAAAGGCCAACGTCACCTAAAAATAAAAATTCTACATGGCTCGTAAGTTCTCCAGTATATTCCCGCTTTTCAAAAGTAAACCTTTCGGGAAAAATTGCTATTAGTTTTTATGGAAGATAAAAGTAACTTTAGAAAAACAAGTAACTTATACAGTTTTAGTTCATCAATGTCTTTCGGTTTTCAACTACTTAACTTAGATTACCAGTTTTGAAAATTAAAAGAAAAAAATTACTAAAGTCACAAAGTGGATTAAGAAATGAAACTTTTGACTACCATTCAAATAATTGGCAGCGTTATTCGCTTTCTCGTCAAACAGGGTCGGTTCTGGTGCCGAGTTTCAAAAGTCTTATGTCGGACGGAAAAAAACACACACACTTTCACTGAAACCGAGTACAATATTCGAGAAAAATAAATAGTAAACGTTCAAAAAAGCACTGGTCTTTAAATTGTCTTCTTCCAGTGTGTAATTATTGACATGTTATATCTATTTTCTTCCACCTCATACCAAAAGAAGAAGAGAAAAAAAGAAGTTTTACCGGTACCTACTTACCTTAATTGGTTGAGGCATTGTAAAAAAAAAAACAGCTGATTTGGAATTAGCGGAAGTTGTCTTTGCTCTTATAAATGTTATGTTTCCGGTCTTCAGCTACAAAAGAGTTCGAATTAGTCTTGCTTGACAGTTTCTGGTACGTGTTAAAAGAGGTAAGTGGCGGTATGGCACGGCTAAACGGTTTCTTTTCATTAATTATGATTTTACTTACTATATGCACCGCACCCCCCAATTAGGTAATAGCAATATTGTTTATATACATCCAAATACTTGTTTGGTAAATTTAAGTCTTTAAATGCTCTTTTTTATATATAAAAAAGTATTTGCTTTACATTTAGTGCGTAGAAAACAAAACGACTTCGCAAGAAAGTTGACTTTTTAAAAAGTTTTCTTAAAGAAAAAAATCTGTGCGTAAATTCGGAAAGGTACGTACGTGAAAAATCTAATTAAAAACTTAAACTTTTTCCTTGGTCACTAACGTTGGAGTCTAATTTTTGGGAAAACAAAACTTGTATTGTTGTTTCTGCATCGTCTTTTAAAGTTTTTCTTCAACTAGTCGAACTATGTCCACACTAATCTTTGATTTTGACTGCATTTTTTTTAACTCTTTCAAATAATTTGAATTCTTAGTCTTTAAGATTTACAATTGGAAGAAACTTTTCCAGTCACCTGGGAGCTCGTTACTTTACTCGGCAATTATATCGCGTAATAATAACTGATAATTTAGTTGAAAATGTTAACGTTGCCACAATTTTTAAAAATACAAAGCACATTTTCTTTAATTCTCTTGGCGGGGGGCACATATAGCAAACAACTTTAATTCATAATCATTAGATAGTCCGTTATTTTCCTCGTTTTAGTAGACAATCATTTATTAAATTCCTAATTTTAAAAACTAAACGCGAAAGTGTTGTCTACACACAAGTGTGAAATGTGGTAATAATATTGTCAGTTGATTAGTAACTTTCTTTAGCCAAAGAGGTACGCAAATTCTATTGATAGGCTCTAGTGTCTAATTTTCATTACTTTTCTTGGTTATCAAAATAGCTTATTTACATCAAAACTATTTTAAATTTACTTTGAAAGCGCATACTTTTCCGACAAATCAAGATTCTCGCTAAACCGAATCTTAACCCTTGTTTCAAACTTCACATTTTTTTAAACATTTGATTTGTTTTTCAATGCTGTCAGCGTTAACTGACACTGACACAATTACCTTTCTAACCACTGACACTGGTTTTCAAAGCTTTGGCTATGTAGTCTTTCAGGTGTAAATCCACGTCAGCATCACTTTTAGCAGCATATTACTCAACAGTCAACATCCTATTAAAAAATAAGTAACTAACAATTTCAAAAGTGCTTACATAAAAGGTGTCAAAATTATTGGTTGCTTCATTAAACTAACGTCTTGTGCATAACATAAAATGTATTTTGATACACAGCTTTCTTGCAATTTTTAACTTTAAATGTATATTTTAAGTTTTAAAATACCACTTATTCCCATAAAGTAATAAATCTATACCCTGTCTAATTTCTTGCCGTTTTCTCAATGTCCATTACTGTCACAAACCTTAGACATCAGCTACCTTTTCTATGTTTTATTTTTACTCAAATTGCATATAAATCCTAATTTTTATGGATCTAGAAATACTTGCCTCTGCCCTTGTTGCTCTGAAAATATACATGCATAAATATCACCATTATTTCTAAACTGAATTTCACATAGTTCATTTAGTTGATACTCCTGTATTAACAAGCTTGTAACTTTACTAACTTTAATTATTTTATTCTTACAGGAATAAAATATGTGGGCTAATAATGATGATCTGTCTGAAAGGGAGGATGATGATTGGTGAGTTAAAATGTAAATCTCTTTGTTAGTCTTTTTTTAATCTAAATGTTTAGAGACTTTGTCAAGCTACATTCATGGAGCATCCAGTGACTGATTTACTAGTAAGCTTAACACTGAACTATTAATTCTTCTGTCACTAAGTATTTTATAACTTTAAGTACCCTTCCAAAGCTTAAGTCTTTGAATATAGGTAACTAATCAGTTTACTCTATACAAAAGTTATAGGAAAACTGTATTTTAACTATTAATAGTGTTGTGCTTCTGATATCTAGAATTAGTATATAGAACTGACTAAAAGTTCATTTTCAATATTGGATTTTAAACCATACTTTAAATGTTTCTATCATTGGTCATGCAGATTCTTTCAAACGTTAAACCACCCCCACCCCCGTACTAAGTTATAATTTGCATGAATCTTGCTAGCTTTACCTGAAAATAAGTCTGCTATATTAACACTGACTGCCAAAAACAAGTTGTCCTGTTGGCAGTTTTTATATCACCAAGTTCTTGTGCTTGACATTTTTAGCCTTTTCATCCGCAGACACTCAGTTTATTCAGTGATACTTAGCGTGCAAACAGTGTTAAGACTTTGGTTGAAGCTATAAATTAAACCATAAAAATGTTATTACCAAAGTGAGTTAGAAAGTTGGTGCATGAAGTTGGATTTTATAATTGACTTCTGGTAGTCCTCATGTTAAATGAGGTAGCTCATTTGATATGACTGAGCAATGTTTAAAGCTGATGTATTTACATGTTAGATTTTTAGATTACTTATGCACCAATTTCATCCATCTAGACTCTTTTGGAAGTTAGTAAATCAGTAATGAACTATAAGTTCTGACTTGTATAGTCTACCTAATTTTTGTAGTAGTAATAGTATTAACCAATTTAAAATGTGAAAATGCTGGAAACTAAACTTTGTGCATTTCTGATATATAATCAAGCCCGGGTTTACAAGCAATATTTAATGTTTGTCAGAATACTCAAATTTTAATGAAAATTACTTGTCAAGGTGGGCCAGATTTGATTCTGGCCAACTTTGGCTAGTGGCTGACCAGACTTGGTGCCTGGAAGCTTGTGATGCAGCTACTGAATCTAGGAGTGAATCACATTGACCTTTTTAAAGAGGCAAAATTGCCTGTGCCATACATGGTCATGTAAATTACCTAGTGCCTTAGAGCTGATTAAATGCTTGTAAGTGTGAAAAAATCTGCATAACTGACAGAGATGCATAAAAGCAGGCAGATTTTTCGCTTGTAACAAGGATTGTGGAACTGATTACTACAGGTATATTACTACATTAATGAATTCTAGAAAACCTGACACTTGACTTTACTATAATGAGCTTCTACCTAACAACCATGCCACTTCTTTTATTGCACTGATACATGTACTTAATGATACTGTCACTCAAGTCATGGTTAAGCCAAGGAAAGTACTTTAATGGTAGACTTAACTGCAACCTTACATGATGCCATATATTGCCAAAATTTCTCTTAAATGATCCTGTGTTCATTATACTCTACTGATTTTTAAACTTTTTTTTTTTTTTAATGATTACATTTCCTCTAAGGTGAGTAGTTTGCCTTTAATTAACTTATGACGCTACTTTAAAACAATAGACTATGTAATTTTGACTCTCAAACAAAGTTGATATCAAATAAGGGTTACTTTTTTCTAAAAGCAGGGAAATAAAATTGGGAGCATAGGGGTGCTAATGACAATTTTTACTTTTTTTTTTTTTTTTTTTTTTTTTTTCTTGTTATAAAAACTTTCTTGGTATTTGAAAAACAGAATACCCACTACAGGGGATATTCCTGAAACTGGGGAATTTTAAATAGTACATAGTGACTCTTTCACTAAGAGGTATTAATGTTTTGTAATTTAGTAAATTTATCCTTACATTAACTAAGCCATAGTCTAAACATGAATCTGGTGTTTGATACTTGACTGACATGATTATTTTTTTTTTTTTTTTTTTTTTAAGGGTGTATCCCCTATCTGAAGATACTGATGAAGAGCAACAAGAGGAGGAAGACTGGAAAGAAATTGAAGTGGAACTTTTTAGTCAACTGCATTACAATTCTAAACAGCTTGATGGTGCTAGTGCTTCTGGTAAATTTCTTTGAAAACATTAAATAGAAACTTGCATTCTACAAAACTAAGAGCTTAAAATAAATGTACATATTGAATTAGCAACTTAGATTGTACTTGTAAAATCCTGGTTAATTTTCATCTTCCTCCTGAAGAATTTTAGGTACAAACTGAAGGAGTTAGGTTTGCTAAATTAGCAATTAAAAAAAAAAAATCCTTTCTCTATACTGTTTCATTTAATGCTTTATTTTATTGAAAAAATATTTACTATTTGGATCATGTAGAAACTCAATTGTTTTAAATATCTCTTGTAAATTTTAGTTCCACAAGAAAATCCACCCAATACATTAGATGAAGGAGATCCAATGAGAGTAATAAGACGGCCACTTTTAAGAAATACAGGTAACTGAAATTACTTCTTTCAATTAAATTTTTTATGCAACTTTTAAAGTTGCATCTATACTTTTACAATATATATTGTAAATATGAAAAATGAACATTCAATTTCCTTAGCCTTTTTGTATCTACCTAAAAGTACTTGAGATTTAGTAACTTATGATTGTATATAGTTTTAAAAAAACGAAATAACTGCCTTGTATAGAAATTTTAAATTGTAAATGTGCTATTGCTACTGTAGATCAATTTCTAATTTGTTTATATGTAATGAATCTCAAATTAATTTAATGCTCTTATTTTAAGATGTTCGTGCCCCTAAAACATATCATTGTGACAATTGCCATGAATTAGGCCACCTTTCCAGAGACTGTAATGAAAAGAGTGTAAGTCTGAATTTGTTAAATCCTAGTAGTAATTAAAATTTCTGACTTTAATGTTTAACTTTTTTTTTATAAAATATTGGAAAATGTAATGAGCTTAAAATACATAAGTTATCTCCCTTAGAAATAAAAACTGCATGACGTTTAATGTTTTTTGCTGCTTATAAGATTCATTTTTCATTACACGAGTATTTATGCTAATTACTTATCTGAATAGTAATTATAAGTCTGTACCAAGTTTTGGTGTGGAATAGTATATACAGGTTAATAGACATTAGATAATTGCTAAATTATTGATAATCAACTTGTAGTAGCAAGGTTGGTATACTACCATCTTGTAAGTAAATCTCATTTGGTCTCTTGTAGAGAGAAATCTGTATTTTGTGTGGAGAATTTGGTCATTTACAGCAACAGTGTCCATATATTTTCTGTTACAACTGTAAGCTACCTGGTCACCGGTTTGCGGAATGTCCAAGTACTAAAAATTCCTATGTGACCTGTTATCGATGTCAAATGTTTGGACATATTCAACCTGTAAGTATCTTAAAATATTGGTATTTTGTGTACAGCTGTTTGTAGTACTCTTAGTGGGATGAAAACCTTGATATAAGGATATTATGAACTAAAATACACTTTCAAATCTAGTCTATTTGAGCCTTGTATTATGTGATGTCTTGATCCTCCTTCATACAATAAAAACGTAACATTACTTAGGACAACTTGGGTTTGGGGGTGGTGATTCTTGAACTTTATCACAACTTGCAAGTGAAGTGTGCCTGCACTTATTTGCATGACTTTTTTTTTTTTCTCCAATAACTAGGTCTCCTGCACAACTGTCAGCAAATTTAGAATGTTGCAGCTGGCAAGATATTCAATTGATATATGCTGTACTTTAAACACTCCATAAAGCACCTTTTCATGTCTAAAACTCAGTTCACTTTCATTTGATCGAATCCCTCTTCATAAAAATCTTTTCTATAATTCCCAAAATGTATCAAAGTTGTCTTTCCCTCTCTCCTTCAGAATTGTCCTGATTTATGGCGTCGGTACTGTTATACTGTAAGCATTTTTATTTCATTTTAATCCGGTTATTATGACCACTGACATAAATTGATCAAATATATGTAAGCTACCAATTAGCTCTCATCTTAGACTGCTACAAGATTACAATATACCACCTGGTATGTTTCACTAGTATTTAAATTTCTCAAGTACAAAGGTGGTCTGAAAACAATCTTATAAGCATAAGCAATTCTGTGACTGAAAATTGTTCATTCCTGTTAAAGTTGTTGCTTTTAACATTCAAAATACTGTATTTCTAACATTTCAGTTCAAAGAAAAATACATACGACTAAATGATTACAAGTAAAGGAAGCAAAGCCTTAATTATTTTTCTTTTCTAGACTACAAGAGGACCCTTAGTAACAAGCAATTGCATTACCAACACGCGTATTTATTGCTACAATTGTGGAGAAAAAGGACACTATGGCTTTGTAAGTTTTCCTGTAACAATCTATAGTATTAAGATCTGAAAATTTGAATAACTTTAATATCACCTACAAAAACTTTAAATGATAACTTTTAACTATACACTTACTAAATCATTTTCTCTGGTTAATTCATCTCCAGACTTTACAGGAGTAGAGGTTTATCCCTTGTTTCCTGTTTAGGATTAGGTTTCTGGCTCTTCTAATAGCACCTTGTCTTAGTGGCATTATTGCCTTACTTGGTGGGAATTGATTTGAAAATCTTTTTAAATTGATAGTTTTTAATCTATTGCTAATCTCTGAACAAATATTGAATTTTTTCCTATGATTGTTAGTAAGTTATTGATTCAATTTTTGACAACTTTTTCTTTCATTAGGAGTGTATGAAAGACCCAATGAATCCATTCATCTACAGCAGATACCCTTTTGTTGTAAATTATGACAGTTGTAAGTTGATGTTTTTGTTAAACTTTGAGAAACTTCATGCTAATAGTTAGGTAAACTTAAATGTTGACCCACTTTTATAGTATGTCAATCACTTTATTCTTGAAACATGATCTTAGCTAATATCTTTATAAAGATTAGAGCAAGGTTAAAATGACATTTGAACTTGAGTTTTTTTTTTTGTTTTTTGTTTTTCTGAAACCTTTATTCTTATACTACTTAAATAGCTTTAGACTTCTAGCATAAATTGGTGCTAGATTATGTATTTGTATGGTATGTCCTTTAGTAGCTGAAGATGGAAACTAATTACTCTTGTTGGAGATAAGTCACATGTTGCCAATTTATTTGGGGGCATTTAAGTTCTCAGCAATAAGGTTCTAAAGTAGTGATTTAAGTTAATTAACAAAGAACTTAACCAAAGTCTTTCATTTTTGCTGGAGTTTAATGAAACGGTACTTTCACGTAATTTGGAAAACTTAATATTAAATTCATGCTCCTTGGTTCTATAGATTTTTAGTCTATAACTGTAGTGCAGTTTATATAAACGGACAATAATTATAATGGCCAGATGTCTCGCCTTTTAATTTGGGGTAGCACAAATTTAACAAGTCAAATACTTGTGGAACAAGATTAACCAATGAAAATCAAAGTAAAAATATCGGTTTCATTTCTTCAGGCTTTAATAAGTGAAACCTGTTAGGTTGATGTTTCATATTTCTTATTGCATCTAGTTCCAATCCATATTTGATGCAAACTGTGTGTGATTGATCATAACTTATTTTAATTTTTTTTTTGTTTTTTTTTTTTTTTACACTCACTCCTAACACCTTATATCTCAGGTTTACTGCATTGTGTTGGATGGCTTTAAAATATATTGTGTGTGAATTCCATAAATTTGTCTCATCTGATTTTATGCTACCTTAGAAACATACTTGATAGTTTTAGAACCTGCTAAATTTACATGCTATAAACTCCTCAGTAGTAGCAGGAGCCTTAAGATGTGATATGCAGCTACTGATATATTCAACCAAAAGATCTAGATAGAATGGTAGTAGCTTATGTACTTGTCTCTTTTATACTCTGGCAGACAGGGTTTAAAAATACTGGTTGTCAGACAAGTGAAAGGCACTACAACTAAAATGCTATTTTTCATAAATAAAAATTTTAAAAATAAAATACATGAAAAAAGGGTACAATTTAAAATTTTTAAAAAATTGAAAATTTGAATCTCTTGGTAATTAGTGTATTTACATCTCTTGGTAATTAGTGTACATGTACATATTACTAGTAAATACCAAATGTAAATACAGAATGTTGACTTTTAAATTTTTAAGTAATTGATATTTTCAAATAGTTTGCATCATTTACACATTTACAGTTTAGAAGCTCAATGGTGCATTGCATGAAGTCCACTACATTAAGAGCAATTGTCTGTTCACTAGCAGATTGTTTGAATCTGCCAATTGCTTCAGTATCCAGTTCATCTAACAATTCCTTTTCAATGGATAACATTCTCCTCAATGAATTTCTTAACCTTCATTATCTTTAGTTTTGAAAGTCTCACATTGGACTTCAGTAACTTATAGTGTGCAGATGATTTTATAAAGTTCTTATTCCTTTTTATTACCAAGTTTCTTGATTGCATTTTTATTTGAGTGTGGCAGCTCACTTGCCATTGGGCAAGCTGACACCTGCCCAGTTTACCACTGGTTCTGCCCTTGTATAAAATGTACTTTGTACACATCTACAGCCATGAAATATATTTTTAAAAACATTAAAATATTGTGGAAAGATTTCAGTAGTTATATTAATGGTGGGAGATAGTTACTGCGGTTCCGATCTCTTATATCCTAAGCAGAAAATTATTTAAACTGATATTTCTTTAAAGTACTAAATCACTCAACTGAACTTTTTTTAAAGTTTCAGCACAAGGTAGATGTTGCTCAACTCTATTAAACTGAACAAAAGCATTGGATATTTCACTATTTTTTTTTTTTTTTTTTTTTTTTTTTTTTTCCTTTCCCCTCTTAGTAAAAACTTCTTTCTTTTCAGGTTGGGCAGATATTGAAAATAAGTCCAAAAGGAGGAAGATTGAACCTGGTAACTCTTTATATTTGTTACATTCATTTTCTTTTTTTATCATCAAAATGCTCTTGATTTGCTACATAAGCTGACAGTCAAAATTCTTTAAAATTCTGCTATATCTAAGCAGAAAATACTGTCAGTGTTTAGACATGCTTTATTTCATCTGATCTTCAGCTTTTTGAATAAGTTTATCTGCTATGGTAATGTCTTATTTTTCTTTACAGATACTTCAAGATACACTTTTAACATTCCAGATGCTATGAAAAATGTAATAGGTAAGCTAATGTAGCAACAAGTAATCATTTAAATGTGCACTTGAATAATTTAATTGACTAAAATATATAATCATACGCACCCTTTACTTGCTCATAATAAATATATATATATATATATATAAGAAAAATGGTCCATAACTTTCAGAATTTATTATGCAGAAATACTTAGCAAATCCTGAAATATTTTGCCATCTATAAATGCATCAAACACTTTATATCACCAATTATAAAATCCACACTGAGAATCTACCTAAAATCACAACCAGTACAACTTAAATCCTTTCACTCAAATCCCTCAATATAGACAACTACCAGATATTAATAAAAATATACAGTTTTTGCCTACATGTTTCATTTACTGAAGCTTAAATGAAAGGGAAACCTTAAATAAACATTTGTTCCTTAATGTGCATATTTATTTCTTGGATATCCAATGAGTTATTTTACTGCTTCAACATTTTCACTTTAAATATATTTAAAGTTGGGACATGGATACTAAAGCTTTATAAAATATTAAAAAAAATGTCTTGATGGGTTTTCACTTCCTATTTCAAATAGAAATAAAATTAAACTAGACAGTCTTAAATTAAATCTGTATTTTACAGATTTCTCTAAATCTACAAGGAAAAGGAAACTTGGGTCTAAACATGCTGAAGACTCTAATGCATATTTCATCTCATTAGGTGAGTAATTAACACCTTTAGTGTTTAACCAGTTTTTTTTAAAACTTCAAACATATCAAAACCTATTTATTTCTAAGATATAAAAGGTAATGACAGGGTTTAGGAAAAATACTGATCTTGTGAAGAGCTAGTGCATTTTATCCTCTTCCTGTTATAAACATTATGTACTTGCTGAAGTTCTGATTTTTCTTTAACTCAATAGTTCAAGTTGATTGTTCTTTTAAGGTAATTAACTAAAGTCTATCATGAGTTTTTTTTTTTTTTTTTTTTTTTTTTTTTTTTCTTCATTCATACTAAATAAGCCATAACTTGATGGTATCCCTGGCACCATGTTAAAACATTTCTTGTACAATCACCAAAATTAACTAACATTGAGCCTAGTTAGTACCTACATGGGTAATCTCTTGGGATTACTAGGTGCCATAGGCTTGGATATGTGGGTAGTGTACATGAAAAGATTTCAAAAAAATAATTTTATCATTGATACTTATCAAGTGAACCATTGGTTTGGAAATTACATAAAATGGACTATTAACATGGCTTCTAATATTTAGTGTAAGTATAAAATAAGTTGCTTGAAAATAAGAGCTACTTTTAGGTTTCAAGAACTTGTATTGAATTGATTTTTCAGGGTTCTTTTCATGCTTACAATCTTTCTTTTCAGAATCTAAGAGAAAGGACAAATCAAAAAGGACAAAAATGCAGAGATTCAGACGTGCTGCTAGAAGAAGAATGGCATCTGGCATACGCAAAAGTACATAGGATGCAATAAATAGAATTTCTGGCTTAAGGAATTTTTTTTTTATGGGAACAAATAGAATCTGATTTGAAAAAGTGGTTTAAACTAATGTTAATTTCTATAATACTAAATTTCTAATTGAGTTTATTTTTTGAAATGCAAGAATTAAGTTAATTTTTTTTTTTAACTATTTACACTGATCAATTTGAAATAAAGTTTGTATAATTTTTAAAGTTACATTTTTATATAATAATAATAATAATAATACCAATAAAAAAATAATGCAGGTTAATTACTCACAAAAATTACCAATTTTCTGTAATTGGAAAACTGTTCAAATTGAAAAACTAACATGCTAACAACCTTACAACATGTGGGCACAAATCTTGTAGTTTTTGGTTTAGCTAAATATAAGTACATTTTACTGCTAAGAATTCAGCATGAACAGAATTAATCTATATTTTCTGAAATATTTCTAATATCCTCTTGTAACATTAAAATCTCTGGTTCTGTTTAAGAGTAAAAGAATCTGATTCAAATTTTGCAATAAGTGTCTGCTTAATGCAGAACATCTATCACAGTCCTGTGGTTAAGCATATTAGTCAGTTAACACTTAACATAGCAGACACTAAAATCAACTAACTGATAATTTATACTAAAGATATAGTGAAAATTTATCAAAGTTAACTTTTAGAGAAGACAATATTTATAAATAAATGACAATAAGAAAACGGTAACTGCTGATGTGTTTTGTCCAATGCGGACTTTTTCAAAGAAAGAAACGAAATGAATTTAATTAAACAAAAAATTAATAAAAACATAAGTGTTCTTAGCAACTGGAATGTAGGAAACGCTATTTTCATATTGTTAACTGAAAATGATGTCAGTTAATGTCACACGTGGAGAATATTTCATTAATCTGTGTTGATGGATTCAACCATTTTCTTTTGATTTTAATGTTTTTGTGTACATTTGTTTGTGAGAGCAGTAATTTTGTTAGAAAAGGTGAAATAGGAAAAAGGCCTGGGCGTAGATTAACCTTTTCACCTTTTCTAACAGTTACGCGTGACATTAACTGACGTCATTTTCAGTTAACAATATGAAAATAGCGTTTCCTACATTCCAGTTGCTAAGAACACTGTTTTTTGTTTTTATTAATTTTCTTTGTTTTAATTAAATTCATTTCGTTTCTTGCTTTGAAAAACTCCGCATTGGACGAAACGCGTCAGCGGTTACTGTTTTCTTGTCATTTATTTATAAAGATATAGTATATTAAAGATATAAAAATAAATTTAAATGTGGGCCCTCTAGATTTTACTTTTATTTGTATGTAGGTATCAATTTTATTGAAAATATAGATACATCTAAGTTAAATATATTACCTTCAAAAGCAGATTGAAGTAATTTTTTTTAATATGCACTACTAAAGTTCTAGGTAATTTAAGTTTCCATATTTGATACATGTATTATAAGATCTGCAATAGACTGTACAATTTTGCTCTGATTTAATGAGGATTAGACAAGCACTTGTATGACCTTTTCAGGCAGGCTGGTTCCTTCTATTAGAAAGAACTAAATTTTTATATTTAATGGCATAATGCCTTCTAAATATGAAATAAATTGCAGTATATTATGATTGTACTCTAAACAAAAAATCTGTTAATTTATACTTGTATGATTTTGGTCAACTGTGAACTTTCAAATGTATATCATTAAAAATGACTGAAAAGTTTATTCTCAGTTCTTAGAATGCAGAACCTATTAGCAATAACTCCAACATAAACAAAACCAATATTAGGAATTCAAATGTCACAGGAATTTTGTTTGTTGGGTATATCACCACTCCATCAAAATGGTTGACCTTACATCTCTTGGACCATAACTCTATATGGCCCAACATTATGAAAGTTTATTTTTAATGTACTTGTTAAAAACTTGTTTATCTCTAACTGTAAAATAATTATAAAAATCCACCATTAAAAACACTTTAAACAGCTACAGTCTGAATGTACTTGATATATTCAAGAATTAAAAATGTCTACTCATCAAAACAGTTTATAACACAACCCAAATCCCTGAAAATGGTTACTAGACTAGCATAAAGTGTTTGATATGAACTAATATATAATTTTTTTTTCTTTTAAAAAAAAATATATCTTCACATGCAAGAAAACAACTTAAAAGTTCCATGTCCTTTTTAATAAAGCATAAGTTCCATGTCCTTTTTAATAAAGCATAAGTTCCATGTCCTTTTTAATAAAGCATAAGTTCCATGTCCTTTTTAATAAAGCATAAGTTCCATGTCCTTTTTAATAAAGCATAAGTTCCATGTCCTTTTTAATAAAGCATAAGTTCCATGTCCTTTTTAATAAAGCATAAGTTCCATGTCCTTTTTAATAAAGCATAAGTTCCATGTCCTTTTTAATAAAGCATAAGTTCCATGTCCTTTTTAATAAAGCATAAGTTCCATGTCCTTTTTAATAAAGCATAAGTTCCATGTCCTTTTTAATAAAGCATAAGTTCCATGTCCTTTTTAATAAAGCATAAGTTCCATGTCCTTTTTAATAAAGCATAAGTTCCATGTCCTTTTTAATAAAGCATAAGTTCCATGTCCTTTTTAATAAAGCATAAGTTCCATGTCCTTTTTAATAAAGCATAAGTTCCATGTCCTTTTTAATAAAGCATAAGTTCCATGTCCTTTTTAATAAAGCATAAGTTCCATGTCCTTTTTAATAAAGCATAAGTTCCATGTCCTTTTTAATAAAGCATAAGTTCCATGTCCTTTTTAATAAAGCATAAGTTCCATGTCCTTTTTAATAAAGCATAAGTTCCATGTCCTTTTTAATAAAGCATAAGTTCCATGTCCTTTTTAATAAAGCATAAGTTCCATGTCCTTTTTAATAAAGCATAAGTTCCATGTCCTTTTTAATAAAGCATAAGTTCCATGTCCTTTTTAATAAAGCATAAGTTCCATGTCCTTTTTAATAAAGCATAAGTTCCATGTCCTTTTTAATAAAGCATAAGTTCCATGTCCTTTTTAATAAAGCATAAGTTCCATGTCCTTTTTAATAAAGCATAAGTTCCATGTCCTTTTTAATAAAGCATAAGTTCCATGTCCTTTTTAATAAAGCATAAGTTCCATGTCCTTTTTAATAAAGCATAAGTTCCATGTCCTTTTTAATAAAGCATAAGTTCCATGTCCTTTTTAATAAAGCATAAGTTCCATGTCCTTTTTAATAAAGCATAAGTTCCATGTCCTTTTTAATAAAGCATAAGTTCCATGTCCTTTTTAATAAAGCATAAGTTCCATGTCCTTTTTAATAAAGCATAAGTTCCATGTCCTTTTTAATAAAGCATAAGTTCCATGTCCTTTTTAATAAAGCATAAGTTCCATGTCCTTTTTAATAAAGCATAAGTTCCATGTCCTTTTTAATAAAGCATAAGTTCCATGTCCTTTTTAATAAAGCATAAGTTCCATGTCCTTTTTAATAAAGCATAAGTTCCATGTCCTTTTTAATAAAGCATAAGTTCCATGTCCTTTTTAATAAAGCATAAGTTCCATGTCCTTTTTAATAAAGCATAAGTTCCATGTCCTTTTTAATAAAGCATAAGTTCCATGTCCTTTTTAATAAAGCATAAGTTCCATGTCCTTTTTAATAAAGCATAAGTTCCATGTCCTTTTTAATAAAGCATAAGTTCCATGTCCTTTTTAATAAAGCATAAGTTCCATGTCCTTTTTAATAAAGCATAAGTTCCATGTCCTTTTTAATAAAGCATAAGTTCCATGTCCTTTTTAATAAAGCATAAGTTCCATGTCCTTTTTAATAAAGCATAAGTTCCATGTCCTTTTTAATAAAGCATAAGTTCCATGTCCTTTTTAATAAAGCATAAGTTCCATGTCCTTTTTAATAAAGCATAAGTTCCATGTCCTTTTTAATAAAGCATAAGTTCCATGTCCTTTTTAATAAAGCATAAGTTCCATGTCCTTTTTAATAAAGCATAAGTTCCATGTCCTTTTTAATAAAGCATAAGTTCCATGTCCTTTTTAATAAAGCATAAGTTCCATGTCCTTTTTAATAAAGCATAAGTTCCATGTCCTTTTTAATAAAGCATAAGTTCCATGTCCTTTTTAATAAAGCATAAGTTCCATGTCCTTTTTAATAAAGCATAAGTTCCATGTCCTTTTTAATAAAGCATAAGTTCCATGTCCTTTTTAATAAAGCATAAGTTCCATGTCCTTTTTAATAAAGCATAAGTTCCATGTCCTTTTTAATAAAGCATAAGTTCCATGTCCTTTTTAATAAAGCATAAGTTCCATGTCCTTTTTAATAAAGCATAAGTTCCATGTCCTTTTTAATAAAGCATAAGTTCCATGTCCTTTTTAATAAAGCATAAGTTCCATGTCCTTTTTAATAAAGCATAAGTTCCATGTCCTTTTTAATAAAGCATAAGTTCCATGTCCTTTTTAATAAAGCATAAGTTCCATGTCCTTTTTAATAAAGCATAAGTTCCATGTCCTTTTTAATAAAGCATAAGTTCCATGTCCTTTTTAATAAAGCATAAGTTCCATGTCCTTTTTAATAAAGCATAAGTTCCATGTCCTTTTTAATAAAGCATAAGTTCCATGTCCTTTTTAATAAAGCATAAGTTCCATGTCCTTTTTAATAAAGCATAAGTTCCATGTCCTTTTTAATAAAGCATAAGTTCCATGTCCTTTTTAATAAAGCATAAGTTCCATGTCCTTTTTAATAAAGCATAAGTTCCATGTCCTTTTTAATAAAGCATAAGTTCCATGTCCTTTTTAATAAAGCATAAGTTCCATGTCCTTTTTAATAAAGCATAAGTTCCATGTCCTTTTTAATAAAGCATAAGTTCCATGTCCTTTTTAATAAAGCATAAGTTCCATGTCCTTTTTAATAAAGCATAAGTTCCATGTCCTTTTTAATAAAGCATAAGTTCCATGTCCTTTTTAATAAAGCATAAGTTCCACATTAAATCTGAGGATAACTTGTTAGCCACTATACCAGAATGAGATGTCCAATAGTCTGCTACAGATTAGTGCAGGCATACAGCATATTTAGAAAGCTTAGCTTAGTTTAGTCTGACACAAGTATGTGAAATTCATCAAATTCAATTGGCAATCATATTTATAATTATACCCAGATTTATTAATAAAGCAGCATGTATTTCCTGTTTTAGTTTACAAACTTGGTTTACATTGCCCCCCACCTTACAAATTTTTTTTTTTTTTTCATGTTGCATCCAAGCAATTAAAAAAACTCTTCCAAAAATTACTATATACAAAAAAATGTAGAATTACTATATGCAGGTTTTTGTATTTAAAATCAAACTGCATGATCCTGCTGAATTTCAAGGTATAAAAAGTTTAGTATGATGCTACCATTCAATTAAAATATAAAAAAAATTTCATAATATATTTATCACCCCCGCTCCCCCCAAAAAAACTCCTGAAAATTTTCATTATTTTTTGTGAAAAAAATCCTTTTGAAAACTTCATATTTTTTGTCTTTAAATAAAAATTGTGTACAATAAAACCAAATTTAAACTTTTTGAGAAAAAACTGGTGTAGAATTTGGAACGAACAAATAAAAATCTGTTAATTATGTCTGTTAAATTAGCATGACTATCACTGACTTTTTAATATTAGTTATGAGACCTAGAGGTGAATTTTGAAACAAACAAGTGACTGCTATACTTTCACACATAGTATACAAGATCTGCCTGTGTTGATTCTTTGTGACTTTCATCACAGTCTGGTGTATCTTCAGGTGCCTTAAGTCAGATTGTCTTTTGCAAGCTTTTTTTTGTTTGTTATATATATATAATGGGATAGAAATCTGGGTAATGTTTCCTCTAGAACTTCATTGAACTAAAGTAATGCTTTCGTTGATGGAATTGTGTACAAGCAGAAGTAAAAATGCAAGTGTTAGTTACTATTATATACTGAACATGTTGATTGTACAATAGAATATGATTACGAAACACACGGTTACCTTTCTTTGATATGTTAGACTTGAAATAGGAATTTAGTATATTAACTGTGATAGGCACCATGGAGTTTGGATTCCAATCAAAGTTCAAGGTAGGAGTCCTCCTCTTCTCCACCCAGCTATGGGCAAAATAGGAGGACAGACTGGATTCTAGAGCCTTGGATGGTAACTTGCCTACTGCAGAAAGAAATGGCAACCTACTGAATGAAATTTCTGCCTCGTCAGTCATGTATCAAAAGATAGATGATTGCCTAAGCGTGTATCACACGTGGCTCATAATTGACTGACCTGTGATAATTGCTACATAGGAAAATCATTGAGGAATTTAAATACATTATACAAACACAAAAGATATTTTACAAAACACCACACTGTGCTTTAGTTGCTCATTGGAATAACTTTGATATAAAAATGCTATTTTAATTAAGAGAAAGCAATTTACCAAAACTAGAATATATAGAAATTTGCATTCAGGTTCTTACATTTCACCTTTCTTGGCAAATTTGTCATTACAATGTGTGATACTTAACAAAAGTGATGGAAAAGAAAAATGAACTGGAATCCTGAATGAGATTTGCTAGATAGCATGTCTGAAGAAAAAGAAATTTCAGTATTTCTTCTTGGTACATGATTGCATTTTTATATTGCTCTCTCCCCTTCCTACAAATATATAATTCCATCAACAAAAACATTACTTCACACTAATGAAGTCCTAGAGGACAAAATGCGTTACACAGAAACCTCATTTTAATATATAAAAAAAATTATATATATTCTTGTGTGTATGTCCTATTTTCTCAATACTGTTTCTTGATATATAAAATTTATATATCATTTATATATATGTACACACTTTTTTTTTTTTTTTTTTTTTTTTTTTTACTATTGATTCAGTAGTGAATTTCTTTCTTTTTTTTTTTTTATCTGTCAAATATTTATTTTTAGCAACAACAACAACAACAATAATAATAAAAAAATGCTCTTTATGTATTTAATTTTATTATTTATTGATTCATTTCCATTGTCATTAAAGCAATAAGTCAAAGTGGTACATTTGATAATGAACTACTCACTCTAACATACAGTGTAAAATATATAAGGTTGTTCCTTGTCATGGTAGAGGGCTTGCATCTCCCAATGATACCAAGAGTGAAGCTGTCTGGAGTTCCAACTCCTGTAAGTGCCCCTATGGTAGTAAGATCAAGGAGAAGGGACTAGACTGAATGCAACCACCTGCCAATGGTGGAATTGGCAAAATTCTACATGACCTTAATGGCCAAGCTGATGGAACAGAGGAGCATCTGTTTGGTTGGTATAACCAAGCTGAACCTTGATAGTCCAAGCATCTGACAGCCTGATACAACTGGGGTTGCCAGATCTAGCCTGTATCAATACTCTTTGAGGCACTTGTCCACCAAATATATATGTAATGTTGGAAACTTCTTAACTAAAAATGGATTTCATAATAAATTTTGATATTCACTCTGAATTTGAAAGGGGGTGAGTCAAGAACTTTTCAACATGCTTTGTATTATATTTATCACTATAGTCGATGTTTGTTTGCTTCTATGCATTTTAGAACTGGACCTTGAGGTATGTGACCCTAGTTTGTAAGGGTATCTTGATTGGTGGTGTTAGCCTTTATGGACCTTGAAGATTATCTCAAGTCTAGGGTGGAAATATTTCATTACATTGTATAAACCTGAAATGCCTTAATTGTAGACCTCTATGTAAGCATGTTTAATTCCGTAAAAGAAAAAATACTGGTGGCTAAGGAGTTAGCAGTAGAGAAAATGGAATCAGCCAGCCAAGTTTTATGTTCAAATGAAATAAGCTGCATTCATTTGAGGCTCTTGGGTAAGACATGAATAGATGCCAGTAATGTGCAGAATTGGTGGGGAGGGTGTGACTGCCTCAAGCATCCACTCAAAGAGTGAAATAAAAATTTAGTTTATATTTAATTTGAATGAAGTGTTTATTTCATGTTTCATTTGTTTTTACATATTTAAAATGTCTTCCTTTCTCACATTTCTGAGTATTAGGCCTTGAGGCCTTAGGGGCATACAATCAAGGAGTTGGCCCTGGGCATCACCAAACCTCTGCATGTCACTGATAGACAGAAATGATGAAAATAGTTCTGAAAAAAGATTCTTGATTAAAAAGAATTCAAATACACTAATAATGTAAATTGCTGTAGTATTTCTATTTTATTATTAAAGTTAAAATAGAATTATTCTGATGGAATCAAAAGTGGCTGTTTCTTTTGTTGAACTGGGATATTTTATTGCGTTGAATGGAGATAGGTTTGTATGATAGGTTGTGTTATGTTATTGTAGTTGTATAAAGATTTTGAAAAGGAGATAGTGTAGTGTATTGTATGCAACACATGCTTGACGTTGCCTGAGGGCTAAAAAGTGTCACTAGAGGGGAAATGAGTCATATCTTGTCACTATAGCATCCTGTTCTTTCCTTTATTACTGCTCTATACAGCGCCATCTTGTGGTGCTGGGAAAAATCTCTTGACAGACAAGGTGGGTTAATCCTATATACTAATAAATACTGTATTGAATGAATATTATTATTTTTTAAAAGTTACAAAATATACAAGGTATCCATAAGGTTCGTGTGAACTTTAAAAAATTTATAACTTTATTTGTATTTGCGATAGAAATAATTTGTAAAAAGGATTAGAAAGAAGTAAATCTATATTTTTTAAGGTTTTATTGAAATTTTATTTAAGTTTCCACATGTCCTCCATTATTAGCAATACAAAGGGTAATACGATTTTGCAGTTCATGTAAAACATTTGCCAACGGATTTACAGTAATGCCTGAAATCACATTTGTTATTTTAGCTATACTTAAAAATAGGTACATTAAACTTTATAACATTTTTTAAAGATTATTTCTATCGCAAATAAAGTTATAAATTTTTTAAAAGTGCACACAAACTTTATGGACACCCTGTATAATGAACTCATGTGATTATACTTATTTTAGACATTTAAGAATTTTTGTAAGCAGCTAGTATATATGTTTGGTTAGGTAGTTGATATTTTTACATCAAGCATAAATGTAAAAAATATTTTCAGATAACTAATATTTTTAATAAGAAGAGTTGGAAGTGAGACAGACTTGGGTTTTAATTTTTGGAATGAAAGCTGAAACAACCCAAATTGCTTAGTAACATTATTTACATGTTTGTTGTTGATGATAATAATAGTCTGCATGTAAATGATAACTCCTCATCCCAGATATTCAGACAAATTAGTAACAATTTAGAATAATGTTTTTCAACCTTTTTTATCTCACAGTACACTTGAAAATATAAGTAAACTTCCACAGCACAATCAAATTATAATGGTAAAAAAAAAATACTTTTTATGACATTTATTAACACAAAACTATTTATTATTTGTAAAAAGATATTAATTAAAATTTCTAAAAAAAAACTTATATTCATTTTTCTGTTTATTATAATTTAACATTTAATGAGATATCTTCTGTGGAAATTCGAATTTTGGACAAGTGTACTCTTGAACTTCTTCCAAGGATTCTAGCTGTTATTGATTTTTGTTTTTAATACTCTTTATTGCAGAAATGCTTCCTTTTTATATTTTATATACTATATATGCATTTATTTATTATAACAATGATGTAGTTGTATAATCAATTTCAAGTGGTTTTAGTTTTGATATGGACACTTATTGTGCTTTCGACTTCTTTCAAAAATAATTCCATTAATAACCATTAAAAAATTTTGCAGCACACTTAAAATCCTCTCCTGGCACACCAATTGAAAATTACTGGTTTAGGAAATCTGGAGTTATTCTCTACAGGAGTTTATAAAATATGATTAAATATTTCAGGTGTTTTGTAGAAAAAATAAACTACTATAATAATTTTTTTCAGCAAGCATGAAAACAACATTTTAAAAATGTTTTGTTTTAAATTCTAACTTTTTATTATTTTTTTTTTCACTTTTTATTCCTTTTCTACTTGTTTAAAAATATTTCCAACATAAATTTAAAAAAAAAAAGCATTATACAAGAAAGGTAAAGGCACGTTTTCAAAAGCCTCTTATGATTGATTAATAAATAAATGATTAAGTTGGATGAAAAACCCAAAGAGATGCATGAATGGTTATAGAGCAGGAAGAAAATATCAATAAAATTGATAAGAGTTCGGGAAGAGAAGAAATGACAGAAGAAAATAGAAAGAAGAATGATGAATAGATCTGGCATGCAAACAAGTTCAGACTTGTAAAGGAAATGAGAACTGGGCAAACAAAGTATCAAACATATTTCATTTTTGTTAATTTCTAGAATGTTAACTTTCAGGAGGAGGAGTTGGGGAAATGACTTATCCCTTGAAGGGTGCCCAAGGATGTTGATTATGAACATTGGAGATGTGTAAATTAATTTTAAAGTGTCAGACTAGACAGGTTAAAAACCAAAGCATAATCTATCATGTTAAATTTTTACCAGTTGATTCATAACTGCTGTACTTTTAAGAGCATATACTCTTTTTAAAATTATCACTGACCAGATATGTAGTCAAAATAATGGCCAGATTAATGTCAGGTTCAAGTGAAATTTGACTCTGCAAAATTAAATAATTCTTGGAAAAGTTTTAGAGTTTTCCTAATAAATAGTTTATTCCACTTGTTCTTCAAATTTGAATTTTTGTACATTTTTTCTCCAGTATATAAAAAAATTTTTTTTTATTAGTATCAGATAGAAATTACCAGTCATTTTAAAAGGGAACTTAATTTTTTAAAATGATAATGGTAATATTTGCTGTTTCCTTATAGGGAAAGGTTCAGCAACCGAGCAGTCAATACTGCTGTCTGTTGAAATTTATAAAATCTTTCCCTTAAAACAATTTTTCAGGAAAATAGGTTTCTTAAGTCCAATAGCTGCTATCATTCTTTCCAGTAGTGATGGGTTTCCTTCCTGATACAAACTAATATTTTAAGATTTTAAAAATTAAATTAAATTTGACAAACTTGAATCTTCATGCCCACAGAAAATGTAGGGATAAAAGGATCCATTGAAACCCGCTATTATTTTAACTATGTTTGCTCCTTGGCAATATTTATTGTTTTAAAAAGCAATGATTGTTCTTTCTATTCCTGAGTATTTATTTCTATGCTAGGTCTACTATGGAAGTTATCAGTGTCTAACATGTGTGACATGGGCCATGTGAACTCAATAAGACCTTCCATACAGTTCACAATAGAAAAGGAAGAAAAATATCAACAGGTCTTCCTTAATGTACTAATAACTTACACAGAGTATGGGTTCAAAACAGCTGTAAATCACAAACCAACATTTATTGGACAAAGCCTAAACTTCAATTCTAATCATTGCATTTTAAAACAATGAACATTGTCAAAAGTGTATATAGTAATAGGGGTGTCAAGGGAATAACCATACTTTTGATGCACTGTTTCTTGTAGGTTGCTCACATATTGGAGCCTTTTGATCTCCCCTGTTTTTTGTATCTATTCCTTTTTTTCATTTCCTTTAATTTTCTTTTTGTATAGGTAAGAAAGTAATTTTGAATACCTGAGGATATTCTATTCATTATTCATGAAATTGTTTCATAATTATTTCATAAATATGAAAAATTATAGTCACTTATATACATATGGGTGTTGGTGTGATGTAGAACAATATCCGAATAAAAGTGAAGATAATGTGACAATGTGGAAAAGCTTTTACAAACAACATATTTGCCTTCATGTAGTAGGCATATCCAAGTTGGAATTAAAGACAAACCTGTGTGTAAGGAAAGTGCATTAGAATTTTTAGGTAAAAAATAAAGAACCCATATTTCTCATGATTTGTAGTTTGGACATAACCAGTAACCTCAAGCACACTGTCATAATAACTTGTGACTTCATACAAGCACAACCATCAACAGCTTTGAAATAGTTTACCAATTGCTATCATGCACTTTCCCACACCAATATTGTCAAGAACTCACCTCCCTGACAAATGATGAGATTTGAACCCAGGTCCCATGGTCAAAAAATGAATATTCTAATAACTTTAATAAGCTGAAGATGTATAGAAAGTGCTTTAATCAGAAGTTACTGAGTGTGAGAGAATATGACAAAAACAAAACATTATTAAGGAGAGAGAACAATAAAAGAACAACAATTAAGAAGACAGAAGTTGACAGTGCATTTAAATTTTTGAAGATCAAAGGCAATAAAGCCACTAGGATGCAAGGGGGTACTGAATGTTACAGAATATGAGAAAAACTACTATTAAGGAGAGAGAACAATAATTAAGAAGACAGAAGATAATGGTTGACATTGCCTTTAAATTTCTGAAAATGAAACTCAACTGGAAATCAAGAAGCCAGAAAACTGTTCCACAAGTGAGATGTTCGAGAAAAGCTGTTGCATAGAACTTTCAGTTATATTTAATTAAAAGATGAAAAACTACTATTAAAGACAGATGACAATAAAAGAACAAGAATTAAGAAAACAGTAGATAATGATTGTCATTGTATTTAAAGTTTTGAAGATCAAAATTGACTGGAAAGCAGGCGAAAAATCTATTAGCATAGAACTTATAGTTACATCTAGCAATTTCAACTTTCAAATGATGAGACCTTGCCACTAATCTAGTAGTACACTTAAATTCATAAAGATGAGGTAACAAAGAGGAAAGCTTATCAAAATAATTACCATGAAAATATAGGAAAGGCACAGGGAATCTATGTTATGGTGGTGGAAAAGTAACTGAAGTTGAGATGCCAGGTCAGGGCCATTAACATTGCAGATTCTTTTTTGTATTTTATCAAGAATCTCTCTTCATTCAATGTGTAAGAACCAGAAACGAGGTGCATAGGTGCCATGTGCATTGACTGAAAGAAAGAGCTCCTCCATTGCTGACAGTTTACTCACTCAACACCAGGCTACATATAGATACAAGGAAAGATTACTTTACTGTATTATTACCAGGTACAAAAAATAGTGTCTTTACATGAATATGAGAAAAGCAGAGAAAAGAATTAGTAAGTCCTGACAAGCAGGCAATACCTCAAACAAAGTCAGAGCTGCATCCATGCCAGTGAATGATCTGCATTTGGTGGAATTGGTAAGGACTAATTTACTATGAAATGCTTCAAAACAACTAAAATGGTCAATACTAAACTGTATGTCAAATAAATGAGCATCCCCAAAGTGGCTGAAAAAACCTGACCAATGATATGGTGTAATTATTCAACATGACAATGCTTACCCTGACATTACCAACATGACTGAACATGCAATTAAAGATCTCTGTTGCGAAGTTCTGCCACCCACATCATATTCTCCTGATTTAGTCCCTTCAGACTATCACTTTTTTGTCAGTTTCTAACAATTTGAGGTGTGTTTCATTCAACAACAATGTGTAATTTAAAATGTGTTTTCATGAATTGTTTCGAGTCAAAACCTAATGATTTCTGTCAGTGAGGCATTGAACAGTTAATGAGCCATTAGCAGGAGGTCATAAGCAATGATGGGAAATACATCATTGAATGATTCATCAGAACTATTAATAAATATTAAAATAAATTATAAAGAACAAATGAATTTATGAAATAACCTAATATATGATGGGCATGTGAACAAGTGGTTAGAACATTCACTTTCTAATTATGAGTCCTAGGTTTGAATTTCGCAATGGTTGATTTGTCCAGAAAGGGATTTTTAGATGTTATCAACCTGGGGAGATGATTCCAGCATGAGACACCTTTGGAAAGTGATTGAAAACCATAACACAGGTTGACCCATGTCTTGAGAAATGAAATTGGGTAAATGGAATTGTTTAGAAACTGTCAACAGTTGCGCTAGCACAAAGTCACAAGTCATCGTTACCGAGTGCTTGAGCATACTGGTGTTTTTCAAACTGCTGATCATGACAGATTATGTGCTTTCTCCTAGAAGCTGTAACTAAGGTTCAATCAGCATGGTTGCAGTATAAACCCACAGGTGGGCTCTGTAGGTGTTGAACAAACACTAATGTGCCTGAGCAGGTGTTTCATCCCAAGCAAGGCAATAAAGCAACTAAGATGCAAGAGGTTACTGAGTGTGAGAGAATATAAGAAAAAGAAAATATTATTATGAAGAGAAAACAATAAAAAAACAGGAATTAAGAAGACAAGATAAATAATATGATTGACATTGCATTTAAATTTTTGAAGTTCAAAGTTGATGGGAAAGCAAGAAGAGAGTCCTACAAGTAAGAAGTGCAAGAAAAGTGTAACAGTATTATTGGTAAGGCCTAGTGCAAATAGCAGGTTGGTGGCTGAAGTCACAGTGGTAACAATGAGAGTGACTTGGTATGGGTTTGTGAAGCTGTGAATCTATGGTAGTATGAATGGGGTGTTATTGGTGGGGTTAATCCATGGTATGGCCTGGCGAGATGTATAGTGGGTTGATTGACCAAGGTCATAGTGGTGATGATGAGTGGATAGTTAGGCTTGATTAAGTGTAATGTCTGGTTGAAAGGGAGATCAAATAAATGGGGTCATGGCGGTGACAACAAGAGGGCCTGGAGTGAGATAGTGAATCCATCAAGGTGTTAGAAATCAAGGTGGTGATGTCAAGAGATGCCTGGTAATGATAGCTCTTCTGTTGACTATATTGTGTGTGATGATACAGGTGAATTCAGGAATCTGGTTGCTGCTACATTGGATTGACCGAGATCACTGTGGTAATGATGAGAGGGGTAGTCGTGGTAGTGGCTAACAGAGAGACTGCTGGTGTTGACAGCAGGCCTATCATCCTGGAACTGTCAGTTGTTTATGAGGGGCTTTCTTATAAGCAAATCTGGTGGCTCCCAAGCTCAGTTTTTGTTTTGATGGCAATGTTTGTGATTGGCTATTTTGATTTTTGTGTGGATTTGATTTGTGGACTGGATTTGATGCTCAGGGTCCCTGTGCAGAATTTGATTTTTTTATTTTGGCTTTTGCTTTCATAGTGCTTACATCTGACCAACATGTAGAGTGAATCAGAAAGAGGTATGGTATCAATAATCCATTGGATGGGACCAAGGATGATATTCTCTTTGATAAAATATCTAATTACTTTCCAAGTGATACTGAAAGTGATGGAGACTTTGCAAATTTTGAATAAAACTAAATAACAGTAAAATTTTGGAGAGGATTTTTTGGGATTAACAGTACATCTTTATTTTGATGGTTTATATTCCCTTATGTCCAGAACAATATATGCTAATTTTTAATTAAAAATTTTGGAGCAATCTTTTCTTTCAAACTTTCATGCCCCCCAAAAATCATGTATTAAAAAGACAACTTGATACGACTACTATTTTAACTATGCTCACTATTCAGCAATGTTTATCATTTAAAAGCAATGATTAGAATTGTAATAAAACCTAAACATATGAAATTGAATTTATACATTTTTTGTTCTTGAGAATTTATAACAAAAATATTAAACACTATTTATTTATTAGAAGAATAATTTTATATTTATATTCTAAAAAATTATATAATTGTATTGAAACTAATACATTTATCATTAATCAATTTATAAAGAAATAAATAAAAATTTTTATTCATAAATTTATAAAGATTTACTAAATTATTAAAATATGCAAACAAACAATAAGGAAATATTTATTATTTACCATTTTATAAAGTTTGAATCAGTTGGCAATTAGCCAATTTTTAGACAACCATTCCAATAAACATTATAATAAATAGGCTTATAATGAATCTAATAAATTGTCTTTATTATTTTTGTTACCAAATCTCAAGAAAAAAGAAAATGTATAAATTCACTTTTATGTAAACATATGAAAGTGAATTTATACTATATATACAAGGTTTTGTCAAAATTCTAACCATTGCTTCTTAAAATAATAAACATTGCTGAGAAGTGAAGGTAGTTAAAGTTATAGCAGTGTCAAGGGAAAGACTGTCCTTTTGCCACAATGTTTTTGGCAGGCATAAATGTTAAAGTTTGCCAAATTTTTTCAATAAAATCTTTCAAATATAACTGGAGGTTATTTTTTCAAAACTTTGTCTGAAAAAATATAGTAATTTTATATATGTTTGCTTTATCCTGAGATTTAATTCTTATAAATTAACAATGGATATAATCTTTCCTGTGTTAGCAATTTTGTTATATATATTAGGAAAAACATAAATTAATGATTAACTGTGGTGGTCATTCCTTTTGATTATTATAATAGATAATATAAGAAAAAATCCTGGAAAATATTACATAACTCAAAATGCTTACAATCATTTTTATTTCTTTTGTGTTTCAATTTAATGAAGGAAAACTTGCAAATCTGGATCCTGACTTAGTTGAATGTGCTTAACAAGATATCACAAGAAAACTCAAACATAAAAAATCTATTGTCTATCAAAATCCATAATTTATTAGCCTGTATCAAAAGTATTTTTCTTTTTTAAAATATTTTTAATACATAGCTTATTTCAATTGAAGGCTATGACTCAACTATATTAAAATTATTGGATGAGATAACTGCACCCCATTAAAGTGACACTGGAGTTACAAATATCCAACAGAGAATGATAAAAAACATTTTTGGTTTTCCCATTTGGGATCAGTACAAATAGCTTGTTTCCATTCCCAATCCAAGAGCTGGCTGTGAGAAAAGCAGGTTTCCATCAGATGAAGTCCAGTAACTTTCAATGATTGTCATTGGGACTCATTGATTGACATTGCATAGCTCATTCTCACTGGAAACTGAAGTCTTTTGAACTCAAAAGGAAGATCTGGAGGAATTAAGAGCATTCTTGTAATTCAACCTTATTCGTCCTTTCCTGGACCAGTAAGGATCTCTGCTTCCAACAGATGAGGAAGCATCTTCTTGACAATTAACTTTGTTCCATTACAAAGATTTGGAGGATCTAAATTTCTCAGTAGTATAAATGGCACATTTTCTTTTAGTTCCAGCTTGTGTGATGGTATTCCAAGAGGATTAAATGAGTTTAGTTTCGATAATTTACTGCCTGCTCTTGTTCAACCATAGTGTCAATGGAAAAGTATTTCATGCTTTCTTTTGGAATTTCTTCAAGAAGTTTCCAGCTGATGCTACTCACAGTTTGATTCTTGGGAGTGAATATGGTTCTCACAAAGCCAGTTTAAATCCATGAAATGATGTTTAATGTTTGGATAAACATGGTTAATCAAGTCTTGGATACTTGAGACTGAAACTCCACAACCATTTGGAAGTGAAATATCTCCAATGTGGTTCATTTTGATGATTCCATTGCCAAACTGCAAGAGCAAAGCAGCAAATCTTCCTGTTTCAAGGTCATCTGTGATTCTAAATCTATGTTTGTTTTCAAGTCGAGTCTTTGAACATAGTTCCAGATGTTAGAATTTTTCAGGCAAGTATTGATTTTATCAGCTGGACTTCTTCTTGCAATGACTGGTAATATTTGTCTAAAATAACCAGAAAGTAGCACAGTGATATCTCCCATGATTTGTGAATTCTGTTTAATATATTTGAGTGTTTTGTCCAGGGCCTCAAATGTTTGTGTGCCATGGTACATTCATCCCAGACAATGGAGCTTGTCTCTTCCAGTAGCTTAGCTAAGTTGATGTTGCAAATAGGGGTTTCATTTCATTGTAATTCAAATCCAATGAAAGTTTGAAGGTGCTGTGTGCTGTATGCCTGTTGAGCAAGAGGGTAGCAGCAATTCCAGATCATGCTATTGTGAGAGCTACTTTTCTTTGGAGTATCACTGCAGATAAAAGAAGGTTAGTTACAAAAGTTTCCCAGTACCTCCAGATGCATCCAAGAAGAAAATCCCTCCATTGTTGTTGCTGATGTCATCAAGGATCTTCTAAAAGACTTGCTGTTGGTCTTGGTTCAACAGGGTCTCATTGTTTTGAACACTTTGCCACAGTTCTTCCATGTTGTATCCTGTTTCTTGCAACATTTCTCTGTTGATTTGTCTAGTTTTCCTGTCTGGATTTGGCAGACAAAAATTGCTGAGATCTCTTTGAGCCAAGTTCATTACATTTCACAGAAAACTAAATTTTGCAATCTGAGGATTCAATTCCAATCCTGGATGAGCAAGTCTCATTTGAAGAAGATGAGATATTTAAAAGTTAGTGTTATGTCCCTTTTTTGCATGTATTATATAGATGAAAAACTTTCATGAGAACTAGGATCAGTGCTGGATTTACATATGAGCTAGTATATGTAAAATAAATATGCAATATAAAAATAAAGATATAAGAACAGAGGAGATTTGTTTACTTTTAGATTTAATGAGGCCCTATTGAACTAATTTGAAACAATTTAGAATATTTAGGCCTCTCTAGTTGGAATGGGTCATTTAAATTCGATGGGATCCCCATTTAGATTTTTTTATAGACACTGGCAGGGCCAGTGCAAGGGTCTCATGAGTCCCACCAAATCTGTGATATGGGGCCCCCTGAATCTATGATATATGTTCCCCACTCTCCTAGATCTCAATTTTCATATGGTAGTATTCATATAAAATACAAATTTTATTGTAACCTAATTATGTACAATATGCAGTATAGGTTATCAATTCAGCTAGAAAAAATTGAAAATAAATACAATGTATTTAAATATAAATTAGAGACATGTCATAATAGATCATTCCATCTTAAATAAATGTTTTTTGGCAATTTTTAACATCAACTTGAAATTCTTGTTAAAAAGTTGAATAATTTCAACACATTCAATATTATGGATAAAAAATAGTGAATTTTATGTAGTTTTTTTTTACCTAGCATGAGCAAAACAAATTCCTGAATTTGGACAAAAAACAAAGACCCCAGAATTATGTCAAAATCCACAAAAATTTTTCATCTTTTTATAGTCAGTTGTGCTTAGTTTAATTTGTAATGTATATAAATGTAGGTAGAAAAAAGCAAATGTTGATAAGATAGCAAGGGTCACAAAGGAATAACTGGGTCCCCCAATCAGGCTTGGGCATCCACAGTCAGGGTGTTCAGGGGTAGTATGCACTGGCCATAAACACTGGGGACGAGCATATGTAATAAAGGGATCCCCAAATTCTATTAGCTAAGGGGCCTCTTAAGGCCTATATCTGACACTGACTAGAATCATTGAAAGATACTTTATGTAATGGTAATGGTAATATTAACTGTTTCCTTATTAAGAAACATTTTTGTTGATAGTTTAGCTGACTGACTAGACCTTTCCTTTTCTGTGTTGAGCATTGCATAAACTTGAGAAAACACAGTCTTCTCAAGAGATTCTCTATGATTAAAAAATGAAAATACGATAATACAATACTGTTTAATACAACCCAATATTTTTGACATACAACTCAAAATTTCTTATAATGAAGGATGTGTGGGTGATGTAATGGATGATGACCCAGAATGAGAAAGTGGAGAGCCGAGTTCAATTTCAAGTTGAGTTTGTTACACTTAGTTATTCACAAATACACTTGGAAAAGATATAAATCCATCTCCTCCCCACAACTATGTTAAATAGTAGGGCTTGTATCTAGAAAAATTATTTTTATTCTCAAAGATATTGTTAATGCAATATTCACTTACATAAAAAAGAATTATTCTTACAATCTAAAAATATGTTTCAGCTTCAAATAACCCACAAAGGGTTGGTAAGCCATAAAAAACAAATAATCCACTAAAAAATCCAATCATTGTATTTACTTAATATATTCATTCACAATAAAAAAAGAATTATTCTTACAATTTAACATATGTTTTGGCTTTAAATAACCTACAAAGGGAAGGGTTGATAAGCTGTAAAAATAATCAATGAAGTTATAATAAAATGGCTCATATGCTGATTTTAAAATCATCATATGAGCCATTTCATTGAACCAATGTTCATCATTTTATTTTTCAGGGATTGCTAAGAGAAGTGTCAATGAAAAAATGGCTTAATCTAACAAATAACTTATAAAATTATGAAAATTTCACCTTCTTGAACTGAAACTTGACTGGTCTTGAATGACAAGTGCCACTTAGAACCCTGTTTGACCTAAAGAATGTTCACTAAATGCTTAATGAAGTGTCTTGAAGTAGATCTGCTAAGTTTCACACAAAAAGTTTTAGGCATGTTCAGCATTGTAAAAATTACTAAGTCATTCTAATACAATGTTGTGAAATCTTCTGGAATAACTGAACATGAACAGAAAGATTGAAGCTTATTAACAGACTGACTCAGTAATCTGAGTACCAATGAGCATTAATTTTGTGCTCATTTCCACTGGCAATACAATAACATTTAATTTTCTAGGGAAAATACAATAACATTTAATTTTCTAGTGAAAATACAATAATAAAAAATATAGTTTTGGAATTTTCTTATAGCATCTCATAAACCATTATGTATATATAATATATATATATATATATATATATATATATATATATATATAGTGTATTGTCATCCACAGACAGACTGTTTCGCTGTATCACAGCTCATCAGTGTGGCTAGACGTCCGGTTGCCTCTGGCGCTAGAATCGAAAACTGGCTGAATTCGCGTCAGTCGGAAATTTTACCCTGCAGCCGTTGGCGCACAGCAGAGAAGGAGGTGAATTTAAGCGTATTTATATTTAGATAAACACACAGTATATAATATATTATAAATTATATATATATATATATATATATATATATATATATATATATATATATATATATATATATGTATATATATATATATATATATATATATATATAATTTATAATATATTATATACAGTGGGGGGAAAACAAATATTCGTAAACATACAAATTTTTAATTTATTGTCCTTCCAACTAATGAATAAACATACTTTTCATATAATTAACTGTACACAGATGTACAATAATAATGAATAGAAAACAGAAAAAAATTGATTTAATAGAAATAAATGCCATTTATCTATTTTAATGGGTGAAAAAAGTATTTGTACGATGCAAAAAAGAATACATAATCTTCATTTAATACTTTGTAGAAGAGCCATTATTCACTTCTACAGCAACCAACCTCTTGTATTTTTCAATGAATGATTTGCAAATTTTAGTTGGTATTTTGTTCCATTCATCTTCACATATGGTATTCAGATCCAGGATGTTTGTTGGAGCTCTCGATTGGATTTGAATTTTCAAATAATGCTACAGATTCTCAATTGGATTTAAATCCGGGGACTGACTTGGCCATTTCAGGATATTTATATTATTTTCAGCGAGCCATTTCTTCGTAGATTTTGCAGTGTGTTTAACTATCCTAATGGAAGATACAATCATGAGGAAGTCCAAGATTTTCCACCAAAATCATTAAATTTGTTTGTAAAATATTTTGATATGCTGCAGCATTCATTCTACCATCTATTACTGATATGTTGCCAATGCCTTTTGCAGAAAACAACCACAAACCATAATGCTGCCTCCACCAAATTTCACTGTTGGAATAGTGTTCTTTTGTTTGAAGGCATTGTCATCATTCCTCCATACATGATTTCTAGAATTATGTCCAAATAACTCAATTTTGGTTTTGTTTGTCCATAATACTTTTTCCTAATACAATAATTCCTTATGCTTATGTTCACCAACGAATTTCAACCTGGTGTCTCTTTGTCTTTTCAATAGCACTTTGTCCCCACCCCTTGTATATGTATACTTTGTAACGGCTCCAAGGGATATCATATTTTCAACAAGGTTGCATTGTTTTATAGATGAAATAGCTTGATGTAACCATAAATTCTATGCTAACAGTTTCTTGTCTCACACTTCTCACTTGTGAAAAATCTCTTCTGGTTTCTTGCTTTTAATGTTAATGGTCCTGACCTGGCATCCTGACTTCACTCACTTTCCTCCTTGAACCGTTGCTATAAATATTTTAATTGTAATTGTTCAGGGGAGTTTTCATCTTTAGTACCTAAAATTTATGAATTTAGAATCTAGTATATTGGCAGCCAGATCTCGTCATTTTACAGTTGAAATGGCTAGATGTAATCATAAGTTCTATGCTTTTGTCTAAATTTCTTGGATGAGGAGTTATCATTATTTTTTTTTTTTTTAAGCTTATCACCCCAAGAAAGCCTGGAAGCCACTAGCACACAAGGGGTTACAGAAGGTTTGGAGGAAGAGCAGATAGGAGTGGTAAAGGAGAGAATGTGGAGAAAGATAGTGGATCGATCAAGGCAAGAGGGTTACAGAAGATTTGGAGTGAGAGCAGATAGGAATGAAAGGTGAAAGGATGTGGAGAAGGGAAGTAGATAGATCAAGGCAACTGGAGATGTCGATTAACATTACACTTAAATAGTTGGAGATTATATTTGTTATTTACACTATTTATATTTGGACTATTGTCCTCTTCTTTGTTGTTGTTTTTATCACATTTTGTCCATTGTGCTCACCAACCTTTCTTAAATGTATGTTGATCTAGATAGCCTACAGGAAATTCTGAACTGAACCATTTATTTAATCTATAGGGGTAGACAGTTCTCATTCTTGATATCCCTAAATATGAGCAGTGAAACAAGAAAAGTCTACCACCATAGATTAAATAAAGGGTTCAAATCAGAATACCATGTAGATACTTTTTTGAGAAGCTGATATTGCATGTTAAATGTAAATATTTACTAAAAAGTTAGAAATTTTGAGAAGCATGTTAAATGTATCTTTTGCTGTAAAGTTAAGTTTTGATTTCTTTATTATTACTTTTCTGATACATAACAAATTGTTTAAAACTTAGAATATTTTGGTATTTACTTCTAAAAAAATCAAAAAATCTGGCTTTGTGAATGAATAAAAAAAACAAAAAATGTTGTTCTTTATTTTTGATAAATAATCATTTTTTTTCCACATATATTTTATAAAATAGCTTCTGACATGCAAATGGTATATAGTTTTTCTATTATTTTGTTTTTCTATTTGTATTTCTGGCATGGAGTTATTGTTTAATTTTATCAAAAAGGATTACACTCCAAAAGGTATAATCACAAAGAACCAAAAAATTGATCTAAAAAGCAGGGGATAAACATTGTTTTCTTAGCTAAAGACTCAGGTGGATTAAAAGCCAATGGTAATTCATAGGTTTTGTTGTACTAAGTAGCCATCCATCCATTCATAAATGAATCAATTCCTTATTCAGTCAATCATAAATAAGAAGCAATCAGAACAGAACACATTTCTTTATCTTCAACATTTGTATTTTATTAAGAATGTGTAACAGGTATGAAAAACGATATTGATATTTCTAAAAGAAATAACATTTAATACAAAAGAAAAAATTTGAGAAAGAGACAGAAGAAAAGAAAATTATTGGGGTGAGTGATGTATCTACAAATGCTTACCTTTGTACAAAAACAAAGGAATTTTTATGGAAATTTTTCTATCCTAAAAATATCAAAACTGCTTGATATGTATTAAATATAAATTAAATTGTACTAATTAGCTTACTCCTTGATCTCTTCAACAATTTAATGACCAGTTTATATGTGTAAGCATATATTCAGAAGAGTAAGTAGTTAAGGGATATTAAGCAAGGCAATAAAGTCGTACAGAAATTTTAAAATAATTCCTTGTGTTAATTGTTAATATAAATAAATACTGATTATTTTCTTTAATTTAAAGAAGGTTAAGTCTGAAGAGTTCTTTCTCAAGGTTAACAGTTTTTGACATTAGAATTAACTAGTTGGCTGAAGTTTTCATTAAAATAAACTGTAAAAATTTACACTGTTAAATTTGTAGAATACATTTGATTAAAAAAATAGAGAGAAGAGCTACAATTTTATTTGTAACCTTTTCAATTTAAAATTCTGAATATATATATATATATATATATATATATATATATATATATATATATATATAACCAGGTGCAACAGTAAAATTGCCTAATACTATTCTTAAAAGAGTGCTCAATACAGAGTAGAGCAAATATAATTTATTTGAAAATTATAACATAAATAGGTTATAAAATCACTACAAAAATAGCCATTTTGTTTCAATACTTCTGGTGTCTTATCAAATGAACTTATCACTTGATAAAACACCAGAAGTATTGAAACAAAATGGCTATTTTTGTAGTGATTTTATAACCTATGTATGTTATAATTTTCAAATAAATTATATATTTATTTTGTTGGTTAAATTTAAGAAAACTTGTTTATATATATATATATATATATATATATATATATATATATAAATTTTCTTAAATTTAAACAACAAAATCTGTTTACATTTTTATTTCATTTTTCCAATTCTTGAATAAAATGATTTACATCAAAATCAAAATTGTGGATATACAGTCTAAAGTACATGCTTGCTCTATATTATTCAAATACTTTGTCATTATCAAGAAACAGGTGCTGTCAGTTCACCACCCTACTTCATAAGTTGAATTTGTCACTTGTTGAAAATGTATGTAATTTATATACATATCTGTCATCATATCATAAACAACCAAAATACTGCTGTCAACATAATACTAGTAGATAATACCAGAATACTATACATTATATTAGTAGATAATACCAAAATATTATACAGCAACCACTGCGAGAAAAGACTTAAAATTCTAAAAGTAATTATTCTACAAAATAAACACCCCACTTTAAATAAAATATTTTTCACTGCAGGTGATGGAGTGGTAGGCATATATTAAAATGTGAGTATAAAATATTCAATATGCATACAAAATAACAATAATACATATAAATATTTGATACATTCTTTTCAGGTAGCTCTGACTTCAACCATTACATATGATGTCACTTTGGATTGATAATGTATTTGCTTAACAAATCCTATCCTATCAGTATTCATTCAAAGAGATGATGGTAGGTCAGTCTTTTTAAGAAATTGTGTATATGAATAGATTTTTAACATATGTAGTTGCACAGGTTCTGTCTCACCCGCCTAGATCTAGCAGCAAAAAATTCATATTACAGTTTATATAAATAATTTGTTTATGTATTATGGATAATCATTGCCACATATAAGCAATGCTTAGTAAATTACTACATAGTTTGTAAGTTCTTGAGAGTGCTGCTATCGAATCAAAATATAAATTCTGCACCCTCCTTTCCAAAGTTAACATACATAACTATAAAAATGTTAAAAAATGAAAAGAAAACTGTTAAATTCATAACCTCATGTTATTTAAAATATATAACACATAAATTAATCCCAAAGTAAAATAATTTAAATACTAATTTGCATTAAAAAAATTCCAAGAACATCACTTACTCACTTTTGTTTATTAGACATTGAATTTTGTCACTTGATGTTCACCATAGCTTGTCTAGACCTTTTGAATAACCTGATGAATAAGTGTTCTTAAATTTAAAAATTTTGTAAAACCAATAACATTTTTGCTCTTGTATGTAAATACTTGTTACAAAATAAAATCCTTGCATTTGCCTTCATAAAATCTTTCAGAGGACCAAATGTGTTGGCTAGGATAAGTTTTCTTTTTGTTTTTATTCATAGTCCTTTCAAAGAAATACTGTTTGAAATTTTTGCACATAGTTTTAAAGTAAAATCATTTAGCCTATTAATGGATTATAAGAAGAAAAGAATGTAACAATTAAAGAATTATTCATTTGTTTGTTAAAGAAAAGATAACAGTCTATAGAAATGGACAGCATTGCCCTTTCTTTTTTTAACAAATGTTCACTTGATACATGTCAGAAGAGCCACTCAAGGTAGAGAGTTACTGAATGAGCTGTGTGAATTGAATGTAATAAGGAGTGAGGATTATGTAGATATGAATGAGAATAAAATATCAGAAGTAGAATAATGTCACTGGACTTTTTAAGCATAACTAAACCCTAATTAAAAGCATTTTGTTTGAGAAATTGTTCTATCATTAACTATATATGTGAATTGTGTATGAAATTACTTACCCCAACAATAGATTTATAATCATTATTTATATTTAAGTTATTACAGGGTTAAATTGTAGTTTATTACTTAATAAAAGAATAAAATAGAATATCACCCATTTTAATATTTAAAACATTTTTCACATACTCAATTACCTCCCTTGTCTCATTTTACTCAGTTCAACAATTTGTACACACATTCCCCTTGGGACCACCTCTTTTTAAAAGTACCGCCAGAGTTTGGAAAATCAAGGTAAAATAAATATAGCCATGAATCTTTTCCACGGGATTGAATAATTATTATATAGATGAAATATTGGGTTTCAGCGTATATTTTTCGTTTTATTTCTAATGAAAGTCTCTATTCACATCCAAAAGTCGGTAGAACGAAAAAAAAACTTTTTCGTTTTTTTATTATTTTCATTTTACAAATTCTTATTGTTCACAAGTCGAGTAATACTTCACTTTTTTAAATTTAAAATTATAGGAAATGTACGCTCAGAAAATGAATGAAGATAAGCAAAGCAACATATTTTGGTTTGTGACTGAAGAATAACATTTCAAACGCTAAAAAAATGGACGCTAAAAAGTAAAAACTAAACATTCCTTAAATGAAAATTATTATTCAAGTTTTAACTAGTTTAAAGATTATTGCTAAATAAGAAATACATAGGCACCAGGTTGTAGTGTAAGATATGAATAAAATAAAGAAAATAACCCTAGAATAATTTATCAGAAATTATTCCAAATAGCAAGACATCAGTATCAGTTATTTAAAAAAAAAAATGAATAAAAAACTTAAAAAGTAATAAGAAAGTTATCAAAGTTGTGAAAACAAATAAAAAACTTTATTAGAAATAAGTTGTAGAATAATTAAGTTTAAGTACGAATAAAACATGTAAAAAGAATATTTTTTCAACAAAACAGAAACAAGTATTGCAAATGAAAAAATAAACTGGTTTAAAAATTTAGGTAACTTATGCTAAAAAAAAAAAAAAAATGCAGCAGTAAATTTACTGTAAATTCCAGGAAGGAAAAGGGATATTACTTTTTTTTTAAATATGGGGGGTACATTTTTAGATTCATATACCTATCTGAAGTTGATAAACAAAACATAAATAACGAAGAGAAATAACCAAATAAAAAATCTAATCCTCAAGCAATGTGTCCAGTTAAATTTAAGCACTCAAGGCGGACAGGTTAGAGAGTTGTATAGATAAATGAGAAACTTAGAGAGTAGTAGTTAACGAGTTTAGTAACAAGACATTTGGCTGGCTGCTGGTAGTTAGGCTTCGCCAACCAAAAGCCGGAAACCATCGCGGTTCGGTGTAGATGGTATGCAAGCCTCAAGCTTGGATAGGCAAGGCAGTAGAGGTGGGGGTACCTGACTGGGGGCTCTTATGGTGTACATGACGTCACGCGATTTGTTAAAGGCTGGGCAGAGAAAGATGAACTCCGCCATGTAGCTGTTTACTCTTCTATGCCGTACCACTCCACAGCTTGTGTGCGAAAAAAAAAAAAAAAAAAAAAATAAAACAAAAAGTAAATAAATAAAATAATGCCTAGATGGAGGAATGGTGATTTATCCCTACCGTCAGGATGGGAAGAAGGAACTGACTATGATGGAAAGGTTTTCTATATCGACCACAATACAAGGAAAACTACTTGGATTGACCCTCGCGACAGGTAGTGTAACTTAATTTTTTCGTTAATCTCGACTCTTCTTGTTACTTACAAGTTGTTCAGTAATGATTAATGTATGTATGTATGTTTCTATAGCACACGCTACTTTACTTCGCATAATTTATATATCCAAACACTTTTTATATACACATATGTCTGTCTGTTTGTCTGGATAGTTTATGATGTATGAGGCAACGCAAAGCATATATTTTTCACTGTTTGTATAGTTGCACTAACAACATCTATGTCTGTAATTGAACAAGACTCTGTATGTGCGGTATTTAATTTATTTATACATACGTACATAAATAAACGCATCGTCGCATATGTATAGAGAAGAACTCAGGAGGCGTAAACTAAGCATAGACCTGCAAAAAAAGTACCGTGTACTGTCTGTCATTTTATATATGGACATCTCTTTTCCCCCCCACTCCGTGTTGTCTGCACTTTCAGTGAAAGTAACTTGTAAGATTGATGAATATATAGTTAAAAACAAGTATGTAAACTATATATTGCATGTGTATGTGAAGGTAAAAACAAACGGAAAACCCTATGGATATTCAACACATTCACTACTAGTGGACATGCATATTCTGGTCTAAGTGACCAATTTAAAACAAGTGCGTGAGTTTAACTTTTATACAACTACACTACAGGGTACGTACTTCCGACGTATAACTACATAGTTTTTTTTTCTCCTTTTGTGTGTGTGCACGAGTTTACATACGCATTCCTACCAAATTCATAGTCGGTTGTTTAAAAAAATCTAAGACCTTTATACTTTGTAAGCGTGCCGCTAACTTTGAGGTGGGTAGTTAAGGAAGAGGAGGAGCCCCCCCCCCACCACCACCACAAAAAAGTTCATAAAGTTCTTTATTCCATGGTAAAAGTGTACGCTTTAAAGGGTATTTGAGGGGTAGACGTCTTCGACTTGCATTGGAAATTAAAATGTTATTAATAGATATAGAAATAAGTATTAATTTAATAGAAACCCTTTTTAAATTGTATAGCTAAAAATTGAATGTAATTCATTTTCATGTACACACGTGTATGCATTCTAAATTGTATACTACTCAAAAATAGTATTTCCTAGGCATCTAGATTTCTATTTTATGTATGACTTGCATGGGACTCTGGGTAAGAAGGTGTGTATGTCGGTATAATTTTAACTTTAAAATTGAATCGATTTTTTTTTAATGTTTTGATGAGGTTTAGTAATAATAACATCTATGTTTCAGAACACGCTGCAAGTGTCCTGTATTTTTGATATTTCATATATAATGCTTTTCAATTCTTTGTGGTAATTGATTTTGTTATTGTCTTCCGAAATTTTAAATGTCAAATTTGAGATTCTTAGTTTTATGAAGGTAAGTTTAGAACGTTTGTATATTATTATTTGAAAAAAAGAAGAAAAAAAGCGAATTTAAATCCATTGTTGCAATGGCTAAGCAAGTTAAATCCATCTGCACATCTTGTGCAAAAGAATTCAGGCCTCAAACAAACTGAATAATTTCTAAGGGATAAAAATGCTTTATTTTTTATTTATTTTTTTTTGTTTTATATACAAGGGAGGGAAGAAAAAAATGTCATTTTTTAACTTAGAAAAAAATGAATATATACATTTGGTAAGTTTTTGGTATGTTGAAAACTACTCAATAATATCACAAAGAAAATAACCAATAATTATTGGTGGTAGGAACATCTAATTTTAATAAACTGGTGGTTGATAATATTGTGAACTTAATTTTGATACACATTGACTTTTTTCTTTTTAGGCATCAAAGGAAACGTTTGCTTATTCACTTAGAAATAAATTCTTGAAAGCAGAAAAATAAATAAATTTGGGCATTTCAAGAAAATGGTTTAATGCAGTTAACATTGGTTAATTCTCCTACCATCTCACTTTATTTTTATGATTATTAGTAGGAATGTAAACTTTAAAAAGAATCTACCAATGACTTATCTTTACTTCAATTTCATTTTGTCAGAAGTGTAATGTTAGGATGAATAATTAGCATCTATGAATTTAAAATTTTCTTAAAATATTTCAAGGCTTTATATTTTTCTCAAAACTAAAAGGTTCAAAACTAATTTCTGGTGTAATTACTTTAATTATTGATTATAAAGTTTTATTATGCATATTTATCAAAATTAAGGTAAGTTAAAAATTTCAAATTCTTGCCATACCTCATCTTAGAAATATAGTAAATGGCTCAATTAAACAGGTTTATTCATTATATTGAAAAAATATTAAAGACTAAAAATTCTTCTCACAATGCCTTTTTAATATAAAAATGTTTTCAAAATTCTGCTAAATTGCTACACCTAAAAAAATGTAATAGGCAAACTTATAAAACAGCTAATTTTCAAAATGCATTTTAAGCATATTTTTAAATTTATCTTTATAAATATAGCATAAAAAGTAACTTCTTATATTATAAATTGTAGAGTATTTTTAAAAATGTCCGTTTCTGCAATAACTTCCTATATTAAGTTGCTGATCGAAACTTTTTTATATCTTAATTATTATGTTTCAAAACAATTACAAACTATTTTTTGCAGTTAAAACTATACTAACTAAAGAATGTTTTATGAAGTGTGATATAAAAGGGAATTAACTCTGTAGGAGCGGGAAGATCAGTCAAGCATGTACGGTACAAGTTAGATATCTTTTTAATAGCAAGACATTAAAATGTACTAACATTGACCGTTTTTTTTCCGTTTCAACAAGTTAGATGAATAAAATGCTTTCAAGCTATAAGCTATAATATTCAGTTTGTTGATCTTTTAGTTAAGTAAGGTTGCAAATTATGAAAGCTGAATGGGTTTTTAATTTTTGTGCATTAATGATTTTGCATCTTTCTGATTGAAAGGTAGAAATTGTAAAACTATATATTAGGTAGTTATTAGTTTTTTTTGACTAATTGATACTGGCTGCTGTTACTTTTTTCTGCAAACAATTCTCCAGCTATGAGTTAAAAAAAAAAAAAAAAAAAGCATTTGCATCTCAAAATCATTATCTCCTATCTCCCAAAAAGTGTTGATGCAATATTCACTTGCAAAAAAAAAAAAAAAAAATGCAATCCCAAAAATGTTTCAGCTTTTAATAACTGATAAAGAGTTAATAAGATAAAAAAAAACAAATGCAAATTCTGCACATAATAAAACTTCTATCTTGGATTAAAGAATAATTTGTAGACTTACTGAAAACCCTTGCAATAAAAAAAATAAAATTAGGTGATGTCACCATAAACTTTGGCAAATAATGGATTAAATTTTTCTAGTATTAAAAATAAATTTCTGTTTCATTTAGAACTAATTCTGGTTGCTTTATACCAATTTTAGTTTGAAAAATTTTGCTATTTACAAAGTGAATATGTTTATACTATTTTCTCCTTTCCAGATTTGCTGGATGCTGAAATAACTGAATGACTTTATTTGCCAGTCAATATTATTCAGTTGTATTATAAAGATGCACATTTTTCTTTCAAGTGTGAAAAATCACTTAACTTTGAGAGGTTTCGTTGTTTGTTTATCTGGAATACATTCATGAAAATGACAGTACAGACTTAGAAAATTTCTATCTATGACAAACCATGGCTCAAAGAGAATATCTAATAAAAGTTCAAGAAATCTTTTTTCCTGTTTTACTTGGTTTTAATTTTTAGTAACAGTTAAGCTAGCTATTTACTTTAAATATATTTAGGTAAACTGAAAGAACATAGAGCTTATCAAATATTAATGATCATTTTCTTGCATCAAAGAGTATCATGGTATATATGTGTGTGAAAATGGTATAAAAAATTTTGTATATGTCAAAGATTTTAGGAATATCTATGACAAAGTGGGAAAAAATTGGCTGCACTGTATAAACACATTTTTAAAAATAAATTTAAATTTCTGCATTCACTTTCTTTCATGAGCATGTGTAATCACACCAATATAAACAATTGTGGTCCAATTAATTCCTAAAGGGTGGAATGTGTCACATGAAAAACATTTCCACTTTATCATAGGTTTTCCTTTTTATTATATATATATATATATATATATATATATTTATTAGCAAGTAAATTTTGAAGGAAAAGTAGTATGTGTGTGTGTGTGTGTGTATATATATATATATATATATATATATATATATACATACACTACTTTTCATATTAGATCATAAGATTTGTGACTTTACAGTAAAATATTTATTAGCATTTCTTTTGTTTTAGAAAAGTTGAATTGGAAAGAGTTTTTCTTTAAGTTGCAAATGATCATCTTGATGTGTATGATACATGTGGGTAATTGATTCTTCTGAGTAGAAATCATTAGATTTTATCTTTTCTAATGTATGGACAAATAGTGTTGAAGCCACATATTTTCTTTTTGCAATTGTGAACTTTGATTTTCCCCTTTTTTTATTTGTTTTATGGAAAGTAAATTTTGAAGGAAAAGTAGAAATTAAAGATAATGCTAAAAATCTTTGAACGGGGGATCATTTTCCATTGGTGGCAACATGATCTGAATGCTTGATAGATATCCTAAAAGAAAAAAATTCTTTTAGAGAAGTAAGAAAATAATGTACAAAATAATGGCCCATAATTGATAGTTGAATAGCTTTGTGCATTCCTTTCAATTTTTTTTATAGTCCTATCTCTTATAGGGTAACTACTGAAAATGTTTATAATTGCTGTTGTCTAAAATTGTACTCTTAATTGATTTTAAATTTTAATGGCTGAGTTGAAACAATGTAATGACTTAAACTTAGAACGAATATCAGTTTCAAGTTTATCCATAAAAAGGTTCTATTCTTTAAAAAATGTAATAAGATAAAATGTGTGTGTGTGTATTCTTTTCAGTCATTATGATAGTAGATAGGTAGTGTAATGTGTTTTATTAAATTTATTTATATTGTTCATTCTTTTATTTTTTTAAATTTGATGAGCCTTCTGTCTTATATTAAATATGAATTAATTAGGATATTGGAGGGGCTTAAAAGTATTTAAGAGCACTTATAATTTGTAGCCTTTAATATTTACATAATGAGAAATATATTGAATAATTTTAATCACTAATATTTTAATTATTTCATATTTACCATGAAATGGAAAGCACATCATCTTTTTAAAATAACAAATAATATAAATAAACAATAAAACTAGACACACACTTACATGCACATGTGTGTGGATTTTTCTTTACATTGAAAAAATAAAGGAATCAGAACTTATGCATTATTAGTTATCAGAACTTATGCATTTTTTTTTTTTTTGTTTTTTTTTTTTGTTAATCCTGAGAGGTAAAGGCATTCAAGTAGAAATATTTAAATTATTTATAATGATACACGGATTTACATAAACCTGATCTTGGTTGTGTTTGTCATAGTAACAATTTTTCAGCTGGTATAAGTTCCAGCCTGTTTGAGATACTTGTTATATTTGGCAATATTTTTACAATCTTGAACTGACTTCTTTATTCTATCTTTAGGAGCAGATTGTTTTGTTTTTTTTGTTGTCCCTATGAAGAGGGCACTTTTTTTCTTGTGATGTTAGTTCTGACTGTTTTACTTCCTGATACAGGGACTGATCCCTCTGTCATCAAGTAAATTAAAATGCTTAAGTTCATATTGACACACAGAACAATTTCTGAAGTTTCAAATTGTTTATCTGAATTGAATGATGTATAATAATTCCCTATTGGATACAAATTATTTCATATTTGTTGAGAATAAATCTTATAAATATTTTATTTTTTATTTTTTATTTTTTTTTTAAGCATTAAGGCTATGTTATACAAATATCACGTAATTTATATTTGAAGTTTTGATAATAGGATATAACACGCAAATTGTTAATATGTTCAACAGATTATGGGTATAACTATTGACATTTATAAATTTTGAGATGAGGAATTATATGCTTTGCTATTCAGATTGATAAAACATTTTGACTATTGTACATATGTTTCTGAAGAATATGTGGTTACAAACAAGATGAGCATATTGCTTTGAACAGTAAAATATAACCTAACAATTCTCACTGTTTTAATAATAATAATAATAAACAATTAAAAATGCCTTATGACCAAATTCAACATAATGCTTTTTGACCTATTAGGAAACTTAATTTAACCAAAAATCTTTACTCTCTTGTTTACCCATAAAAGTAGTTTATGAAGCATAACCAAATTGTTACTGCATGATCTCTCTCTGACTTTCTTAGATTAGTTTTTATATGTTTAAACATTCCTATTTGTGGTATTTTACCATCTTTCTTGTAATTATTAAAATTGTTAATGTCCCCCCAACTAATAGTTACACCTTCTAAAAGTAACTTATCCACTTACAAAATATCCTTTACCCTCTCTTATTTATTTATTGTAAAGAGCAGAGCAGACACGTGCTAAATAAAGTAGCACCTAACTTAGCAGACATTCTTCATAGTAGCAAAACTCCCTCAGTTTTGTTTGGGTTATAAGCTCTTTGGTTTCCCTCCACCCTGTCTAAATATCTCTGTATCATATCAAGTGTAAATATCACCAACTTTGGGAGATAATTTAGAATCCATAGTAAATGTGGTATTTTGATGAAAGTTTTTTTTGTTTTTGTTTTTTTATTTTATTTTTATAGTAAATGTATTTTGATGAATTCTCTATGGTGAAAGAAAAATGCTCCCTTTTTAGGGAAAGTCCTTTTAAAGTTAATACAGGACATGTTCTATCTCTATCCTTATACCTAATGTAGTGCCGTATTCACTTTAAGTTAATTTTATTAAATAAGTAATACTTGTTTATATTATTGTTTTCTAGTATGTGATTTTAAACTGGAACATTTTCTAAGGGATTATTGTAGGGTTTAAATTTTAAAGCCTAAATTAGTATGTACTATAGGAAGATATAAAAGATATAATGTAATAGTTATTAAAAAAATATATTTGATAAAATATAAACAAATTATTTTAATAATTGTATAAGTAGCATGAGGATTCATTGATATTTTTTTAGTTTGATTATTTAAAACATACGTTTTTGATTGTAAGAATAATTAATTTTAACAAGTAAATATGGCATTAACAATTTTTTTTTTCTTTTACGGATAAGGATTTTTCCAGATAAGTCCTATTTAAGGTTTTTGTGCATAAGTGTATGTAATGAAATTGACTGGAATTTGAACTCTGCTCTCCGATTCCACATTTCAAGCTGTAGTGTGAAGATAGAGAAAACTTTTCTTTGTTTACATTATTCACACTGTTATCCTCATCTTCATTCACAATGTTTTGGCTGTTGTATGCTCCAGCCTTCTTCAACAGCTGAAATGCTGTGAATATGGCAATGAAGATGAGGATAACGGTCCAAATAATATAAATAATCATATCTCATCTCTTCTCAGAGAGACAAAAACTTGTATTTGGATGTGTGACCTATGCTTTCCAAATGTGTCTGTAAGAATAATATTTGGTCCCATCCACTGGTTACTGAAACTGCAGTAGCATCATTTGGTGTGGTTGTGTGCCCTATGTTTCACAAGAATCTCTGGGGAGAAAAACAAATTGTTTTAGTTTCAAACTTTGCATATAAATTAATTGTAACGGAGTGTTTACTTATTTTGTGATTAAACTATTACATTTAAACCAGTTGGCTAAAAATCTTTTACCGTGGCACTTTGTATGTATGGAATATATATATATATATATATATATATATAATTTTTTAAAAAAATCAATAACTTTTCTGATCATTTATCGTTTATATTCTACTTTAAATTACCTGTGAATTATTTCTAAGCATAAAAAGTTTCATTAATTGATAAACCTATATAACTTGGAAAAATATATATGGAACCTTCTGTCTTGTATATGTAACTCTTGGAGATCTATTCTGATTTATTCTTTTAAAATTTGATACTTGGAATTTGTCATATGCTTTTATCTGTTGTATACTTGTATTAACATGAATAGTATAACTAACCTCTAATCTAATAAAGGTTCCAATCTTACAACCACTTTTGATCAAGCATTTAATTTTACTTAGATGTTTTATTAAAAAAAGTTAACTACTCAGATTTTATGTACATGATATTAAATGCTTTCAAACTTAACTAGCATCATATCCATCAATGATAGATTATACATGGGTCGACATATTGGTGTGCTCTAAGAAAAGTATATGTAATAATAATGAAGAAGTTAATGGTCAAAGATGAATTAGATAAACAGTACTATAAAAAAATGCTCAATACACATATAAAAAAAATAAAAATTTAACATGTACAGCTTTTAAGTACAGAAAATTAGGAAATCAGCCGATTCCGCTACCTGGGTTTCAGCCTTTTGGTATCTTCAGGCGATTTCAGTCAATTGATTTCCTAATGCTTTATTTTTTGAGTTCATTTGAAGTGGGATAAAAAAAATGTATCTGCATTTCATTTAATCCCCCAACAATACACTTGGGTATCCAATACACTTGATTTTTCCCTTCTTCATCTCCTACACCACACCTCATGCCATACACTTATTTAGTTTTTTAAAAAATATAGTATTCATAAATTTTTATTTTTAAAAATACAGCATTTGGAAATCAATTGACTGAAATCGGCTGAAGATGTTAAATGATGAAGGGTTGAAACCAAGGTAGCTGAATCTGCTGATTTTCTATGCTTTATATATATATGTATATATATATATACACAATATTTGTCACTCAGCTGTTTGATATTATATTCAGTACCCTGACTTCAGAGTTTCATAAATGAACCTTTTTCTTATTGTTCAGTTCACTTGTCAGGAGGTTTCAACAATTTTCTTACTTTTATACTAAGTTTGGTTTAATTAATACACTAGTTGTGAGCTCTTATTATTGGTGTTAGGTTGACCATTTTGCATGTGCATATACGCAGCAATTCCTGTTTAATACATGTTTTTTAAAGCAAAACTGACAAGGTACTTTTAAGTTTTTATTACCTTGTATGTGAACAAGTGTTTTCTTTTCTGGATCTAATGCCTAAAGAATTGGTTAGCTGAAAGCACCTGGAATCAACAAACATTTGGACAATTTCTACACTCATTAAATTCAGAAAATAAAACACTTGTTTGCATGCAAGAAAATATAATAAAAAACAAAAAAAAAAGAAGTTTGTTGTCAATCTTGTTTGACAAAACACATTAAAAAGGGCTTGTTGCCCAAATGCACATGGTGGAAAATTAATGACAAAGTATTGGCATTTTTGTTGATGTTATATGTGTAAGAAGATAAGCAGGAATATAAAAATGCAAATGTTGCTTATAGTTATTTATGACTAGGTTGGAAGCTCCAAAAATGTATTGCTATAATATTTAAAAATTTTTTTTATTTTAATAGACATTTTCTCCTCTCTGTGTGTGTGTGTGTGTGTGTGTGTGTGTGTGTGTGTATATATATATATATATATATATATATATATATATTGATTGTGTGTTTTATTTTTAGTGGATACCTGTTTTACTTTTTGTTTCATTTTAAACCATGTATGCCTATCAGGCTTTAGAGAGCTTGGCCTCAGGGAACATAAGTGCAGTGATCCACTAAAAATAATGTTTGAAGTAATAAAAATGTTGGCTTTAAATTAATAATGATACAAAACTGAACAGATATGGGTTCCTGAGAAAATCTGAACCTTGCTCTGTTGTGGTTGAATGGTCTAAAGCACACATGGTCATATTATTTTTGCAATCCCAAACATATTTTGGTTTTAAATAACACAAATGTTTGTTATGCTGTAAAAAGAAAAACACGATCATTGGCTGCACAATATATGCCTTGTTATGGCTATACATGGTTTTGAATTCAGTTTTTCAATCTTCTAGATTGGGTGCCAACCATGGTTAGAGAATTCAGCCTTCTACTAATTAATTCTGATCTGGAGAGGGGAGAAGGGTTTGTACCTTTCTCTAGGGTATTTGTGTGAAAATGAATGTTACAAACTTTACTGGAATTCAGACTTGTCTTGCTAATTTCTTTTTCTGAGCCACTATTACTCCACCTGCATATGGTTATTGTATTATTGTTACTAGTAAATGTACAAATGTCACTTGAAATGGTTGTACTGGTAATGTACATGACAAAGTGGGTGAAATGCAGCCACCTTGAATGGAATACAACTGAAATGTGAGTAATATGATGGGGATTGTGCTCCTCTTAAAATTTTCCATCAATTGATTAACTAATAAGAACAATTAATCAATCAATCAATTTAGTATAAATCTTATTAAACTCCCTTGTCATTTTGTCCATTCATGCAAGGTGGGATACTGTTGATTAGCAGTACAACTTTTTTTTTTTTTTTTTTTTAACATTACTATTACAAATCACACACATTTAATCTGGATTGAGAGATAGTATCTATCTTTCACTAGACAGAAGAATCAGATAGTCATGATCACCCATGTAAATTACACAAAATAAATGATTTGTCAATCAGTTATTAATTACACTAACTTTTACAGACTAATTTCCATTTTGAATAAGAGTAAGTCACTATGCTAGTCAATAGTTAACATTGTAAAAATAAAATTCTGTATTCTTTGGTAATTCAGTGATTTATCTAAAACCTGTTAAAACCATATAAAGACACAAGGAAAACTTCTCTTACCCAACACATTTCATCTGCTGATAGACTTTATTATCAGGGCAAATGTAAGGATTTTGTTGAAATAAGTGTTTATAAACAAAAGTAAAAATGTTAGTTTATCAAAAATTTTTGAATTTATGAATACTCATAGATATTCATCATGTTAACTGAAAAGTCTAGGTAAATTATGGAAGCTGCTAAGTGACAAAATTTAATGTCTAATAAGTGAGTAAATGGTGTTTTATTTATTATTTTTTTATAATGTGTATTATTTATAAATACATGTTGCAAACTAAAATCTTTACATATAGGTGAACAATTCAATTAGAAAAATTGAAAATAAATAACAATGTAACTAAATACAAATTAGAGACATGTCATAATAGATCATTTCATCTTGAATAAATCAATGTTTTGCAGCAATTTTTAACATCAACTTGAAATTTTCTTAAAGTTGAATTTTAATACATTTAACATTATGGAGAAAAAATAGTGAATTTTTTTTTTCTCTTAAAGTTAAGAGCAAAATAAATTCATAGATTTGGACAAACAAAAGTAAAAAAGACTCTAGATTGACATCAAAATTTGCAAAAATTTGTCATCCTTTTAATAGGTGTGATTAGTTTAATTTGTAACATATAAATGCAGGTAGAAAAAAAAAGCAGATGTTGATTAGTAACAAAGCTTAGGCCCCCAACCAGTTGGGGAGTAGTACATACTAGCTATCTTGTCTAAAAGCAGGATTGTTCATAACCATTTTCGACTCTCACCCATCGACGTGTAGTTGAAATGCACTGAAACCAAGTTGCATCTTTGTAGTGAGTAAAATGGTTTTGTCTACATAATATATGTATGTACACACACACTCTCCTGCTATTTTTCAATGTATGAGGGTTTCATTTTGTAAGAGTTGAATACAGAGTTGGTGCATAGCATGCCACAAAATTTCCAAGTGCCCCCCTCAAGTTTTGAATTCAGATGTGTCCTGTGACTATCCAAGGCTGTAGGACCCAATCTGTCATGCTATTTACCCATAGCTGGGGGAAGAAGAGTAGGATTCATACCTTTTTCAGAGGTATTAGCATGTAAGTGAATGTAATAAACTCTAACCACTGGTTTCTCAATCTCTGAGCAACTATCCATTATTCCACCATGCCTCATATATATATATATATATATATATATATATATATATTATTTCCATATTCAAAATAAAGTTCTCAATTTGAATATTAGAACAGGAAACATTTTTTTGTAATTGTTCTCTTCAGGACTCTTGAAATTTTATGTAGAATTTTACAAGAAAAACAGGGATGAGTGCTGAATTGTGATGGGATATCAATCCTCTTATACGGTAGTGAATGCTTAAGAATCTTTTACAGGATTAAAACTTGAAGCAACGTAAATGTGGTTCTACTGGAGAATACTGAGAATACGATGGACCGAACTTGTGGGCAGTTTCAAATTTTGAGGGGAAAATGGAGACAAAAAGGACACTTATACTTAACATCAGGAATAGACAATTGAAATTTCTAGGGCACATAGTGAGGAAAGGGGCCTTGGAAAATTTAACACACACAAAACAGAATGGCAGCAAGAGAGAGGAAAACAATGTATAACTTGTGCATGGTGGAGTAAGGTTTAGGAGGGATAGCAAAAAAGAGTTAATTTATTAAGAACTACAAAAAACAGGAAATTAAGGAGAGAAATGATCAACATCCTTGAAGGGACACAGTGCATAGGAGATTGATGATAACTCTAAAAAATCATCACTTTAAAAAAAAAAAAACTCTATTGCCAATTCTGAAAACATTATTGCTTACTTAGGACTACATTGATTTGTTTGTAATAAGCTATATGTTACAAATTATTTTTTTGCACAACATACGAATTATTTGTATGTTGAGCAAAAAGTAATTTTACTTTTAATCTTTTATTGTGTATACCCACATCTTGTACATTCCTGTGATAAGGGTTTGAAAGATAACCATCTTTGAAACCCTTTTTGTAACAATGTGCAAAAGCAATGGTGAACATCTGATGATATCTCCCAACCCAATAAAATACAAATGTATAAAAAAAAAAAAACTTTCTTCATAGTTTTACAAGGCATACTTATTTTGGAATGTTCTCTTCAATCATTAAATAGTGCATAAAACAGAAGTGGAAAATAAAAACAAAACGTAGCAACTTCTAAGATTGTTAAAATCAGCAGGAAAACTACTCTTAAAGACTTCTCAACAAATAAGAGCACCCCCTACACTGAATCACCACTACCAGCAAAATAAGCAGACAGATGACCTGAAGAGGATGTTATTGATATTTATTTCTGAAAATAGCTAAAACGTCTGGGATTTTATAGAGGAAGTGGTTAGTCTTTAATTCACGTATCATTAACTTAGTTTTGTTATTGGAATCATTTCAATGAAATGTTAGTCTTTCTAAGAATAACTTTATGTATTTTTAAAAACTTAACCTTATTGTATTTATAATTTTTGAATAAATAATGAGAAATGTTTGTGTGTTAAAAATTACATATTGAATATTTTCCTTTCCTAAAATTTTTTTTAAACGGACCTGGATAAATAAATATTGAAAGAAGCTGGTACTTACTTAAAGTATCTGAAATTATTTTGAGATAACTTGTTTGTATTGATTGTTCATCTGACAAAGTCACAAAAGTTAGCTTTTCTTTTGGGTGATACAATGTAACAATAATAATCATCTGAAACTTATGTTGACAGTACTGACAGTATAAAAATTGAAATATTGTTTATGTGCATCTATTTTTATAAGGATACACCTGTAACCCCAACTGCAAATAATTTGTGAAATCAACTTGTACATTTTTTATCTGTGGCGCCTTGAAAATTTCTGTAAACAAACAAAAAAGGCTCCTTTTGTTTTCTCTTTTTAATGTAAATTTTTAAAAAATCCTGTGCTGATGAGGAAAACATTTTTATTTTTTAATCACTGAAGCTTTGGTTAGCAAAACAATATCTTGGAATTTATAGGCACCACCATTATGGTAATGCTGTCGACTTCTTACGTTCCCAATTTAATTTGAAGAATACTGTTTTTTTTTACTTTTAAATTTGCGTTTTTGGGGTTTTTTTTAAAGATCGAATCTAATTTGAAGAATAATTTTTTATGCATTCGGTTCTTCGATTTGGAGTTGAGGAAATTTTCGTAGAGAAGCTCTTCATAATAGAACTGATTAGGTTTTAATTTTTAAAATAAGTACTTAAAAAAAAATAGTCACGTCAATGATAATTAATTTAACACAAAAGAAAGTACTTACGTACGGCACACGCAATAAATACATTGACGTACGTTAGTCACATGCACAAACACTGGTACAAAAATTTCACGATTTTTTAAGTTCTACATTCCTCCACTTTTCTCCAAATAATTTTTTTTAAGTAAGCAGGGTAAATTAACGTTTTTATTTTAAATGAATAAAATCATAAATTGTTGCATTATATTTTCTTGTAGCCATCATAAGAAAAAAGTAACAATTTTCCAAAATTCTTATGCATTTTTATTTTTTACCATCTTGTCGAATTCTTAAACACACTGAAACCAGACTGACTCATCTTTTTTTTAAAAATAAGTCTTAAAACTTTATTCATTCATATTTTATTTTTATCCATTTCTTATTTTATTGATTTTTTTTTTTTGTTTGTTCAATTTATTAATTTGGCGAAAACAAACATTTTTACCCAATAGTTAAAAAAAGCAACTGAGAATTTGTATCCTTATTTTGAGTTGAAACTTAAACAAATATTTTTTTAACATAGTGGTAAAACTTACTAAGTGTACTTTTTTTTACGCGCTGGAATGAGGAATTTAAACTTAAAAAAAAAGGAAGGGAAACGGAAAAACAAACAAATTTTGTCTGTAATTTGTTCTTAAATTTTTTCGCTATCCAAATTTAAAAACTGTCTTGTGCCTCTTCCCACCCGACAAAACTGCAATTATTGATTGAAGAAATTGGATATTTTTGTTGACTTTCCACAACGCCACCAGCGACTAATAACATCCTCCCTCAGTTTCGCGGTTGAGAAATTATATAATAAAGTTCTTTAAACCCTTTTCCCGCTTCTTCTGTTTAAATGTTGGGTTTTCTAAGTAAACCCAACATTTAAACAAAAGCGCATTGCTTTTCTTAAGTTTTTTTTTCTAACGATAAATTGAGCCTGTGTAAGTGTTAAATTGGATTTTTATAAATTTTGTATCTTTTTTCTAAAATACAAAAAGTTCAAAATGCTACACTCTACTTTCCCGACATAAACTTGTACTGATAGCAATATGAGGTACATGAAAAAAATGTTATGAATGTTTTGTGTGTGTGATGGACATTTTTCGCAAAAAACGAATCAATCCAAGCTTTCGTAAAAAAAAAAAAAAAAAAAAAAAACACTAAAGAAAGAGAATGCTAAGTACGCTGCTTTTAGTCAAACTATTTTTTTTCACAAATACAAGTAATTATTTTTGAACGTATTGTTAAAGTTACAAAGAAAGAAAGTTTTAAAAGTTGAATTAAAAAGTACTATTGATTGATCATAAATTTTAAATACTGACGGCATTTCCATTTAATGTTCAATTCGTACTTTGCACTTTAAGCATTTTTTATGTAAGCAACTTAAATGCTGTAAATGATCCAAAACCAGAAAAAGGGTTATTCCAGAGTCAAAAAGTTATAGCGTTAAGAAAAACAAAACAAAAAAAACTTCCATTCTACGTGCAAGACTTTAGTTATGATTCGTCGTAAGACCTTCGCATGTGATATGCGTGTTTAAATGAAAAAAATTTTTAACGAAGTCTAAATCGCGTATGTTGATGTTTTGAGAAAGATTTCTCGAGACACAAATTTAGTTAAAATTTTAAATGTTCCAGAACAATGTTGTCTTTTTTCTTTATGGTAGAAAAACAAAACTCTCTCATAGGGTCACGTGACCTAACCCACCTACACATGTTATGTCCTATCCTATACTTAAAAAAGATGACATTTCCTATTTGTTTTGAAGTTTTTTTTTCTCTATTGGCTTGTACATGTTTTGATTTTTCTGTCGTAATACGAACGATATATAGATCAATCCAACTTATGACTGATTAAAAACAAAAATGCAACTATTTTTAGTATTTATGTGGTGTTTGTTGATTTTATAAAATTATTATAATTTAAAAATTAATTGTAGGCTAGTGGAAACCGCTCTCATCGGACCACAAGTATGCTAACTAGAAAATAATTTAAATAAGTCTTTGAATTAGTGAAGATTCAGTTTTTTTAAGGGTTTTTTTAAAAATGTGTTTTCCGGTATAGTTTTTTTTTTTACTCTTTATGAAAATTGCCTTTTATTTCTTTGGAGACCTGGTCATTGTGTCCACTTTCAAGAAAAATGAAAGTTTAAAAGTTGTTAAAGGCGAAGTGATTAGAGAGGCGGCGGTACTTATAAGTTAATGTACGTATAATGCCTAACTGAACCCTGACTTTTTGTTCGACATCAACTGTTCAACTTAGTGCTAGTTTAGACTCCGACTGTTCGTTAACTTAAAAAAATGTTAATTGTTAAATGTGAGTCTATAGCCCCCACCCACCTCCCCAAAAGAAAGTACCAATTCACTTTACACTACAGTTTATAACACTTACACTAGGACAGTCTGAACACGTGAATGTTAAAACTAAAAGTAAAACATTTTTTTTTTTAGCCTAAGTAAAAGAAATTTGTCGTCTTTACTAAACTTTACTTTATGGAACAGTTTTTAACTTAAGAAGTTGAGACAGGATAACAACCATCGCACCTCACTATGCACTGAATATTAAAACTTTAAAAGGAACTAATCGAATTCTTATCTGGCAAACAAACTGAGTTAGTAAAAAAAACAAACAAAAAAAAACGTATTTAGGTACGTCCAAAAATTCGCTAAAAAGGAGGCTTCGTAACTAAAAAAGAAAAAAAATGACCAAAGGCAAAATTATTAAAAAAAAAAAAAAAATTACGCCAAGAAAAATTTTTGTCACTTTGTGTTAGTTAACAGTTAAATTAAGATTAGGAGGAAAGATTTTTATTTTTTTATGTAATTTTGTTTCACTTTTTTAGAACCCGTGTACGGTGTCCCTCTTTCTTTAGTTTGCCTTAAAGAACTGCTAAAAATATAATTCACACATTTTTTCTATAAAGAAACAAAAAGCAGGGTGTTTATTCAAACACGTGTATCCACTATGTTTAAAAATAAAATCCATTATCAGAAATTATTTTATTTTTAGCTTATCTACCCTCCATATATATATATGTGTGTGTGTGTGTGTGTGTGTGTGTGTGTGTAGTCACTACACACATACTTAGACACACACTGTAGTGTGTGTTTTCGTAGATAAACATATCTAAATTTATGAGTTGGTATTATTATTCATCAAGCATGCCTTTCTTTGAGGTTCGAATGATGATTGCAGATAATATTTCCAATCACGATGGACTGATTGAAAAACTGTCAATTTAGAGACAAATTAAAAACCTAGTATGCATGCATCGTCTTAATTTTTTTTTTCATTTGATATCAAAATATTTAACAGTAACAATGCCCATCAAGAATAACAATCTTTTTTTTCAACTTGACTTAAGTAATGCAATTTAAGTTTTTTAAATATTTTAATTTCTGAATTTGTTTTTTTTCGTTGCAATTGGTAGTTACACTCAACTTTTGATTTTTCTTCATTCTACAAACTTTATCAGCGATTTATTGAGTAACTAAATTTTTGTAATTGGCTTTAACATAATATATAAATTATCAATAATTTATTCTAGACTAACGTTTTTTTTTTTTTTTTAAATTGTGTGTGTAAATGTAATTAGTTTTTGGGTTTTTAACTTTATGAACCTGTTTGACGTACAGTAGAATTAATTTTTTAAAAATGGAATAAAAATTGAATAAAAGAATAGGTAACAGGAGTAGTTTTCTTTTGATGTAGTGATTTATTTTTAATTACACGTTAATATTTTATCCCAGAGTGGATAACTCTGTTACAATAAGGCAAGGAAGTTGAAAGGTTAGTAGACAAAACTTGCTAAATTGGCTGAGTTTGACTTGGAGAAAAGTAGTTTGATATCGTGTTCAGAATCTATTCTATTGGCATTTATGGAAAGTTCTTGAATAGAATAATATTTTGTTTTAGATTTACTGATTCATTGTTATACTGGAGACTTTAGAGGATTTTGAGTCTATTCTTTAGCATCTGTGTCTGACATTTAAAGATTGAATGAAAGGTTTTCTTTACTCTCTTCATGCCTGAATTAGAAGGAAGATTCAATTACTAAAACTAGATAAGGATAACTCATGACTGACAGAACTGTCTCCTCTCTGCTTGTGAAGGACTAGTTAGTTATTTACTGGCAAAATTTATTATGAATTTAAGTGTACTACTAGATTTGCTGAAAGGTCTAATTATTTTATAGTTGAAATTGCTAGATGTAATCGTAAGTTCTATGCTAAGTTTCTTCTCTTGCATTTCCCATTTATAGAACTCTCTTCTGGCTTCCTGCTTTCCACTCAGCTTTGCATTTAAATTTTTGAAGATCAAAGTCAATTATCTTGTCTTAATTTCTGTTCTTTTATTGTTCTCTCTCCTTAATGTCTTCTATTTTTCATATTCACTCACACTCAGTAACCCCTTGCATTTTAGTCATGTTATTGCCTTGCTTGGGGTGAAACGATTTAAAAAAAAAAAGTTTTTTTTAAAAAGTATAAAAGTAGGCGTGACAAGTGATGAAACCTTGAAACTGATACAAAAAAATTTGGTGGGTAATCGTGGACATATAAAGCATTTCATAAGTCATTTAAATACTTACATATTCATGTAAGTGAACAATCTTTTACATCCTCACTTTCAGTAGAATAAATAATTTCTTCTTTGTTCCTTAATTTCTTTAAATGTCGTGTCCCTTCAGGACATAGGTGTTAATGTCTCTCTATAGATTCTGTTTCTATGAATTGCCATGATTTCTTGGGAAAGATAGTGGAATGATTTCCCATTGCTGTCGCCACAATTTATTTAGTTTTTTAGTGTATTCTTTCTCCTAGACTGGCTGCAACCCAAGACTAAAGACACCAATCTACTTTTTCTTTTCTCTTTCTTTCTTTCTTTCTTTCATGGATGCCATGTTCTTTGGAAGCTTGTTTAGACCAAGTTAATAGCCTTTTAGGCTTTCTCCAAATGAATAAGAGTTCACTTTTGAATAATAAGGATTATATGTCATGGGGAAGAAGCAATGGGATTTTAGAGATGCTTAGGTGGGGCATAGCCAAAAAAAGGTTGGGAACCACTAGTCTAAGGTTAACAATTATCTGTCCTATATATCCTCATAATATGCACTTTCTTTCTCCCTTTATTCCATTACATTAACCTTATTCAGTTACTCTCTACCATGAGCGGTTCTTGAGCCTTATATTAGGTGAACATTGTATATATGAAGGCGCTTGGCTAGTGTCTATCACAAATGTAACCATTAGACTATAAAACACTTGAATTTTGGGGAAAAGTGCATCTTTTTTATATGGCAGAAAATGTTAATATGATTAATTGCCTAGATAAGATTTCAATATAAGCCGTTGTTAGTTCTTCAAATCCTTACATAGTGACCATGTCTGACTTAACCATGTCTTATCAACAAATAACTTTTTCGTCTGTATGGTGTTTTTCTTACTGCATTTGCTATAAATTGGACACTAAACAACTTTTTACTCCATCTGTTATTTCTTTTTACTGTGTCTCCTGCTCACTTCCTATTTTAGTTGTTCAATCACTGTGATCTCTCTTGGTCTCCATATTGACCATTCTTATCTCATAAATAACACAACTCTTTTCCTTGACGTTTGTTTGCATGTGTTGATTTTTTAAGCAGTTCTATTTTTAATGTATTGTGCTCATCTCTCATACCATTTTTTTAATTCCAGTTCCATGATCTTTTTATGTTATCAATTGTCTTAACTATATAGGTCTTGTGCATGATAATAATCATATGCAGGGTGATATTGAAAATAATGATTTCCATACAAGAAATATTCATCATTCATTGACCGAACAGTTTGTATTACTGTTGCTTGAAATTTATAAAATCTTAACAGGTTTTCACTAAGTTAGACTTCTCTAGTTCACTGTACCTCTTTTTGGTATTGATAGGAGTTTCCTTCCAAACCTTTTGTTTTTGTTATTAGGGAATGTTAACATCATTGTCATTCTCTTATCTTGTTAGATGTGCTACCTACTTTTGTTGTTTGAATTTTGAAAATGATGGGGTTTTATTATTTGGTAAAGAATTGATTTTTGTAGTGACAGTTTATGAGGTGTGATGAAAGATTGTATTTAATACTTATAGGATTAACTCATTGGAAACTATTTTTTTTAGATGTGTATCATTGATAGTGCTCAATTACTTTTAAGAATAACTTGTATATATTTGGTAGTAATGTGATAGTTGCTATGTTTTTTTTTATTACTAGACTGAAAATTTA
>OZ038520.1:41891469-42123969 GCA_964036315.1 Acanthosepion esculentum
TAATTCATGACCAGACAGAAGATTTTGTTGTAGTAGGTAGCTGTTTGTTTCTGCAATAGACTGGTTACCAAACAAAGCTATAGGACCCAATCTGTCCTGCTATTCCCTCCATAGGGAGAAGAGATGGATTCATAACTTCCCCAAAGGTATTTGCGTGTAAGTAAATGTAATGAATCTGACTGGAATTCAAACTTGTCTTCCAGACTTCTCATTCTGGTAGCAAGCTCAAGTGTGACATAAGGTTATAAGTTTTTAATTTTATTAATTACTTAATATTAAATTGACAACCAATTATAAGTCTTGTCAGTTAGTACCAGTTATAAGTGGTAATCATTGGCTTATCAAATTTTTAAAATGTGAGGTAATGAAACCCATTTTGCAGTTGTTTACTTTGTTTTTTTTGGGTTTTTTTTCTTCATAAATTATTACATCGTTATTTTGATTTCTTAGGCTATATAATAACATGTTTGTCAAGTTTTTTGTTTTTTCTTTCAAATAAATCAGATAATATAGCAAGTATTTAAAACATACATTCTACTTTCACTTTTCTATTAAAGTTTCTCTTTTCCTTTTTATTTTATGACAAAGTTTAACTGTATTACTATGGTCTAACACAAGTATATAAACTTGTATAATTTAACTTAATTTCTATTTGAATTTGTGAGATGAGGTATTATCATTATTTACATTGATACACTAGATCAGGGCTTCTTAACATTACTTGAGAATAATAAAATATGGAAGATAACATATTCAAAATAACCAATTCAAGTGTTGAAAATCATTTGCCCCATCTTGGTTATGTTAATAGCTTTAATCTATATGACAAGAGAGAGGATTATTAGACTAATTTGTGAGACTGGCATACTAAACATAAATTTTGGCAATATTCTATGAAAGCATTCCAATGTGCTTAAATTTTATTTTTATTGCTTTACAAGTTTATATTATAATGAAGTTTCATAGTATAGTTCTGCTTGCTCCTGAGTTAATTAGCATGTACGTTACACTTTATCATTGCCTCAAGTAAACAATGGCCCATTCCTGTTTGATCATTAAGATACATTGAAGAAAATATATCAAAGATGCTGTTTGATTTTAGGGAAAGAAAGAAACCCATAACATTCTTATATTTTAACTGTTTTCATTGAAATGGAAAACCAATGTAAACGTGAAAATGAGGCTTTTCATTAAAACCCCTTGTTTTAAAGTGGTGTGTGTGATATATAGAATTGTTTTTTTTTTTTTTTTTTTTTTTAGGTACGTAATGGATTTTTATTTAATTAATATGACAGATTTTTATCACATTCAATGTTATTTTAGTGGATACTACTATTTAAATAGATATTCCATTTATTTGTTAAACAGTATATTTATTTTCATTTACCAGTCTGAATATTTGAGAAATCTCATTAAAGATAAATATGCTGTCTCTGGCAGGTAAATGAACATAAATAAATATACTCTTTAGCAAAAAAATGGTGCATCTACTCAAATATGTGTATCCACTAAAAATTATGTTTAAAGTCATATATATTCATTACTTTACACATTATTTTTAGTGGGTACTCATATTTGAGTAAACATTCTATTTATTTTAAATGGTATTTATTTCATCTACTGGCCTGTGTACTTGAAAGCTTATTAAAGGAAATGTGTCCTCCAGCAGGATTCAAATCAGTTTCCCTCTTTTCTCAAGTACACGAACTGCTACACAAAATAAATACTGTTTAAAATAAATAGTGCTTACTCAAATATGGGTACCCAAATGTTTTAAGTAATTAAAATGTCAGATTAAAAATAACATCCATTAATTCTTTAGATATATTATTTTTTAACATATCTCCTAGCTGCATATTGCAATTTTCAAGGTTGTCTTCCTTTTTAAGATTGTGTTTGGACGTTCTTTGTATAATGGCTGTGTATTGTATTTGAATGTTATGCTTTCATGCCTGCAAAAATGGTGTCATTAGCTATTAGTGTATATACTTTTGACTACCTTGGCATTATTTGTTTTAAAAAGTGCTGATTTAGAATTTTAATAAAACCCAAACATATGAAAATGAATTTATATTGTTTATGCTAAATTGTTTTTCCCAGGGAGACTAAACCCCAAACCTTTGCTGACTGTGTTGGGAATGAGCTACCATATGGCTGGGAGCAATCTTTTGATGCAAACGTTGGTGTTTATTACATCAATCACATAACAGGTATGTATATAAATATATTTGTATCTGTATGTTAAATTATTGAACTTTACATATTACTTACTTTGCATATTTCTTTCTTAATTGAGACGAGGAGGAATGTCTTCCGGATTCAAGCAGTGCTAAACTTACAGAGTACTTTCCCAAGGATTATTTTGGATGAAGGGTATTGCATTTTGTTTAGGATAGGTATTGTTTTGTCTTTTGGGGTCAATAATGCATCTTGTCTAGAAATTGATATTGTATCTTTAGTTTGAATGAATTTATATTTTACTTTTTTCAAATAGATATTGTGTGCACCAAAATGGATTGCATTAAATGTCTATTTTTCTTTTGTGTCTAATGGCCATTGTGAAAGATTTAAGAATGACTGTTGTATATTAGCATGTATTCTAATTTACATAAAATTTGGGAGTATAAAGTTGCCATCATAAGGAGGCCATTAATAGGATAAAATCTGAAGTGGCGGAGAACACTTGGTATTGATTGAGAGGAACAAATCTGATCTTACCCTACTGTTAGGTAGGTACCTCCCCACCTGGAAAAAGAAAGAAGCAATACCAAAGGTTTAAAATGCATTTTAAAAATTAGATCTTTCTTGAAGCTTTTATTCCATTTTGATTTTTACATGAAGGTGGGGTTTTTTAGGAGTTGTTGACAAATTTATTGATAGCTTAATGCTTGGCAAATGTAAGTAAAGGGTACATAACTGTAAAAATTACTTGACAAATATGTGAACACATTTTTATAATTTTTTAACTATCCAGTAATTTTAAAAATTTAGGAAAATATTTTAAGTAATCTAACAGTTTATTGAATTTTATATACTTTGCCTTTATAGTCTTGTGAAGCTGCTTGTTGAGAAAATGTGAAAAAATTACCAATAAATTTTAAATTTACTATAGTTACTCTCTTATTTAGTAGTGTATGGATGACTGTATTTAGAAAAATCAGCATGTTCATAGACACAAAAAAAATTCAAAATTCTTAAAATACTGAATTATAATAAGGTTTTCAATTTATATATTAGTGAATAGTTTTTACTTCACAATATCACTTACCACTATAAATTAATACATAATTTTAAAAATATTTAAAACTTTGTAAATTAAATAATTAAAATTATTATAAATTAATAATTAAAATTTAAAAAAAGAAAACAATTCTTGTAAAAATTCATTATCATAAAAAAAAGTATTTTTCTTTAGACAATAGTGTCTATAATATCTTATTTTTCAAAATAAAATAAATGGTAACAGATGTTAAAAAATATTTTTACCAAGATTTTTTATAAAATAAATTAAAAAAAAAATTAAAAAATTTCATTTCTGAATAAGTGTCATTAAATTCTAACAATTATCTGATTTTTGTAAGACTTCCCAAGTCAGTGTATTTTACTGCAAAAACATGCTCGAATTTCTCATACAAGTTTATCAGATGCAAGAAAAACAATTTCTAAAAAGGATTAAACAATATAATTTAAGAATAAAAAATTTCTTTGGTCTTTCCTTTTGATGCTAAAACGTTGTTTTTATCAAGTTTGGGTTATTTTTTTTAATCATGGATACTCATTTTTTATTAAACCTTTTGGGGTACCTTCTTTTAGAGATATAATCTTTAGATGTTAAAGTTGGAAGTGAACCTTTGTGCTTCAACTAGTTGTATTGATAACTATTTGTTACACTTTGAGCATATCCAAACTCCTATCAAAGGTACCAATTATATATATATATATATTATTTTTTTTTCAAGAATTGTTTTTTCCTTTTTTAAAAAATTTTAATGAGAAAAAAATTAAGTTTTAAATATTTTAAAATTCTGTATTAATTTCAGCCATTTAGATATTAAGTGAAAACTATTTACTAATCATAATTGAAAAAGCTTAATAAAATCAAACATCAATATTTTAAAAAGAATTTTCATTTTTTTTGTTTTTTTTTTGGTACATGTATAAATATGCCCATCTTTTTATAAGTACAAGCAACCATACACATTATCAGAACAATAACTATAGTAAATTTAAAGCTGACATTTATAAAATTCAATAAAACATGTTATGGAGAATATCAACTAAACTGATCTAACAATCCTATAACCTGTTGGATCATCCTTCTTGAGAAAAATGACAGGAAAAAAGATTGTCCTTGACTTCATGCATTTTAAATTAAACAAATTCACATCAGCAACACTTTCTTCAAATTTGATTTCCTTTTACCTCCAACCATCTCTTGCAAAGCCAAATGGCAATTGGGAATGGATGATGGTAGCTGCTTTTGGTGAAACTGGAAGATCCTAGTTCTGAACCTGCACATTGGCAATGCATGTAGTCATCAAAGCATTCATCATAAAGAAAATGAATAGCAAATTTGATTATAGTTGTTTGAAAACAAATTATTTATAAAAAAAAAAAAAATCATAAACCAGACATTTTACTCTTATTTACAGTGATAGTAGTCTATAATCACCCTTTACTGACTTTGTTGAACGGAGTCTTGCATCCCATAATATTATCCCACAGTTACAAATGAAAGCTAATGAAGTACAAGGGTTTCTAGTGTCCTTCTTCTAGACTGTCACCCAGGGCTAGGGAGCACATTTTTCCACCTGGATTACTGCTACACTACTCTCATTGCCCCCTCTCCTCCTTAAATCAGTGATACAATATTTTTGGTTACAATGTTTTCTAATGGCTGCTTAAAAGTTATATGTATATAAAAACTCACATAAAAGTAATTCTGTGGTATGTATTTTTAAGCAAGTAATTGGGTGATAATTCAGTTTGTAATATCTATAAAATTGGTAGCTATTCTGTTATGTATGCTTTTACACAAAAGCTCTTAGGATATTCACATTATATGGCCTACCAAAAACACTATACCTCCATTATATATTCTTTCAAAAACATTATACCTATATTATATGAGCTACCAAAAAGACATAAAATTAATATTCCAATCTGACCAATATTCTCTGGAATTGGTAGCACCACTCAAAATTGCTAGAGCTATGACAAAAATTCTGACACCTCTACTTTCAGTTCAGAAAATCTAAAAAAAATTCTGGTGATTTAATAAATAAAATCAGATATAGGCATGACAGACAGTTTTATAGCTAGTTTAGATATAAATTCTCTATATACTAACATTTTCATTAACCCGTTAGCATTCATGCCCAAGCCTGTCCCATAAATATTGGCTCTGAAAGTCTCGCTGTTTGTGTGACTTCCTATATTATTTGTGATGATGTCATATATTATGACAGAGTATATATGGGGGGGGGGTGAGTTATAGTGGAGTGAATATTGAAAGCTGATATGGGTTGAATGCTAAAGGGTTAGACACATTGCACTCATGAAGCAACTCGGGACTTTAAGGGCTGGGTTGGAAAAAAGTTAATTTATCTCCAGAATACAGAGTCAAATCAGAGCAAACTGAAAGTAGCTATCATATATAAGAGAGAAACTTTTTACAAAATTTATATTTTAATATTGTATAATGGTAAAAGTTGTATAATGAGAAAAAATGGTTTCACTTCTGAATATTTAAATATCATGTCCTTAATTTATTTGAAGTCTATGATTAGCATTTATTATGTATTGTATGAATAAGTTGATTGAAGTATTATCAATGTATTGATTGTCATCACTCTAGTTTATAAATGAACAGTTTCTTGACAACTATTTTGCTCATCTTTTAAAATACATTAAATTCTCATGATTTTTATGTATTTGATGGGTGTTACTGATTTGTATTTATTTATATATAGATATATGTGCATCATTAGTTTTCAGACACACAGACCTTTTGTGCCCCATTTATCAAAACTAGTTTTAATCTGAAAATTTCTCAGGTTTTCCTATTTGAAATTTCTAATGAATTTTATTTCTTTAATTAATGATAGAATAAGCTCATAGTAAGATCTATGACAATAAAATATCCTTAGGAATTCCCCTATTGCATATTTGAGCTTTACAGCTTTAACAAAATATTGCAATAACTTTGATAAATATGAATGTTGGTCATTATGTTAAGAAGTAAGGGGGTACAAATAAAGATTTGAAATTGACAACACTGAAACAAACATTAAACACTTCTTTCTTGCCTTTCATTTTCTCCCTGAAACCAAATAGTGATATGTCTTTTGTCTTCTCTCTTCTCATGAGATCAGAACGGAATAGTCTATTATTTATGAGATGTTGGCACAGCATAACGGTTGTGAGAACTAATGAAAGGAGGTACAAGCACGATTATGATAGTTTTAAGTGCAATAAATATTGTGAAATATTTTGTGTATTGAGAAAAAGTTAGCATGCACTTTTCCATTTGTTGTAAATCAAATGTTTTTCAATTACAGTATATGCTTGCATATATTAGGTTGGTGCAAAAATAATGTCGTTTTTTGATGTTCAAGATCATGTCAAAAAATATTATTTTTGCACCAACCTAATATATTGTATTGTATGCATGTTTCATGATTTTGTTTTTTGAGTACAACAAAATGAGGTGTGTTATGCATATTAATGTAAGCATGAATATATCTTGTCTGTAAATGTGTACATACACACACACATATATATATATATATACACACACACACACACACACACACACACATACATATATATATATATATATATATATATATATATATTTTATTACAACATAAATTTTTTTATTTCTTCAAACATCATTTTTAGGGGATACCCGTATTTGAATAGGTGGACCGTTTATTTCAAACGGTATTTATTTTGTCTACCACCCTATGCATTCAAGAAAACTTAATAAAGAAAATGTAGCCTGCAGCAGGATTTGAAACTGCATCTCACTTTGCAGGAGGAACCACCATCTGATCTGATTTGCTCTGAAGCAAAACAAACAAGCAGGGTTCTATTTTGCCTCTAAAGCACATTTGTTCAGATTTTCTTGAAATCATTTCTGCTTCATTTCGGATATGAAACTGAAACAAAGCAATTTTTAAAGAAGTAATGGATTTTATTTTTTTAATCCAACATATTTTTATTTCTTTAAATGTTATTTTTAGTGGATACCTCTATTTGAGTAGACGCTCAGTTTATTTTAAAGATTATTTTATTTTATCTACCAGCTTGCACATTCAAGAAAACCTCAAACATCAGACTGCTAGACAAAATAAAATACTGCTTAAAATAAATGAAGCAGCAACTCAAATATGGGAATCCACTAAATATACCGTTTAAGGAAAAATAAAAAATAACATTCATTAATTCATATCCACAAAAAATGTTTGAAGTAATAAAATATGTTGACATGAAACTAAAATCAACACTGTATGGTACTCATGCCTTAAGCAATCAGACACTACCATCACCATATAGCGTTGGTTTCCATGTTTATATACTCTTTATATTTACATATAGTTAATCCTGATATTGAACACACTCTTATCAATATAGCAAATGTTAAACATATATAATCACCTGTTCAGGTTATTTTTTTAAATGCATTTAAAAGCAAAATATTGAAACTAAAAGTAAGGTTTGGAGAGAAACTTATGATGAAAGTTAAATTTGTGGAATCCCTTTTTGTTATTAAATAAATGCAGCAATTGATTGCTGGCAAGAATTTGGTACATCCTTTGAAGCCTGAGTTTGTTATAGAGGGTCTTTGATACTGATGTTGCTATTTCTACTAATTTAGGCCAGAAACTTTATTCAACCTTTCCCTCTTTTAAAATAATTCTGCACAAAATCTATAAAATTGAAATCTTAAAAAAATTTTTAATTCACTTTTGTGTTTAAAATGTAGTTACACAAAGAGATAGAGAGAAAAAAAAGGCTGTTGTATGGTTATGAAGCATATCTTTGGATACTGTAAAGAACTGTAACAACTCTAGAAATACAGGGTTTGGTTTGTGAATAAATATGTATATATGAATGAATTTCTTTTTGTTTTTAAAATGTGACCAGATAATTTTGTAAGGTAAGTAATAAATTTTATATTTATTTTATTTTATTAGCTTCCAATACTTCAGAAATAAATCTCAAGAGAATTCTGAGGTTAGCTTTCAAATTATTTAGCTAGTAACTTCAAATAACTAACTTCAGTTGAAAAATTTTTCATTAGTTACTTAATTCAAAATTGTTCTAAAATAGTACTTTATTAATAATTGTATTAATCATTTAAGAAATATTAATGTAAAATTGTAAAAACTATAAAATACTTACACATTATTCAGTCAGTCAGTTAAGTGCCATATGTAATACATGCTAGGGTGATCATGTCTCTTTTGATTTTATGACTGAATAGGCCGAAGATTTTTTTGCATCATGCTCCTGTTTCTTTCTGCAGTAGACTGGTTGCCAACCAAGGCTGTAGGACCCATTCTGTCTTATTCAACCCATAACTGGGGATAGAAGAGACTGATTCATATCTTTCCCAAAGGTAATTGTGCATAAATGAATGTAATGAACTTGGCTTTCTTATGCCAAGCCATTGTCCATTATACTTCACTGCACATTAGTTGAAGGTGTTCATCATCAGTCCCAAGACCAGTTGTTCACTCCATATCAGGGTTGAAAGCTAGAAAAGTATTAATTCATGTGTAGCATGTCTTGGGTATGTAGACTTGGCCAAGCCCATCCCTCTCCTGGTCAAACCACAGTGGATGTTCTTTTACTTGAAGGCTCAACTTGGTCATGACATGTGGCTGTTGATTCTATTGAAGAAAGCCTCTGTCCTGGTCATTTTACTTCAATCTCAGAAATCTTCCACATAACATTATGTCATCACTACACTGGTTGCATATACAGCTATGGAGTTGAGGTCTTCTCATTCTGTTAGATCCTACAAGAATGTTCATCCACTCTTTGACAGGTTTTTTTTCTTTAATCCTGCTTGGTGTTTAGCCACCCTCTTCATCAGAAAAGTCTGATGGGGAAATCTGTTTAGTTACCGTTGACCTAACCCTGTTTTAGGGTAAACTATGACAGTTTTAAGTTTTTTTTTCTGTGACTAAAGTGTTGTTTATGTTAATGTAACTGCATATGTGTTTGAAGGAGGAGAGATGCTAAGAATTTTGACATTTTTACTTTTTTTCTATGTCTTGGGTATATAGTCTAATTGATTTCATTTAGTCTTTTTGTTTTTATTACCTTCTGTGATAATGTAAAGAAACTAAGTGAAGTCAGCTAGACTATATATCTAGAACAGATATTTTTAAATTCTCAGTGTGCCTCCCTCCTCTAATTGCATGTGTTGTTATATCAGCATATTCATATAATCCAATGAATTCTTAAAGGAACATGTCAAAACTTATTCCACTTTGTCATAGTTCCCCCCCCCCAAAAAAAATTGTTCTTGATATATAAAATTTTATATATTGAATAAAATACACTAGATAACTGGAAGACAAAAAATTGACTTATGTTTTTTTTTAATTAACCAATAAATATATGTTTGGGATTTTGATTTTTACACTGTTCTGTTGTTTTGTTTCAGAAACCAATCAGTTAGAAGATCCAAGGGTGCAATGGAGAGAGAAGCAACAAGAAATGTTGAAAGAATATTTAATAACTGCTCAGGAAGATTTAGAAGTAAGCTAAAAAAGTTTTTTCTAATTTCTGTTCATTACTGGTAGACAAATGATTTTAACTTATTGTGCTGAAGAAATAAGTGGTCAGCACCAATGAATAAGATGTAGTGCCCCCCCCCTTTAAGACCATCTTCATTTTTTGCTAATGTTTAGTTTCAAAATATGGTGATTAGAATTGGAATAAAACCTAAACACATGATTAAAGTGAATTTAGACATTTTTTGTTTTTGAGAATTTACAACAAAAATATTGAACACTGTTTGCTAAATTGTTTATATACAAAAATAATTTTATATATATATAACATTCTAAAAACTGATACAATTAAAATATTTGAACCAACTATGAGGAAATCCTTATTTACCACTCTACAAAGTTTGAATCAATTGGCAATTATGTTTTGCTAACCATTGCAATAAATATTATAAATAAAGAAATATATAATATAGAGTATTACATATATATTTATGTTTTCAAGGTAGCAAGAAATTCCAGTTCTTAGTAGTTTATAACCAGCATTATTTCCAAATCAATATACATATAGTAGCATACACTATGACCTGTTTTCTGATGTATTGTTATTATGTAGTGTGTTTGGGGGGTCATTTTGCTTAGTCTATACTGCAGAGTATTCAATAGAGACCAAAATGTGGGTACCCATGAAAATAATCATTTATATCAAGTACATGATAATTTCTTATTCTTCCCTCTCCCTCATGAATGAACCAGCACAGCCAGGCAAAATACAGGAGTAAATGTCTTAAACAAAAACATAAAATAGATGATTTTCAAATGCTAATAATGTAAAGGAATTCTAAGTGAAATATCAAGTTCTTTTTTTGTGAATATAAATGATTTAAGACAAAATTTTCTGTGATCAGTTTCTTTGAAAATTAATATCTAGTATTGATTTTCATATGTACATTCTTATAAAATAACAATGAAGGCATACTGAAAAGTTCTTAGCTCAAAACGAGGACCCCTTAAAAACATATGCAGAGATTTTTTATTGAGTCTAAGGATTTCAGTACTCTTCATACATAATAATTTCTTTTCTGAAAGCCTTAAAACATCATGATCTTCTGTAAAATAATTTTTTTGAAAATTCAGCATATGATTTGGGATTTTTTTATCTTGCAGAATTCTCTAGTATAGTATAATAGCAAAACTTAGTATATTAAACTAGATTTTGTAAATCTAGTATAATATACTAAATTTTTGTGAAAATAAAAAGTTTAATAGTAAAATCTATTATGATAGTACAATAGCAAAATGGAAAGTTTTATATTCCACTTTAAATTCTTATAAGTTTAAGAAACAAAAAAATCCTAATAGTACTTTTTTTCTGTCACTAATGTTAAGTTTCATTGTTTTTACATTTTTTAATGTATATAGCAAAAGTATTAGTCACAAATGAACTTAGTATTAAAAAAAACATGAGATTGAATACTATCCGCTGATTTATCCTTTTTGGGTTTTTTGTCAAATTCTTTTAAAATACATAAGTAAAATGATATCTTCTCTAATTTCAGGCAACAAGAGAAATTTTCTCTGTAAAAGAACAACGCCTGCAGCTTGCTCAAGAGGATTTTAAACATTTTACTGATGCCTTGGGAGGGTGGAAATCTTCACATACAAGTTGTAAGTTGTGTTGGTTTAATTCTTCACTTGTACAAAATTTAAGTGATTACCTTATGCAATGTTAATTGTTTAGAAAGCAGCTGTTATAATCTGTGAATTTCTTATGTTCGAAGCAGCAAACTAGGTGTACAAATCTTGGCTGTCCACTATATAGAATATTCTTATCTAATTTTTTATGTCTAAAATATTGTATGTATCTATATCTAAGTATGAATGAAATACATGCATACAATGTGGATACGAAAATCAACACTGCATGGTAACAGTGAGTCTCCTGCCTTTAGTTATCTAAAGAGAAGATCACTTAATGTGTGTATTTCTATGTCTACACTGTTTATACTCAATTTTCTATATTGAACATACTTCCCTATAAATATAGCACGTTTTTAAAATGCAATATAATGTGTGTGCTGCAAAGATCTGCTAAATCTGACAAAGTATCAATTCTTTTTAACTGCTTCTTGGCAGTTGCAGGATTTGTTCAGGACTCCTTTCTATCATATAAGTTTTTTTCATAAAAGATTGGCAATAGGTTCCATTCCCCAGACCCTCTAAAATTTGCCAATTCTTTATAGATCATTGCTATAATGAAAATTTTGGGTAATTCATCTTAAAAAATGAATTCGCTTACAACCAAATCTCAGTCAGTTATGTGCCATGCATGATGCATGCTTAGGTAATCATGTATCTTTTGATACATGACTGACGAGGCAGATTTTTTCCTGCAGTAGTTTATTTCTTTCTGCAATAGACTAGTTGCCATCCAAGGCTATAGAACCTGATCTGTCCTGCTATTTTACCCATAGCTGGGGGAGAAGAGGAGGATCCATACCTTTTATGTGGAAAAAACAATATGGTGCTATATAAGGGTCAGAGATATAGAATATATATTCCTTATTTGGAATATATCTTATTTTAGTAATGCCTATCATTTAAGCCTTCATAACCAAAATGGTAATATTAACTGTTTCCTTATAAGGAAACATTCAACCTTTATTGAACGAGCAGCTAGTAATGCTGTCAGTCGAAATTTATAAAATCTCCTTTAAAACAATTTTTCAAGAAAATAGGTTTTTCACATCCAATAACTTATTGCTCTTTCCAGTATTGAGGAGTTTCCTTCCTAACCTTTTATTTGAAGTAGTGTGGAATATCAACATCATGATTATGTCATTATTTTCTTTTCAAGTTACATGTGATATCCATTTGATCTGTTGCTGCTGTTGAAAGTTGTCAAATATCGTTATTTGGTACAGTTTTGAGTGCAAGTCCACAAGGCTTGAAGGATTATGGTTTTTACCACAATTCATAGACAAGGGATATACTGTTGTAAGTGGCTGACTCTTCAGGATCCATACTCCTTACCCATTTAAGTTCTAAAATAATAGTCTGAGAGTTGTAATAAAAATTACAGAAATAAGTCTATTAACAAAATAAATAATAAAAAATAACTCGTTAGCTATGAATTGTGATTGAGGTAGAGAATCCTAGAACAGTTTTTAATAGTAATAATTATTTGTTGAATCACTGGTTTGTTTATTTTTTTTTAAATCTTCCATTTCAGTAAATTCCAATTCCAGTGTTGGTAGCACAAAGTATGATCCAGACTTACTAAAAGCTGATGTGTCTCTTGCAAAACAAAGGGTAGCCAGGTTAAAACAAGAGCTTGAGCAAGTTCGTGTACGTGTGCACTACAAAGAACAAGGTGTAGAGACGCTAGCTGCGTAAGTATACTGTGTGGATGCTATTGGATGAGCAGTAACCTTTTTTTTTCTTTTCTTTTTTTTTTTACCATTGTCCTGGAACAATTCTGAAAAGATTTTAAATTGTCTTCCCTAACTTTTAGAGGTTAGAAGCTTAAAAACTCGATTAAAATAAAAAAGCTAATCCATTATTTTTTTTTTTTTTTTTTTTTTTTTTAATGGATAAATGCAAAAGCAAAACTTTTTTTTAAATTTATTTTTTTTACATATTTGTTAAATAATAAGTACTAGATTAACTGTTAGGTCCCATCATCTTACAGTTGAAAAGGCTAGATGTAAGTTCTATGCTAAGTTTCTTCTCTTGCACTGCTTGCTTGTGAAACTCTTTTGACTTGCTTTCCAGTCAATTTTGATCTTCAAAAAATTTAAATTTATGCCAATCATTATCTTAATTCCTGCTCTTTTATTGTTCTCTCTCCTTAAGTGCTTTTTATTATATTCTATAATGCTCAGTAATCACCTTGTTCCTTAGTGGCTTTATTACCTTGCTTGGGGGTGAAATGATTAAAAAAATACTAGATTGGCAGTTGTCTTATCATTTTGCAGTTGAAATTGCTAGATGTAAGTTCTATACTAACAGTTTCTTTTTTCACACATTTCACTTGGAAATCTCTCCTGGTTTTTTGTTTTCCAGTCAACTTTTATCTTCAAAAATTTAATTGCAATGTCAATCATTATCTTTTTGTCTTAATTTCTGTTCTTTTGTTTTCTCTCTCTTTACTAAAGCTTATACTGATGCTTACAGATAATTTTGTCCAAGTTTCTTGCAGCTCTAGGGAACTTAAAACAATTAGGGTTTTTAAACTTGTTTAAGAAACTAATTAATACTAATTTACTGTGTTCACTAATTAAGATAAAGCAATACACAATGGTTGAAGTAAATATTAAAACTGGTTTAACTGTGTTAGATTTTATGACTAAAATTAAGTTATTAATTTTTCTAAATGATAGTTGTAACAGAAAATAATTGAAGTTTTTATTTATATTTTTTTGGCTGTAAGTATAAAACAGTATGTACATAGTAAGAGGAATATTTTTATTATACACCTAAAATGTTTATTAATCTCAACTTGATTCTTGTTATGTCTATAGACAACTTTAAACCTATTTATTTTAAATGGAGTAGAAAATACTCTCCATGATTTAGACTAATCACTTTTCAATTATAAAAATATAGTTTAAAAAACAATAGTACTCTTAAATTTTTAACTCTTTCTTAATAATTTAGAAAAATAGTTATATTTAATGAATGTAAATTTAAAATGATTGTAAAATTGATTTTGTACTGTCACCATAACGTATCTTTAGGTTTGTCACACTGCCTTCTGCTCAGGTGTGCTTATAGTTGATACTATTGTGGTCACATGATTGAAGTTTGAGCTTGATCATGCCAGTTTGCTTGCTGCTGTTACAGTGTAAACATGGCCATTCCACTAGCAGTGTGCACCAAGGAGGAACAAAGAACACTATAATTATCAGCATGCATGAGCAGAAGGCAGAGTGACAAATAGATATAGCGAAAGTTTGGATAATTTTTAATTTACCTTTGTATATCAATTGCAAACTTAATGCAACATTTCCTGGAATTTTTTTTATCTAAAATGCTTTTTTTTCCTCCTAATCACTTCACCCAAAACAAGGTGATAAAGCCACTAAAACTTCTTTATTGATGTGAGAAAACTATATTATTATTATATAAGTATTCGTGTTAACAGGTGATGATTGATGTTGGATTTTAATTCTTGACGATCGTAGTTAACAGAAAAGCAAGAAATCAGAAAAGAGTTCCACAGATAAAAAGTGTGTGAAGAAACTGTTATAATATAACTTACAACTATATCTATCTGTTTCCGTAGCAAGATGAGACCTAGATGCCAGTGTTGTACTATGCTTAAATTCGTGAAGATGAGATTTGCATTTATAGCAATTGGCCAGACAGTTTACATTAACTTCATGCTCATAAATTTTGGGAAAACATGAATTCACTTCTAGTGCAGTTAAATCCAAATCCTATAAGGTAACCCATCTTGGGTATTGGCTCAGTAATAATTAATTTTTATTTTATTTATTTATTTATCTCTCTCTCTCATATATATATATATATATATATATATATATATATATATAATTGCTGCCTTTTGAGCCTTGGCAACTTTTAATGCTGTTCTGTGCATTATGTGGAACACTATATATCAACACATTCTATTTGTCAAGTGAGTTGCTTTGCAATAGCTATAAATCTGAAAACAAGCATGAATATTTGGGAAATACCCTGGACAGGCAAAGGGTTAAATTATTTACTAGTTCAAACCATTTTTTTGATCATTTCACAACAAGCAAAACAATAAAGTCACTAAGATGTAAAAGTTTGAGTGTGAAAGAACAAAAGAAAAATGTTAAGGAGGTAACAATAAAATAACAGTAATTAAGACAAAAGATAACTATTAAATTGCATTTAAATTTTTGAAGATCAAAGGTGACTGAAAACCAAGAAGCCAAAAGAATTCCACAAATGAGAAGTGCAAGAGAAGAAACTGTTTGCATAGAACGTGATTAAATTTATCCATTTCAACTTTAAATGATGAGATCTAGCTCTCGATCTGATAGTACGCTTAAATTCATAAAGTCTAGGTACCAAAGAGGAAAGTTCATCAGAATAATTATCATGAAAGAATTTATAGAAAAAGCACAGGGAAAATATTATGGCAGTGGGAAAGTGACTGAATTCAAGATACCAGCTCAGGACTAATGACATTGTAGATTTTTTTATATTTTATCAGGAATATCTAAATACATAGAAGGAGCATCAGACCAAATGAAGACAGAAATATTCAATGGACAAATATTAGACTTATAAAGATAGTTTCTATCAAGAGAAATTGTCTGGCATGACATGGTGATCAAATTTCCTAGCAGCAGACCTAACAGTTAATTTAATATAATCTTTTCACATCATGTTAGTGGGAAATGTTAACCTGAGCAAGGAGTCACTCCCCTAGAGGTTAGCATCAGCTATGATGATCTACGTCAAAAAAGGTTCTTTAAAATGATTAAGAGAGCAGTTTCATTTTAGATGCATATTTGTATTTTAGAATTATTCTAAGATACAAATTGTTATCTCATCTGCAAAGATACATTTTGATGATTTTGATAGTGATACTAATAAAATCATTTTTGTAATTTTTTTTTCTCAATTACCAATGGCTTCACATTTGATTATTTCATTCAGTTTATTTCCATGGGATTTACACAACTGTTAATAGTTTGAATCTTTTCTATCCTCAGTCATTCCAAGAGTTGTTCAGCTTTTTCCTTATTGTTACTTTTTGTATTCTTTCTATTTTTTTAACCATCCATTTTAAACAAACTTGAACATCATCCATATTCAAAGGATTGTCTGGTATGGCAGATAATATCTAGAAAATAGGTAGGGATCACTTTATTATCTCTGGGATAAAGTGCAAATAATACAAGGAATATTGCTGATAGGAGAAAATTTGTAAGAAATGACATATCAAAATCATGCCATTGTAGATTTCAGAAAGATGTGATTTTCTTTGTTTAACAGGGAACAAGTTGGAAATACGTATAAATATTACATTAGTTACTGAAATTATATCATTTATATGACTCATATCGGGAATTGACTGCTATTTCTTTTACAGTTTTTTAAAATTTTTTAGGAAAGACTCATTTCCTATAAGCATTGTATGCTGTACAATGGATTTATCAAAATGTATTAACCATAAGTGGGACCAAAGAATGAATTCAGTAGTCTGAATGAATCTTTCAAAATTATATCTATTCTGTTAACAAAAAAAAAATACTAGCACATTTTGGAGCAGTCCTATTTCAATGTAATTTTCTGTCTAATCTTCATTGGAATTGTTGAAATGTGTACAAATGTATCAAATTGGGGTTGATGATGATATCTCAAATGAGTTTATTTACAAATTGAAGTGGTATTGAAAATGAATGCTTATACTGTTTTCTTATACTTAGTATATTTAAAATGCTATATAAATGAATATTTCAATTGCTGTGTTTTGCCAGTTTAATCACTGTTTTTAAAACTCATAATTGGAAACTGTTGACAAACTTCAGTTTTCTTTAAATGTTTTGCTTAGTATCTCTTAATTTTTGTGGGGGAAAATTAATCTTGTTTTTATTGGGAATGGTTTTTTGTATACCAAATACCCATAATGTGTTTATAGGCATTTTAATCTAACTTGTTTTATTAAATAAAAACTTGTAAAATTTCAAAGTTTTCAGATGAGTTTTTCAATAAAAAATAATCTAATTTGTACGAATAAAATAATAATCTACTTTGTGCAGTTGAATAAAACTGTTTATTATTATAGACAATCTGTAAGTTTTTTTTTTTTTTGTTTTCGTTTTTTTTCCCTGTAGATTTTTTTTAATTTATAAAAATATTATCTTAAATTTTTAGTGTTGACCAAAAGCTGTCAAGTATGGATGCAGGCTACACAGTTGATGAAGCACAAGCTATTATTAATCAAATTAAACAAACAAAAAAATGTTTGAACACAGAAGAAAAACAAAAGCAAGACCTCATGCGGGTAAGAAAGACTTAAAATGTCATTTAATTTGTAGTAATAAAGATTTAGTTTAAAATATAATTTATTTCACATACTAGAAATATGATTTATCTAATGTTTACCATACAATTTATTTTGTCCATTGACTTTCTTCTATTGCCTAGTTTTGAATTAGTCCATTCTATTATGGTTAGATCTAGTCTGAACTCTTTGATTTTTATAAATAATTTTGAGAAGTATATTTAAAAATGAATCTTGAAGTTATTTTTTTCAATAAGCATTTTCTAAATATTAACTTGAAAATAAACTCTGAAGATAAGTCATTTAAGGAAAATAGTAAAAATTGACTAAAGACTAAAAATAGACAAAAGTAAATGAATTCTTGTTTCTGTACATTTTTTTTCTTTTTTCTTTTTTTTTTTTTTGCTTCATGAACTTAAGTATTTGTAGCTGGAGTATAAAAATCAACTAAAGTTAATTTAAAAACTTCATCAATGAAATTAAGTTAATTAGTATATTTGTTAAAAATAAGGTCACAGTGAACCAATTTTTTTTTTTTTTTAATATTTACTATTTAATGTAGATTTAGTAATATTTTTCTTAGTTGTATAAAATGTTTAACATTGTATCCATGGTCACAGGAAAAAGTCACAATTTTGGCTAGGAAAAAAAGTCACAGGAAAGTCACAATTTATAATAATGGTTAATAATAAAGTAATGTATTTCTGCTGGACACTTGAGTTTATGGGTCCACTCTTTTTGCAACAGAAATTTGTAGTAAATTGATCCAACCTAAAAAACATTTTCTAACAATTTTACGGTCACATATTCAGTATATTTCATAGTTAGGGAGTCCTGGTAGCCTATAATACCTGACTTCATGTGAATAGTCTCAATTTGACATTAAAATTTGAATTAAAAGTTCCTTGAATTTTCAATTTGTTTATGAGTATGGAATTCTTGTCCACTTTTGTTATAAGAGGCTGGGATTTTATCTGCTAAGCTTGTCCTGTGACTTTTTTACCATGATTTTTTTTTTTTAATCAGGATTTATTATATAATGTCAACTTAGTCAAATATTGATTATTGAAATATTAAGTGGAAATTTAATGAATTCTGTTTCTTTTTTTTTTTTTTAATTTTTTTTTTATCATATACTTATTTTATTTTTTAATTTCAGACACTTGCAAAATTAAAGGATGACTTGACTTTAGGTAGAAATAATGGATCCTCTCCTGATATCTCAACACTTTCTATACCTCAAGAAAAAGCAAGCACAGCTTCTCAGACAGATATTACTTTGGAAGTAAGTATTTTCAATTTATTCATGTTAAATTTTGATCTGAAACTTATTGCAGAAGGGGTCACAATAAGGATTTAAAGAATATTGGTCTAATGAACATTGGTCCAAGAGAAACCTGCCTAAGAAAATCTTGTCTAAGGACCATTGGTCTATAATAATAATTTTTTAATAAATAACACTTTATTCATGTACAAAATACTCAATTTTATTGATATTCACTACATTACAGAATAATATTTAAGACACCTATAGCAACATTAATTACTGATCATACATGTGGTTTATAAGCATTTATTGACATACATTGTTTGTATATTAATACTAACACCATAATTAGTATATTAATTTAGTATATTAATACTATCACCATAATTCTAAAGATTGATATTTCTTAGACGTATATTGTTTAGATGAGTATTCCTTAGACCAATGTTCTGCAGACAAATATTCTTAGACTAGTGTTCCTTAGATGAATGTTCTGGATCCCCAATAAGACATACATTGCACAAATGATATTAAATTCCTTGCATTAACTAAAAATAACACGTCTTGTTAGCTACTCTATATTGTATATTATCAATACCAAATAATATCCTAATACGCACATTTATTTACTGATGATCAAGTAGAGAAAATGCTTGAAACCTGATAAATTTTAGTTAAAATTATCTGCTAGACAAATTAATGAATAGTTCATATTTCATCTAATTACAATTGAAAACCTTAAGAAAAACCTGAATCCACTTTGGCTTGGGCCCCATTACTATATATCTTGACAGTCTCATCACTGACATGTCACAATAATTGAAGAGTGGGTGGATGAGCACAAACTAATGCCTCATAATTTTCATCATTCCCTAAAAGTAGTAGTTAAAACCTTGTCCTCTTCATTGTCAACTTTGTCAATTAGATAAAATGCATATTTACACTGAAAAGGAAAAATATATTTGGTAGGATCAAGAACTTTGTATATCAAAATATTATTTTGACCTCTAATGGTTACTGCTATTAACTCAAATTCAATAACTTGACAAATATAATGTATTTGTAAACAGCAGGTGTGGTCTCAAATTTACAGTATTGGCTGGCATATCAACAGCACGTCTTTTTAAAAATGTAAATATTACATTATTGTAAAGCTATTCCTTAAAACTTCAAACTGATCTCTATATAATACTATATGGAGGGACTGTTGAAGTTTGGGTGAATTGCAATTAGCAGTAATTTCTCCAAGACTTCTGTAAACAATGTCTTGTAGGCTATCAAATATGGTTATAATTTTTTCTTTTCTTTTTTATTTTTAATCTCACTTTAGCTGAATTTATCCAGTGAAAACAAATTGGCTGAGCAAACTCGTATTCGATTACACTATGACGAGTTGAAGAAAACAATATCTAATCTGAAGATGCAGTTAGTAAAGACACAGTCCCAGATGGTCCCTGGACAAAAGGAATCTGACAAAGACAGGTATGACATTCAACCTTGTTTTCTTATTCATATTATAGTCATCTAAGCATTATAGTAACCAGCTGATTTAATTTTATTTTATTAAGTGTAGGGTTCAGATGTAACATACTACTTTACACTTTAATGTAATTTTTAAAAACAAAAACATTTTCTTTTTCTATTCTAAGCATGTTTATCTAACCTCATATAGGCATCAACATATTAAGGCATAAATTTTTTTTCAATTTTATATTTCAACATTTGCAGATGTTGTTCAAATGCTTTTCTCTTTGTATTACTATTCAACACAAGTACAATATAGATAAACTTAAACATTTCTTTTTTTTTTTTTTTAACTTTAATCTCCATTTTATTAACTAATGAAGTCAAGTGTTGGAGAATTTTTTTTCTTCTAATTAAAATATGAAAGCAAGTTATAGTGATGAAAAATATTTATATTTTTTGAACTGTTGTCCCCATCTTTATTGCCATATTTACAACCTTTCGGCTGTTGTACGCTCCAGCCTTCTTCAGGTGCTATTTCTTGGAATTTCAAACCAATCCTTTTATTTAGTACACAGGGATAGTTTGTTCTAATTCCATTTGGTCATGTCTTTGTAGGGACATGGTCTCACAAAGCTTTTTAAAATCTAATATGCATTTCATTAGCCATAAAGTTTTCTATTTATATTCTAATTATGTGTAATGACTGTCACGAATACTTATTCAATTTTAATTGAATTGGAAATAGAACCCATTGAATAATAGAACAAGCTGCTATAAAAATCAACTTAAATTAAAACCAAATACTAGTTAAAAATTAATAGTTAATATTGCTAAATTTAATAAAGACATTTTGTTCTCAAAATCAGTTCCATTTCAGTGTGTATAACCTATATTTTTGTACATGTATGTATGATCTTGATTTTTGAATTTATATCTGAATTAATATTATTTTTCAAAGGTTATTACTTTTACAAGAGAAAGAACAACTGTTGCGTGAACTGAAAAGCATTGATGCCAAAGGACGAAGTGAACCCGAATTATCTTCTATCCGAAATCGAATTGCTCAGTTAGAAAGTGATATTTGTGTTGCAGTTGCAATTTCCAATAAATCAATTGCAGACAGGTAATTATACTTTTTAAAAAGTATATTACTACCTACTAATTATTTTTGATAGTTTATTATTTTTTTTTTTTTAAATATTACTCAATACAAGGCTCGAAGACCACTCAATGTAGAGGTTACAATCAAAATGGTAATGTTGAATTATATGAAAGGAAGATTTAGTTGGAAATGGAGATTATAATGATAAGGAAGTTAGATAAGGATTGACCCTTGGCTTGAAGAGGTCAAATGTGATTAAAGTGGTCACTGGTGATTTTAAAGTGTTCAGTGAAGCACCCATGTGGAGCCTCCCAGAGAGTGGTGTAGTGCTTGGTCAGTTTGTGTGGTTAGTGTAGGAGGGGGCAGGTGAACTTTTTTTTTTTTTTTTCTTTTTTTCTTTTTTTTTTTTTTTTTACATTTGGACCAGAGGGAATAAGTGTGATCTCTATCTTTTTTTCTGTGAACATCTTTAAACTATGTTCAGTATATCAAAGATCTTTCTATTCACAGAAAAAGATTTGGTGAGCAATTAATGATGGAATGTCTATTAAAACTGAAGTAATTTTGTTTGCAAGTTTATTCAGTAAGATTAAATTTAACCTTTTTCTTTTTCCTTAGTTGGTTTCAAATGCTCTTAAATTGAATCTTTAATAAAACTGATGAATTGTTCTACGATCATTATAAGTTTAGCCCCCCCCCTCCATATCTTTGATACCTAATATAAATAGTGATTACTTTAAATGTGCATTATCTCTTTATGAATAGTTCTTTTTGTAGTGCATTTTCTAAATAAATGTGCCCCCATACCTTTATTATTACAACTATTTTTAACCCATGGTTTTCTTACTTGGAACTTCTGATGGATTTTAATTAATTCATAATTAATGAGTTAATGATTGAATAAGCTCTTAGTGAGTTCTATAACAGTAAAATATCCATAGAAATTCCTCTATTGAATTGCTAAATATTTGAGCATGACAACTTTAATGAAATATTGCAACAACATTGATAAATAGGAATGCTGGTTATTATTTTAAATAGTAAGGGAGTACAAATGAAAAGATTTAAAATTGACAACATTTTCTATTTCATTGAAACAGATGTTAAGCACTTCTATATCCCCTTTCTTGCTTTCATTTTCTCCCTGAAACCAAGTAGAACCTTTTGATATGTCCTTTTATATGGTCAAAATGGTATAGTCTATATTTTATGAGGTATTGGCTAATGAAGGGAGGAACAAGCACAATTATTATATGATACTTGTATGAAATCTACAATTTTAAAATGATACTTGTATGAAATCTACAATTTTAAAATGATACTTGTATGAAATCTACAATTTTAAAATGATACTTGTATGAAATCTACAAATTTTAAAATGATACTTGTATGAAATCTACAAATTTTAAAATGATACTTGTATGAAATCTACAAATTTTAAAATGATACTTGTATGAGATCTACAAATTTTAAAATGATACTTGTATGAAATCTACAAATTTTAAAATGATACTTGTATGAAATCTACAATTTTAAAATGATACTTGTATGAAATCTACAATTTTAAAATGATACTTGTATGAAATCTACAAATTTTAAAATGATACTTGTATGAGATCTACAATTTTAAAATGATACTTGTATGAGATCTACAAATTTTAAAATGATACTTGTATGAGATCTACAATTTTAAAATGATACTTGTATGAAATCTACAATTTTAAAATGATACTTGTATGAAATCTACAATTTTAAAATGATACTTGTATGAAATCTACAATTTAAAAAACCCTAGATGTCATTTTTCTCCTTTCCAGATTAAAACTGGAAGATCACAAAGTAAACATACTTCAGCAGTTGCACAACACATCTAAGTTGGTAACACTTTTAGAATCACAACTAAAAAGGTGAGTATATTTCTTTAATTTATATGAATACTAGGCTACCCATAAACCTGTTGGATTTCTTTTAAAAGCAGTTCATTAATTTGTGGAGACATATGATGCCCTGAAAGGACATAACACTTAAAATTATCCTCCAATAGGGTAGGTCAATTTTCAACTATAGTCTTGGGCAAGTCTATATAGTTGGGCATGATAAAATAAAAACACAAATTATCTATTTCTTATTCCATCATTTGAAGACATCAATTCAAACATTGAAATTTTGGAATTCTTCAATGATATTAGGTGAAATAACTGATCTGCAGCATTTCCTGCTCTTCAAAAAATTGTAAAAGTACATATTTATATAAAATATATTATTAAAAAGTGTAAATGATATATTCAAATCACAGATAACGTCATAGATTTTCTACCTGGAAAATTGGACCATTAAATAATACAAGGTGGTTAACTTTAGCAAGTAGATCAATGTGTATATGAATCAAAGGTGCATATCAACCTCAACTGCATGATAAATAACTCATCAGAATAAAACAGGTTGTGATGAAGTTTTTAAATCCAAATAGAAATTGGATTTTTTATTCTATTATGAGAAGGAATTCCACCAACAAAAGATTCAATAAAATCAGTCATCAATTTTGAATCGACACACTGATCAGAACGAATAAATCTCTTGGAAATGGACATTTGCGAACCTGTTATTACTGAAGTATTTTCATTTAATGCGCTTCATCAGCTTTACTGATAAATGACACAATTGGATTTGTTTGATCTCCTTCATCTCATAGTTTATGGATTTTAAGCAAGATACATTATTCTTGCGAAAAACTTATGTTGTCTTAGATCAGTGGTCCCCAAACTTTTTGTGTTGCCACACCTTGTCTAATAATACAGAATCCTAATGCCCCATCACTCCAAACGTATGGTCAACCTGTGATTGGTTTTTCTTAGTGTTAGTATTGAATGTCAAATGGGTATCTTAGTATTTCCCATAATAATTGTTATATAAATCGGATACACTGTAAAGTGAAGGCAAGATACACTTCAGATACAATGTGTGTGTGGTGTATGTAATAGTTCAGAGGTACCACTGCCACCCTTTGGCTTCCCACTTTTTTTCTTACTGCCCCCTGTGGAGGTGTAATGTCCGCTTTGGGAATCACAATCTTTTGTCTGTAAAGGTTCTTATGCAAAAATTTGGTAATATAATTATTTAAATATCTAATCTGCATTTATGTGTATTATATCCCTTATCTAATAAAAAGTGTTGAAATAGTTCAATTTTTCAACCCAAGGTTGCAAAAACAATTTTATTTTTTAATGCATTTTAGATGGCAGTTTTTGAATGCTTCCTCAAATTGGAGTAAAATTGGCAAAATGTAAAATTTGTTGTTAGTTTTCCTCCTTAAACCCTATGTTGATATGAGAAAAATTTAAAATCAACTTACCTTATACAAGTTTTGATGAGAAAAACTTCCTTTCCCACAATTTTTTATATCTTTTTATTTATTTTCAGTACTTCAACCAGCCAACTCTCTATTTCATCCGGGTCAAGTTTAGGATCTTTGGGATCTCTTGGTTCATTATCAGCCAGTAGCCATGGATCACTTGCATCTACAAGTATGACTGATATTTACAGTCAACCACAACTGAGTAATGAAAATTTACAAGACCTTCATAGATGTGTTGGTCAAAGATTACTTGGATACAGTATCTCTCCTGGACTTGCTGAAAAAGAACTTGCAATGAGCACCCCTTCAGTGGGAGGGGCATCTGGTCCTAGTCTCTTAACCTCTGCAGCTCTACCTACTCAAGCAGCATCTGTAACTGCAACTTCTAGTAGTGATAATGGTAGTGGTGCTACCGGTTCCTCATCTTCATCCTCCTCCCACCCACTTTCATTGAGGAAGGTGCAGGGAAGTCAGCAGCCCCAGGGTGCCACTGGTGGTGCTACTGGTGGTAGTGAGCAGTCATCCTTATCCCCACACTCATCATTCTCTTCATTATCACCACCTACATCACCCTACGACATTGGCCCACCTCCATCATATGAACAGCATATGAATGCTGTTGAACGTCAAAAGCGCTTGGTGATTGGTACTACAACAACAACTTCAACAACCACCACTAATACAACTGTTACCAAAAGAGCCCTGACTCCATCTTTATCCACAGGCTCCGACAGTGCTCTGCCCCATGTAATGCATAACACTAATTCAACCGGTGCCATGCCTTTATTTCAAGTCCTTCCATATATGTTGCAAGTATTGGACTCTGATGTCAGTGGCAACAGTTCACATGGAAATCCAGCCAATAAGCAAGCAGCTGTAAATACACAGTCAGCATTTGTCGACAACACGGACATTGCATCAAATCCTCCTCTCAGTCCTATTAGTGAGAGTAGTTCTGGAGTATGCAACAATTTGTCAGGAGTAAATACAAGTAGTGTGTCAGCTGCTGTTAGTGATGAGTCTGTTACAGGAGACAGTGGAGTCTTTGAAGCCTCAGTTAAACGGTAATTTTTTTTTCTTTTTCTGTTATATATTAATTTTTATTTTATGATTTACAGTTTGTACTGTATTTTCTCAGAAGTTATAAGAAACAAGAAAGTCAAAATGAAAATAACATATTTTCAGTTGAAATTTCTGAGACACATTTGATTCAACTATCGTCTGGTTCACACTCCTCCCTGGTCTTTTGAACAATAGAAGTTTATCACTTTCCTGTTTAGTATTGAGTTTCTGGTTTCTTCTAAAGTTTCTATACTGCTCATGTTTCCATCTGAACACTGAAATTTTATTTACTAATTATTTATTTACTTTTTTTCCTCCTCAATAGGAGTAGATATGTTTGCCTAAAAAACATTGTGAGGAAAAAGAGCCTAGAGAATTTAATACTCAAAGGAAATACTGAAGGCAAGGCAAGGCAAGCAGAAGAAACTTAAAACTAATTTCTGTGAACAGGGGAAAAAGGGATAGAAAATGATAAAAAATTATAGCAGTAAAAACCAGGAACCTGTGGAGAACCATGATCACCTATATTCTGAAGGGATTTGGCATATAAAATAGATTTAACTTTTTAATCAATTTCAAGTTTATTCCTTGCTGTTTTCAGATGTAGTAATACATTTGATAGAATGTACAGGTAAGTAAGTAGCAAGTAAGCATCTTTTTATCTTGCAAGAGCATCCTGTTTGGTAAAAATTTGGTGTTTTAGTTATGAGACTGAAGAGACCTATCTAGAGAGCACACCTGGGCAATGATATATAGAGACAGTGCACTAACCAGACCACATTTCTCCTCTCTTAAATATACTGACAAGATCCAAAAGAATGCAAGGCATTGTTTGAGGTCAGCTTGGTCCCATTCTGGATTTTCTGTTTGAACTTACTTCCATAGACTTTTCTATATGCCACAAAGCAGTAAAGGTTTAAAATCAGGTTTTTCCATCCTCTTCTGTGCAGGTAATGGTTATTGACACAAAAAAGGTATCACTGAGCAAATTTCAGTAAAGTTTGTTGGCTTCAATTGCAAAGAAGCCAGCTATGATTTAAATAGCAGGGTAGACTGGACTTACCTTTGGTGACAGCCACTTTAGGACTGTATAGTATATTACTGCTGGGCTTAAATAAGGCAATGAATATATATATATCTTTATTGTTTGAGTTGCGGTGAATAGATAGTGAGGGAGAATCAAAGAGGTTAGGATTATGCACGCAGAAATTGATGGAGATGAGTCTTCAGTGAAACTTGGCCAGCCTTTAGCCAGATTAAGAATTGGACCAGTTAAATAACATTTTGTTGCCTATGCAACTTTGTGTGGCCACACCTTTTCTGGCATGTGTCCAAGCAAGCCGTCATTTCCTTCCTCTCAGGACAACTGTGCACCTTGTTTATTTTAACCACTGGATGCATTTCCGGTTTATGCTATCATCAGTTCCGAATTCTGCTCACATACTGATTCAGCGGAAGTAAGGCCAAAAGGTCTTTGCTCAACTGATATCCAACAACTGTACTGAATTCAAAACTGGAGAAGGCAATGAGAAACCACTGCACTCTTTTCCCAAGAAGTCATGCCAATTCTTAGATAATAAAGAAAAGGAATCAGTGAAGATCATTATTGCCTCCATCCTGAAGGGACATGGTATAGATGATGACCCCAAATTCAAAACTGTGGAAAAGGCAATGAGAAACCACTCCACTCTTTTCCCAAGAAGTCATGTCAATTCATAGATAATAAAGAAAAGGAATCAGTGAAGAGTCATGATTGCCTACATCCTGAAGGGACAGGGGGTATAGATGATGACCCCAAATTCAAAACTGTGGAAAAGGCAATGAGAAACCACTCTTTTCCCAAGAAGTCATGTCAGTTCATAGATAATAAAGAAAGGAATCAGTGATTAGTCATGAATGCCTACATCTTCATGGCATTTAAATAATTGATATATTAAAATTCATAATGATTCTACAATGGTTAGAAAAGTGTTTAATTTCATATGAATGTACTAAACTCACTGAAGATAATGTTTTTTGTAACTTATTTCAGGAATGTACATGAACTTTTGTTCATGTATAAAGTTTGTTTCTTGCATGTTTTTATTATTTGAGACGATGTGTGCCCTTGTGTGATGTTTCCTATATAACTTCTAACAACAAATGTCTTATTGTTTCATGATAAATGTATCAAATCACTGGTAAAATATAATGGTTTTTAACATTGCTATGTGCTATCAAATAAAACTAGATTAGACATGCTTTTCACTTGAATCATCTGAACATGAAAATTAGTGACTTTTGTGGTAATTAATAGTCTTACTTAGAAATTGTTTTAATTTGAAAGTTATTAACTTTCAGAAGTGAATGTTTGTAAGCCTGTTACTGAAATGTGAATTTGAAACAATTAATTTACTAAAAGTTTGGCTATAACAATGAAATTTAAGTAAAAGCTATAGCATCAATAAACTTTATTTAATACAATAAATTAAAACCATTAGCTGAATATGAAGAAATAGTCTTGTTTATTTTCTGAATTTAGAAGTACCAATCTAACTATATTTATTAAAATATGCACCATGAAATTTTTACACACAACTGTTTACCATTTCCTTCTAAATATGTTTTTCTTTCTTCTATAACTGGTAATTTGAATGAAGTTTTGAATGTATTAATTTTATTATTTATTTCATTTTTTATACAAAACTGTTTACTAATTTCCTTTCCCTAATTATCTGATTATATTTTTTATAGAACTGGTGATTTGGATGAAGTTTTACAAATGGAAAGTGCACAAATCAAAATAATTTTAAAGTAAGTACATTTATAGGAAGAAATTCTAGATAGTATTAGACTAGGTATCACAGATGAAAGTTTCAAACAGGTACTAGGTGTTATCTGGTTGCATCTTCTTAATCTACATGATTAAAGAAACTTAGCAGTTTTTATTTCATCAAAATATCTCAAACCGTTTAATTTTGGCAGATTTATTTTTATTTTTACACTCAACTTAGCCATTTTTTGTCTATTATGAATTAGGACAAAATACCGTATTTGGACTCCTATATTTTAAAAAGCAAGTAAGAACAACAGTTAAAATTATACTACCTTGTTAGGAACATAACAAAGAAATTAATAATAAAATTACAGATAGTATCACTGCATATCACTTAAATAAATTCAGTCTGAATATGCAAATTTTATAAATCAAAACTTCTGCAATGACATGCAAACAACTCATAACCTGAGGTTTGACATTTCATAAAACTGGAAATAAAACCCACATTCATCCCAAATTTCAAATATCACATTATGACTATACCAGTAACATGCCTAATTTGGGGGGGAGTGATAGAATGGATATATTCTGGATTATTCCATTTCAAAATTGAAAAAAATTGTTTTTTAACTTTTTGTCACAAGGTATTTGAAAGGCTGATTTTAGACTTGCTTGAATTGTCATAAAATGAATACTTCTTACACTAGAAACACCAAATTTCATATCTAGCCATTTCTGGGGGTGCTCTTTCCATTTATCATGGTTAAAACAACCTAAAATCAACAGATTAGAATGTACATGGAGCAGATGCTGAACAAGTACAGTCCTGACTCAACATGTTCAATTTCTGAACTGTAGAGAGAGAGAAGCTTAACACATGCCAAGCAATACCCACTAATGATTACTAATAATCCGTATGAAATAAATATTACTAAGAAATAATAATAAATTAGGAAAATGAATATTAAATCATAAATTTGTATCTAGATAGCAATAAATCGTAACTAAAATCCATTCATTAGATAATTTAAAAAGTAAGAAAATTGTTTGAAGGGGTAACTTTAAACAAAATGGGTAACTGAAATGCTGATAATTATTGTGAGAATACTGCAAAAACATAAGACATTCTAGAATTTTTTTGTAGAATGTTTTTTTATCTCATTCTTTGAATATGAACATTTTTCGATCAATAAGTCCTACGTTTTTTTTTTTTTTGTGATTTGAATCTGAGCGTAAAGTAAACAAATCGATTTTTGTTTCGTATTTTTTATGACGAAAACGGTTTTTAAATCCCATTTACATTTTACATTTCATAGAAAATTAATATTTAAAACAAATTCTTACCAATTTCCTTGAAAATTTTGTCCATAGAAAACATCCTGGTCAATTCTTTTGCATCCATATTGAGTCTTACGTGGAGTTGAAATGATGGCTGAGCGAGTCACACATGGTTACACATCATCGCACACACTCAAAATGGCTATTGTTTCATATTTGATTTTGATTTAGTTTCATAGATTATTAAATAAGCATTTTAATGATATATTTTGTTATTTTTACAAGAAGCATTTGAATTTTACGATCAAACTTTTCATTTGAATTGTTTACAAACTTATTAAAATTAAAAAATATAAAATATATGAAAATAAAGCTTAGAATTTTAACTTTCAAACTAACGTGTTACCAAAATTGTAATAAACCCTGCGGAGTGCGCATATTACAAAATTTGAGGAAGTCTAAACTACCATCAGTGAAAAAAATGTCCCAAATTTTGCGAAATCACCAAAATGTCTCTATTTTCAAACTGTAATGTTCCTCACACACTGTAGTACATATAAAAATAAATAAGATAGAAACAAAGTTCATGAAATAAGCTTTTATTTGGTATGCATTATGTTTTTATGGAGATATTGAATGAAATAACACGGTGAGTTGAATATATGCATTTTTTAAGTGTTTAGTTAAGAATTTCATCAGCTGTAAGCTGAGTGTTGGGATACCTAATTAGACTGTTCAAAGTTCCAGTATATTCCAGCTAGTAATTACTTCTTGTTAGTCTTTGAAAGTTTTTTTATATACATTAAATATGTGGGCTAGTGCTAGCAAATTGGCCAATGTAAGGATTGCATGTTAATAACCAGACATTGGAATTGGGGTTATCTCCAGCCAAAATACACAGCTTACGGTATTAATGGTCCATCAAGAAGAAAAATATATCCATGTCATTATCTCTATAAGATCAATCTGATCCCTCAAATTATCATCTGATTAGTCTTTTGAATGTTTCTAACAATGTACCAGAGGCTCTAATCAACTTTGAATTTGTTGGGCATCTCACTTCACATGACCTTCTTTTGGTTAAATAATATACCTTTCGCTTCTTTAGGTCTACTACCAATGTGTTAAAGGTTATTAGTGAATTTGTCTATCAAGCTTTGGATAAGAATAGTGAGGCTTGTGCTCAAGTTTTAGTTATCTTGAAGGTGTTTGACTGGGTTTGGCATATTGGTCTTCTTCACAAGTTGAAGGGTTATGGTGTCTGTGGATGTTTATTTGGCTTAATCCAATCCTTCTTAACAAATCATGTAGATCATTTCACATTAATGCAGATGTCCCCCAGGGCTCTATTCTTGGACCAATGTTGTTTCTTCCTGATATTATCAGTTTCCAGCTAGGTATTTATGTTGATGACACAACTACTTGCTCCAGCAGCTCTCAAAAATGTCCTCCATTCGGTTGTTAACTGGGGCAAGGAATGGCTTGTAAATTTGAGCACCACCAAAACAAAACTGCTATCTTTTAATCACCATAGAGAAACTTTTTCACCAATCCATCAGCATGGCTGATGCTAACCTTCAGGAGAGCAAATCATTGTGCCTTCTTGGGCTCATGTTTTCCACTGACATGAGGTAATGATTATATTGAATCATTTGCAAGGTCTGTTGCCAGAAAGTTGGTTCACTGTGTCATGCCAGACAATTTTTCTCATCACAATCCATCTTACACATAAATCTACCATTTTGTTTATGCATTTAATATTGCTGCTGGTCTGGTGCTCCTGCTATATATCTCTAGATTCTTGACAAAATTAAAACAAGGGTCTGTAATGCTATTGGTCCTGACCTGGCATCTTGACTGCAGTCACTTTCTCACCACCATGACAATGAACATTCCTCTTTGGTATCTCGACCACATGAATTTGAGCATACTACTAGATTGGCAATTAGGTCTCATTGTTTGACTGTTGAATTAGCAAGATATAACTGTCAGTTCTATTCTAATAGTTTCTTGCTTCCCTGCCTCCTACAATTATCAAAAATTTAAATGCAATCACCATCTTCTGCCTTTTTGAATCCTGTCCTTTTATTATTTTGTCTCCTCACTAAAGCTTTCTCATTCTCTTTCAAACCCAGTAAACTCTTGCATCCTAGTGGTATTATTGCCTTGCTTGATGTGAAATGATTTTAGAAAAAAAAAATGTGATTATTATTGATTAGACTGGAGGAATTTTGTTGATGTATCACCAAAACAGATTTTTGTAAGAGTAAAAAGAAAAAAAAAATTTCTTCAGAGTCAATTTTTAAAAAATAAATCTCCTGAATAGTAAAAAATGAAAAAATGAAAAAAAAAAAATTGGGCCAGGTATGACCATAACTACAATGCCTGGTTATTGATTTGCAGTCCCTCTATTAGCCAGTTTGCTGGCACTAATCCACATATTTAATGAATATAAACGACCTTCAAAACCAACAGAGAGTAATTACTAGCAAAGAAGCCTACTTCAAGCATACAGAAACTACTAATAATCTAATGTTATCTCTAGAAATAAAACAACCTCTTGCACTTTGTTTTTAGACAATCCTATTTATAATTTTTTTGTATAAGGTTTGATTTATGCAATTAATTACTGAATAAAAGAAAAGTATATTGAAAAACAATTTAATGTGTGAAATGTTTCAGTGGACAAACTAGTTCAATTTTGGTTTTATAACTTAGATAAATTAACTCGAGTGTGTTGCCGCCCTTTTCTACATTTAAGTTGGTGCAGTTGTAAACACAGAACATTCATTTGTGCCTTTATTTTAAATATTTTGAAATCTGTAATCAATGTACATATTTTTAATATAGTATTTAATTTACTTTTTTGGTTAACAATTTTTTAACATAAAATTTATAACAACCATTGATATATATCATGCATGTTGACACTTGGATTTTTATTTGATTTTAATTATAGATATGAGTCATATGACTCCTACGAGGGAATGCTTCATGTTGAGATTGAACAAGCTCGTAATCTTGGAGCATTACCACTTCCTGAGAAGACAAGAGTGTAAGTAAAAAAGTATAATTTTTTTTATGTTAAAATGTTCCTGGTTAAATTTATAATTTTAATTCCTCATAGTTTTAAAATGTAACTTTAGTAGTATTAGATAGTTAAAAGCATATATTGAACATTACCATTAAAAAAAAAAACAATGGTAAAAAATATCAAACTTAAGGTTAAAAATTTGGAATTATATTTGAGGTGGGTAATGAAAAGTTCTCAGCCTATCTTCCCAAAATCTGACCAATCACTTTTTAAATACTTCTTGGTTGTGCATTTGTATCATGGAAAAAAAATTCAATATTCTTTATTCTATCAGATATACCAGCAGGTTGTAGTGCCATGGAAATTTCTAAAACCTTGACTAGTTTTAAAGTTACTGACTTAGTATTCAAGTACTGATGCTTGTCTTGTTATAATCAAACTTATTTTGTTTATTTTTTTCAGTGGCATTAAAGCTGCTTTACTTCCATTAATGTCTATATCTTGGGAGACAAAGCCATCAACAGAACTGAAGAATCCCAAATTTGGTGAAAATTTCAAAGTTGCCATTCATAAAAACATGCTTCATGCTCAAACATTACAGGTGAATGTTTTGAGCATTCCTGATGATAAGGAACCAGAATGTTTGGTATGTTAATCTAGATATTTTCTACATCTTGTGTTTAACTTATAAATGCAAGTTTGATTATTATCAGTTAATAAAACTGAATAAGACATGTTAAAATTGTCCATTTTATATAAAACCAGAAATAATTTCAAAAACTTACTTTGCAAAAGGAGTTGTATAATGTCCTGATTTAAAAAAATGTTTTCTGTAAAAAGGAAAACAATGTAGCAATTTTTAAATAAATACTGCTCTTTAATTGTTAGATTACATATTTATGAAAGTAAAATAAATTTGGAGTTTATTTGAGGGAGTGAGGAAATAGTGGCAACAGAATTAGTTACGTGTTAGAAATATGAATGAGCCTTTGTTACTGCATTTATATTATTTTGAAAAACATTTAAAAGGCTGAAATGTTTAAAATAACATTGTGCTTTTGGCATAATTTTTCTGACAGAAAGCATGCAAGTGAAATAACAAGTTCAGAGTTAAATAGATTAAATTTGTATGAACATATAAAAATGTTCCAAATCAACATGCAAAAAACCACCAAATGTAATGTCTACTAGATTTACACACATTATCATCTGAATCCCACAGACAAACTAGAATTATTATATACTTACATACATAAAGTAATATTTACAGTTTTTCAGTTGGGCTTGGAGCCTGTTGATTTCTTTGAACTTTGAAAGGATGTTTTATCTCTCCTTGAATTTGGAACACCATAAATTGACATTTGTTTAACAAGTCAACTGCATGTGAAACCTGATTAACCAATGAAAATTAAACAATACAAAAATAAAATTATTCTTTTTCTCCATATCTCATTCTCTGAAGCTTTAATAAAAGAGAAATATGTTAAATTGATAAACATTTCCTATTTATTCTTTATCTTGTCCTGTTGGATTCAAATGCATATTTGATCTGTATTTGATCTCAATTAATAAATATATAATATCTATATATATAGAGAGAGAGACATTCTTCTCATGGTATACTTCTGGTATGACATTTATGCCATTTTTTAATTTATTGCATATATTTTAATTTTTCTTTTTAAGATTAAACAATATAAATTTTGGTATTTATACTTAATACCTAAGAAAATTTTTTTATTTACTCTGTTTTTTAATTATAGGGATGTGCACACATTAGTCTTGCTGATTTCAATCAGAGAGAAGTCTGTGTTCGTTGGTATAATATCCTTAGTTTCAAGTTTATGCAGTCTGATATGAAACAGACGATGAGAAAGGATCCTGTAACCAGCACAAATTTTACACCGATGTGTGACAAGTTACTGGTAAGATTTATGTTTTAATAAAGATTGAAGCAAAATAGTTATGTTGCAAAGTTTTACATTGACTCAGAAGATCACAGAAAAAAAAAATTAATGGGTTAACTAAATATACATACTATTTTTTGTAAACTGTCATTATTATCTCTAAAAAATTCTTACAATCTAAAAAAATTATCTGGCTTTTAATAACTTGGAAAAGTTTGATAAGCCATAAAAGAACAAATCAGTCAATGACAGCAGGGGTTGAACCTTTCCAACAATAACCAATTATTTGTTCTTTGCTACACAACTACTATTTGTAACTGTCTAGCAAAATGGCATTTTCTAGCTTATTTGATTTTATCATTCAAAATATTCAAATCTCACATTTAAAAAAAAAAAATCTGCATCATAAGAATCTCTTTATATTGTCATTGTACAATAAACATTGCGGGGGGGTTTAAGGTAGTTAAAATAATAGTGGTGTCAAGGGAAAAACTGTCCTTTTGACATTACTTTTTTTTCTTTTTTTTATCATTGTCAAAGAGCTTTATATGATTAAGTTGCAGATTGAACTGAAACATGTTTATTCTACTAAGCACAATACTGCTAAAATGGTATAACAAAAATCTTTGCTGCAGCCTGATTTTGCTGTGATCTGGCAACACACATAAAAACTGAATCATTATAGATTTGATTTAACCTCCTGATAAAAATTTAGCCTAAATGATTAAACTCAGTTGATTTAAGATTGATTTTTTTTTTTTTTTTTTTTTTTTTTAATTTCAGAATGCAGTCAAAGATAAAATTGGGCAGTTGTCAGTGACTTCATCTTCAGAGATGAGGAAAACTTTATCTTGTGAAGAACGTTCTTCTATAGATACCAGCAAAGAGAATAGGTAAGAAATAAGATTTTGATAATTTGTGTTTCAGTTTTTATGAAACCCTATCAAAGTGCATTGAGAAAATTATAAATGAAAAACTGACAGGATTTTCTTGATCAAGATGTAAGTAACGAAACAATTGTAAGAATTTCTTATGGGGAATTTTGTTATAAATATTGACCAAAAAGCAAAAAATAATTAGTTTGTGAAAGATAATTTTGGTTTCTTGAAGAAAAACTGCAACATGCTAAAATTAATATTTACTCCAAAAGCTTATTTTTCTGATATAGATTGTCCTCTCTTTATTTAATAAAAAAAAAAAAGAAGCTTCCTTTGGAAGATGGTTATTTTCAAAAAGATGATTATAAAAAATAAAAGTGAAATGATTTTGTAATGGCAAACTTTACTTTCTCACAGTGAATGTCCAGATTTAAAAAAGAAAATTTACTTATTGATAAACTTGATCATTTTGTGTCCGTTGTAGTGTCTCTTTGTACATGTTCATCTTTTTATAAATTTGCATAAGGGTAAATTTTGTCTTTCTACCTCCCACCTTACATCACTAGGACAAGATTCAGTTGTAATCTAGCAGTGGTCATAAAGTAGATAATTTTAAGATTTTAAATGTTTTTAAGACTGGCAACATTGCTAGTGATCTTATTTCCTTCAGTGTTCATTGTAAGCATTATTGTTGTCTGACATTTCACATTATTAGTTGAGCAGAACCAAAACTAAATCTTAAAGAAATCAAGCTATATTCCAAAATGTAACTTCAACAAAAATACAACATAAAACATGTATACCACCACCACCTAGTAATTACTTCTACACAAACATGTATATGCACAAAAGCTGAGCATGTATTCAATTGTGAATATTTTTATTACTTCAAAGCTCCCAAGAAAATTAAATTTTGGTATTAATTGACCCATAAGGAGTTGATATGTCAAACAGACATAATCAATCAAGCATAAAGAGCAGAAATTGATGTTAATTAACATTTTATATATAGTTTTACTTTTATTTTATAAAAAAATACTTACTAACACCGGTAATGTTTATATCTATCAATGTTAAGTTCTATGCTAAATATTTATTTTGTGCATGTATATGTATGTATAATATGTTACAAGTGTCTGGTTTGCAAAACCATTGTTAGTTTTTAACGTAATAACTATTAAAAAGAATTTGAAAGGTTATACTTGTATGACTTTTATCATAAATTTATTTGCAGAATTGTCCATCCTTTTGTAAGTTTTGGAAAGGAAGAAAGCAGTGATGAATCAACAATCATCTCTTCTCAAACCTCTACTCTAACTCGAAACCAAGGTAAGCTTTTAAATGATGTCAATTTTGGGTTAATTCTACCATAGTATTTTTTGCTTTCAATGTTACTTAAATGCGTGTTTAAAATTATAGAATGATATGGATAATTTGTTTTTGAAAATAAATTCACATGCAAATATTTCTTTAATAAAAATCAATTGTAAATGAAATTTTCTCACTTAAAAATATTGTACAACAATGAATTAAACAATCAAACTTTAATCATTAGTGTTTATTAAAAATATTTCATTTACACTGATTTGCTTTCATTGTACAATTTTTTTTTTAACTGAAATTAATTCACAATGTGGTACAATGGATGTATGTAGTCAGCATATAGTTTGTGTAGCTTTCAATTTTCCCCTTAGTGCAGTGGTTCACAAACATTTTTTTAGCTGGGCCACATTTTTGGAATGAAAATTTTCTCACATCTCATCAAATTGTATGTGATAAAAAGTACATTTAAAAATAAAAAACATATAGAGGTTTAAAGGGAGATAACCGCAGATTCAAAGTCAGAACATTATTGATAACTCTCTTCAATTTGAGGACCCTAGTTACTATATCCTTAATACTTGATATAATGCAAAATTATCACAGTGATAAAATTGGTCAATAATTTTTTATAACTATTTATACTAGGACTCATGCATACAATTGCAAGTAATCCATAAAATATAAATTTTGAAATCATATTTATTTTTGGTATACATTACTATTCAGTGACTGAGTAGTAATGTTTGGCAAAAACCGCGGTAAACTAACTTCTCTCTCTCACTGTCTCACTCACTCACACATGCACTCACACACTCACACACACATGCACATATACACACTCACTCACTCACACATATACACACTCACTCACTCACACATACACACACTCACTCACTCACACATGCACATACACACACTCACTCACTCGCACATACACACACTCACTCATACATACATGCACTCACTCAATCACTCACACATGCACACTCACACATGCACTCACTCACACATGCACATACACACACTCACTCACTCACACATACACACACTCACTCACTCACACATACACACACTCACTCACTCACTCACACATACATTCACTCACTCACTCACTCACACATACACTCACTCACTCACACACACACACACACACTCACTCACTCACTCACACATACACACAAAGGCAGTGGTTTTCAAATGTGTGTTGCAGAAAAGGATAGCAGGTGAGATAGAATGATTAAAAAAAAAACAAAGATTTAGAAACAGTTTCAAAAATTAATCTGCCAAATTTAAATATGATTTCAAAATTTAAATTCTGTTTCATGCCATGGCGTAAATAGAGTGACTGTACAACAGCCAAAACATTGTGAATATGATGACAGATGAAGACATCAATGTAAATAGTTACTGAGTCATCTGTCATGAGAGAAGACAGAAGCATTAGCAGCAATGATGTCCAAAATGTTACTTTTCTACTCCCAGACCATGCCTGGTGAATAAATGAAAAGAAATCAATACAATGAAAACAAAATTCATGTTTTGTTCTCATTGTGACAATATTTTAGCCTTCTGTTCCCTTATGAATATACACCAGACCTTTCCTAATGTTTGTGTGCAATGACACTGGAGCCTTTACTCAATCTTGGATTGACTGGACAAACCTCCTGTTTTAATTCAGAGTTGTGTTATACCAACGTTTTGGCTGTTGTACACTCCCTTGAATGGCATGAAACATGGAATTAGAACAATCTACCCTTGTGTACTAAAAGGTCTCAGTCCTAAATTCAAATATATATCACCTGAAGAAGGCTGGAGCATTGAACGACTGAAACATTGTGAATATGACAAAGATCAGCACAACAATGTAAATGATTGTAGTTGTTTAACATTATTGTCCTTTATAATCATAATTTAAAATATGAAAAAACAATTACACAAATGTTATTATAATTATATTTTTTCTCAATATTTGCAAAATTATAGTTTTGTTTTATGGCAGAGAATAACACAAATTGATCTTTTTTAAGATTTTTATTTACTTTTCTAAATCTAGAACAAGTTGTGAAAATATTAAATGAAACTAATTTCATTGCAAAATATAGACCTATTAATGTAGGTACTGCCAATAATTCGCTAAAAAAAAAAGTAGAGCATGATGATAAAAGGCTCCAAACTTAATAAAAACAAAGTTTTAACCTCAAAATATTTGTTATTAAGAGGAAAGAACAAAGTATTTTTTAATTATTTTAAAAAAAAATTTCCTCCTTTCTAACACATTCTAAATTTGGCTCAAAAATCTTTTCTTTTTTTTTGTCAATTTTGTAAAACTTGTGGTAATGGACATTTTTAGTGTAGCAGCTTCCAGTGTAAAACACCTTAATTTGAAAATCCTTGCAAAAATCAAATAATTGTCTGATTTTAATGAAACTTTCAAAACTTATTCAAAAATGAATGAATTTATTTTTAAAATTTTTATTTTTAGAAAATCTTGGTAAAAAAATTTTTTTTTTTTTTTTACAACTGTTATCTTGGCTATTAAATTATGAAATACCATTATAGAGGTAACTCAATAATGTAAGAAATTTTTATAGTATTTTAAATTATTATAAGAAAAAAAATTTCCAAAAATCGTAAAACTATTTCAATACTAAATCTGTCAACACATTCAACCATCAAGTTATCGGTGGTGATGTGAAAATAACAAAACCTCGAGGTCAAGAAATATCTGTCTAGAAAATTTTATACTATAAGTGATATCTGTTTCAGAAGATTAATTTAACTTCAAATTTGCTAATTTTATGAAAGTAATGTTTCAGAAATGTATATTTTATTTTAGCAGGATTTTCAAAACCAAAAAATAAGTTTCATTTACATTTTTCTAAAAAAAGTTAAAAATGGCCGTTTTGATTGGTTTTTCGGAAGAATCTACTAAAAATCATTCAAATTTCTATTTGAAATACTCCGCAGTATTTTTTTTTTTTTTTTCGGTAATTAGAAAATTTAATCCTTTAGCTTTCAATTGAAGCTGAGGGGAACCTTCAGAAAGGATTTTTCCTTTATGAAAAATACATTTAAAAACTTTATGTATACGAATTTTGGAGGTACCTAGTTTAATGTATGGCTGTACTTAGAATTTTCTTTTTAAACAGGTCCAGAAGCTATGCACAGTCATCAAGATGATGTTCATGAGAAAGAGGAGGAGGAAGAGGAGGAGGAAGAAGAGGAGGAAGAAGAAGAAGAGGAAGAAGATAAAGAAATAAATCCTACAGAATCTCCAAAAGAACAGGTAATAATGAAACCTATTATAAATAAATATACATTATTTTCGAATTAACAAATAAAGTTACAGAAATTTTGGGTTTGGGGAGTTTTAATTTATTAAATGACACCATGTCAATTTTTAACTAGTATTTATTTCACTTTAATTCTGATATTTTTTCCTCACAGCCCTAAAATTGCCATTCAATAAAAACAGTATGTATTAGGAAAATATTGTGAATAACAATTAGAGTTGATAAAAGCAAAAGAAGTTAAGATGAAAGAAATATTAGTCAAAAATTATTTTAATAAAAGCTCTAGATATTGTCTGAATTGTTAAATGAGGCATTTTACAAACAAAACTACATTGTTCAAATTTCAGCCATAAACTGTCCAATCTTTGTTTGGTGTCTGTTGTATTCTGAAATTTTATCGAATCTCCAGAACAAGGGTGAACAGTAAAAATGGCATAAGTGAAAAACGGACATTTTTTAAACAGCTTAAAATTTGGTCATATGAAAACAAGATGTTCATCAAAAAATTCTCTCTCTCTCTCTCACACACACTCTCTCTCTCTCTCTCTCAGCAAGAATTCAGCAAAACAAGTTTTAAACTCAACTGAAAAAGTCTGCCTATTTTTAATTTTTAAAAAATTATATTTCTCTTATTTTCTAATAAGATATATATATATATATATATATATATATATATATATATATATATATTGGGATTTAAATTAGGATTAAACTAGCCAAAGTTCATGTTTAAAATGCTAGGATTTAGTCAAAACAACACCCACTTGATAATGACTGATCTAGTCATAAATATTTGCACAAAAAATCTTGGACAGTTTATTGATAATTTCATTACTGTTACACATCTTATTCAGAAATTAAAAATGGAAAAATATAAAAAATTAAATAGACAAACGTTGGTTGAATTTAACATTTACATAATGCATTATTTTTAGGATTTATGTGTTTTTTACATTTTTAGTGCATATAATGAATAACTGGAAGCTGTTGTAGATTTTCAACTAAATTTGTATTTTTTCATTTTTATTTGATTTACAAAACCAGGATCCTTCTGTGGGTTGGTTAGTGTTTGAAAACTATGAACCCACTGGTGTTATTGTTGCTGCTGATGAAGAAGTAAAAACATGTGACAAGGGAACAAATACAGACGGTGATTTTGAGATATGCAAGGTGAAGAATCGGACAACAGACAATGTCCGAAAAAGCACAATCAGGCGTTCTCAGACATTTTCACCTGCAGACAGGCAAGGCACTGCTTATGTTTGTAAGGTAAGTTAAATGATTGGTACTGACATTCTTTTCTTTCTCTGTACCTTTGGGAAAGATAGTAAAATTATTTCTCTTTATCTTTTCTTTGATTCTGAATTCAAAGTTACTCTTCTTCTAGATAGGTTGTCACCCAAGTCTAGACCGGTAGCCCACCCAACTGTTGCTATTTAACCCATAGCTGAGAATTGAAGTACTTCATGCCCTTTCCAATAAGGCATGAAGTTCAATAAGGTTGAACTGGCAGCTGATGCTGATGATGATCCATGGTCCATTATTAACTGAGGGAAAGAATGACTTGTTAATTTCAATGCCTCCAAAACAAAACTGCTCTCTATTAATCATCTGTGAGACTCCTTTGATTGGTACCAAGATTTTATGAATTTAAGTGCAGTACTAGACTAGTGATGAGGTCTCGTCAATTTACAGTTGAATTGGTAGGATGTAACCGAAAGTTTTATGCTTGTGGAACTCTTCTCTGGCTCCATACTTATCTTCTTCATTACTCTTCTATTGCTTAGTAATGTTTCTGCTTTCTAATTATTTCATACCCAGTAATCCATTGTCTTAGTGGTTTTATTGCCTTGATTAGGGTAATTTTAATGCCTCCAAAACACAACTGCTCTCTATTAATCATCTGAGATTCCTTTTTTTGCCTTCAATCATCATAGCCGATGCCGACTTCAAGGAGAGTGACTCTTTACACCTTCTCCGGTTAACGTTCTCTGCTGACACGAAGTGGAAAGACTATATTAAATCCTTTGCTAGTTCATCTATTAAAAAATTAACTACATATCTCTAAGTCTTCATCCATGCTCAGAATATTGCTGCCACATATGGCCTGGTGCTCCTGCTATATATATGTATGCATATATGTATGTGTATGTTTATGGAGATTCTTGATAAAATCCAAAGAAACGGCAATATTATTATTCCTGACCTAATGTCTTGGCTTCAGTCACTTTCCCACCATTGTAAAGTTGCTTCCCTGTGCCTTTTTTATAAATATTTTCATAGTAATTTTTGGGATGAGCTCTTCACTATGGTACCTAGACATTAAAATTTAAACATAGTACTAGACTGGTAACTAGGTCTCCTCAATATGCAGTTGAGTTGGCTAGATGTAACTAAGTTCTATGCTATCAGTTTCATTTCTTGCACTTCTTACTTGTGGAACTCTCTTCTGGCTGTGTGCTTTCCAGTTAACTTTAATTTTTGAAAAATTTAAATGTAATGTCAATCGTAATCTACTGTCTTCCTGTTTACTTTTCTATTGCTCTTGCTCTTTAGTAATGCTTCTGCTTTCTAATTCTTTCACACCCAGTAACCCTTTGTATCTTAGTGGCTTTACTACCTTGCTGGGGATAAATCTGATTTTTAAAAAAGTTAGTGAGAAGCTAACAAAATAGACAGAATTTGAACAAACTTCAATTCCATTTTACATATAAACATTACAACATATGTATAGTGTTAATATTTATTTTCTGGAAATTCTAAGATGGAATATTTTAAATAATACTCATTACTTTTTCATGTATTGATACTTATGTAGGTTATATTAAATATCAATGATTTCTTTTAAGTCTTTTTAGAAAATGTTAATCTCATTTTTGCTTTTCTTTCCAGCTGAATCGGAGTGATAGTGACAGCTCGATGCCACTTTACAAACGTGGGCCATTTCAAAGAAATTCTGCAGGAAGGCAGAGTTTGAGGTGGAAAAAGGTAAACTTACTTTCTTCCTAGATTTCTAGTCTGAAAAATATACTCAAAGTATTAAATAATCTGTAGCTATGATAAGTAATAAATTGTATCTATGCTAACTGTTGGGTCATTCTCTATCAGAAAGATATTTAAATTTATTTTTTAAAGTTCAAAGTAATACTAACTTTTGGTTAATCTGCATTAAACTACACCCCTTTTACTTATATAAAATTAAATATCAAGATATTAAGTGTACACTTTTTGTATTTCACTCTCTTAAAATGTATTGACTTTGTTGTTTCAAGTTAAGCTACTATCAGTGATTTCAATCTTATCCAAAATGTATATATTGCCCAACATCTTGTGTAGTAAAGAAAAAAGTAAAGATTTATAAAGACCTTATAAAATGAAGAGACTTTAAGCTATGTGTTATGAAAGTGTGTTTTTTTGCATTTCTAAGTATATGGTGGAAGAATGAAGAAAAAAATGTATTAACATAAAATAAATTTAAAAAAATCAGGATAGATGTCTTTCATAAAAAAAAAAAGGAAATAAGTGTAGTTGTAAAAGCATCCGTTGAGGCATATGGAAAGAGAGGGAGCATAAGTTGTCTTACTAGTGTTGTCAAGCTGGTCGAGTCCAATGTCTCTGGAGATGGGAGTGTGTGAACTCGGCCCAAGATGCTGTTCAACTGCTGAATATCCCTTTCATGGGCTTTTATGTCCTTTTTGATGTTGTATTTTAATTTTTGATGATTGTAGTTAGCAGGAAAGCAAGAACCCAAAAGAGTTCCATAGACAAGAAGTGTGAGAGAAAAAAAAAACCATTAGAAAAGAACTTGGTTACATTTAGCTACTTCAACAGTAAACTAATTACTGTAAAAACCTATGTAATTTACACATTTTTTTTTGCAAAAATAAAAAACTTTAGGGAGTGCACATAAATTACATGAGTAGATTGTTTCCAGGTTTTTTTATTAATTTTTAAAATTTTATTTTTTATTTTTCTTGTTGAAAAAAGACATACAAAACAAACATTCATACATACTGGATCTTGACCCATTTAATGTCAAAATAAGTTTATACAGAAAAAATAAGGCCTTAATGTAGTAAAGTTTACTTTTATTTATGCTGGGCAGTATAATGCTTACTTTTTCTGTATAAATTTACTAAAACCATTAACTACTTTTTGAAGTCTGACATTCATGCTGCTAATCACAATTCAGGCCATATTTTACATTGCTTGGATTTTCTACTTATTGCAATGTAGCACTGTTGACATACATAGTAATATGGATAGTCTTGACTGGAAAAAAATATATGGATGTTTTTTTTTTTTTTTTTTGTGAGATCAGCAAAATTGTTGGGGATGGTAAAGAAAAGGATGCAAATTGTAAACATTTACAATGTTGACAATGATGATCTTGACTTTTACATGTGAGCATAATCCGGGTCATCATTCTAAACTGATCTGAAAAAAATCAATGATTGAAATAGTTTTTGGAAGTTTATAGATAATTGTCAAAATAATAATAATAAAAAAAAGTGACTTAAAATCAATTGGCCATAATCCGGGTCATATAATTTAATATCTTTTAATGTGTACTTATCTGTTAAACAGGGATTATTTTTGTTTAATAAAATCTAATCATAAGAGAAATTATGCTAAATACAACTAAATTGAAACCTCTTCCCTGTGGCCATATCGGCAATTCTGAAATTTTTGGGTGCAAATTTTACATAAGTAGAATCTTTTTTTTTTTTCATCCTGATGCATAATTTATGTAGGTGCACAAATTACTTGGGTTTTAACGGTATACTTATTTACCGATCTAGTACTACACTTAAATTAATGAGGGCAAGGTACCAAAGAGGAGAGCTCATTAGAACAGTTACCATGAAAATATTTATAGAATAGACATAGGGAAGTCATGTATGGATAATATTTATACTTATTGAGCCCAAGCCTATTCTTTTGTGTATAAGCAAAGATTTATCAAAGAAATTAATATTTTTTATCCATGATGGTCTATAATAAAATGAAGAAAGTTTGCATGTTTCCCTTTACACTTGTTTCTATGTGACTAGTTGCAAATGGCTGCATATATCAAATTTTTCACAAGGAAATATATTGGTGCAAATTATATTTCTAATTTACTGATGTCTGAACAGACAATTAAGTCACAGACAACTAGTCATGTTAGTAATAATAGTAGTAACACCAGCAATCATAGTCATGGTCTGTTAGTAACAATTTATATTATTAAACTCAATATTTTTCTCAAATTATGTTCTTTGTCTCTCTCTTATTCATTCAGTGGTATGTAGTGTTAGTTTTCTTCTGGTATGAAGAATTAATGGAAGGGAAACAGAAAAAAATATATAATATTTTGCCTGTAACTTGTTAGATTATTGTATTGTACATTACTTTTAAAAGTGAGGACTGAAATTTAATATTTCATCATTCTAAACTTGTATCTGGAAAAACTCAATGATTGAAATAGTTTTTGGAAGTTTATAGATAATTGTCAAAATAATAATAATAAAAAAAGTGACTTAAAATCAATTGGCCTTATTCAGTAAAATGGTTTGATATGAACTTAGTACTGACTAGCATTTAATAGCTGGTGTTATGCAAGCAAAGTACTTTTTCTTTGTTCCATTACAGAACTGTTTCTTTGAGATTTGTACTTGAATTAACTATAAAAGCAAATAAAAAAACCCAGCAATATTTGGTGTAGTAGTCTTCTGTCCAATTCTCTTCAGAAGCATCTGTTCAAATCTCATTGCAGATAAAACTTTTATTTATTGAAATAATTTTCATTTTGTGTGTGTGTGTGTGTGTGTATATATATATATATATATATATATATATATATATATATAGTGATTGAAAAATAACACTACATTTTAAAATACTTATAATTTATTTATTAACTATAATGGATATGAGATGAAAGTGTTTAGTATGAGATTTTATTTAAAATCCAATATGGGCACCAGATTTTGCTTCTCGAGCTACCCAGGAATTGCGTCAACTAATTTCCCCAGGAACTCTCGAGTTTTAGAGTACATAACTTCTTGTATTTGTCCTTCAAGTTCTTCCAAAGTCTTGGTTTGATATTGTAGACTTATTCCTTTAACCAACCCCAAAGAAAAATGTCAGAGAGTGTTAAGTCAGGACTCCTGACTGGCCACTCATACATAAAACAGGGAATTAATTTTCAATCATGCCGGAATTAAAAATTTTATTTTTTAATATTGTAGCTAATTTCATTTAGATTCTTTTTCTTTTTATCACTTTTATTAGTAGATACTCCACACTGTCGTAATATAAATGCCAGAAACATTTTCCATTTGTCATATATATATATATATATATATATATATATATATATATATAATATATATATATAATGCATTTAGATGCTGAACTTTGTCTAAACTGTGAAGTTGTAACAATTGTGATTTTCTTTTATTATTTTAGTTGCCAGGAGCACCTGGATCCACCACTGGTAGAAGAACACAAATACGCACATCAGTTGACTTGGAGCTGGATCTTCAAGCCTCACAAAGACGTCTTTGCCACTTGAGAGATGATATCTCAAGATTGAAAGAATTAAAGAAAGGGATGGAAGAAGCCAAAGCTAGAGGTATGCACTTTATTTTTCTCTTTTGAATTTAAGATCAAAAACTTTTTAAACTAAATATCCAGTTTTTTTACCATTAATCCAGATTAAATTTTAAACTTTTATTTTATAAATCTATGATAATTTTGATGAGTAGACTTAGTTTGAATTCCATAGATGAATATTATTTTAAATTAGTGTACTTTTAAAGACATGAAATTGTTCAATATATTTTATAAATTATTTTCCATAGTCAAAAAAGTGATTGCAATTAAAGTTTTGTTAAATACAACACAGATAATTTAATATACTTTAAACAAAGCCATACTTTAAGCTAAACAAATGATAGCCACCACTTCAAAAAATATTAATAAATAAATAAAATAAACAAGTTAATAAACAAACAAATTGTATGTAACCATAACCAAATTATAATAATAAATAAGAAAAAAACAACAAATAATTAATGAATAACTACAAAATATCCTTAAGTAATCATCAATAATTAAACATTAACAACACTATACAATAGCTACAAATAGCCATATTCTGACCCACAATTATTTCTACTCAGTGGCTTTTAGAATAATCTGAAATATAACTGTTGACACCTATCCAATAATCATTAGGATAACACAATAAAATAGAAATATCTGACCTTGTTACCTATAAGGCCCTATTGAAGATTGTGTTCAGACATAAAGCAGGCTGCTGCCACAAGATGTTAACCTCGGTGTCCCCTTCTATCACCCACACAAACCAAACCCATCTCTAGCTGCAGAGCAATGAATAAAAGTCCTTTAGACGGCAACTGAAAAACAATATGATATTCCAAGCCACTGTTAAAACGGCTGATAATGAAGAAAAAATAAACATCCTTTACAAATAGCAGATATGCAAATATAATGCTTTCTAAACATATGTGGGGAATCAAAAACAAAAATCAAATTATGCCAAAAATATCAGGAAAAATAAGGAAAACTGCATCATCTACAGCAATAAATCGAAAAACAGAAAACTTTGTCTGGAAGAGAAAATGGCTATATTCCCCTTCCCAAGCCAGCACAAATTACTAAATAATCAGAACTTCTCTCAAAATGCAGAGATGAAAACAAATTCTTATTGTGTTACTCAAAAATTGAAAACTAAAAACAAATACCTTGTAAAATGCCACCAGGAAAAATGTAAATATATACGCTATAATGTAACATAATTTATACAAAACCAATACTTCAGACTAAACAAATAAAATAAACAACCCCTGAGGGAGGTGGGGGGTTAAACAAGTAAATAATAAACAAATTAACAAAATATGAAATCATACATATACACATGTAAATTTAATGATAATAATCAACAAAAAATAATTAAGTAATCAATAATAAATAGTGAGTAAAATGTTAATAAACAACTCTCTATAAAATAGCTACAGATAACCGCATTTGGATTTACAATTATTTCTACTCTGTAGCCCCTAGAATAATTGGAAACATAAACATTACCCAAAAATCGGTGGGATAATACAATAGACCTTACTACCCATAATGCACCATTGACCAGCATATATAAATAGTCAAAACACAAGACAACACACATAACCTGAATATTGCATTTCAGCATGAAGCAGATTGTTGCTGCTTGGTATTGATCAGTGTTCACGTTTATATTTACATATGCTCAATCTTTGATATTGAGCACTTTTAACTAAATATAGCATATCTCAAAACATATAACATTTCTGTTTTAATTAAGCATTTTTGGTACTGTTTTCCATTTTTATGAATTTTCAAAACGTGTGGCTATTTCTTAATAGCATTTCAGAGAGCTAGTGTTCTTTTTCAACTTTTTTCTTTTCTTTAAAAAGGAATTGCATCAGCTCTTATAAAAGAATTTAAAATAAACTACTCTTTAATTTCTTTTACTTTTCACACACACACACACACACACACACACACATATATATATATATTTAAAGACATTTATATTATGTTTAACGTTCTTTTTATAGATACAAGTAAATATAAAAAGAACGTTAAACATAATATAAATGTCTTTAAATAAATTGTCGAATTCTAAAAAAAAAATAATATATATATATATATATATATATATATATATATATATATATATAGCAAACAAACACTTAAACCAAAAGTGATATTATATTTCATTGAAACCAATAAAACATGGCTCCAAATCCTCAGACCTGTAAACCAAATGAGGATAAAAAAATAATCTTTAAGTTAAAAAATAAACAATAGTGATTTCATATAGGGATTAAGGGAAAGAAAGATATTAAGTTATTGTGTAGGCAGTGGGGGAAAGGAAACAGTCTCAGTTGTATTAACACTCATGGTGACCTAAAATGACATCCGAATTGTAGACAAAAATTGTTACATTAAATTGGCAATTGAGAATGCATTCGAAAAAAATTTTAACTGTAAATTCGAAAAATTATTTATTTATGGAGAATCTCATGGGTAATTATATTTTAGATGCACGTGTGTGTGTGTGTGTGTGTATATATATGTTTTATATTTTGTTTTGAATAGATCTTTTTTGCACTATTTACATTATTCCGACTATTGTCCTCATCTTTGTTGCCATATTTATCAGAACCTTTTGGCCGTTGTACACTCTGGCCTTCATCAGATGGTTGGAATGTCGAATTGAACCCCTTTATTTCACTCGCTAGGGTAGACTGTTCTATGCACTCCTAAATTTTCTATGAGAAATTCTGCAAAAATTCTCGCATGAATTTGTCGCAGCTAAATATAGTGTAAATTTGACATTTCCTTCAGTTTTTCATCTAATTCATATTTAAAACATTTTTAACACAAAATTTATACAGTATTTAAAGCAAATGCATAATGTGTTCACACAAAAAAGCCAACAAGTACTTACCAGAGCTTTGTTATCTGTACATGGATATTGTGAGCCTAGTAGATCCTCTGACACTATTGCATTATGAATACACTGGATAATAGTGATGATAGTATCCTGCTTTAAAGAAAGATAACAATATTACTATGGAAAACAATATTGAAGATGAAAAATACCTATACTACACTGATAACTTAGATGAAATTATAATGACCTTTATCTTTGGTTCATACAGCAGACTAAAATGTTCTTAATATCTATAAAAAAAATATTTATTCTTTATCAAATGTACATTTTGGTTAGTGATTTTTAACCTCTATTACACATTAGTTAGTTTGGATCATAAATATAACTTTTTGTCATTTCATCAGGAATATAATATATATAGTCAAAAACATTTAATATTTAGCTTTTTGTATAATATGCACACTTTTAAGGTTTCAAAATTTGGAAAAAACAATATTTTACACATAATTATGGAAGTTGTACATTGGTAGAAGTTTGTGCTAAGAGTTTAAAATTTTGTTCCCTTTATGGCATCATAGCTTAAAGTTCAATTTTCATATTTCAGGTGAAAATGAATTGCCTAGTTGGCTGACTGATGATGAGAATTTTCAGAGACTTCTATCAGAAGCTGATAAGCTGGTAAATATAAATATACTCTTCTGTATATTAAAAGAATTTATTTTGCATAATTTCTAAAAAATCTTTTAATGTTTAATTTTTCAGAATATTAACACTTGATTGTATTATTATTAATATGTGACCAGAAGATTGAACTGTTATCACTTTGTAGGTATTAACATTTTTAGTCATTTGGTGTGTATTTTTATTAGCAACAGATGGGTTTGTATATTGGACAGAAGATTACCCCACTCACATTAGAAGACCTGGAAATGTCCAAACCTCAAGATTGAAACATCTCAAATATGAAACTAAAGTTGCTGGATTTCTGAGATTATGTCTGAGAGCAAGGACTAAGACCAAAATACCTGTCTTTACTTAAAGACTTAAAACTTTACAAAAACTTAATGGATTCTCCCGAAGAGTCTTACATACCTGCAATCCACTGATTTCTCATCAGTGATATATTCATAAGATTTTTATGTTTTTGAGGATCTCTTGGATAGCATATAACCAGCCAGCTAGCCATTTGGCTGAATTCTGATGACATTCTTGAAAATTTTTCTAATAAGACAACTGGTAAAAGTCTTTATGTAAATAAACAGCACAACCCATTGGCTTTGGCAGAATTGTTAATTTTTTATTTCAGCTGTAAAAAATAAATTATAATTTTCACCATAATTAATGGGTGAGTCCATTTTATATTACATTATATTGCATAATGGCCCTGGGGCATTGGCGTGAGAACTTAATGGCCCTGGGGCATTGGCGTGAGAACTTAATGGCCCTGGGGCATTGGCGTGAGAACTTAATGGCCCTGGGGCATTGGCGTGAGAACTTAATGGCCCTGGGGCATCTAATGGATTCCTGTGCATTAATGTGACTATCAATTTTATTGATTTTCATATTTTGTTTATCAGTTGATTACTTGAGATGTTGTCTTTTTTAATGTATCTTAATAGTTTTGCTAGTTCCCTCTGCTAAATCTAAGACAGTTCCTTAAAAAACTGCTGATGAGACGGTTTTATCTTTTTACTCATTTAATATTTTTACGAAAATATTTAAGAAATTACCTGGATAAAGTATTTTAGATCTGTAATTTTAAGTATGAGTCTTTTGGTGAACTTTTTGAAAGCCTAGTAACTAATAAGCTTAGATACATTTTCTAGGTTGAATTTGATTGCATGAAATTGTTACTTAGTTCAGGTTAAGTAATGGTAAAATCCAAGAAGCAGTAAAAGACCTCGGATATATTCAAGATACAGGAATATTGCATTAAAATAAAAATAATTTTGGTAATAAGAGTATATTATAACATATTTACAGTTTTCTAATGTATATTTGGCATTGAAATGTTTTTAATCTGTAATGTCATGGTATTATATATAATTTGATAATGAAATAAAATTTATCACTAGTAAAGATAAAACTAACAGTTTGGAAAAATTTCTATTTTCTTGGTGTCATTGCTTAAATCAAAAGGGAATTAAATATCATTGCTGGCACTCTTACTTTGTGAACATTTTTTAAGCCTCTCAACAGAAATCATTTTTACTCTCAGTATATTTTTCTATTTTCAATATTCTATACTAAGAAATGCATCAATAAACTACATTTTATAATTCTATACATTTTATTTTCAAGGCTAAATTTTATTTGAATTTAAATCATATTGGTGCATGACTGTTTAAAACATTTCAACAACGAGATCTGGTATTGAATCTCACCATAGGGGACTTGATTGTCAGTTTGGTGAGATGATCCTAGCATATGAAAATGTTGGGAAGTGCTTGAAAACCATGTATTGACTTAAATCTTATGAGTAAAATTGAATAGATGAAACTGTTTAGAAGACATTGAAGGTTGTGCTAGCATAAGGTCACAAGTTATGACTGAGGATTTGAACATACTGGACTTATTCAAATTAGTTATCACACCAGATTATGTACTCTAATGTAAGTTCCACTCAGGATAGGTGTAGTATAAAGTCTGGAACAAAGATAGTCACTCTAAGAGACAAGTATGCTTGGAAATGAGTAACCAATCAGACAAATTTGAATCTAAATAAAATTATTTAGTATGGTAATTGTTTTTTAATAAACTTTTTTATTTTTTTTATTTTTTTATTTTTTTCAGTTGGGGTAAAAAAAAATAACAAAAACAAAAAAAAAACTGAAATTGTATCAGTTCAGTCTTTTCCACTTGATATTATTACAGCTGAAGTTAGTAAATATTCTAAGTAATATTACAGTAATAGTCTGTTTTGGTATCTAATATCATTCATAGGTAAAATTTGCTGCTTTGTTTGGTTTTATAGTTGAATCTTTTTTTTCTTTGTACTATTTTATACTGACTTATATATATATATATATATCTCAGCACTTGATATATACTTAAATTTGTAGCAGTATATTTCAGAATAAAATTTTGTTTTCTTAAGACTATTAGTTTGCAGTCTTTTTAAATGAAATCGGATACTGTTCTATTCTCATTTTTTTTTTCATTTATTTTTCTTTATTTTAATAAAATTATCTTCCCTTAATATTTAATAAGGTTTTCTCCCTTTAATACTTGAACTATTGGTAAGGTACTTTCAACTTAATGCTTTTTGTCATTAATATTTTATTTGATTTTATCGATTTTGTTATCAGAATTTCTAATGTTCCTGCTTCTAATTTTTTTATTCTTTACCCACTTCAAAAATTATCTAGTATTATATCAATCTGATTAAAATCTTTCAATTCTGACATGAAATATGTTACTAATTTAGCTGTTTTTCTCCCTTATTTTTGTTTAATCTTTTATACCTTTGATTTGCCTTTGACATTTTTTTTGTTGGCCGTAATTTGATCAAGGAAGAGAAGATACTTTTTGATATTAAGCAATATTCTTGACGACTAACATTTTGATGTTTTCGTTTTCATAAACCTCTTTAGCATGCATATTCTGATTTTTTTTTTTTTTTTTTTTTTTTTTTTTTTGATTTTTTTATTAAAGAAATTTTCCTGTCATTGACTTGGAGAAATTCTACATGCTTCAACTTCATCCTATCATCTAAAATTACTATTTAATGTCTTACCAATCAACTAGTATGACAGTTAATGTTTCAGGCAGTTTGAGCACTATACTTTTATCTTAACCAATATATGCTTACTTTTTGGTGTCTTTTACATGTTTGTTTTAAATATTCTACAGATAACAGTATTTTAATTGTTTGATGCAACTTTTTAAAATATATTTCTTCTGTACTATATTTAAATAGTTGAATCTAAAGAAAAATGTGATTCTATAATTATTTACACTATTTACAATGTTTGGACTGTTGTCCTCATCTTTGTTGCCATATTCACAATGTTGCAGTTCTTGTATGCTCTGGCCTTCCTCAGTTGATTTGATTTTCGAACTGAACCCTTTATTTCATCCACTGGAGTAAATTTTTCTAGTTCCATCTGCCATGCCTCTTCCAGATATCTCAGTTTCAGTTATTTCCCTTTAGTAATGCAAGTTTTTGTTCACCCCAGGTATTGAACTCACAACTCTTTGGGTCAAGTCACTGTATTACTTCAACCACTGCTTTTATTCATTGGGTATGTGTCCTTGAGGACATCGGTGTATTAATTTTAAGGACTTACAAACCTAATGTCTCAATAACCATTTTTATCCAGTGCTCATAATACAATTTGTTGTTATTGCTTTTCTCTTGCACTTTGTATTATTAGTTCCCATATTGTATTCATCTCTATGATTGGTCAGCTTCAGAGATTTTTGTGGCCTAGCACATGTACTGATATGGTGGACAAAATAAAAGGTTTGCTCAAAATTCCAATTACCTGAAGAAAGCTGGAGAGTAAAACAGTTGAAACATTGTGAATATGGCAACAAAGATGAGGACAACAGTCCGAATATTGTAAATAATTACAATACCTCATCTCAGAAATATAGACAGATACAGGGTGCGATAGATAAATTGTCGTTTAAATTATACAAAAATGAGAATAACACTGACATCTCATTTTAACAGATATATTTACCAAGAATACACAAAAATACTAAAGATTAAACTTATGCAATAAAATCCAACCACAGTCTCCAGACAATTTCAGAATCTCTTTCAACTCTTCTGGATGGTCTCTTTGTTTAAGTTGGTGAATGTTGCTGTAATCCTTGCCTTCGGTTCAAAAGGAGTTTTGTTGGTCTATCACTCAACTGTGCTCGACACATAATAATCAGGTGGGGGGGGAGTTTGGAGATTTAGGTTGCCAGATGTAAAGGGTGATGTAGTCACAGAAATTGCCTGACAGCCATGACTGGGTTCTCCTGCTTGTGTGGCATGGTACAGAGATATAGTGTCTTCCAGCAGCCATCCTCTTGACTCAGAGCAGCACTACCTCCTCAAAGCACTTGATGTAGGCTTCTGTTGAGACTGAGGCTTTGTGGAGAGATGAATTGAGAGACATAATGTCACCATAACTAGTGATCACTCTAAACCCCATGATGCTGACTGGATATATCATTCAACTCTTTCTGAATCCTCTGAACTGTCCCCCCAGATTGATACTCAAACACACGCCAATATTCACATTGGAGCTTCTGGCATAAATACTAAGCAGTACAGCATGCCATTTTTAAATTTCTGGCAGAGTGAATTGCATTATGTTGCTCTTTTTCTCACAGATGGTGCCCAACTGACCTTGCTATACTGTGTGGTCGTCAAAATAAAAAACAAACTATGCATGTGTAAAATTAAAAATATAAAATGGCGACAATTTACCCATCGCACCCGTATTTTATTCTCTTAAGTTTTAAGTTGAAGCAAAATAAAATATAATTAATTTTCAGTTTAATAGTCATACAGAAACTTTAATTATTAACTTAAACAGGATACATAAGACATCTACTGAAAGCTCTTAGCAAATTTTTCTTGCTTTCAAAATTTCATTATCTGCATGATCAATAATTCAAATCTTCCATCTCACTTTTTATAAATTCTTTTTGTGCATACATGATTCATTTCAACTTTACTTTTTCATTTTTGTTCAATAAAATACATCTTAAAAATATTTGACTTTAGGGAATATATTGTCCATGTATATATTATATTACTATGTAACTGGTCCAAACTTTGTTTGAGTTATTTGTTTGCCTTGCAGTCTTTTAAAACTTTCAATTTTTTTATTTTTTTATTTAGTATATCACTTTTGTCAGATTCTCTTATAAATATTTTTTTATAGGCTTTCCTTTTTTTCTTATCTCCTTTTTCTTCTTTCTTGTCCCAGTCTTTGTCTTAAATCATCTTTATATTTTTTTCTTACATTTACATCCATCTTATGAAAAATTCCTTAAATATTTATCAAACGCATTTGCATTTTATGATGCATGTCCATGCCTTTTCTTTTTTTTTTTTTTTTCTTTGATTTACTCTTGAATAATTTGGGTTCATTACTTTCAGTACTGCACTTCATTTAGGGGAAGAAATAAAGAAGGGACTTGTTGAATAAAAAAATATAAGAGAGAAAAGAAGCATTTCTAATTCCTAATTTGTGAGTTGCAAGGCATTTATTTTATTTTATGTTCCTTTCTATCTCTGCTCTTTTTACCACTTTGTATTATTATTTCTACACTATTTTTCCCGACCTTAAATTTTTACTTCACCTACCACTAAAGCCTCAATGATAGAATTTGATTTTAAATCCTTTTTGCACTTAACGGTTTTATATTTTTATTTTATATATGTTTTAGATTTATATTACTTTAAATCTGAAAAGAATATTTGAATTTCAATCATATTAATAGATTAAGCGAAAACTAAAACTGAAAAAGTTACTTATTGAAGCTATAAAAATATACAACTTTATGGCTCAGTTATGCATTAAAACTTAATCTTTAAAGCTATGGTATTGATGGAGTAGCAGATAAAAAAATAGCATGTTATTCTAAACTTGTCAACATGTAGGAAATTACATGAGCTGCATTGTTTTCTCTTTTGCAAAATTAAGATCCCCCATTTATGATCCCCATTTATGATTAAGCAATTGAGAAACTAATATTTTAGTGTTAAACAACTTTCCAGTCTAATCATGGCATACTGGCATACCATTTTTATCTTATAAAACACTTGTTTAATATGTATTTGCTTGAAGTTAATTGCTATAAAAATATGAAGAAACATGAAAAAAGGTCTTTGATAGAATTATATATTAGAATTATAGAACTCTTAATGATTTAAGTTAAAAATTAATCCCTTGACATTCTGTGTTTGAAACATTTAAGCATTGAATCTCTTCAATATTATTGGATTGGGAACAAAATTCCTGCACAACTTTATATGTATTTTTATTAAAATTTGTGCAGGAACTTTATTTCCAACCCAATATTTTAATAGGTAGTGAGGACGCTCCATTTTATCATTTTAAGTAAAATAGACTAAGAAAATTTAGAGGTACTTTAAAGAAAGACATTAACATTATTTATGGATTAAATAAAATATATACTAATTACCAACAAGGTATGAATTCTGAAGTAATGATTTGTACTCACTGGTGGTTTTGTCTGTTAACATATATTTATTTAGAAAAACAGCCTCCAGTATAGCAGTTCCTAACATTGCACTATTTCGGGTAATTTTGATGTAAACTTTTAAATTTTTAAACTGTGATACAATATTTACACTACTTACATTGTTTGGACTATTGTTCTCATCTTTGTCACATTCATGATGTTTTAGCTGTTGTACACATCAGCCTTCTTCTGGTGATATGTTACAATTTGGAACCGAACCATTATTTACTCCATTGTTCTAGTTTCACATGCCATGCCCTTTTTGGATATATCAGTTTCAGTTATTTCCCTTTAATACCCCCCCCCACACACACACACACACATGGCCCAGTGGATAAAAGTGTTGGTTGAACTAATCCAAAGAGTTGTGAGTTCAATACCTGGCCACAGCAGAGGTGAACAAAAAATTGGAGAGTTGAGTTACTAAAGGGAAATAACTGAAACTGAGATATTCAGAAAAGGCATGGCACATGGAACTAGAACAATCTACTCCATAAAGAGGTTCAGTTTGAAAATTCAACATATATTACCTGAAGAAGGCCGGGATGCAGAATGTACAATATCCAAAGTATTGTGAATATGACAACAATGTAAATAGTTAAAATACCTCATCTCAGAAATATAGACAGATCCTGAAGAAGGCTGGAGTGTACAAAGGCCAAAACATCACAATATGATAATAAAGATGAGGACAACAGTCTGAACAATGTAAATGGTGTAAATAGTTACAATACCACATCTCAGAAATAGAGACAGATGTTGAGATAAAATAATATAAACTTTTATAATAATAACTATCAAAGTCATTTTGCAGTTGCATTGATTATATTTTCTGCATAAATAATAAGTACATACATAATTAGCTCAATATTATGTAAGAAAGAATTCTGCTTTTGAAATCAGAATTTAAAAAATTATACAAAGAAACTAAATAGGAAAGAAATAATAAAAAGTAATTTCTGCACAGCTTGATTCTCCCTATTCTATTGCTGTGTGTCATGTCTACTTATTGCTATCAAATAATGTCCTCAATTACCATAAGAGAATCTCATTAAAAGGTTGGAGAGATGAAATTGTATGATTGATAAATATAGTCATTGTTTATTTATATATATATATATATTACTCTCATTTATTGAGGCATATATTATTTTAAATTCTTGCAATCATGCAGAAGCAAAGCCAGAATGCTAGTCAAGAAATGATTGCACCCAGCTTGAGCCTATGAGAGAGAAGGTCTGATGTCATGGAGGCCCAAAACTCTATGACTTCAGAATAAACTTCAGTGAGGAAGCATTCTGGTGTGCAATGTCTGCATATAGAACAAATATATATTCAACCCTTTTTAAACATATGTGGGAAATTAAAAACAAAATACACCAAAAATATCATGGAAAATTAAGAAAACAGCATCAGTCTACAACAATTAATCTTAAAACTGAAAACTGCCTGAAGTAGAAAAAAGCTATAATCATCTTCCCAGAAAACAAATGACTAAATAAGTGATTAGAACATACATCAAAATGTAGACACAAAAACTAATTTTTAGTATATTACTTAAATTAAAAGTGAATAGCTTGTAAAAAACATAACTGAGAAAATACAAATATATGCTCTGTATACAATGCAGATAATGTAACATACTTTAGACAAAGACAATCCTTTTAAACTAAATAAATAAGATGACCAATCCCAGAAAAGGAAAAAATAATAAAAGAAATAAAATAAATTAACAAATTGAATAAATGAATTGAAAAACTAAGTAAATTTAATAATAATAATAATAATCAACAGTGAATAATTAACGAATAAATAAAAAATACCCTAATAATAATGAGTTAAACACTAACAAACAACCTTATACAATAGCTACAAGTAACTGCATTCTGACCCACAATTATTTCTATCCACTAGATATTAGAATAATTTGAAATATAACCATTGACACATTACAATAAACTGGGCATACCTGACCTTATAATCCATAATGCCACACTAACTAGCATATATAACCAAGCCACTGCAAAACGCACTTGATGTGAAGATTGCGTTTAAACATGGAACAGACCGTCACTACTCGGCATTAACTTCAGTGTCCACACACACCCTATTCTTGATATTGAGCACTTTATTGCCTAAATATAACATACTTTAAAAACATGTTTTTATCATATATATATATATATGATAAAAATATGGTTTTAAGGTATGCTATATTTATGGGTTAAAGTGGTCAATATCAAGGATAGAGTATATGTAAATATAAGACATTGAAGTCCACACCCATTGCTGACAGTCTGTTTCATGCTTAAACACAATGTTTAGGCTATATATATATATATATATATTTGTGAAATGGATTAAGTCCGACAATTATTTAATATATTTTCTGTTTATACATTATTTTTAATAGATACAATTTAAGTAAATTTTTTTAAATAAACAGCATTAATTACATTTACTGACCTGAATGTTTGAGAAAATTTTTTTGTCTATTTAAAAAATGTAGTATTTACTTGTTAATAAATTGTAAAGACAGTGGGACAGTACATTTAAATATATAAGATAAAGAACAAATAGGAAACATTTATCAATCTAACATGTTTCACTTTTATTAAAGCTCCATCAGAGAATGAGATATCCATGTCACATTCTTTGATGAAGATATATATAATCTCCAATTGTTGCTCCTTGTCTCCTAGTATTGGATTTCTGCCACTGTTAAATTAATAATAAACATGATAAAGCAATATGAAAAATTTTTATCCTAGGTAAAAAGAAAAAAAACCCACTTTTCTTCCTTCTCTTTGTCTCATCTATCGTTTTATTTATAGCACTTCATGACTTTATAGATCCTTTACACTTTACAACCCTTATCACTTTATATCAATTTAATTTAATATTTCATGAACTTGTAATTTTGCATTTTGTATCATCTCTTTATATTAATGTTCAACTTCATACAACTTTATTTCTTTGTATGCTTTGCATATGTTTTTTCTGCTACGTCTGTCTTTTGATCCCTTTTTCCTCATCCCTTTTTTCTCATCAATTTTTTCTCGTAAATCTTTTTATACTACAATCAATATGTATATCATTTTAAGTTTCTTTTTCCTTCACCTCTCAGTCTACTCTTCAGTTTATCATTGAAAAACATTTTTAATTTTGTTTTAATTGTCATCAAATTGCAGTTCTTCAATAAGAAAATATTGATAATATCTCATATGCTTATTTTTTTAATGCAAAGAAAGTGTTTAGTGCAGTTTTCTGTTTGAATTTCTGGGACGAGGAATTATCATTATTTACATTCAAATTAATGTCCTTGATTTTGTTATTCCGACATTTTGGTCATTGTGCTCTTTGATTTTCTTCATATATTTGTTGATCTTGGTATCTTTTAGGGAATTTTGAACTGAACCCCTTATTTAATCTATGTAGGTATATTGTTCTTATTCTGCTGTCTCTGTCTAGGGATATCCCATCTTCTATTTTTAGTACTGTTCAGTTATTGCTTCCTCTGTTTCCACAGAGTTCAAATCTGTACTACCCAGCCCAAGGATCGAACTCAATTAGTATGTGACAAAATTCATGAACGAACACTTTAAGACACAAGGCTTTTGTCTTGTGCAGTACTTGGAGATTGGAAAGGCGTGTGCATGACAAGATATCTTTAAGAATGAACTGCTGAATGAGAATAATTTGAGATAATGAATGTAATTTCTTTGTTTTTATAAATTAAGAAATTGAAATTGAAATTCCCTGAAGGCTATCTGAATTGAAAGGCATCTGAAGATGGTCAAGTGGCACAATGATTGTTATGTTGTGATAACAATAAAGATGAGGATCTTTGTCTGACTGTAAATAATCATATATTTGTAATTCCTTCAATCTTAATGTCATTTCATGGTATGACAATATTTATTAACAAGTTTCCTTTTGAGAATTGTGAAGCAAATAAAATTTTGTTGATGTGAGAAATATCTGATCAAACATTTTGTACATCAAAACTTAGAATTTATTTTTCCAAATTACATTAGTTTTATGAAAGATTTGGTGTACTGATAACTTTTTCTAATTAAAATAATACTTTCCTTTTTAGTTATAATACTGATCCAGTTCTAAAAAAAATCTGTTCTGGGAGTAAATCTGGTTAATTTTTTTTTTTTTTTTTATATCACTATTTATATATTTTTAATTATGTGTCTTTCATATATCAATCAATATCAATATATTTTCATATGATTATTTCTTTTTTTCTTTCTTTTTTTTTTCTTTCTTTTTTTTTTCTTTTTTTTTTTTTTAGTGAATACTTCTGTAGTAATTAGTCAGTATAATATATTACTTAAAATAGTATACTATTTAATAAAATTTAAATAAATGTTTGAAGCTTTTCAAATAGTTAATGCATCAACAAATTTGAAATACTGGCAATTGGATTCATCTTAATCAAGCCCCATCTCCCTAAAAAAAAATTTAAAAAATAAATAAAAAAGTAAAAAATAAACGAAAAAAAATGGAAATATTTTATATTTCAGAGTATTGCTTCAAGTGGGGAATCTGTAAGAAATATCTTTGTTTTTGCATGTTTATGTTAGCTTAAAGAAAACAGATTTTTTCCTGTATTTTTTCTTGTTTGTTACAGTTGAATGTCTTGACACCTTCAATCATGCATGCTTTTATTTGCTAAATCATTTTTTCGTTTTGGTATTAATTTTTTTTTAATGTGTTTTTTAATTTAATTTTTTATTTTCAACTAATGAATTTCATTAATGAACTTTGTGCATAAAAATTAAAAGATCAGGCACACACAAAATGAATGAAATTTGAGATAAGATTTTATTGACTATAGTCTAGTTGATGCTCAATAGTATCATACATATGATACAGCTCTAAAAATAGAATTTTTAAAATTTTTATTTTTAGAGCTGTATCATTAGAAGCTGTTGATGTAATCGGGTAAATCCTAATATAAAACTCAAATATAGAAACTTGTGTTAAATGACTTTAATTCCATACAAACATAACTGTATATTATGTTGCTAAAATGTTTAGATAAAGGACTTGATTTTGAATGTGTTTTTTTTTTTTCTGCCATATTGATACATTTATTGATTTTCATAATGCTTATATTAGTCTTTCATTCTGTAACAAGCAGAAATTGAAAAACAAAGTGGCTTCAGATTTGAATTAGCAACCTACATCTATGTGTAAATCTAATCAAAGTTACTGACTTTATTTATCTATCTATGCTACTTAAGCCAGATAATGTAAAAATGAACTAAACATTACTCTAAAAAGTAATATGAAAAAATATGGTAGTTATTAACATAATTAATATTTTATATTAACATGAATATCTGCTCTCAAATAGAAGTTTTCTTCACCAGCTAATGCTATTTGTTGTTGCATATGAAATCTAATTGTTTTCTTTGGTCAGGCATTCCTAACTATTGACATACTACCAGGTTTCTCATTCCTAACCATGACCTGTTCCAACATGTCTGCAAATTTGTTTCCATTTAACCCAATGCATTATACATGGCATTTTGCTATTACACTGTATTTTTTATCTTGTAAATTTCATTTCTTTCTGATCAAAGGCAAACATTAAAGCCTGGTAAGAGTGTCAATAGAATGTTATTTGCTTTAGATGCAGTTAAATCCTTAAATTAAAATAAATCTGAAGCATCCAAAATTTTTCCTTAGAAAAAAAAAAATTTAAAGACTCTAAAATCTTTGTTTTTAAAGTAAGTTCATACTTTCTCCTGTCTCCCTGTCAAAAATATTGCAAAAATTATGAAAACTAAATATCAATTATTTGAAAACTGATTGTTTAAATTTTCAGCTTCAGAATCCATATTTATGAAGAAAATTGCTTTTTCTTTTGACAGGGAGAAGTTTCTAGATTGATAAATAAATTTTTACACTTTTTATTGATGATACTTGTATTATTTGATTGTTAAAACATTTCTTCAACCCCATTTGTTAAAAATATTATTCTAGTTTACATCCTCCCAGTTTTTGTAACCTTTAACTTCCCCTCTACTTATTTTTCTTATTTACTTCCATCTTTTATTGCATGTTCTCTTTAACCTGGATAATTGTTTTTTCTATTATCATTATTTAAAGAGACTTACAGGTTGACTAAAACGTTTGTTTGGTCTAAGACTTAATTTTTTATATTAACTTTATTGAACAAATTGAGTAACTATTAATATTTCCATTCTTCCTGATCTTTTATCTGTATAAAAAAGAAACTGCCTGCGGTACCTTTTTCGGGGAATTACTTTCTTTTTTATTAAGTATATTCTATAAAGACTGCGATAAATGGTATATCCAAATGTTTAATATCTACTGAACATGACAGAAGAATGAAAACTTCCAACCAGATTGTAACAATTTTTCTTGGTCACCAAAGAAACATCTTTAGTATTATTCTGATGTGATAGTACCTGTTAAATTTAAGCCTGCTTCTCCATTCCAATCCCACTATGTAGACGGCATCACATTTGAGTGGAAACTAGTCTTTGGCATGGTCAGTTCATTGTACTCTATTTTACTTGTTCCCTGATCTCTTGTTTATCATATAATTGCAAAGTATGTAATTTTTATCACCTGTCAGAACATTTTTCTTTGTTTTGTGACTTGCACATGGAACTATGGCCCAGCAGGTTTATATGAAAAGCTTCACAATATCTAATAAAGTGGTGCCCATTTTCAGTGCTTGATTTTGTAATTTTGACTACTGGCTATCTTACTGGCTTTTGCATCATATGACCTTAATTATTATCAAGTCTTGATTTGATTGCTATCAGCCTCAATTGATCTACCAAAGTGAGGAGCATTGTTCAGTGAGATCTTTAGCATGAATCTTTGCAAAGCACTCTTGATATATTAATCATTCACAGTATCTTGCACAAATCTTTCAGGTCACATTCATTTTGAAAAAAAAAAAAAATGACAGATTTAGAAATATTTTAATGTATACTGCAACAATTGCTTTCAGAATATGATGGTTAAATACCATTGCGGGATAAAAACAGAAGGAACATTTTGGTCAGGCTATTCTAGATATATCGGTGACAAGTAACCAAATATATTAGGCTTAAACTCTGGTTCTTGTACGATCACTGAACTTAAGCAACATCAAGCATGGTCAGTATCTAGATGAGTGACCGCTTGGGAATACAGTTGCTATAAGCTTGGATGTGCAGGTGGTGTAATGGATGATGGCTCAGAATTGTTAATCGAAGAACTAAGTTCCAATTCCAGTTGAATTCATTATATTCACTTATGACAAAATACCCTTGGGAAAGGTATGAAGCCACCAGCAATGGGTTAATTATTAAAACTATGATCACTAAATACAATTATTTCCCCAAAATAAAATAAAATTGCGTACAAAATACTTAGATTTTGGCATTAAATATTCCATAGTTTAATATACCACTAAACCAAATCGACCAAATAATTATCATTTTTATAACTGTAAAAAATAAATCAGACAAACTTTGAGAGAAGATTGCAAATAGTGTACTGGGAACAATCAGTTTCTCTCTTGAACCAATTGATACCTTCTCCAACAAGTGTTGTCCTCTTTGGTGATTAGAGAATATAGTAAAACAATACAGTTGGCACTGTTGCCAAGATTGCAGTACTGATTTGCATGGAAACTCATTTTTGCAATAGAAAATCCTAATCTCTGTTTTTTGCCATGAGCTCCCTCAATAAATTTGCCTTGAATAGTTACAGGAGTGGCAAATCCCAAAGGATTATAAAGGCTATTTAGAATTGATAGAACTACGTTTCATGTAAAGGGCTTGTCCATATTATCTACTTTGAATGTGTCTGTCTTGAGGTCCCAGTTGCAGCCCACCCAGTGTTCATCTTTACTCAAATCAATTTTTTTTCATATAATTTGCATATGAGGTGGAAAGTCAGCTATACTTTTTTGTTAGAGGTAATTTTGTGTAACCTTTGATTTGATTTAGCAAGAATACATTGTTTTCTGGAGCAGGGAGATAGTTGCTTTGATTGTACGTAGCAACTACAGTCACCAGCATAGAAGTCACAGTTGACAAAGTATTGAACTTTTGGATCATAGACCAGTTGTCTTTAGACTGATTGCCTGAGGCATTAAATTGCCATGACTGTATAAGGGCTGTTACCAAACACATGAGCTTTCATCTTGTATTCTGCAAAATCTTTAGTTGGGTCATTGTTTCAAAAATCTCAAGTCTTTGTGTTCTTCCTTAACAAGAAAACAATTTGAGCATTTGCTCAAAGTTTGCTGTAATGGCAACTGATTTCTTACAAAAGCAAATAAGCACTCCCAAAAGAGAGTTGTTGAGATCAGTTAGTAAATAAAACATTATTGAGCCACACACCATTGTACTGGGCATTATAATCAAATATCACATGGATTTTCCCTGTTTTTTTTTTTTGTTAAGTGATTACTACCATTCTTCATCTTCCCAGTGAGAGAGACAGAGCTAATTCTATCTGACCATTTTCAAATGTTTTCTCTGTAAAGGAGATAAAGTGATCTAAAAATTTCTGGTTTCCTTTCAAGTATGCATCTGAAGTACAACTGTCTGCTAGCTGCTTGTGTGCTGTTGTTTGGGAGACCATGCCCAGGGGACTTAAATGGCAGTGGTGCTACCCAGCTGTTAGACTCATTTTTAGTACATTTTTATTCCATGATATCCATGAAAATATCTTTGATAGAAAGTGTCAGACAGTTGTCATCTTCATTTGTTGAAATACAATGTGACCCAGTTAGTTTTTTTCCTTGTAAAAGATGGATTTCTTGAGGTATCTTAATGGGTGCTCATGGGTTTGGTTACTACCAAAACTTTTTTATTTGGAGGATGTTCAGACATAGATCAAAGATGGTACAATGACCTCTCAAAGGTATTAGTATAAAATGTGTTTGCAGCAAGTGACATGTGTTCTTCCTAGACAGATATTTACTATATCCCATTCTAAGTCAAGGTTCTTGGCATAGCGTGCATTGGGGGGGGGGGGGGGGCTATTGACTTGTCTACACACTTTATGTATTCTAATGAAGTCTTGACTGAGAAGAAGCATGATAGCATTTTGGGTTCATGTTCTTGGATCAGATGTACTACTAACTTTTAAGTGGGGGTAGTGGGGAGCCACATTTAGTGTTGGGATCTCAGATCTGGAATCTTGTCACCTTCAATAAGGTTAGCAAGTAGAAGACTAACTTGTCTGTTGATAGATTCCGTTTAGTAACCTCTGGCTGGTCCAGGGTAGAGAGTGGTATTGTGCTTCTCACCATCAGACTCTGTGCAGTTTTATTTTAGCTTTGCATTTTTTGCTATATTGGAAGTAGATGCACAACATCTGAAGGAGATGGCTTTCAAGTTTTTCTCATGAAAGGCATGGCATTGCAGGGTATGGGGGTTTCTTATGTTCTTCAACCTTATGTCTCTGCTTCATGTTAACAAGAGTCTTGGGTGATACTTTTGTCTTTTGTACTAAGATTACTCCTTTGCTTTGCTGCCAGGAAGCCTTTTTTATTGCATGTGACATAAAGCTAAAGATTGGATCATTTCTAATCTTAGAAAGGAGTGAAAGGAACCTGATACTATTGATTGTAGCTGGAACCCAGGAAAAACCACTTCTCTTAGAGATTGAAGGGAAGTCTTTTGCACTAGAGGTTGACTCCTGAAGCTGTATCTAGTAAGGCAAGTCCAGGAAGGTCTCCATCTTTTTTTTTTTTTTTTTTTTTTTGACAGTTTGGAACTTCATAAGGTGGTCGCTTTGAGCATTCTTTGCTTCACATTTTTGAGAGGTCAGCAGCTCATTTGCACTCTCTCTCTCTCTCTCTCGCTCTCTGGGGAGCTGTAGTACTCTTTGTGTTCCACATCATCCTTAGTCCTCTTTTTGGGTGGTTCAGATGGAAACCCTGATTCTCTCCGTGTTTTCCACGGAGAAGATCCATTTCTTTGCTGTGTTTCTAATGGTTGAGTCCTCCTGTAGTGCTCTAGAAGGAGCACCCCAAGCTCTATCGCTCGCATTTCAGTTGTTGAACTGGAGTAGACCAGTCATAACCAGTTTCTGAGTTTAGAGAGTGAATGGTATTATCTAGTTTAAGAATAAGAGCTTAGGTGCACTTTTGGGTGTCTCTTGTGCATTTTTTGGGTGGTTTCACCAGAGAATGTCTGGAATTTGGGCCACTGCAACTTTTTCTGACTCCTTTGGTCCACAATATATTCCATAGTGTGTTGTATGGTGTCAGGTGGAGTGGAGTCAAGTGCTGGGTGACTGTAGCTCTGTTGCTCACTTTTAGGTTTTATGGCCACTTCCATGGCCTCTGCTTCAATGGCAGCTTCTCTTTTCATTGATAACATTTCCATTAATGGTTTCAACCTGGCCTATTCTAGTTTCAACCTCATTTCTTTGTCGCCAAACAAAAGGTGTGTCATGGCAGACTCCGCTTTACCCTATGCCATAGCAGCAGTGCACATACTGACCTTGAAACTTTCAAGTAGCACAAAGCCCATGATGGAGTTCTGAGTGTAGTTGATTCTTCAGCTATGGTGATGCTACTGTAGTGCCTTTAACCTTCCTGGTGATTCGACGTAGTAGTATCTGAAGATAGTGTGAAATGTTAGCCTAACCTAATTAAAAAAGTCACCATCTTACTATATTACCTTCCGATATGTATACATCTTATGCTTGTGCATACCTCAGAAAAATAAATGGCTTATGGCAATCAAATCTCTGAAGTCCTATTCATCAGCAGGTTTATGAATGCCAAAAATGGGGAACTGTGATGCTATTGTTTGGGGTTAAAATAAGGATAAGAAAGTAGGAATTGCATACCTTGATCCTGCGTTTATTGTACTGATTTTGATAATTACTAAAGGCTAAACAAGAAGTGGTTGAAATGGGGACAAATGTAAAATGTACCCAAATTAAAAATAGGATTAACAAGAGGAAATAAAACAATAGATGTCTGTTACTGTGGTAACAGAACAAGACTCAACAAGCATAACTAATTTTAAGTAAAATCATAATTTAGAGATGGGATTTGTTAATCCTCTAAGTAATTTACAGTATATAACTTCCGCTAGGCCTATAATAAAGTTTGTGAATTATAATTCATAAGCTTAAGTAGTTACATAAAGGCATAGATTCTTGTTAAAATACAATGAAGAATGTGAATCCTGACCTGGCATCTTAGTTTCAGTCACTTTCCCACCACTGTAATGTAGCTGCCATGTGCCTTTTCTATAAATTCTTTCATGGTAATTGCTCTGATGAATTTTCCTCTATGGTACCTAGACTTTATGAATTTAATCATACTACTAGACTAGTGGCAAGGTCTCATCATTTTACAGATAAAATGGCTAGATGTAACTAAGTTCTATGCTAGCAGTTTCTTCTCTTGCACTTTTCGCTTGTGGAACTCTCTTCTGGCTTCTTGCTTCCCCAATTAACTTCAAAAATTTAAATGCAATGTCAATTGTTATCTTCTGTCTTAATTCCTGTTCTCTTATTGTCTTCTCTTCTTAATAGTCTTTTTTCCCTCATATTCTCTCACACTTGCGTCTCAGTGGCTTTATTGCCTTGCTTGGGGTTAAATAATTTTAAAAAAGAATGTATAATTTATTTAACTTTAGGATATTTAACTTGGTAATTTTCTTTGTATAACACTACCACTTGAAATCATATTTGCCTTTTTAAAAGTTAATTTGGTTTGTTCAATAAATATTCAGTCCAATCTATTCAAGCTGGTAATATTATGTACAATACTGATCAGCACATGTTCTTTTCCTGATTAAATCTTTGTTTTCTTTGATATGTTAAAGTTTCAAACTGATATATTAAATGGTTTGCAATAAATTTTCACTGACTAATTGGTTTATTTACAAATATTTTACAAACTTGAATTTAATGTTTAGTTGCAGCTCATTTCACTTTATTTTATTCTTAAGGAAAAATTTTCCAATTTTTCTTTCTTTAGGCTCAGAAAAGTGAAAATGACTCTAGTTGCTCAAAAAGAAACAAACGTGCTGAACAAATCATGAAGAAAGTGACACGTGATGTTCAAAAACTGCAGAAAAACTTCTTCCCAAATGCATTCAGGTATAGTTTTTATTGAAATACAATCTCTTTACATTGTCTTATGAGGATTGAAAGTATTTAAAATGTAATATGCTTAATAAGATTAAGATATCTAAAAATCATAACTATTTTTCTGAATCTTGGTAATTTATAATTCAGTTATAAGTTAAATCAACTGTATCAGTATTAAGAAGTTGCTAAATTTAATTTTAACTAAATTCTATTGAAAAAACATTCATAGATTTAGCATTTCTCCTGTATGCAAGCCATACTTTAAAATGTACATAATTATTTTCATCTTTTAATGATATTATCATTGGAAATCTAATTTTTAGGAACAAGACCAGCATCTTATAAGAGTCATAGTGCAGGAAATAAGATATGATACTTGATAAATGTTTGACAATTAAAAATAAATTGAAATGCATGTTAAGAAAAAATTGTATAGACTGTATTCCAAAGATATATATACATGAATATTATGAATAAACCCAAAATGAATCCTTAAATGCTATATCACACTGTCATATAAGCAAACTTTTTTTTTTTTTTCTTAAGAGGGGAAAAATATCCTCCTAAAATGACTGATAGTTGAGTAGGATTTATAAGACAAATATATAAACACCTCTGTTTGACTAGTGTTTTGATTTGTAATCATAATTTCATTTTGATATATAAAACAAATTTTGCAAAATTATTAGAGAATACGATATACAAATTATCTATATTGGACTAATCATGACAGAATGGAAAAAAGAATCTGTTAGGTGTTTAGTCCTTTGAAAGTACTTCAGATTAAATATTTTTATCAATGGGATTATATATAGAGGTAGTGATGGCCCTAAGGTTACTGGCACCCTGGGCAAACAGAAAAAATTTTCATGAGGAGAAAAACTGAAAATATAGAATAATGAGTTTATTACAATATACAACTTAAATACAAGCTACAGAAAACATTATCCCCTCCTAAAACATTTCTTTTCTAGCCTTTAGATTTGCAAGTCTTTTCATGGCACTTTCTATGCTTATCTTCTTTACAAGATCATTTTCTATTGACAAAATAGCCAAAGAATTTAATCTGTCTTGAATCATAGACGACTGCAAGTATGTTTTTATGAGCTTTAGTTTTGGAAGATTCCAAACACGTAGCAGTGTGCCCCCAGCAGTGATTGTGCTTTGAGTGACTGCCCGAGTTGCCATTACCTTGAGCCAGCCCTGTATAGAGGGTACAAAATTAAATATAGCAAATGTTGGTTATAATTCTACATGGCTGAACTTAAAATTTAATTGTTGACACCTAAATGCGCAAACTAGATGTCATGTTTTAATATGGATGCACAGACTAGATGATATCATTCAGGCTTCTACCACTTTTGTTTGTTTTTTAATTGCTATTATTTTTTTAATATTCTACATTATAGTAACTAATTTTGGTTTGATGTTGTATGATCTTGAATGTATATTTATTGTAGAAGACTCAAAAATTAATGAACTTTCTATACATTTTTGTTTTAATAAACTACTTTCTCTTTTACTTAAAACTGCCTTTTCCAAGTCAGCATTATGGTTATACTTATGATGAATAACTAATGCATTGTGTACTGTTTTGTAACTGATGCCTTTTGTGTTCACATATTCTTTTATTTAAATTTACCCATCTGGTTCATACTCCTCCTTTCATAAGAAATACATCAGTAAAACTTGTAGGAATTTAAATAAACAAATACATGAACACAAAAGGGGTTGTTCACAAGACAATATACTCAATACTTAGGTCATTCATTGTAATAGGTCTGACTAATTTTGATTTGAAGCATGTAGTTTTGATTAAGAGAAAAATTCATCAGGCAAAAATTTAAAGAAAGTGCACTGACTTCCAAGTCTTCTATGGTAAATTTACATCCAGGATATTGCATCATATCACCTTTACTATCAAAATTACTGCTATATGGGATATTTACAAAAAATAGCAATTTGAAAGCAGAATGTAGGTTGTGCATTTAGTCACATTTATAATTCAATTATTCACAGAAGGTATGTTTATTTTATTTTTAAATATCCATTATCAAATTAGTCTTATATGACAGGCAATATGGTTATTTGGATGAAAGGGTAAAATTAAGAGCAGAAAAAATATTGCTAGTAATGCTTATAAATTTGGGCAAATTGCTATGTTGTATATTAATTCTAATGTTAAGAGAGATTATCTTGTCTGTTATAATCTTGAGTTTTATTTATATAATTTGTATAATCTTAAAATTTTTGTTTTTAGATATTTTTTCATAAAAAAAACTACAATTTGAGTTTTATTGTTTTTCAAACTTGTCTTGTGGAAATGCTTTTCTTTTTTCTTTTTTTTTTTTTTTTGTTAACAAAATTTTTCTAATTTTTCACTTCTCAGTGAGAAAATGGCATTCTTTACTGTTGACAACACAACTGTTCCCGTTATTCCAAGTGATACTACGGATGACAGATTTGAAGAATTTCTTAATGATGAACGGACTGGCGAGGAAGTGTGAACTGAAGTTCAGGGAACTGCTTACTTAAATTTTATATATATATATATATATATATATATATATATATATATATATATATATATATATATATATATATATATATATATTGTTTATTTTTATTTTTTTATGTAAAGAGTAATGTTAAAAAGAAAATTCAAATTTGCTTAGAAAAAATGTCTTGCTCCCCTCCACTTGATTATAAAGGCGATTATAAGAAAATTTTTTATATAGAAAATTATAGGAATTAATGGTGTTACAAAAGCCTTTTCTCTCCCTCTTACAAAAAAAAAAAAAAAAAAAAAAATTATAAAGTTAGAAATGCATTTTTAGTAATTCAATACAGAGATGATAATTCAATTAAAATTTTTATCTTGAAAAAATATAAATTTTTAGTTTTGGCAAAGTATATTTTGAAAAAAAAAAAAAAAAAATGAAATGGTAGCAGTAAACGAACAGTTCATAAAAACAGAATTAATGTCATTTTATTTTTTTGGCTGTGTTTGAAATTTTTGGGATTTTGAATTTGAAATGACAATAAGTGGTTGGCCTTTTCTGTTTTTATTAAATCCTCATCTTTTTCCAGTTGTATCTTTTATGCATATTTTCACAAACATGACAGATTAGGGGAGATTTTTTTCCCTTTATTTTTAAGCCATCTTAACTCTACCCCATCTGATGTAAATGAAAATGTTGAAAAGGTGGGTTAATTGGCGGGGGGGGGGGGAATAATCTGGACTTTACCAATTTTTTGTTCACTCTTTTTTACCACCTTAAAAAAAAATGAAAAATTATATTTTGTGTATACAAACAAAAACAAAAAAAAAATGTTAATATTGTGGTTATAGGAATGAGTGAAGTTAAGTATTTGTGAATGAATGGCTTGATATTAGGTGATAATTGAAATTTTTAGAGGGAGGTGAAGTCCCCAACATCTCCTTCCCTTGAAAAAGTGTGGTATTGTCAATGTTAGTTCAAATTTGTGATGGAATAGCTGAGTATTTATATAAACTGTTCATAATAATGTAGTGATGTTATATTTTTCTTTTTCTCCACAACATAATTTGAATTCTGTATACAGTTATACAGAAGTATTTTCTTAGTTCTTTTATTTGATACTTGTCTGTATTTACAGAATGTTACAAAAATTCCTTACAAAACACTAAAATTCACTCTTTGCACACACACACACACATATATATATATATATATATATATATATATAAATTACTAGCCTTTTCCCAGAATCCCCTCTTGTATAAAATCAAACTACTTTTGTGTATGTATCACTTCCTACAAGTAAACTGAAATACTTATATTAAGTTTGCATTTAAGGGAAAAAAACAAAAATACTTATATATATATATATATATATATATATATATATATATGCAGTCAAATCACACTTAAACACATTTTATATTGCATACTTATACCGCAAATGTTTCTCTGTGTGTGTGTGTGTGTGTGTGTGTAAATATAAACTGCATATTGACAATATGCAATACAGCATATTTTATATATAATTCTGCATATTTGAGAAATTGTAAAGAATTTTCTTATTTTTTTAGATATACTCCAACCATTCAGTTAATTCTGATCACTTCTGTCACTGTGCTTCAAGATTAAAACTAAAAACTTAAAAATTAAAAAAAAAAAAAAAATTAAATGAAAATATTAATATAAAAAAAACAAAATTATAAAATGAAAAAAAAATTTTTTTAAACTTATAAAAATTGCCCGAATCTTGTAAGAGTGATCTGATATAGTGGGTGTGTGTATGTCAGCTGAAGGAACAGCCCTCCCCCATTTTTTTTTTAATTTGTTAGGATAAAATGTTGAGTGATTTATAAGAGACCAGGTCTGAAAATTCATTTTTAGCTTTTCTTTGAACATTGTTACTATTGAACAGGCAAGCTTATATTAAATTCCAGTGTACTGTGTTATTTCTACTACTTTATATGCACAATCTACTGTGCTCTGATATACCATAATATCTTTCTATTTTAAGTTATTCTCATACCTCAGCATAAGAATCTTAATTTTTTTTTTCTTGAGATATATATATATAATATATATATATATATATATATATATATATATATAAAATACTTTCATAGTAAATAATCATACACTTTACATATGAATGTATACAAAAATGTAATTACAGTGGAACCTTGGGTCATGGACACCTCATCATGAACAAATCAGTTCACAAATAAATTTTCTGATCAAAAAAAATTCTTGGGTGATGAACAGTGTCTCAAGTGATAAACATACAAACTGGTGAAATTTATACAAAATGGGGTGAGGTGCAAATTTTGGGGGAACAATATCACCCTGATAAAGCAATAGCAAGTTGCAGTATAAGCATTTTCAATGACAATGCCCATGTCTCACTTTAAAATGTAGACAAAAAACAAATTGGTCAAATCTTTAGTGAGGCAGAACCCCAGTGTGTCTCGAACAGTCAAGAGATGCTAAGAGATTGAGAAGAAACTCCAGAAAGACAATGACCTGATGTTTTTATGGACTGGGACCCATCTTCCAAGCAATAACATCTCTCCCCTGCCTCACCACCTTCCACTTATGCCATCAACTATCCCCCATACAGGTACAGTAAAATTAACTTGTTTTTGTCTATATTTTATCTATCTTTTTTTTTTCTTTTTTTTAAATAAACATATCTAGTTTCTGTTAATTTTGTCAACTAAAAAATAACAATATTGTTAGCTTCCATATTGTCTTGTATGTAAAAGTGGAAGACTATCTTAATCAAGCAGTCAAATATAAGGAATATTTTTGAAAATCAATTTTCATTTTATTTATTTTTTTCTGTTAAATTTAATAATTTTCATTGGTTTTGTATATGAATTTGTATACAGCTCTGTTGTAAAAATTTAAATAAGCAATCATCTGGGATACAGAAATAGATTACTCTATATACTTGTGTATCATGTAACCTTTGAAGACCTAATTTTTAATCTAATTTGACTACAGTAAATGGATATATAGTTTGGTCAACAGCATAGTTATGCTAGCAGTATATACACTAATTTTATATATTGCTTATGACATGACCCTCCCCTTAAAATTAGCTTCAAAATTAGGTCTTCAAAAGTAACATGATATATGAGTATATATAATAATCCATTTTACATTGATATCTATGGGGAAAATAGTTTCAGTTTACAAACAGTTCAAGTCATGAATGGCCTTTAAGAACAAATTAAATCTGTGAATCGAGGTTCCACTGTGTACTTTCCTATACACTTTTTTTTTTTTTTTTTTTTTTATGTATTCAATTGTATGTATTCCTAACATACATTATTATAAATATTGTATATCTTGTATATTGTACAATTATATTTTTTTGTATATTATCAGAACAGTACCTGACTTGCAGTTGGACAAGTTGCATGCATCTGTCAACATCCAACAAGATTACAAATCTTAATCTTAAAATATCATCTTAATTTTCTATAATATTGTTTTAACATAAGGATTATTTTGTATTTTAATGTGCTATTATAATTATCCTATAATCTGGAAATCTTACTTTAGTCATTTCTAGAGTGGAACAGTATAGAAAACTCTTAATAATGAAGCCAGTGAAAACTTTTTTTTTTTTTTTTTTAAATTAATTTATAGCAGAAATGTTAATGTGAGAAGTCTTGGTCTATTTTAGAGTTGAAAATTCATTAATTAACTGAAATATTTTTCATATCTCTCATCCTTTCTCAATTTAAATTTCCTTTGATTTTTAGTTGAGCTAAACTCTCATATCTACATTGAATATTTAACCTGGGTTTTAAAATTTGATGTTATACTACTTGATTGGAAAGGTGGTTGTAGAATTGGTTTGCCAGATGTCCACTCGCATTGTGTTAACCCTCAAGGCCTGCCAGCAATTACTCTTTCAAGATATCTAATGATTGAACAGCACTGAGTGACAATTTTTTTTTTTTTTAATGTATCTATGTTATATTAGATAACCTTTACTGGCCAGTAATTTTTTTAAAAACTTGAATCATTGTTTCTATTCTTTTAAATGATTTCTCTTCAGCTAAACTGCAACAGTTATTTTCTAATTCTCATTAAAAGACACTAATTTAGCCTAATACTTAAAACTGAAATCATTTTTTTAAAACCATTGCAATTAATGTCTTTATGATGGTGGTAAGATTAGGAAGCTGATCTTTTCTTTATTTAACCAGATTGTTTGGGTATAGGTTTTGCATTTTTATGTTTATGCATTTTTTAAAATATAGAAACTTTTCTAAGTCAAAATATTCTTATTTGAGAGTATAATCCTGTCAAATAATACCCAAATCCTTTTGAGACAATGCAAATATCTGGTTGGAAGGAAAGTTCTTGTGAATTTGAAATAAATCTACCATTTATCCATGCATTGAACATTGCTGTTATATCAGTTGAGATTCTCAATGAAATCCAAAGAAGGATCTGTAATGTTATCAGTCCTGACCTGGCATCTTGACTTCAATCACTTTCCTCACTGCTGTAACATGGCTTCTCTCTGCCTTTTCTATAAATATTTTCATAGTTGTTCTGAGCTTTCCTTTTGGGACCTTGACTGCATGATTGTAAGCATACTACTAGAAGGATGACTGTCTCATGTTGGAATAGCTAGATGTAACCATAATTTCTATTCTGATATTAAAAATCAAATCAAATTTATATAAAAACTGAGAACTTTATTCCCAACAAGATTAAAGACATTGTACTTTCACCAACATTACAGATTCAATGTCCATGTTTAACTGTCATAAATCAGTATTAAACATGTTTAAACTTTCATCTTGATGTTAGTGGTCAACATGGAGTTGTCAAACTCTAATTGCTAAATGGATTATTGTTGTTATTATTGCTTTATCAATCTCCGTGTTCTGTTCAGCATCCAAGGAAAATATATTGCAGATCATAGAACTGAGAGAGGTGATTCCTCCATCACCTGGAGGGTATAGTTTAGGATACTGATGTTCTTTTTGACCCATGATGTTAACTTTAAGATGAGACTAAACTTACTGCATTACACATACAAAGCAATGTTGAGTTATAGATCTTTTCAGTTGCTCAATCAGAGCAGTGTCATTCACAGATATCAACTTTCTAATCAGTAATTTCTGCAACTTGGTGTTTGTCCAGAGACACACCCTCCATTGCTTGAGTGGGGAATATATGCCAGCTTGTTGGTTATTGGTGGGTTTATTCTTATTATTATTATTATTATTATTATTATTCTTATTATTATTCTTCTTCTTATTCTTATTCTTCTTATTCTTCTTAATCTTCTTATTCTTATTCTTCTCATTCTTATTCTTCTCATTCTTATTCTTCTCATTCTTATTCTTCTCATTCTTATTCTTCTCATTCTTCTTATTCTTCTCATTCTTCTTATTCTTCTCATTCTTCTTATTCTTCTCATTCTTCTTATTCTTCTCATTCTTCTTATTCTTCTCATTCTTCTCATTCTTCTTATTCTTCTCATTCTTCTTATTCTTCTCATTCTTCTTATTCTTCTCATTCTTCTTATTCTTCTCATTCTTCTTATTCTTCTCATTCTTCTTATTCTTCTCATTCTTCTTCTTTTTATTCTTCTCATTCTTCTTCTTCTTATTCTTCTCATTCTTCTTCTTCTTATTCTTCTCATTCTTCTTCTTCTTATTCTTCTCATTCTTCTTCTTCTCATTCTTATTCTTCTTATTATTCTTATTCTTCTCATTCTTATTCTTCTTATTATTCTTATTATTCTTATTCTTCTCATTCTTATTCTTCTTATTATTCTTATTCTTAATAATAATAATACTGGATGATACTTTGCATATTCCCATTAAGGATTGTGATCATTCTCATGAGCTTGGAAAGATATCCAATCTTCAGTAGCTGCTGACAAAGTTAAAACCCTTGGTTAGATCAATGTTGATGTACTGTAGCCGTTCCTGCTTGTGACCATTCCATAGCTGCCTTAGTGAAAAGATGATGATTTTCCTGTTTTGAATTACCATTGTTTAGTACTGCATAATCAAAGGCTTTTCAACAATACAGAGTAGAAATATTTGATAATCATTAGTTACTGAATCTCTTGTTTCTTAAAGTGTAAGGTTATCATGGATGTCCTGAGATACTGCAGCAGAATTTTATGCAAATAATGGAAAATTGCTTTTCTTAGCAGCCTTAATGTCCCTGAGTTTACATATTTATAAAATCTAAATTAGGAGTGTAGATCTTTTATTACCAATTCTGTTTGTTCTAAAACTAGATCTGTTTGTTAAAAAAAATCTTGTCAGCTAAAAAAGCAAAAAACATGTTGTTAGCTTCCATATTGTCTTGTATGTAAATGTAGAAGAGTATCAAATATAAGCAAGCACTCAAATATAGGAAACATTGTGGAAAATTAATTTTCATTTTTCAGTTTGATATTTAGAAAATATTGCGAATCACCAAAATAAAAGTTTATGTATTTTTCATATTACCTATATTCAAAAAGTTAACAAACATAGACCTTTGTGCCCACAAAAAAAAATGAAGTGTCGAAAGGGAATTTTTTTCCCATGACACCACTTTTGTTTTAACTAGCTTCACTCTTCAGCAATGTTTTTTAAAAAGTGATGATTAGCATTGTAATAAAAGCTAAACATATGATGAAAGTGAATTTAAGTGAATTTTTGTTCTTGAAAATTTTTAACAAAATTATTAAACACTATTTATTTATTAAATTGTTCATTTACAAGAATAATTATATATTTACAACATTCTAAAAACTTACAATTAAAACTAAAGCAATATTTAACATTTACTAATTCATAAAGAAATATAAAAAAATTTTATTCATAAATTTATAAACAGTTACTAAATTATTAAAATATGTCAGCCAACTATAAGTAAATCCTTATTATTTACCATTTTATAAAGTTCAAATCAATTGGCAATTAGTCAATGTTTTGTTAACCATTCCAATAAATAATATAAATAGTGTAAAACAATCTAATAAATATGTGTTTATTGATTTTGTTGTAAATTCTTAAGAACAAAGAAAATGTATAAATTCATTTTCATGTTTAGGTTTTATTACAATTCTAATCATCACTCTTTAAAACGAACATTGCTGAAGAGTGAAGGTAGTTAAAATAATAGTGGTGTCAATGAAAAAATGTCCTTTTGACTCTTTTTTTTTTCTTTCTTTTTGGGGGGGGGGCATAAAGGTCCATGTTTGCCAAAAAAAATTTTTACATTATGTATATAAACATACAGAATCCAAGTGGACACATGATTGAGAAGTTAGAATGTTAGCATTCTGACTATGAGATTAGAATCTCACCCTGGTCAATTTACCATGGAAGTGACTTTTTGATAATATTGGCCTGTGGAGGTGACCCACATGCAGTATCATTAGGATGTACTTTTAAAACCATACCATGTAAGGGAAATTGGGTAGGCAGAACTAGTCAGAAGCTGTTGATGGTTGTGCTAGCATGAAGTCACTAGTTATTGTGACTGAGAGTTTGAGTATAAAGTTGAATAAGTTTACTTTCATACTGCTGATTTCTTAAAGATAAAATCACTATCAGAAATATTTTTTAAAAAAATTAAAAAAAAAAAAAATTAAAAAATACCCATTCTGGTTACGAAAAGTTGAAATGATTTTGAAGAAATATGAAAACTGACATTTTTTTTCATTTTTTTTTTTTTTTTAAACCTTCCTCCTTTTGCTCCTGTCATTAGAAATAAATAAATCATAGGATTTGAGTGATGTATTCTTTGAGGTGAAGGATCCATTTTGCAAAATATTATGTACTGTGGCTTTAATTTTATTTGAATTTTATTCTATTAGGTTGGTTCATAAATAATTGCCATATTTGCTTATCAACTTTATTCATCAAAACATTACAACTGGCTTCAAAAATAGAAATTATGACTCAACCTATTAATATTTATATAAACCTATTAAAATACTGAGAGAAATGATTGAACTCCCTACAGCTTAGTACTTTGTAATATTGGTCACAATCTAGTTAGTGGAGCCCAAGGAATACGTGTTGAAAGTTTCACTTGAATATAAACTTCTAATCCTGTTTTAATGGATTTAGTTACTTTTTTTGTATGAAAAGAATTAGATACTTTTAGTGTAAGATTAAAAGAAAGAAAATGTTATTCATTGACTATATATTTTATCATATAGAGTTTTTGCTCTTAGAATAAGAATGACTCTAGGTAAAATAATATTGAGGAATTTCTATATTTCTTTATTTGTGCATTATTGCTTGCTTTATATAAATTGTCTCAAATTGAGAAATTCATAAGATCTCTAAGTTTTATTATATAAAGGCATATTTCTAGAGTTGCCATCATCCTCTTTGTGTGTGTGTGTGTGTGTGTATTACGCAAACCAACTTTGTTGGTGTCACCAACAGACAACTTGCCAGAAGACCTTAGACAAGAAAAAAAAAATCCCAAACAGGTTTAAAAAAAAAAAAAAAAAAAAAAAGGCAAACACTTACTTATTCATAACAAAGGTCAACCCAAGTTGTTACTCAAGTTTCATGCTCTCATGATCTTCAGACAAATAAAATGCCTAATGTTCTGTTTATCTGAAGGTTGTGGTGAGACCATGATACTAGTAATGGCTCGGGAGATAAGGATATATATATATATATATATATATATATATATATATATATATATATGAACAAACACTAAGATGCAGTACTCAATGTAAGCTATATAAAAAAAAAAACTGAGGAAACATAAAATATAAGAAAAACAGTACTTAAATTTCACTACTGTCTATGACAGTTTCATGTGAATGTAAATATGGTTAATATTAGTCATAATCCCTCGGTGGTAAAAAAAAAAAAAAAAAAAAAATAAGTGGACATTGAAGTCAACACCCAGGAACAACGGCCTGTTTCATGTTAAACAAAATTGTCAGGCCTCTGGGTGTCAATTTCAATGCCCACTTTTATATTTACATACACTCTATCCCTGATATTGTGCACTTTAATCCATAAATGTAGCCTACCTTAAAACTATATTTTATCATATACACAAACACACACATTGCTTAAACCTATTAAGTCTAGTCTTGCATAAGAGCTAGAAATAAAATTACATACTGAAATCAATATTTATAAATACAACACTTTTTGTATAAAATGTTTGGGTTGACATTTTTGAGCAGATATTTACATTTTCTTCTCGCTTATATGCTTGTTCAATCTAATTGTTTACACTCAAATCTGAGACATAAACTTAGGCATTATTAATTAAAATTTCCAAAGGAATAACTAATATATTCAATAATACTTACAGTAATAAGGTACTATTTACACTTTTTTTATAATTTATATATAGAAATGTTTTGTCTAAGACCTTATAGGTGCACAAGTCATTTTGAAAATTTAAATCAATTCGTTTTTGTGAATATTTGGCTTTAAATTGAATTTTTTTGCTTTAAAAATGATTTCTGCTAGTTTTGTAATTGTCTCCCTTAGACATACATTTCTATTTTCAAAGACTTAAATAGAGGCAACGGTATAATTTACTTTCACTTATAAAGTGTTTAAATGTTTTATCATTAAAATATTTAATGATGATCCATAGGCTCTATCTAATAGTGTTTTGCCAGGCATTTACAACAAATATAGTTCAGTGAAAAGATAATTATCTAGTTAAAATGCCAATTAGTAATGCATCAGTTTTTTTTTCCCTAAAGAAAAAAAGTGACTCTATCAGTATTGTTTTATTCTTGTATATATTTTTCAATTTAATCATTTAGATGTCTTTATTTTCACTATAAAATATAATACAATTTTACAAATGTAGTAAATCATTAAAATTGCATTGCTATCCATGGTATAACTTTTCTTCAATTAAAAGGTCTTCCATCTTGGAAGATGATTTTTGCAGATATGCAATCAAATAATATAGCTTTTTTTTTTTTTTTTTTTAAACACACAATTGAATTTAATGCTAGTAATATTTGAATTGTTTTTTTCTAATGTGGTTGGAAATTTTTCTTTTATTTCTTCAATTATTTTAAAATCAAACTATTTGCTGATTTATCTTTTTAATTAATTTCATTTGTTAATAGTGATAGATGAATATAAAATGGAAGAATAAGTTTGCAGAGTAGAATAGAAAAAAGAATTGCAAAAAATGATTGAATGATTTCTTTCTTGTAACATTTAATTTTAGCAATCCATTTGGTTCCATTGTGTTAATGCACTGATTAAAATCTGATACGCACTGTAGACCAATCGAGTGAATGACAGCATTTTTAATCATTGCAGTGTTATAACTTAACTGTGAATGATATTAACTTTCTGCAGTTAGTAGTTGAGCTTGGCTAATTAGAATAATTTAGAAATGAGATGTTTGTCTTGAAGGCAAGCAGTTGATACAAATATAACAATTGATACTGAAGATTCTAATCTAATCACAACATCTTACCATTCAATTCTACATAGTTGCTACTGAATTTGTAATATTTATTTTTGTAAAAATTAAATCTAATTTTAACAAAATGCACATGAATATGCTGAGAAGATTTAACTTATATATAACCTCTTGTCATCTAATGACTTACCTGTTTAATGATCTCCACTACCCACCTGCCACTACTGGACTTATGGCTGGCTTTAAAATCTCAAAAAAAAAATACAATCAGTTGATATTCTACATTGTTAGAAAACTTTGTTTTCTCTTTCTTCAAAATAAAGTGAAAAAAAGAAAAAAAAAATACTTGTACTGAATTTACACTATGCAAACCAAAGTAATATATGGAACAAGAGTGGTCAAGCCGCAGCTCGTGAGCCATATACGGCTAATGGTAATATGTTGGCTGAGTTTTTTTTTTTTTTTTTTTTTTTTTTTTGTCATTGTTAATATAAAAGATAAGAAAAATTTCAAGCTTTATAATTATTTACTGGGTATGAATTATTGAGACCCCATTCGATTAAACTGTAAGTTTAATGTAAATGTGTATGTAACAAAATGTATGTGTAAATTTTGTTCATGTCTTGCAGCTCTCAAATATCTGAACTTTGTCATATGTGGCTCCTACATTAAGCAAGTTTGGCCATCCTTGGTGTAGAATATAGATCTGATTTCTGAATTTTTTTATGTTTATTATTTAGTACATTACAAACAAAAAAATAGAAAAATGGTACAAAAGTCACATTAAAGCTACAAACATTTTACACTGTATATGTTTGAAATAATAATCAGGTATTTCTCCCTTAGTGACCAGGTTATGGCTGTGATCTTGTTAAGTGATAAGTGGCTGCATTATTTTTTAATAGAACTGTAAAAGTGAGTGCCTTCTTCAAATATTACTCTACACAGATTTCTTTTCACCTGTTTTTAAAAGACTAGATGTTTGATAAATTAAATCTTCATTGATAAATTGTATATCACAAAATATGAAAATTGTACAGATATCATTAATATTGTCATTTATTAGAAGTTTTTGGGCATTGAAACTTTATACAATCTTCAGATACTTTGTGTGAAGTGATTCTTTATTTGCTAAACTGCTATGTTAATAATTTGTATAAACAAATAGCCTAGAATTTCTAATATAAGTATGCAGGTACAGGATATGTCTATATTTAGCAATATCGAAAAACAAAGTCAAAAGCTTGGACCATATTTCTTCTGAAATTAACTTAGGACAATTTCTGACAGAATTTCCTCCTTATCTGAGAAGGATTATTTGTTATTTGGAAAAGTCAAATTAATAGACACAAAATATCTGTTTTTTAATCACATTTGTCTTAAAGAACATTTGCTGTCTAAATACATTGGATTAAAGCAAATAAATCTTTTCCTAAAGATTTTGAGCTGATCCATATAGCACTCTTATTTTTTCTTCCAAAATAATTGCAGCTATGAGTTTTTCTTCTACAGCCTTTTATAACATTAAACTCAACAGAAATAGACAAATGTTGGTAGTAAATAACCACAATTATAGCAAATAGTTATTCATTCTTTGATAATAACATAGCAAATTCTGTATATTAGTAATGTTTGCAACACTCAACACTTTTTTCCCACTATGTTAATAAGTTTTTGTTGACTACATTAGAAAAGGTTAAAGCTTATGCCTTTATAACCTTCCAAATTAAAAAGTCATTATTAATTGTATACAACTTTATTACCCCCTGTATTTTCTAATATTAAATTTTTTTTTTCTTATTTACATTTCAATTTTGAGACTTTATCTATTAAGATCTTTTATTACATATTACATAACAAGCTTGGAATGTGTGTCAATATCCACTAAATTTTATGAGAAATGAGTCAAAATTGGTTTCAAGTGGAAGATAGTAAATATAGTCAAAATAGTATTTAGTGAGTTTAAGATATTTCCAAGTTTGACTTAGTCTGGTAGAGGACCAAAATAAAATCGTATAGTTGTACTGACAATAACTTGTACAAGTAGATTGTTAACTAAAGTGTGTGTGTGTGTGTTTTGTCTCTCTCTCTTCTTTTTTATGGTAATCTTTATAAATAGTTAATGACTTTTATTAGGTGTCATGCTTTCTTCACTTATAAAAGAGTATCTTTAAAAACATCAGAAATTTTGAATGAATAAAATATTTAACTGTTGCTTGAAGTTAGATTTTTTTTCTTTTTTTTTTTTCAATTTGCTGTATACCCAACATGCTAACCTATTGAAGCAAATTTCAGCCCCATCAAAATTAGCAACAACAACTTTTATCCTTTACTAATTTTATCTTTATGTAATATTAGGTTGGACAGGTTGTGATTGGGGTTTATCCTTGTCTTATTGTGAAAAGTGCCTAAACTATAATTATTGATAGATAATTTACTCTTGCAACTGTTAATAATTGCAATACTGAATTATCTTAAGTAAAATTTATTCATTTTAGACTGAATTCTCAATAACCCATATTTTAAGTCTCAGCAGCTTAAATTTACCTTACAGAAATTTTTTTTTTTTTGTGGAAAATTAAAGAAAATCAGAAATTCACTAGATTTGATACTATAAAACAATTTAATAAAATGATTTAAATACAGGGCGAGACAAAAGTAATACACTTTTTCATTTATTAATTTTTATTGAACAAAAATAAACTACAGTAGTTTAAGAAAATGTCTAAGTATTGTCACTTGATTTATGATTAACAAACTATTTAACATGTTCAAAATTCTCCCCTTCATGTTCAGTACAATGCCAAACCCTATCAGCAACATTTCTACAAGCCATTTGACATATGTCTACATTAATTTCAGAAAATTTATCAGAAATTGTTTTAATTCAGGCATTGTTTTCAGTTTGAGTTTGTAAACAAGATCTTTCAGTAAAGACTGAAAAAAGAAAAAAAAAGAAAAAAGTATGGTGGTATTAGGTCTGGTGATTGTGATGGCCTCTCAATTGCTCCATGTCATCCTATCTACCTCATCTTGAAAAAAAAGTGGAGATAATGAGACAAAGTGGAAAAGCTTTTAAACAATGCATTTTGCCAATGTGCCGTGTGTTAGGTTGAGCTTCTTCAAATTAGAATGAAGGACAAAACTAAGGAAAATGTGTGTGTGTGTTTTCTACCTAAACTTCAAGGAATTTGAGTAAGAACAAACTGACTTAGTTTCTGCTATTATACTGATAATGGTCAGTGACAAAAGTCAATAGTACATTCAATTTGTATGCACTGTTCAAATTCTCAAACATTGTTTAACACTATATATATATATATATATATATATATATATATATATATATATATGTAATGTGTGTATTTGGGACAGGAACTTTCATTTTATACAAATATCATTAAAAACCAATGAAAGGTCTTTGAGGATTTTTTTCTACATTTCTAACCATTTTCCTAGTTTTTTTTTAAATATAAATATAAATTTTCTAATGTCTAATCACTTTGGACTTGAAATATTAGGATTACACATAAAAAACCGAACCATCACATCAATAAAATGTTAACAAATTTAGGAAAAAATACTAATGTTTCATAAATAATAATATTAATAATAAACAATACTATAACGTGAACTGTATTTGAAAATGATTTAAAATAATGGGAACTCAGAAACTGAAAAAAAAAAGTTTTCATAATTACTTCTGAAAGCCAAAAGTACTCAGACATTGGACAGTTTGTATTTAAATATACAGGAAACGAGGACGGTTTAAATATGGAAAAAAATCCTTAAATAACTTTTGTTGGTCTTTAAACAAAACTTGTGTGTATGCATGTATGTGTAAGTGTTATAGGTTTTAAAACTTTGTCCAATTTAAAGAGCCATATCCATTCATAGTATATCTATGTCTTCTGCCATCTTGTGATGGTCATACTCAATAATGAGATGGCAGCCATCAGTATAAGTTCAAATGACTTCTGATTTGATGTTTAGCTGACATGGTTGCATTTGTCAGTATAAGATATATACACAGTCTACTTATAAATCCACAAATATCTTAAATCTGACTAATATATTATTTTTTACATGATTCTTTGAAAGTGATATATGTACATATTTTTTAATTTCTGATGTTCAGATAAAGTAAATAATATTCTTTATTAGAATAAAAATATTATTTATCTTTAACAGTAAGATGTATAAGTTTTAAAGCATTTTTATTCTGGCTTCTATATTAGGACTATCTAAAATCTTGCTATAGTGTAAGTCACGTCTTAATTTTGAATATTAGGGTTAAAAAATTTATTCATATCTTTAGTCTTTATATAAAATTATTATAAATTATACATCTATATAGTGACATATTTGGATGGATTTCCTTTCTGCTTTTAAATGAAGATATATATAGCATTTTTTTTAAATATCAGTAGGTTAATTCACGTGTATTTGTCTGTGAACACGCACACATTCACTCTAATTCATTATGTTTAATGTATTTTGTTCAAAAGTTTGGAGTTAATTTTTTTTTTTTTTTTTTTTTTTTTTTTACTTCCCATATTTTGGTTGATCCATTTTTTAGGTGCAATACTCTTGATTTCTGATTATTTTTTTCTGTGTAAACGATTGTACCAATATGAAAAAAAATCCTGAGGGCAGTTCACCCGAAGAAAGCTGTAGAATGAATTGCTCAAGATTTTCTACAAATAACAAATTTCACACACAGCAGTTCAATTGTCCAAAACTTTTTGAATGATAATGACTTTTTTTCAAAAGGATACACAAAGTGGGGGTACTAAAAACATCTCAGTCTGACCAAGAAGTTTTCAGCACCCCTTTTCTTTATTTTTCCCTTGTGGCTTGGACCATGAAATAGGATTTATGATAAAAGGTCATACTCTTTTCTAAAGTGGGGGTGGAATTTGATCTTTCCTAGTTAGATTTTCTAAAATTTAGCTTCTTTTAGAGGACTACCTATTATATAAGCAAGAGTGTATGTATGTATGTGTGTGTAATATATATATATATATATATATATATATATATATATATTAAACATGGCTGAATGTATATATTTCTACCAAGGAGATTATGAATTCATTGTAAAAACATTTTCTTTCCTGTCCACTTCTGAAAACCTTTGGAAAAATAAGCTAGAGAAAAATTAGTCTATATCTTTCAATCTCTATATACTTTGTCTGACTTCATTTATTGATTTTCATTATTTCTAATCAACAGTACAAAATTATTACATTTGAGAAAAAAAAAACAGGTACATAAAAATCTCTACCCACCTTGAAAAATAAATTAAAACCAAAAATGCTCTCCAATGATTAATTGGACTTGTATATAAAATTTTGGTCTGCTTTGTTTGGAACATTAAAAATGATGTATGGATGGATAAGACAGTCTAAGTAGCCTTTATACATTTTTCCTTTTTGCTTTGCAACAAAACTTAAAAATCAAAAATTCAAAATTTGTTTCATTTGTCTAGAATCCCTATTCTAGAATTTAACTGGATATGCAAAAGCATGTGTGCTAATTGTATATCTTGCTTTCATCAATATGTAGATATGTTTTATGGTAAAACAGATTTGAGGACAGAAGAACTAGGTTTAACATGTGAGTAGGAAAAATTTTTTTTATTATTTTTTTTTTTTATTATTACTAAAGGGATGGGAGAATTTTAAAGACTTTTCCTTTTTGGACCTGGGTTGTTCCTTTTTGTTTACCTATGGGAAGAAATAAAATAGTTATTATATATGAAAGTTCAATTTGATAACTTTTTTTTCTTTTTTTTAATATAAGGAAAAAAAAAAACTATTATAAATAAAATTTTGCTGCATGTATATATCACTTACATATTTAGGACAAAGAAACTGATATTCTACCAGAGGCTTAATGTTAAAATAATTTCATATATTTTTTAATTCCTCCCTAATTAAGACTTTTAGCATTTTTAAGATATTTAGCTGAAATATATAATTGGTCATTAAAAAAAATATTTTAGTACAATTAAATGGCAACTGCAAACTAAACTAAGAAATGTTGCTCATATGCTAAACATTTAAGGAAAAAGGCTGTTGGACTATAATAATCAAAATGACTTTGTCACAATGGGTATAAAATGTTATTTATTTAATTCATTTTTTTATTTTATGTACCCCCCCCCCATTTTTTAATTTTAAAAAAAGAAAAAGCAACACCATTAAAATTAAAGAGGTTTTATTGTGCCTTCAGTGCCTCATGTATGTATTCACTGATACAGGGGATTTTTAACACTGTAATTCTGTCTGTCTCTCTTTCTATCTCTCTCTATCTCTCTCTGCAGTATTTTTCATTGAATTATTTTGTAATCAAAATCCTCTTTGAAATCAATGTATATATTTGTGCCATATAAACAGTGTATTAACTATATATTCTGTGTTTGGACTTGTGTTTTGCATGTGTGAAGTTTTTGTTTTTGGCATGTTTTTTCTTAGATAGCAACAGGATTGACCAGTTCAGTGGTTGGCATCAAGTTGCTTTATTCAAGATTCAAAGAACATATTTTTATTGTAAAAATGAAGTTAAAATAGTTTGGTCTTTTTTATAATAAAAAAATAAATGTATGTCTAATCTATGACTTGTTTAAATGTATACCTTTTCATGAGGCAATATTTTTAACAATAACTTTTATCAACATTTGGGTATGAGTTCTTTCAAACGAATAAGTTTATTTTACATATAAAATGAAAACATGGCATGTCTAGTCGTTTGATTTCTAACTAAAATTAAAATTTCTGACCCCAAAAAACTTAAAGGTTTCAAAGTTAATACAAAGAACATTTAAATTAATGGCTGTATTTTTTTATTTGTATATATTTTTTTATTAGAGGTTTTCATTTAAAAGATTACAAAGTTAAGCTGCAGGTAGTGTAACGGTTAATGATTTTGAAAGAAATTAGTAAGCAGAGTTCAAATTTAGGTCAGTTTCATTGTGTTTGCTTTTGCACAAAATAATTGAGGTGGGTATGAATTTATCTCCCCTTCCTTACAACTATGGATTAAATAACAAGGATGTGTTCTCTTGCCTTGAGATGCAATGCTTTTAGAAGGAAAACTCCCAATTTAAAACTAGCCTGCAGACTGTTGGGCTCTGTCAGCCTATGTTACAGGATTTGACATGATTTATATTAAGTTAGGTAAATGCTCACAAACTATTCCTTATGTTAAAATTTAGTGAAGAGGCAATTCCTAAATACATTTTTCAATTAGAAAAAAAGAAAAATTTAGAGATTTGTTTGATAGTTAAGTGAAAACTCATTGCTTTTGCCACTAGTATTTAAGTTGAGGGCTTTAGGGTATATAAATGTTAGTTGAATGATATCACTAACTTTAGTCCAAATCAAATAAGTTGTTGGTGATATAATAGAAGATAGGTCAATTGGATACTGATATCTTCAAAGCAAATTAGTACTGTCCAGTCTGTGTCAACAGTTCATCATAGTTGCATGCACACTTTCATTTTTAGATAATACCAAAATACCTGATATTCACTACATGAAGAATCAGTTCTAGAAACAATTATTATACAAAACAACCCACATTAAATAAAATAACTTTTACCACAGGAGATTGTATATTAAATATTTTATACATGCTTCAAGATACTAACAAAATAATAACAATGTAATGTATTAGATACATTTTCTGGTTCAGGCTTTCTTTGTGTAACTTTTTTTGGACTAAATTTAAATATCAGAACTTAAAAAAAAACATTGCCAAAATGTTGTCAATATAATCTTGTATACAACACTGACAATACCCACTTTTGGATAATGACTGAGATGGTTAAAAAATATTTGAACAAAAGCCCAATTTCAGGTAGTTTATCCACAACTGATGTAGAAAATCTTATTTCAAAATTGGGAAAAAATGAAAGATTAAAGTGAGAAAACTTGTCTGGATTAATTTTTTACTTCTTAAATATACCTTATATATAGTTTGGTTAAAGATCAGTTATGGTTCTATATCTATATATATATATATATATATATATATATAATCTATATATCTATATATAATACACACACACAAAAATTATAACGTTTGTTATAAATTTTGAAGTAATATTTGTTCTACTCTTTGAGTACTCTTTTAAGAATAGTGTTTTTGCTTATTGGAATTTTATTCCATCTAAACCAATCCTATACTTGTGTGTGTGTGTGTGTATATACACACACACAATCAAAATATTTGTAAAAGCCTTCACTTGTGAGTCTAGAAGAGCCTGCCAAATTAATGCACTTAATGACATAATAAAATTTGAGAACAAATAAACAAAAACCAAGTAAAAAAGGAAAGATAGATGCAAAGACATGCAGTTATAGAAAGTTCTCAATATCCATATCATCTAACAGCAAACTGCTAACCACTGGCGTTGAAAAAACTTGGTTCAAATTGCTACTCAAGTTTTATGCAAAAAGGATCATGAGGCAATCGGTTGTGTGTGTGTGTGTATATTAATTAATGTATGTGTGAATGATGTAATTATATATGAAGAAATAGAGCATTTAGTTTCAGTATATTGCTATTCTTCATAATTAGATTTTTAATTTTTTTATATATAATGAGTTTTCCTTTATCAACTAGAGCTAATTTCCTCTTTCATGCTTGTCGCATGATCTATTGTTGTCTTGGACAACATAACTTAAAGCGATTAAAAACTAATATTTTAATTATTTTCTCCTTGCACCAATATTTTTATTTACCTTGTTGCTTTTTGTCCCACTCTTGTAGGCCAGATATGCTCTAGTTATTCAGTTGAATATTGTGAACTAGGAATAAATATAGTACCTCTGAAATTAACTTTATCTTCTATCTTTCAGAGGTAATGGGGATAAAGCTTTTATTTGTTGACTGAATAGCAACTTTTTCGTTAAGAATATATTTTTTTTAATTCCTCTATAGTTACACTTTTGGTATTTTCATCCAAAATTTTATGTTGCTACTGAACCCTGACTTGAGGAACTTTATTTATTTGTCAGGGAATTTAGGCTTGGCTCAGGGAATTTAGGCTTCGCTGCTTATAAACTACAAACTTTATTTACAAAAGAATAATTTAAGAAATTATTAACATCTATTACTAAGTGGTCTGTGAAAACTGTATAGGGCACAATGGCTATAGAAGGTATGGCAATTGAAATTAGAACTGGTTTTATAGCCTTGCCTCTTTTTTTTTCTGCTTGATTTGATGTGAAAAAAATTATGAAGCTTTAAGGTGAAGATTGTGTGGGTGTTACTATTCAGTCTTTAAACCTCCAGTTTACTTGCTCTGACTCAGAAATGCGGGATAAGTAGTAAGGTCTCTGTGCTGTGGGTCTTTAGTTAGTATTTCCATCTCAATTCAAAGCCTGAATCCCAAAACTTCTCCATTTTGTGTGATATCGCATTTTAATTTTTTTTTAAATATTCAAGTTTTTATTTATTTTTCATTATAAAACTTATCTTTACTAACTTGTTCTAGTAAAACATTTATCCTCTTAGTGTTTTTTTGTTACCCTCATTCAATCATTCCTAAATTGAAAAGTTTCAAATGCAAAATCTGTCATAGCTGAAGTATTTTCAAAAGTATTTTTATTTCTGACAAAATACTTGAGTGTATTTAAAATATTAAACATAAAATTTAAGTGGAGTAATCTGAATATCCATGGATTTGAGGCTCCTCATTCTCCCACCTTCCACAAAAAAAAAAGAAAAAAAAAAGTTGACTATTGTCAGGTTTTATATCCCTAACCCTTTATTACTTATGCAATAAGAAAATGCTACCTGGAACATATCTGTGGTCATCATATTTTAATAACTTTTGGTTTTTGACTGAAAGTATAGCTTTATTTTAGTACAATGGTACAAATAAAATGCCTGGTTGGATCACTCACTTGTTGTTACTGAACAGCTAGACAAACTTGTTCAGCCCAAAGCAAGGTGACATTTATTTCAGGAAATAATACATTATTTTTTAAATTTTTCATTTTATTTATTTATTTCTTGAAAATATGGAAATCCATATTGCAAACAAGGGAGATAATATTTCTAACTTCATGTTCACTTTTTAATTTGTTTTAATAGGATTATAAAATACTTTTGTATTTTTATATAAAAAATATTTATAACACAATGTTCAAGATGATATTCAATAAAATACTGTCAATTAGACTTGTCTTTTGTTTTAAAGTGCTTGAGACTGCTATAAAATTGTTACATTATTTCATTTTACATTGATTTTTGTTATTTTATATTGTCTAGTCATATAAAAAACAACTGATACTAAGTGTATCTTTTAAGAATTTACAAGAGTAAAAGAAGTTTAATTTGAAAATAGAGGACTGTAATAAAAAGGAAGTTAGCATTATCCAATCAATTAGACATGAAAAATACATGGTTTGAATAAAAAAATGTGGAATAAAGTTATATTGATATTTTAGTTTAGTACAAAACATACTTATGTGTAGCTTGACTTCTGGCTAAGAAAATCAGTATTTAAAATCACAGGCTTTGAATACCTTAAATAATGACGTAACTATTAGCAACAATTTAAGACTTTGTTTACAACAATATGTAATAAGATATTCAGACAGGTAGATTTACCAAATATAAGAGAGAAGGATCACAACTGGAAAAACTTTTAAAGATAGTAATTTCTACTAAAATTACTATTCAGGTATGTTATAATTGTATTTGTAATAAAGTATTCCAAATCAAAATATATTAATATGATAAAGCAGTCATAAGATTAGCCCAAATATATTTTTAAAAGGGTGTACGTGTACTATTTACATTGTTTGGACTGTTGTCCTCAACTTTATTGCGAAATTCATGCCATTTTGGCTGCTATATGCTTTCTCCCATCTTCAGGTGATATACATTGAAATTTCGAACTGAACCCTTTAATTAGTCCATGCGGGGTAGATTGTTCTAATTCCATGTACCATGCCTTTTTGGGGTATCTCAGTTTCAGTTAATTCTCTTTAGTATCTGAACTCTGCAAGTTTTTTCCCCTCTGCTGTGAGCTCACAATTCTCAGGGTCAAGTTACTTTTTGGATCAATCACTTTTATCTACAAGGCCATATGTCCTTTGGATGAAACATGAATATGACAATAGTCCAAACAAAGTAAATAGTCAATAGTTACAATACATCTCAAAAATATAAACAATGTGTATATCTCTATATCAGTTTGCCTTTATATATATATATATATCTCAAACTTAGTATAAGGAAAAATGAGAAAATTGGTGATCAATTGCTGAAACCTCCCAATGAGGACATAGATGAATATTTCTGTAACTGTTCTATCAAAAAATAACGAATACTATTTTTATTAATCCTATATATATATATATATATATATATATATATACACACACACACAGATGATCAAATTGCTGCCATTTTATATTTTTAATTTTGCACATTTGTTTTGATTTTGTCAACTGCACAGTATAGTAAGGTCAGTTGGGCACCATCTGTAAGAAAAAGTACCATGATGCAATTCCCTCTGCCAGAAATTTAAAAACACCATGTTGTACTGCCTAGAATTCATGCTGGAAACTCCAATACGAACATTTCAATAGTGATGGGTGTCAGTGCAGAGAATTTGGAAAGAGTTGGATGATTCTAATGGTGATTATGAAGGTATAGCAGCTCAGCAAACTCACTCTGATTGTTCTAATAAGAAAAAAAAAACTCAAATTTGTTGGTGATATCCACTGAAAACAATCCCAAGTCAATTGGGTCCATAGCCAGTGGGTGTAGTGCTGCCGTCAGTCAAGAGGTTGACTGCTAGAAGACCTATGACTGCCAACAGGTCTCTGCACCATGCCACACAAGCAGGAGAACCCCGTCATGGCTGTCAGACAATTTCTGCAACTACATCTTCCCATATATCTGGCCACCTAACTCCCCAGACTGTAAGCCCCTTGATTATTATGTGTGGGGTGCAGTTGAGTGATTGACCAACAAAACTTGTAACACCAAAGATGAACTGGAGGCTGGGGTTGAAGCCAATGGCAATTTTATTGAATAAATTTACTCTTTAGTATTTTAAGATATTTTTGTGTAATTTTGGTAAATATATCTATTAAAATGAAATATCAGTATTATTTTCATTTCTTTTAACTTAGACGACAATTTATCCATCACACCCTGTGTGTGTATATATATATATATAAAAATAAAATGTGTCACACAAACATTTGGTGTTAGCTTCAGCTTCTCAACTCCAGAGTTTAAAGAACAAATGGGGAAATACTTATAACTTTAACATGTTTCGTTTTTATTTAAGCTTCATCAGAAAATGAAATATGGAGGAGAAAAGAAAATTCTGGTATTTTTATTTTTGTGTTTTTTGTTTTTCATTTGATAAGCAGACCTTGTTTATCTGAAATACAAAAATAAAAATGCCAGATTTTTCTTTCCTATTCCATATTTCAATTTCTGATAAAGTTTTGCTTTTATTTACAAATGCAAAATGTTAAATTTATAAATATTTCCTATATTTTCCTTATCCTATCATTCTGCCAGATTCTAATCCATATTTGATCCAATTCACACACACACACACACATATATGAGGCAAAAGGAAGACTTATCTTAACCAATGAGTTTTGTCCTCTGATGGACTTTATTAAGGCTTTATTTTGCAACAAGTATTTATAAACAAAATTAAAAATGTTAGGTTTTCAAAGTTTTTAAATTTAAGAATGGTTGTAAATATTCATCAGGCTAATTGAAAAATTAAAGGAAATTATGGAAGATGCTAAGTGATATAATTTAATGCCTAATAAACAAAAATGAGTAAATGAACATTTTTTTTTTTTTTATAATGTAATTATTATTTTAGTTTGGGATTAATTTATGTATTATATATTTTAAATCATAGAAGGTTATGAATTTAACTGTTTTCTTTTAAGTTTTTAACATTTTTATAGTCATGCATGTTGAATTGGGAAAATACTTCTTTCAGGAATGAAGATGTTTGAAAAAAATCCAAGTCAAAGATTTATATTTTGATAAGATTCAATAGTGGCACTGTCAAGAATTTTCCGTCTAAGTAAGTTACTTTCTCTTTTAATAAGTGTGGCATTTGATAGATCAAAGTTGTGGCTGAATTTATTTCTATGTATGACTAATGGATTTGATAAATTGTAATCCTTTTTGTGTTCATAGATGTTTATCAAGTATATTGTAAGGAGCAGTAGTGAAAGTTTATTGTGTGTGTGTATGTATATATATATATATATATATATATAGGAAAAGACAAAATTTATAAGGCATTTTTAAAAGAAAAAACAAAAAAAAAAACAACTGGTTTCATCCCAGAACTAATCAAGTTTATTTTTCTGGGAATAGAAAATTTAAGAAGCGTGTTACAAAATTAAATTTAAATTAACGAATGGAATGGAAGAAAAAAAAAAAGAATTTCAAGAAACTAGAGTTCAATAATAACATTCAAATGCAGTAAGCATTCCCTCTGTTTACAAAGGGAAGGCTCACGAGATCTGATATACAAGGACTTTAGAACCTTGAGGTGAAATGTAGAGTGGGACTTAGATAAAATCAAAAAAAAAAAGAAAGAACCAAGAACATTAAACCAAGGCGAAAACAATCATCCAGTGTTCAAGTTCTAAGTACAAAGAAAAAACTTCCATGACAAGTAAAAAGACAACAACGTAAAATGCTCAATACACGAAGTAGAGCAAATAAATATATACACACATATACCTGCTTCAGAATTATTACTGTTATGGATATTTTTGGTTTTGATCAGATTCATAATAGTTTTGGATGTGATTGTAATTATTTCGATATTAATATTGGATAAATTGTTTTAGATAGTAGATGTTAAGGAGTTAGTATTATATACCTGTTTTTATCTTGTTTATTGGTGTTGATAAAACTCTATCGGAGGATGAAATGAGTTAGCTAAGTTTTTCTTTTATCTTTATTCATATTGTCATTTTACAGATATATATTTTTAGTTATATCTGAAATTTTACATACATACATACATATATGTGTGTCATATATGTAATAGTATTGTCTTTTTTTATCAAGATTAATTTTTTTTTTGTCATATATGAAATAATGCTAAAAGGAGAGCCTATAACATTAAAAACCTTGATAAACTTAGCACACACACTATCACTTACTGATAATGACTAGAAATGAATTTGGTAAAACTTGTCACTTTTACAATGTATGTAGATTTTCACACACTACATGTATGTGGGATTTAATGTTTGATTAAAGACCAATGAAAATCCTTTAAGTCATTCTTTTTATATTTCAGACCACTTTCCTGATTTTCACAGAAAGTTCAAATATAAATTGTCCAATGTCTAAGTTCTTCTGGCTTTTGTAAGTTTTATTAATATGACACTTTTCCCATCACTAGAAGAAACCATTACATATAGATAGCTAAATTTTCTATACAAATACAGTTAACATAGTAAAAAATTTTTTTTTTTTTTTTTTTTTTTGCAATATTTATCTTAAATTATTATTGCTGTTAATGGATAATAATTTTATTTCATTGTATTATAAAATGTCAAAGCATGTTTATGGTATAGGTAAATTAGTTGTAATAATTTAAATATAACACTACAATCTTTTGATGTTTCAATAAATATTAAATTGATTATTATATTTTAAACAAAAAATAAAACAGTTTTCAAATAGAACTTGCCTGAATACATTCCAATACCAGTTTGTATAATTGTACTACTGAAACCATAGTTCACTAATATAAAGAAATTATCCTTTTTTGTTTGTTTAGGTGTACAAAATATAAATAAACTCTTAAAGAAATTAATCAAATTTTTCTGTTAATTTCATTGTTGACACAGCCCTGTTCAGAAAAGTTCATGTCAAGAAAATTGGTTTGTAGATCCCATTAGTTTAGTTTTATAGTTTACTTTCATATTACATTTCAGTTGGCTTACAGCCATATCATTTTGAAACCGGTTCTTGTCTGATCACTGAAGTTAAGCAATGTTGAACCTGGTCAGTACCTAGATGGGTGACCATGTGTACCCTTGTGAAAATTATGAATCAACCTCATCTCCTCCCATCTAAGAGTTAAATACTTATATCAGAAAATCATTATTATTTCTAAAAATATTCTTAAATCCAAAAAAATGTTCCAGCTTTAAATAACCTCAAAAGGTTGATAAGCTGTAAAAAAAAATCAATCAATGAAAACCTTTCAGTCAGTATATAAAGATTGTTTTTCTACTATATTCATAATATTGTTGCATTAATTCTTGTTGGTGGCTAATTTGCAAATTAGCCAGATGGAATTTGTATTTTTTTTCCTTGCTTCTCATCAGATATTTTTTTGTGATAACTGTTGATATTTCTCAACTATTTCTGATTTTTGAATAATTTTAATTTTAAAATCCATTCCATCTCTAATTGAATATTCCATAAAGTTTTACCTATTCAATGAAAATAACACTGGAAACTTCAATTAATATTTGATTAATAAAGAAAAATGTGGGATTAAAATACATTCTTTTTCTTACATTGAAATAATATAGAAATAGAAGATATTAACATTATTTATATTCAGACTAATTTCCTCACCTTCATTGATACTATCAGTATTTTGACCATTGAGTCCTTCAGCCTAGAAAATTATAGTGTTGGTTTGTGAATTTGGTGGCATAGTAATTGTGAGTTCAATCCCTGGGCCAGGTAGAACAGACTTAGTGAAAGCCACACTAGCAAAAGCTGATAAATACTTAAAAAAAGAATAAGATAGTGTAATGAATAAAGGGTTTATTTTGAAATTTTCTAATGGTTACCCAGACCAACAGACACCTTAAGATGGCCAGAGATCATAATGCCCAAAATGTAATAAGAACAATAAAAATATGCTCATTAATCCAACTGTAGATAAGATAGATAACTTCTCATCTTAGAATTTCAAACAAAATATAGTGTAGTTTATACATAGTCCAGGTGTGGCAGAAGGGATCTAAGCAGAATAGTCATTTTTTATTTCATTATTCATATGCCAAAATTCCATGAAGATAATCATATTCAGGTTTTTTGTTTGTTTTTTATGAATCATTATTAAAGCCAGGTCAGTAACATTCTTTTTCTCTCACCATTTTTTTCAGGTTTCCTTTTTACTGAGGATGATGTGAAATAACTTGTTAATCAAATATTATGTATGAATATATTTTGGAATTTACTTTTGTTTTTATTTTGTCCGATGAACAAGAATTTTCTTTATTCCTATTTTTCAAAAGTTTTCTTTGTATATAACAACTGACATATTTCACTTGAATATCTGATATTTATTTTTTCACATCCAAATATTCACATTTTTTTAAAACATTCTTGTTTATTTTGAAATTTATTTTTGCCATCATTTGTGTTTCTAGTCGGTAAAAATTCATCAAATTCTTACTTTAATTTTCATTTCATTTGTTCTAAGTTTTGAAATATTATCAACTATGATTGTAACATTTCTGATGAAGCTTGAAATATCTGAGTATAAGGTGCTATCCTCCATCATTCTCTCTCTTATATATATGTGTGTGTGTGTGTGTGTGTGAAAGAGGTGATGATGATGTGTGTGTGTGAAAGAGGTGATGATGATGTGTGTGTGTGAAAGAGGTGATGATGATGTGTGTGTGTGAAAGAGGTGATGATGATGTGTGTGTGTGAAAGAGGTGACGATGATGTGTGTGTGTGTGTGAAAGAGGTGACGATGATGTGTATATGATCTGTATTGCTGTCTATGTGACTACTACTGTTGATAATATTGTTGATACTGCTGCTAATAATACTCGAGTTTTGTTTATTGCACTGTCAATGTTTGGAAGTTTAACAGGTTATGGGCCCAGCACACTTTCACTATATATTTTTGCTGCATGTCCAATTGAATTTTCATTATTTAATACAATAATAATGTCAATTAAATTCCTGAGTTTAATTGGTTTCTGTGATACTCACTAGGGTCATTCTGAAAAGCTTTGTAGTATTACCAGTTCGAGCTTTCAACTGTTGCCAAATAGTTGGTTAATATACACCTTGCAAATATGGTAAACTGTTATAGTATCCATTTGCAAGACAGAATATATAGTTTTAGCAGTTTCAACATAAAAAAGATCAAAGTTCTTAATACAATTACTGAAATGTATGACAAATTCTTAGTTCTTCAACAGTTGTTATATATTTGAACAATCAGGATGATGTAACTCCTCAATATAAATTACCATTTTATTTTAGTCTGAAGTGTAAAAAGTTGTAAAACTACTTGTATATATTCTACTAGGGTAAAACGTAGAAAATATATTCACCAAATCAGTGACCGAGTTAAATTGAAAAAGTTTGTTGGCGTATGCAAGAAAATCCAATGCTAAACTTAAATTTTGTATATCTCTGAATTATTGGGAGTGTTGGAATATACCATATATACTTGTGTAATGAGCGAACTTGCATATCATGTGACTCATGAATTTTGACTTATAAAAATGATTTTATCATGTGTTTTGTGTTTCATATGTATAATGAATCAAAATTTTGAAGAAGTCAATTAAATTCCTGAGTTTAATTGGTTTCTGTGAAACTCACTAGGGTCATTCTAAAAAGGTTTGTAGTATTACTGGTTTGGGCTTTCAACTGTTGCCAAATAGTTGGTTAATATTTTTTTTTTTTAATGTTTTTTCTGAGCATTTAATACTTTGATTATTTCTTTCAATTCAATTGTGTGATCAAAGTAACTAATAATAACAAAACAAAAGTCATTGAAACAAAGCAAGTTTAGTCGACCAATGATGACAATTCCAGAACAACGTAACTATAAACAATTTTTTCTATCCTCTGCCAGCCGCTATGATGGAGAAAGCATTACCTCGAACCGTCGCCAGTGAGACACGCTGCAAGAGCCACTCCGTTTCGCGAGGCTCGTTCCTTAATCGAGACGCAATCGCACCAATCCTCCGAAGGAACACCATCGAACGAGGGCCAATAACCCCTGAAGTCTCCACTGCCACAGGAGTAAAAATAAATCTATCAACAAGAGAAGAATATTTAGCTATTTTTTTTTATCTCTGTGTCTCGGGTGACGAACCCCGGCTCAACCGGTTAAGTTGGTTAATATACACCTTGGAAATATGGTAAACTGTTATGGTATCCATTTGCAAGACAACATATAGCTTTAGTGGAACCTCTGGAATAGGAATCATGTTTAAGGTGCTGTCCTTTATGATACATGTGCACTCATGTATGTACAGGGTGGTCCAAAAGTAGGTGGACAGTAAATAATTACATTTATTTTGAGATTACAAATACATACAATTATATTTACTAACACAATTATTACATTGACAATTAAATTTTATTGTGAACAATAATACAAAAGCCCTTAAATTTTATTGTGAACAATAATACAAAAGCCCTTAAATTTTATTGTGAACAATAATACAAAAGCCCTTAAATCTTATCAACGCAGGTGCTCAAGCTGTTTTCCATCACAATTTACACAGCTTTGAAGTCTACCTCTAACGCTTCAACAAACCTTTTTGCACAAGTCTTTTTGGGAATTAATTACTTGAAATGCATCTCTTATGTATTTTTCAAACCACCGACACTTCTTGGGTTTTGACTATAAACTTTGTCCTTGAGTACTCCCCAAAAGAAGAAATCCATTGGGGTCAAGTCTGGTGAACGTGCCGGCCAATCAATTGGACCTCTTCGGCCAATCCATTTCTCAGGAAATGTTTCATCAAGATATTCACGAACTGCTCTTGAATAATGTGGATGGGCTGCATCTTGTTGGAAATAAAGGTCATGTGAATTAGGCTGTTGCTGTAACTGGGGAACAACTTGATTCATTAGAATTTCGAGATACTTATCTCCTGTGACTGTTCCATCAAAAAATATTGGTCCTAAAACACCAGAACTTGAAATACTACTCCAAACATTGACACCAGGCTGATTTAGTTGTTGCTCTAATGTTAAATTCATGTTCTCATACATACAGTTCACCTACTTTTGGACCACCCTGTATATACACACACACACACACACACACACACACACACACACACACACACACAGAGTTTTTATATATATATATATATATTAAACTATATTGAACCAGTGCATTAGTTTGATATATTGCTATGTGAATACTACTATAAGTAATATTGTGGATACTACTGCTAATAAAACTGCTCTTTGTTCCATCTTCAAGTCTAACAATGTTTGGAATCTAATAGTTTCTTCTCTTACACTTCTTACCTGTGGAACTCTCTTTCGGCTTCTTGCTTTCCTCTCAACTACGATCTTTAAAAATTTGAATGTAATGTTAATAATCATCTTCTGTCTTTTTGAATCTTGTTTTTTATTGTCTTTTCTACTTAGTAATTTTTTCTCAGCCTAATTCTTTCACTAACCTCTTGCATCTTAGTAGCTTTATTGCCTTGCTTCAGGTGAAATATTAAAAAAAAAGTCTAATGCTAAGTCTTTAATAATTGTTTTTTTATAATTTGGTTTCTGTATTTTCTTTTGTTGGATTTCTTTTTGTTCTTTGTTTCAAGTGGTTCTTTGAAATTCTGTTTTTTTTGTTTTGTTTTTTTAAATCAATTTCTATGCTTGTCCTCTTGTCTGTTTAAACAATTTTATATTGAATTTATTATTACAAATTACTTTTTCTGTCCATTGTTTCTTTAATAGTTTTAATTAACTATAATGTACTTATTCCAGTATACTCTATAGAAAATAAAGCATCTCTCTCAGTCTGCACACCTTGCAATTTCCCATCATGCATTTCTGTTGCACTTTCCTCTTGCATGACTTTCTTGCCCTCACAGCTTTACACCTCTTTCTCTCTCTCTCCTTACATTTTTTTCTGATAAAAATTTATGTGAAAAAATATACTACCTGCTTCTTTTCACCATCTAGAGTGAAGACATTCCCAACTAATGAGGTGTTCAGATAGGGTGGGGTTCTGATAAGCCTTGATTCTGAGCCTATGGTGATACTATATCTGATTCAGGGTTTTAAAAAAAACAACGGGAATGTACTGTGAAGGGAAAGCTTGAGATAAGAACTCTTTCTCAAGATTATTTTCAACCAATCAGAACAAACTTGAGGTTTGAATTTTGATAAGTAGCCCATTGAGCCATTTGGATTGAATATAATGGAAGTAGGCAACTGGAATGAATCATTGTTCTTCATGATACAACTTGGAAAAAGTAACCAAGAGTGACAAAGTCAGAAGATCAAGTTATCTATCAGCCATAAAAGGAAAGAGCTGAATTCCAAGATACCACTAACTTGTAAACAATTCTGGGACATCACATAAAACCTTAAAACATAATTTTGAACTTGTATATTTGAAACTAACCCACAAGCAGACCAAGGATTCTTTGATAATACTAAGCAACTCATTGACTCACTACAACTATAATTCAGCAAGGCTATACTAACTTTTGAAAGTTTACCACAAATGACATTTATTTGGACAATTCCTTGCATTCAACAATGGGCATTCCTGTTACTATGATGATCTTTCAACCTTCGAACAATGAAATTTGACAATGCTTCATGACACATTACACTCTCTTCCAAGGACTTTCATAATTTCTACTACAGTAAGTCTCCGCTTTCTTATGAACTTGTTTTTCTACCTAGCTTAATTTCTTTATTTTGAGTATTTAGAGCAAGTCTCTACATGTATTTTCTTTCTCACAAAATATCTAAGCAAATAAAACATTCTTTTTGTTTCGATTTCAAACTGAGTAAGAGTTATTTTATTGTGCAAATAAAGAAGTGTTAATTGATATTTTCTTTTTGGCCACCTTTAGATGAATGAAACTTTATCTGAATAGGCTTAGGTATTTATTTAATATATCATCAATGATGCTGTGTTTATTTTTAGCATTTGAATCTCTGTTGAATCAGTAGAGATTACCTTGTTTGTCAGGATACCTACTATTACCTTTTTTTCCCCCTCTCTGTTTCTACTTAGATATTTTCTCTTTATATATGTACATCATTTACATTCAAACTATTGTCCTTCTCTGCATTGTTATCAACATTTCAGCCATTATAACCTCTAACCTTCAAATACTTGTTGATCCAGGTAACCTTAAAGGAATGGTGAATAAACTTTTTATTTAATCTATGGGGGTTAGATTTTTCTTGTTCCACTGAATCTGTCTAAAGATATCTTGCCATGTTCTTATTTAGTACTGCTTAGTTATTACTTGAGTCTAAATCTAAACTATCCAACCCAGAGATTGAACTCAAATTCATGAACCAACACTAAACAGTAATAGAGTAAAACAATTGGAGGTTTACAGAAAATCTAGGAACAAGAAAAAACTTATGAATTTTTATTCCCACCACTGTAACAGGATAAAATCTGGAATAATTATAGGAATCTATTTAAGAGCGTTAAGAATCTGAAGCCCTCAGTACTTACATAAAGAAGAAATATACATAGAAATATCTTCATTATTTCATCTACAATGTTAAGAGAAAGACATATAAAATATACAACCGTAAAAAAGATAACATTATTAATAACAATGACAATTCACTAGATAAAAACAAACATATAATATTATCTACTAGCTCCTTAATATCTACTATCCAAAACAATTTATTCAATATTAACAATATCAAAATAATTACAACCACATCCAAAATTATTATGGATAGGATCAGAACTAAAAATATCCTTAACAAATAAAGACAATATATTCCTACAGATGAAATATTGTGATAACAACACAGAGAACGGTAATAGTTTGAATGTAAATAATAATTTCTCATTCAAGAAATTCAAACAGGAATGTTTACCATTCAATGGTAATACATAAAGCTCATAGAATATAATTAGAATATATTTGGTAATATTTAGCCATAGATAACTTTCAATACATTATTTTAGAATTGACCAGGAAATAATAAGGCAGAAGGGGAGAAATCCATTTTTTTTTTTTTTAAAGAATAATGCCATTATTCATTTTTTGAAAATATCTGAAGGATTTTATAAAATCTCCTCGTAGTGGAGCTTATAACCACATCATGTTGAAACATTGGTTCCCATATGATCACCAAGCAATGTTGAAACTGGTCAGTACCTAGATGAGTAGCTTCTTGGAAATACCAGGTATTATAACATTGGATATATATGGGTGATCTAATGAATAATGCCTCAGAATTGTTAATTGTAAAGCCAAGTTCCAATTCCAGTTAGGTTCATTATATTTACTCACCCACAAATACCCTTGGGAAAGGTATGAAACCACCTTTTCTCCTCCTGTGATCTATGAGTTTATTAGTAAGACTTGCATCAGTAAATTATTATCTCCATAAAAACTCTTAGAATCTAAAATATTTCTGGTTTTAAATAACCTGCAAAAGGTTAATTATTATTTAAAAGTTTATCAATCAATAAAAATCTCCTGAAGCTTTATTTACTATTTTTAAGTTAACATCTATTTTAAATACAAAAGAAAAACTGGCTACAGTACCTTATGATTGTTGTTAGAATTCCTTACTGTTTTATAAAATGTAATGGACATATGTCTGAGTGGTTAGAATGTTTGCTTTCTGACCATGAGACTCAGCTTCAAATCCTACCATGATTGATTTATCAGAAAGGTGATTTCTTGATGTTATCAGCCTGACATTGTGAGTTGAAATTGGGTAAACTGAACTAATTGGGAGCTGTCAATGGTTATCCTAGCACAAAGTCATGACTGAGAGTTTTGAGTATACTGACTTTGTTCAGACTGTTGATCATGACAGATAATGTGCTCTCTCCCAGTAACTATAGCTAAGTTGCAGTATAAACCACAAATGTGCCTAAGCAGGCATCTTCAACAGGGATTGGCTTGCCGCCCTAGTAGATAGGCATAAACAGATACGAGTGATCAGTCATTATATTTATATTTATAAAATGTCATGGTATATAGAGATAACCTTTCTGTTATAAAAAGGCTTCATTATGAGCAACTTGTCTGTTCTGACATAAGTTGAATACCTCCTATTGTAAGTTGCAGTAATAATAGTAACATTTGATACCACTGTCTGAAAAAATGTTTTTCTTTGTTTTTAAGAATCATAAAATATAGCAATAAAAATAATTTTTTACTTATGCATATTGCCTTGTCAAAAGTGCACTTTATGCTTTAAAAGCTGTTGTATATACAACTACAGGGTTCACAGCCAACCTGGAAATTTGAAATCATGGAATTAGAAAGAAAATAAGAAATAGTAACTTATGAAAAATTGGGAAATTATTAGGGAATTTCAGTTTAATGTCAGGAAAATCTTGAAATTTTGTAATAAATTTTGAATGAATGACATTTTTTATTATATATGTTTTAGATAGGAAATTGTTTGAAAATAAATGCTAAATGTTATTTAAATGATAGTTATTTGTTTTATAGAATTAGTAAAATTTGAATAAACAAATATCTCCTTTCAATTTTGAAAGGATTGACTGAAGTCTTAATTCTGAATTTACTTCATGAGTCATGCCAGTAAAAGATAATCCAGGAAAGCTATGTACTGCTTTTGATGAAAGACAATTTCATTGAATAGTATAGGAAATAAAAACTAGCTCCATATCTGGACCAGTGGAGATAATTTTCTTCTGATAATATGGCTCAACAATGTCATCTTTTATATGTAAAGATGAACAAAAACCTAAAGTATTATGGGATTTAGAATTTTAAAAGTCTTTAAAAGTTACTTTTTGTACAATTTGTGAAACCTAGGGGAACATAGCTATATATTTATTACTGCTTGTGAACTTTCAAAATAAAGGAATTTCAGTAGAATTTTCTCAAGGAATTTTATTCAGTGTTAATCTGGGAACACTGAAATATAAAATTTTACTAAGAGCTATTAAGCAACTGTTGCATGAAGTCTAAATAAGACTAAGAAACACTGGCGTGATATATTTATATATATATATATATATATATATATCCATTATCATGCATTTTTTTGCCATTATAAAATCTTGAATACATATGTACATCATCTTTGATTGTTCTGTTTTAATGGTTTAATTGATTGTTCTGTTTTAATGGTTTAATTGATTGTTTAATTGATGGTTCTGTTTTAATACACCCCACCCCACTAAAATATATATATATGGCTTGTGAACAATGCTTTGGATTGTTGATCCTATCACTTTCCAATTATAATTTTAGAAAAGTGATTTAGTGATGTAGATCAACCTTATAGACCAACTTCCTTTAAGATGAATGTGACTATGAATACAGTTGCTTTGATTACAGGGGGAAAATAATCGTAGTGTGTGGTTTAGCATTTATGTATTAAGTATTATAATGAAAAAATAAATTTTGGGATCATTTTATAAAAAAAACCTCGATGTTTAGTTTGTCTCTTTTCTATAGTTTGAGATTATATAAAGCTGAAATACTAACAATGATTCAAGTGACTAAATAAACACTTTATCAAGAATGATTTTATTGAATAAATAAGTAGTGTGTGTTATAACTTGTAATAGGTGCAGTTAACACTTAATTCAGACGAGAACTTTTCTGCAGAGTAAGTAGCCTTGCTTGAATGCAAAATAAGTAATAGAACTGTCCAACAAACAGAATTGACAAAGTTCATAATAAGCAATAACAAGAAAAAGAAAAGGACAGGGTAAAAATAATATAAAGCAAGCAAATAATATATACAAGGCAAAAAAAAACATTAATATGGCAAAAAGTTCACAAAGAATTGGAGTTGACACACAAAAGGAAGTTCAGACAAGTGAATATAGCATTCTAACTTCAAGACAGACCAGGACTAAATCAGATGAAACCAAGAACCAGCCTGTTTTATTGGCTAGGAAAATATCCCAGCATGCATTTGTGTACTTCTGCCTATAAATTGGGGAGGGAAAAGTATTTTGCAATCATTCCCATGCAGATTGAAAACAACATTTAAAATTTAGAGAACAGCATAGCTCACAAAAGAGAAAGAGAAAATTATATTTACTAGAAAGACCTGTGAAAATTTTATGGTTTTCCTATTTTAATATACTGATGAATCATAATTATTAAGTTAATGATTGAATATGTTATGACAATAAAATATCCATAGAAATTCCACTATCACATCGTTAAATATTTGAGCTTAACAACTTTAACAAAATATTGCAATAACAATCATAAATATGAATGCTGGTCATTATTTTAAGAATTAAGGGGGTATGAATGAAAAGATATGAAATTGACCACTTTTTCCATTTCACTGACACAGATGTTAAACACTTCTATCTTTCTTTCTTTCTCACTGAAACCAAGTAGTATCTCTATGTCTTTTCCGTCTTTCTACACAATAAAAATGGAATAGATGTTAAACACTTCTATCTTTGATTCTTTCTTTCATTTTCTGACTGAAACCAAGTAGCATCATTTCCATGTTTTCATGTCGTCAAAATGGAATAATCCCTTATTTATGAGGTATTGGCAAGGTATAATGGCTGTGTGAACTAACTAATGAAGGGAGAGACAAACAATTATTATATAGCTCAAAAATGGGAAAGAAAAACATTTATGAGATTTTCTTTTTATTTCATACATGGAAATAAAGCCACTAAGATGCAAGGAGTTACTGAATGTGAAAGAATGTGAGAAAAAAACATTAAGGTGAGAGAACAATAAAAGAACAGGAATTAAGAAGACAAAAGATAACGATTGATTATATTTAAATTTTTGAAGATCAAAGTTGACTAAAAAGCAAGAAACTGAAAGTAAGTTTCATCAATAGGAAGTACAAAAGAAAGAACTGTTAGCATAGAACTTATGGTTACATCTAATCGTTTCAACTGTTAGTTAATGAGACCTTGCTGTCAATCTAGTAGTATACTTAAATTCACAAAGTCTAGGTACCAAAGACAAAAGCTCATCAACACAGGTAAGCAGCTGAGTGTGCATATGTGAGTGAGGGATGTGGGTGGGGACTAAGAAATCTCCTCTGAAATGTAAAGTCCCATGTTGTCACTAATATCCTGGGGAGAGAGAGAGTTTATATCCATTGCTTTTATAGTCTTGAATAGAACACCACTTAGTAGGTATCCTGACAAACAAGGTAATCCCTACTGATTCAACAGAGATTCAAATGCTAAAAATAAACACAGCATCATTGATGATATATTAAATAAATATCTAAGACTATTCAGATAATGTTTCATTCATCTAAAGGTGGCCAAATGTCATAGAAATATCTAACAAAAATGAGGAGAATCATTTGAAAAATTTGTCAAATCATCATAATACCACATCTCAAAAATGAAAAAATATGTTTCATAGTCCTTAGTTATATGTAGATTTTTTTATCCCCATCATCAACAAATCTGTGGGTAGTAAGGTAACTTATGAAAGTAGGGTCAATATTTATTGGTGGTAAATTGAATGCATTATATTTATATCTGGGGTTCAATTAACAGCATTTATATGTAGATTTATAATTCAATTAACATTTTAATCCACTCATAAAAAAATAATGAAAATTTTTCTGTGTAATAATTTTTGCATAATTCTTTAGAACTTTCTTAGGCTCAGAATTGAAAAATATTGATTTATTACAATTTTAGAATTGGGAGAGGGGGAGCTTTTCAGAATATCAATACAATGTCAAATCAATGTTTGGAACTGAGCATTTTGTTTATAAATGTCATGTTTGAAACTGTGCCTACGTCATTGATAGTTGCATTATTTGTTGATTTTTTTTCAACAGTTTTAACAGTTTTGCTCTTCTTTGTTTTTTTTTTTAAAGCTTCTTTAATTTATAAATTTATATATTTGTTTGTTCTTTAACATGTTGATGGCTAGAGGTCAATTATGAAATCTGACTTCAAATGTCAACTTCATAATAGCCATTGTAGGCAATAAAAAATGTTTAGGAGTTGATTTATTGCTTCAACTAAAATCTTAACATTGTTTTCATGCTAAAAGTATCATTGTTAGTCTCCACAGATGAAAATACATTGGAAAATATCAAATATGATAACTCGTAGTCAGCCCAAGATAACTCATAGTTGGCATAATCTATCTATCTATCTTATATATATATATATATATATATATATATATATATATATAAAATTCTGTGACTTCTGTGAGAAGTGCAAACAATTAAAGGGGTATAAAGTACAGTTGGTTTTATCAGGGTGTGTAGTTTAATACGATAAATTTTCATTCATTTTGGGGGGAAAACTAAAAGTTTTATTATTTAACATACAAAATACTCCTATTTTAAAAACAATTTAATTATTAAGATAACAAATACTTATTTAATAAAAATGCAATATTGTTTTTTTGCATATCTTTTCTTTAAGTTTTTATATATATTTCATTCTGGTAAAAGTTTGTAAATCTCAACAAAAATGTGAGCAATAACTATGCTAAATACTGTGACGATTTTAACATGTGTCAGCATGTTGCAAAAAAAATTCTAGTAATAAAAACTGCCAACCATAAGTTATCTTGTGGTTGGTAGTCAATGTGTTAATGACAAATCTTTGTAAAAAAAAAAAAAATAGAAAAATCTTAAAATGAAACACAAAATAAAAAAATGTCTGTTCTTGCATGCAGATATCAATGATTTAAGCAGTTTCAAATGTAACAATTGTAAGCAAAGTGCTTGGTTCTGATAACAATGTAAAAGTCAAGGATTGATTCTATCTTCCTTTCTAAATTGATAAAAAATATCAACATTTTTTTACTTTAACAAATATTGAGGCTTGAGGTCTTAAAGAAAGCTAATCTTTAAAATCCTCCCCCAAAGTCTGTTTTTATGATTCTTTACCAGTCTATCTAAGTAGTACTGATTTATACAGTAAGTGAAATGAATATTTATGAATGAATAAAGATTATGATATTGATTAATGGTTTATAATGAAAATAGAAAAAAAGTATAAAAACAGAAAAAAATTGACTGAAATAGGAATATGCTTAATAGAATAGAACTGATATACTGGGTTAAATTTAGTGTAAAACATTGACTTTAACCAAATGAAGAATATTTCATACTAAGCAAAATATCTTTGTTTTCATTTCAGTTCAAGTTGATTTTAAGACACAAGTTGTAGCAACAACAACAGCAATAAAAATATCTTGACAAAACAATAGGGGAAAATTGTAAATATATTTCATAAACAAACTCTCAACTTATCAAAACACCTCAATTCAAAGTTTTAAATGATTAAAAATATTATGACAAACTTAATCTGGCAGCAGTACATGACACCAGAAAAGAACATTGACACTTGGTAAAGACTGTCATGTATTGGCAAACTAATTCACAAGATGCATTCTCAAGGGCCCATGTCACCACACATTTGTTACCATGTCATGTAATCAAAATAATTAAATAAGGGTTAGGGAGGAGACTAAGATCATCATCACCTCATAGAAGCATGCAGGACCATTTCACTAAAATTGTTGGCAATGTATAAATTTTAAATTGAGATTAATTAATGGAGATAGAATAAAATAGATGATACATAATTTTTTTATCTGTTGGCTACCTGTATAAAAAAAGAAAGATGGCAGCCATTTCAGATTAGATAGTGTAAAACATTTTCCAGTTTAAGTACAAATCTCAATCACTGAATTAAAGTTTAATTCCTAAATTCATATATAAAGGTTGTATTTTCATCTGGTCTTGTCACATTGCTATAAATTTTCAATAGAATATAAAAGCAAAAGTTGAATTTCATATTGAAATTTTAAAAAAATATTCAGTATTTTAAAGACTTTTTTCTTTTTAAATTGTTGAATGTGTATTTTTCATGTTATATTGAAATTCTCATGGAGCCATAAAAATAAATAAAAATGGTTAAAGCCAACAATGTTTGTTAATATTTAAGTAATGTTGAAGTATGCTAGGTTAGTGGCAATGTTTTTGGTCACAAACCATACCTGACCTTGACAATATTATCTGATGAAAGCATAATATACAGGTGTTGGACAAAATAATTGGAACAGGTGCAAATTCCACTCCTATATTTCAAAGACCTATTATATTAAGAACTTTAACTAAAACTTCATAATTGTAGGTTATATCTATTGTGAATACATTTATTTATCTAATTTACTGTCTTTGTCTTATTTATTTTTAGAATTTAGTAAAATTTAAGCTAAATGCATGACCTCTCTGAGTTCGAAAAAGGGCAAATTATTGGAGCTCACATGGCAGGAGCCTTGATCAATAAGGTTGCTGAACTGTTTGGTTTTTCAAGAGCTACCATACCAAGAACTATGATGCAATTTGAGAAATAGGGCAAAACTTCTAACAACTGTAGCAATTCGGGCAGGACTTGAAAACTTACTGATGGGGGTCGACATGCATTGAGACGTAATGTGTCAAAAAATCATCGGACTACTGGGGCCAAAGTGAGTGCTGAGTTGAATAATCATCTGAATAGTCCAGTTTCTACTAAAACTGTTTGTCATGAGCTCCATAAGGCTGGATATCATGGAAGAGCCACCGTAAGGAAACCTCTTCTCTCCACTCGCAACATTCAGAAGAGGTTGAAGTGATGTAGAGATCACAATGCCTGGTCTGCAGATCAATGGAAGCCAGTCATATTCTTAGCCGAGTCCAAGTTTTCTCTTTTTCTAACTTCAGGGCAAGTTTATGTGTGGAGGCAGCCCAAAGAAGCTTACAACCCTGACTGCCTTCTTCTAACAGCGAAACATGGAGGTGGATCAGTAATAGTTTGGGCCAGCATATCATGGAAATGTTTCAGTCCAATAGTTGCCCTGAATGGTAGAATCAGCAGCAAAGATTATCTGAACATTTTGGGAAATCATGTTCATTAAATGGCCCAGACTTTATTCCCTGATGGTGACTGCATCTTCTAAGACAATAATGCTCCAATACATACCACTCAAGTGGTTAAGAATTGGTATGAAGAACATGAAAGTGAGCTAGAACACATGGAGTGGCCTCCCCAATCTCCAGATATCAATATTATTGAACATTTGTGGTGGATTTTGGAGCGACAAGTTAGGAGCCGCTATCCTCCACAGTCGTGTCTTAAAGAGCTGGAGCAGGTATTAATGGAAGAATGGCTGAAAATTCCTCTGGATGAAGTCAGGAAGCTGTATGATTCCATTCCTAGACGTATTAAAGCTGTATGTGAGGCTAAAGGAGGACCAACTCCATATTAAATAAATTTTCTTTGAATTTAACAAGTGTTTCAATTATTTTGTCCAACCCCTGTATATGACGTGTACTTAACCAACCAGCAAGAATTCATGCAAGTATGTTTTATTAAATTTGATAATTTTCTGTGAAGTTTTCTAGTTTGTATATAGGTTACTGTAAAATTGGTTAATGGTTAAGAGGAAACTATCAAAGGTTAATAATGCTTTTGTTTTTAAGTACACTATAGGTCAAAGTAACCTCTTGTGTCTTAGTGGTTTAACTGCCTTTGCTTGGGCTGAACACAATTAAAAAAATTTCTGCATGTACAAGGTGCGATGGATAAATTGTCGTCTAAATTACGCAAATATGAAAATAACACTGACATCTCATTTTAATAGATATATTTATCAAAATTACACAAAAATCTCTTGAAATACTAAAGAGTAAATTTTTTTGTTGGTCTCTTGCTCAACATAATAATTAAAGGGGTTGCAGTCTGGGGAGTTAGGTAGCCAAATGTAAGGGGTGATGTGATCACAGAAATTCTCTGATAGACATGACTGGGTTCTCCTGCTTGTGGTATGGTGCAGAGTCTTGTTGCCACCATAGGTCTTCCAGTAGCCACCCTTTTGACTCAGGGCAGCACTAACTCCTCAAGGCACTTGATGTAAGCCACCATGTTGAGTCTGAGGCCCTGTGGAAAGATGAATGTAGGCATAACGTTGCCATCACTAGTGATCACTCTAAACACCATGATGTTAACTGGATATATTCTCCAACTCTTTCCAGATACTCTGCACTGTCCTCAGATTGACAACCAAACAATCTAAAATGTTTGTATTGGAGGTTCTGGTGTGAATGCCAAACAGTACAGCATGCTGTTTCCAAATTTCTCGTGGAGTAAATTATGTCATGGTGCTATTTTTCTTACTGATGGTGCCCAACTGACCCTACTATACTGTGCAGTTGACAAAATCAAAAACAAACAATGCGCATGCACAAAATTAAAAATATAAAATGGCAACAATTTATCTATTATACTCTCTATTTTGGATAGGATATATTTAAGTGGATATGTTTTACATTTTTTATCTTTTTTTAAATAAAACCAAAAATAAAACAACATTATTACGAGTGTGAAGACTTCAATGATGGATTTATAGACAAAAAGGTATTCATTATCATAAATGAACAAAATTTCTAAAAATAACATATAATTTAAAAGAGAACTATTCAAATGTAAAAATTATCTTTAATTTTCTAACTTGATTTTTCAGTGAATATAACCATTTGACAAAGTGAAGATTCAGTTTAATGATTTCAGTGAAAGCAGTTTTCACTTAAATGATATTCACCGTTATGATTGCTTCCCTGGGAATCCATTTCTTCCTCTTTATTTTGAGAAACCTTGATAAAGAACTTGTCATTGGTATATTGCAATGACTAACAGAGAAGGGTGTAATTGGATTAGTACTACAGACATCATGAAAAGAAATTAGTATAACAAAGTAAAAATACTGATGTTTTTTCTCTTGAATGTTATGGTTTCATTTAGAATATCTTTCGAGACAGATGCTTTAATATTTCAAATAAGAGAAGTTCTAAAAAAATATTTTATTTCCTATAATCATTATTCTGTCATGAAAATATTTTCCTAGTTTTCTATGACCTTACATAACATTAGGTAAATCATGAAAAATAAATTTTACATTAGTTGAATTCTTGCATGACACATTTTCCTACTTTTGCTGTCAGGTAAATTTTGACCAAGAAAGATGGCAAAAGCAACAATAATATATAGAAAATATTAATAAAAAAACAAATAATGGTTTCAGATATTTGTTGGAGAATAAAGAATAAAGAATGCCCAATAAAAACCAACTATGCAAGCGATGCTTTTCAAAGAGTAACACTAATCAATGTTCTGTGGTGTACGTTCTTAAAAAAATTTAAAGTTGAAATAAAAATATTTTACATTTTTATTTAAAGTGCAAAATTAATAAAATTTTTGGCAATTTTATAGAAAAATTGTAGTATTGTTTCTAGTCTGTCACCTGATTGTTGTAGTTATGTATTTCTTACTGGTACACAAGAACACTTGAGAAACTAGAGTTTCAAGTAATGATTTTAATGTTGGCAGATTTTTTATAACAGAATATTCATTGTTTTGTCTTTCTGCCAAACTAATTTTACTAAATGTTAAGCTGTATGAATTTTTTCTTTAAAATTGCTTATCCAATATTTTATGATTTTCAGATTTTTTTCATATTCAATAATTAAATATTATTTATAAAAGCTACCTATTTTGCATATTCAATTTTAGTAAATAATTGATTTCTTGATGGTTTTAGCACTTCATTTGAATAAATACGCAATTTTCTGCTTTGAAAGTGGAGACCGACTTAACATTTAGACTTTAACTTAGGCGTAGAATATGTTCCCCAGTAACTTACATATTTTACTTACAGTAAATATGTAACTCCTCAGTCTTTAGAACAAGAGTAAAGGTTGTCCCCTGTTTAGGATTAGGTTTCCAGTTCCTTCTACTTAAACTCAAAATTTCTAATATTTTCACCTAAATTCTGAAACTTTATTTACTATTTATTTATTTTTTACTCAACAGGAGTAGATAGGTTCGTCTATCCCTTGTTTCCTGTTTAGGATTGGGTTTCCAGTTCCTTCTAAAGTCTACTTCAACTTCTAACATCTCCTAAATCTCTGAACTTTTATTTACTATTGAATTTTTCTTTTATCAATAGGAGTAGATAGGCTCACACTTCTCTCCGGTCTTTTTAACAGGAGTAGACGTTTATCCCTTGTTTTCTGTTTGGGATTGGGTTTCCAGTTCCTTCTAAAGTCTACTGCAACTCTATACTTCTAACATGCTTGGGGTAAATTGTTAAAAAAAAAAATATATATATATTTTGGAAATCTAACAACGAATACTATGAATTATAATGTCATAACCGGTAGTATATGAAATAAATGACAACGTGAATGTTTAAACTTATCAAAATGCTTTAATTATGATAATTTTGTTAATATCGTTTTTATGTCTAAAAAGCAAATTTCTTAAAGGAATGATATAGCATAGCGTACGTAGCAAAGGAAAGAGACGCAACGCTAGATATTGTTCGTCATATAATTTAGTTAGTTATTTTGAATTATCTCCCTTGGAACTTTTAGGAAAATCACACTTATTGCAGCTATCTTTATAGATATTTATTGGATGCGCTCATCTTTGGTTGGCACCAGTTTAGATAGATATGAACATACCGGGATAGATAGATAAATAGAAAAAGTGAAATAATTATCCATATGATACAAAAGCCATCTCACTGTAATGTAAGAAGAAGAGGAATTTCTATTTTTTATTTATTTTTACAACCATATACATGCACATGTAAGCAAAGAGTTTAACTGGAATTAAGCTGATGATATGTTAATATTTTTTTCTTCATTAACTTTATGATTTTATTGCTCAGCCCAGATTAGGGGTTGTTTAAACTGAGTGGGAGGGGAATGTATTATTTACCTCATATGTACTTTCATATCATATTCTATTTTGCCACCTGTAGCTTTGCTGTTATCTATAACAATGAAAAAAAAATGATGATTTATTGGCAAGAAGTTTCTGCTATTCTATCAACATCTGCCTTTAATGTTGTGACCAACATAATAAAATAACAAGCATTACTTTCGGAGCTCTTCTTTCTAGCACTTTTCAGTTTAAATGTGTATTCATTTCAAAAGGATTCCAGTTTTGAGTTATTGAATAATTCTTAAAAGAATCCATCAACACGTTGGAGCTAGCAACCAGAAAAAGTATTGCATATTGCAAAATGATATATGAAGAATATGCCACAAGTTAAAGAATTTTCTCTCATATCTCCATGGTTATTTGTTATGTTGCATTTGATAAAGAGAGTTGTTATGCACTAAAATTTGCATTTGATTTGCTTTATTCTTTTATTATTTATTTTAGTCTTTATTCTTTTCTAATTTACCATTCAAAAAAATTGACTACCTACTGAAGTAATATACAGTAGAAGTTTTAATGGGTCACTGCAATTTGTAATTTCAGTTAAGATGTTGAAAATCATCTTATGAATCATCTAAGATTTCTTCATTTTTGATTCTTGTAATAAATTAATTTTTCATTGTCTAAAAAAGATCTTTATTCTCTTCAAATTTGCCAATTGCTCAATGTCAGTCAGTTATGTGCTATGCGTGATACACGCTTAGGCAATCATGTATCTTTTGATGCATGACTGATGAGGCAGATTTTTTCCCTGCAGTAGGTTGCCAATTCTTTCTGTGGTAGACCAGTTGCCATCCAAGGCTATAGAACCCAGTCTGTCATGCTATTTACCCATAGCTAGGGGGGAGAAGAAGAGGATTCATACCTTTCCCAAGGGTATTAGCACGTAAGTGAATGTAATAGATTCAACTGGAATTTGAACTCGATTCTACCGATTTCTCAATGTAGTGTTGTGTAATTACAATTTAGCCAGGTTCCAGTAATTTGAATAAAGAATTCTCTTTGAGTGCTAGCAAAGTTTTATTTTCACAATAGTAAATTTTGTTTCAGTTAAGATGTTGAAGGTGATGTTATAACTCGTTACAAATTTCTTCATTTTTGATTCTTGTAATAAATTTAGTTTCCATTGTCCAAAATGACTTTTTTGTTCATTCAGATGTGCTGATTGATCACTGTAGTGTTGTGCAGTCACAATTTGTCCAGTCCCCAGCAATTTGTAATAAAGAATTCCTTTTGAGTCCCACCAAAATTCATTTCCACAACATTAAATTTTATTTCAGTTACAATTTTGAAGGCCATCTTACCAGTATCCATAAATTTCTTCATTTTTAAAGTTTGCCAATTGATCAATGTAATTTTGTATAGTCATAATTTTGTCCACTTTCCAACTATTTGTAGTTCCCTTTGAGTCTAACCAAAATTAATTTCTGCTATAGTGAATTCTGTTTCAGTTAAGATGCTGATGATCATCTTACAACTAGTCACAAGTTTATTTGTCTTTAATTCTTGTAATAAAATAATTTACATTGTTCAAAAAATAATTTTTTTCCTATTCAAAAAGTGTCAATTGATTAATGTAGTCACAACTTGTCCAGACTCCAGCAATTTCAATTTAAATTCTACAGAACTCCATAACTATACCAACCCTGTAAATTCTGTTTGGCTGTTGGATTTTACCCAAATTTTCCTCATAATAAATCCATTTTTCATTACTAGTGACTATCTTATTTAAAAATGGATGTTTCTCCATTTTCTTCTTTTGTGTGTCAACAGCATACAGCATTTGAGTGGTTGCTCAGCTTTTTATTATTGCTTGTGTAAAAAAAAAGACACTTCTAAGATTTCCTTAGCATTATGAAAAAGTAGAATCTAGAAACTTTTGCACCAATAATATCTTACATTGAAAATGACTAATTATATCTAAGGAGGATAGGATGAAGACATTAATTTTTAAACATTCTAAAAATTTTAAATGTTAATGAAAAACGTGTTCAGCTAACTTCACATAATAACAAAAAGTTATGACCGAATATAAAAAGCGATCACTACTTAACATACATACTTGGTCAGTGGGACATAGTCATCTCAGGTCTGGAACACAGTGCTGGATTCTTGAAGTATTTGTAATTTATATGTACACCCACGTCATACGAAATCTGATCACGTTTAGTGTGGAATTTCGGAAGCCGTTCAAAGATTATTCAAGCCCCTTCACCCTATTGGGGACACTTCAGGAGCAGGGTATAGCAAGATTACCAGATCAGATATGGTGGCAATATTCAATGCATGAACGAATGGTAGATTTGGTATGAACCTGTTAGCAATGTACTAGGCCTATTCTTTCAACTCCATAACATTTGTCGGGTCTGGAGCTTGTTTCAAAACTTTCACTTTTTATGCGCAGGATTTTTTTCTTTAAACCTTTTGCGCACTACTCTATATTCGAACTTAGTGAACTAAAAGTTAGAAAGGCCACAAAGAATTCTGGGAATAAGGTTGATAACTTTATTAAAGACCAAAATGAGTCTTCACTTATTTGTCAGTAAAATACTGTGAGGTTTCAAACATTTTTTAAAGTCTGCATCTCTTTTAAATGTGCTAAAGTAGAGCTAGCAGTATTTAGCTGCATAAATACGAAAGTATTAGTACGTATTTTAATGAAGTTAGCAAGAATATAAAGACTTTTACGACATTTCTCCCCACATATGGACGGTTAATTTTTCTACCGCTTCTAATAGTGTGATATTCAGATTGTTCTTGTATATCAACAATAGATTTCATTCCTTCGTTTGGAGCAGTGGTCACTTCAAGTGTAAGTTTCACCTCTTCAAAGTTATTGTCTACAGGGTTGACCAAGGAAAATTTGAGTTTCCACAGTGATTTTTTGATTGAATTTTTGTCATTCTGAGAGATCAACCTCATCACAGGCTGTTTGGTGAACAAAGTTTTTTTTCGGGGAGTCTCTGGTGAACGTGATTAGATATAAGGTTACTGGAAAGGTGTCTCAGATTGCATCGTCTCTATATATATTCTTGAATTAAAGTCCTTTGTCAACAACTTTAGTTTCTGAAGGAACTAGGCGACTATTCTGTGTCTTGCTTGCATAAGTAAGTTAAAGTATTTTGCGAAAATCTTGTTCTTCAATTTGGCTTAGTCCATGTAGAAATTCAATAGCGTCTTGATCTTCGTATTCGGAACAGTCGGCGATGAATTCGTAAAATTCGAATAGTTGAGATGAATGTTTATTTTGAACATATCATAAACGTCGACTGACAATGTATTTACACAAATATTTACATGTTGTAAACAGACAGATGTATGGTGCTAGCCAGCTATGTTTGAAATGGTCATTTTATTTTTTAGAAAGGTACTCCTTTTTTTAGAAGAGTTCCAAATCATGACATCCCTCTTTTTATCTGGAGTATTGCGTAATATCAGGCTATATGTTGTATTTGGTGGGGGTCTTATGACATGACATGACCTAACCTTGTGGTCAGTGTCTGGTCTCTGGAGTATGCAAGTTGGTGTTGACTGGTAGGTGACTGGCTTCCGGGCTGATCTCGTTGGAGATGAGTTCTGGTGGGGAGTCGGGAGTCCTCAATTGGTTAACTGCAGTGTTGTTTCCGGTCTGGGAACGGTATTCCTTTAGGTGTTTTTGGTTGCGGTGGTTGACCTGTGCCATGGGAGTGTGTACTATATAGGATCTTGGTTCCATGCTATTTTACGATTGCAGGGCTCCATTTACCAATGTCCTAGTTTTGTACACGGACAGGTTGTTCCGTATTGAGTATGGAAAGCTTCCTAAAGTTTTGGTCGTAATATAAGTTTTGTGTTGATTGCCTTTGATATATGCGGTTTGCTATTTTGTCTGTCCTTGCCTGATGGTTCGTGCATTTTCGATTGTATATGAGCTTTTAGTAACCCTCATTTCAATTTTCAAACATTTTCTTGAATTTCATTGATTGTTGAATAAAAATAAGCTTCGAGAAATTTCCATAACAAAACAGTCAAAATTTGTGCAAAAATCGGCTCAACCGACATAAAAAAAATCTTTCTCAAATTCATCCCTAATTTATATATTTCAAGAAATCCTATTGGCTAAAAAATAAAAAAATACAACATTCGCCCACGCATTTCTCAGAAAAATTCGCAACAGCTACCAAGCCTCGTTGGAGCCGACTTCGTTGTTAAGAAAACTATAAATAGAAATAGCAAACGAATTTTCGTCGCATTTGAGATTCACACACGCGAAAGACACACATGTGCCGCCAAAGAAACAAAATTCCTTTATGAGAGATTAGAAAAAATATCCGCAACAGACTTTTTCACTCAATATCTTTTATAGAAAAATCTTTTGTCTAATGTTTAAATTCAACCTTTTTAGTCAAAGGCAGACAACTTTTTAAACATTGAACATTTCCGAAACAGCAAAGAACTTTTTCTTTAAAATATACCTTTGCACACATTACAAACAAAGAAATTGCAAATTGTGCATATAAAATTTAATCTGTTGTTTCAAACGTATTTTTTGTCGTGTTTGAATATCGTTACCATTTGGTCATTTTTTATAATTTATGTTTGTGGATATTGCATATTTTATTTGCAGCACAATCTTAAATATTCACGCAACCTTCTTAGATCCATTACAAGCTCACTTGGTGAAGGAATAAAGTTATCGGTGTAGCTCTAAGGCATAGCAAAACCATGTTGACGTTGCGATTGCACTGGGCTGCTTTCTTCATGGTAGACTTCACAGATTGTATGCACCGGCCTGCCACCCTCTTTGATTGTGGGTACCTTGGTGGCGATGTGTAGTGTTCAAACTCTCACTCTTTTGAGAACTCTTGGAACAGTCTGGAGCTGTAGTAGGGTCCATTATCGTTGATAACCCTTTCGGGTACCCCCTTTTCTCAAAATAGTTGTTTAGTTATACTGGCCACTTCTTGACTGGAGAACTCTCTAAGTCTACGTACGAATTGGTATTTGGACTAGTAGTCAACAATTAGTAGACAGTTCCTCTCGGGAAAGCGGAAGAGATCAGTAGCTACCATTTGCCATGGTCTTACTGGGATCTCATATTGTAGAAATGGTTCGGCACGCTGCCTTTTTTGATAATCTTGGCAAATGTTGAACTGTTTTGGCAATGTTATTGTTGATGTCATGCCAAAACATACAGCTTTTTGCTTTCAGTCTGCATTTATCCGTCCCTTGATGAGAATAGTGTATTTTTTGTATTATTTCTGGCTGCAGAAGTTTGGAAATTATTATTTGATCACTCTTGAGGAAAATTCCATTTTACATTGCGAGGTCATCACAGTAGGACAAGTCGGGTTGCAAATTTTGGCTAACATCTTGTCTTGAGTTGGACCATCCTCGAAGGATGATGTCTCTAAATTTACATAATAGTGGTTCGGCGCTTGTCGCCTGACGTATCTGTGTCAATTTTTCTGTTGAGAATTGCACAAAGTCGACATTTAGTGCCAGGGATTCCTTTACTCTCTTGTTTGGGAGCCGTGATAGTCTATCTGTGATAGTCATGTCCTTCCCTGGTCGATACATGATAACCATGTCATACTCTTGCAGGCGATGCACTGCACCATTCGTTAAAGGCAGGGAAGTGCCGCAGTTAGATTTTTAGGGATCTCATCTCCAAGAGCTTGTGATCACTCTCAATGATAAATTAGAGGCCATATCTGCATATTCGGAATTTCTCGCTTCCGTAATCTACTGCCAATAGCTTTCGTTTTATGTTGGCATAGGCCTGCTCTATTTTTGTGATAGATTTGGAGGCAAAGGTTATGGGCTTGTCATATTCCTTCCTATTTGTCTTTGACAGCAAAACTGATGGTCTGAGATTTTCCAGTGTCCGTGGATGTTAGTCTTCCATTTGGTATTGATGCCAAAACTATCAACGTCCCGAACCAATAATTCCTGTTTTCCTTTTTTTCAGGAGTCCTCTAATATTAAATGTCCCAATATTAAAATCTTTATGCAATTGGAAGCATTTACAAAGTTTTAAATAAGTGGTTGCAAAGTTTTAGGGGTTGACAATACTTACCAAGTTAAATAGTTTATCGTTATCATCATCATCATCATCGTTTCGACCTTAAACAATTTTGTAAATATTTCCTATCACTCTGTCCTCTCCAAACGTCCGCGTCCTTTGATAACTCACAAAAGTGCTGCATGTCTTCCAAGCTTGAAATTAATTAAGTTCTAATTTCCATATCATCATTATGAGAACTGATTCGATTTGAAGGCCAACTGCAAACCATTGGGATTTCTCTTCTTCAGTCATTTTGAAAATGCCTCTTATCAGTTTTCTCTAAACCTCCGTGTCCTATGCCAACTCACAAAATTGCTGTAAGATTTCCAAGCTCCTAAATTTTGCTAACTCTGAAATTAATATTAAGTTATTGATTTTTTGAAGACAGCATATTATAACTATCAATGTCCCGAGCCAATAATTTCTGCTCTTCTTTTTTTTTTTTTTTTTTTTTTACAAATTCTTTAACATTAAATATGGCAAAATCTTTATATCAAATTGCAGGCACTTATAAAGTTTTAGATAAGACGTTGTCAACTTTTACCCGCCATGTTTTTTTTTAATCCACGTCTATTTTTTAAGTAGAGGTAGTAGTATTAAGTTGCATATATACGAAAGTATTAGTACATATTGTAATGAAGTTAACAAGAATATAAACACTTTTATGGCACTTAATTATTTCTGACTGAACAAATTTACATTTGTCCGACTTCAGTATTAATCCAACTTTTATATTCTAAAACTTCCTTTTATACATGTTTGGTATCATTCCGATCAGTCAAAATTATGCCATCCAAGTACGAAGCTACATTTGGAATAGTTTGTTAAATATTCATTATTCGTTGGAGTATCACCAGTTTGATTAAAATCCCAAATTACAGTGAAACAAATACAGCTTTGATTCATCATGAAGTTGTTTTTGTAGGTAGATATTAAAATCCAACCAAGAAACTTTTGTCTATCTGGCAGAGATATGAATAACGAATCATTTAAAAGAAAAGGCTATTGTCCCGGTTTGATTTACCGTTAATTTCTAGTCACCACACAGGTAGAGACTTATTTTTCAGTACCGAGATCGCTGCTACAGTTGAGTGTGAAAATTTCATTCAGTTTTTAGTTTCCTTAATTCTTTGTCTACCTTTGACCTTTATTGAAAAAATTGGGACAGGATCTTAGTCTTTGGTCACCAAAACCTTTCTTTTTACTTTTTAACTGACCGTGTTCATTGAGGGAAAATTTGGGTATTTTTTTCCATTACTTCCACATTTTGATGGACTTGTAAATTAATGTCTAAGATACCAAACCAATTTTACCAAACAAGGGTGGTCCATTATCCCAAACAACAATGTGTATATTCAGTTTATGTGTCTCTTAAATGGATTTGTTGTGCGAGTTCTCCTCTTGGGTGAGTGGGGGAACACCAATTATTATAAATATTTTCCTCTTGGTCAGAAGACTAGAATTATACGTGGATCTCTTGCAATGCATACACATTCAATCTGACAAATTGCTTGTTTTTTACTTCCGAGATTTTACAGTATTGTTTGTGGTAGTTTTACTGCGCTTTTTTTCTTTATAGGCACATGATACATAGCCTATTCTTTATAGACTCATGTCACGTAGCTTGATTCTTTACATGCTCATGTGTCCGATTCTTTATAGGCTAATGTTACGTAGCCGATTCTTTATAGGCTCATATCACATAGCTTGATTCTTTATAGTTTCATGTCAGTGAACGGATCCTTTATAGGCTCATGTTACGTAACCGATTATTTATAGGCTCCTGTCACGTAGCTGATTCGTTGCATTCATAAAACTGCCATTTTATTCTGGTGAATGATTCTCGCCCAATCAACAGAATAATATGACTGATCAAATCTAAACTCGAAAATCCTGTGGATTGTAAATCCCATACCCTTTTGTACTTGGGGTCAAATTTGGTATCATCTGATGTTGCATCTGATTTCAAATCTATCTTATTCATTCTACCTTTAACAGCAGCCTCTATGGCTAGTGGTTTTTCTTACTTAAATACTAGCACTTACTCTGACAGTACACAGTAAACGGTATTTAATTTTTTCCACAAACCAATCTGTCCAACCACATTTCCAACAATGTTTCCTCCATATTCACAGTGTTCATACAACTTTTGTACTTTTGCTACATAACAAACAATAGTTTCTCCAGTTTGATGAAATTTTATATTGATTTAGAAACTGGATTAACAATCTCATTTGCAGTGAGATATTGTATTAAACAGTTTGTCTAATAACTATTTTTTTTTTCAATCCTGGCACACTGCACCATTTTTATAAGCCGCACTCATTTGTTACCCAGTTGATAACTTGAATGGTGAAAGATACAATTAAATAGGTTTATATAGTAATTAGTCAAACATCTTAATTTTGCTTATATAAATGTGTATCTGAAAGAGAAAACGTTTCTGACTTGAGATACATGTATCAATAAAACAAGGATTCTTATGTCCAATAAGCACAGCTTTTCAGGTTAGACATGTATTATTTTTATTGTGAGTAAATAAACGCCAAAATGGTAAATTCCTATGTGTCATGTTTTATCCGTCAAAAAGATTTTTCCTGGGCAAATCAAAGGTGAAATGTGTTACATAAGATTTTTTTCCATTCTGTCATTCACTATTATTCTAGTTTATATATCATATTCTTGTAGTAACAAGAGCAAAACAGAAATAATAAAATGATCTCAATATAAAGCAGTGGTTATTAATCTGAAGTATAAATATCACAAAATGATTTCATAATCCAATCTGTCCAACAAGTTTTCCTCTATATTCACAGCGTTCATACAGCTTTTGTAATGTTGCTACATAACAAGTAATAGTTTCTCCAGGTTGATAAAATTTCGTGTTGACTTAGAAATTGAATTACAATGAAATATTGCATTAAACAGTATTGGCAGTCTGTCTAATCATTGTTTTCTATGTTGGACTATGTTGCACCATTTTTATAAGCTGCACTCATATGTTCTCCAATTAATAATTTGAATGGTGAATGATAATCACACAGTGTATAACAATAAGTTGGCAAGAAATATTTAAACAACGGGTTTTAACTGCAATCATTACACCTGCGTTAGTTTTAAATTTATTAAAGTCGAATCATAAAATCAAAATATAAATAGAATTTACATTATACGAACTGAAAGTAGAAATTAATAAAAAAATTAACTTAAAATCAAATGAAAGCCTTAGGAACATTCGTCAAATAAGTATTGGTCTATGGAACATTTGTCTAAAGAGTATAGGTCTGAGGAATATTCGTCTAAAGAATATCGGTCTAAAGAACATTCGTTTAATAAATATCGGTCTAAGGAAAATTCGTCTAAAAATAGGTCGGTGTAAGGAACATTCGCCTAATGAATGTTGGTCTAAGAAATATTCGTCTAATGAATGTTAGTCTAAAGAGCATAGGTCTAAAAAGAATATTCGTCCAAGGAGCATAAATCTAAAGAATATTGGTCCAAGGAGCATTCGTCTAAAGAATATTGGTCTAAGGATCATTCGTTTAATGAATATTGATCTAAGAAACATTCATCTAAAAATGTTGGTCTAAGGAACATTCCTTTAAAGACTGTCGGTCTAAGGAACATTCGTCTAATGAATATCGGTTTAAGGAACATTTGTCTAAAAAATATATCGGTTTAAGGAACATTCGTTTAATGAATATTGGTCTAAAAAACATTCGTCAAAAGAATATTGGTCTAAAGAGCATTCGTCTAAAGAATATCGCTCTACGTAGCATTTGTTTAAGGAATATCGTTCTACGGAGCATTCGTCTACAGAATTTCGGTCTAAGGATCATTCGATTAAAGCATATTGGTGTAAGGAACATTCATGTAATGAATATCGGTTTAAATAGCATTCGTCTAAAGAATATCGGTTTAAGGAAGATTTGTCTAAAGAATATTAGTCTATGGAATATTGGTCTACGGAGTATTTGTCTAAAACATATCCGTCTAAGGAACATTCGCCTAATGAATATTGGTCTAAGGAGCATTCGATTAAAAGAATATCGTTCTATGGAACATTCGTTTAAAGTATATCAGTCTAAGTAGCATTCGTCTAAAGAGCGTTTTAAGAAACATTCGCCTAAAGAATATTGGTGTAGGTAGCATTCGTATAATGAATGTCGGTTTAAAGAACATTTGTCTAATGAATATGGGTTTAAGCAACATTCGTCTAACGTATGTTGGTCCAAGAAACATTTGACTAAAGAATATTGGTATAAGTAACATTCCTGTAAAGAATATCGGTCTAAGGAGCATTCGCCTAACGAATATTGGTCTGAGGAATATTTGTTTAAAGAATATCGGTCTGTGGAACATTCGTCTAAAGTATATTGATCTTAGGAACATTCATCTAATGAATATCGGTCTAAGAAACATTCGTCTAACGAATGTTGGTCTAATGAATATTCGTCTAATGAATATCAGTCTGAGGAACATTCGTCTAAGGATTATTCGCCTAAAGAATGTTGGTCTAAGGAACATTCTTCTAATGAAAATTAGTTCAAGGAGCATTCTTCTAAGGAATATTGGTCTGAGGAACATACGTTTAATGAATATTGGTCTAAGAAACAGTCGTCTAATGAATTTTGGTGTAAGGAACATTTGCATGAAGAATATTGGTCAAAGAAGCATTTGTCTGAGGAATATTGGTTTAAGGAATATTCGTTTTAAGAATATTGTGTAAGGAACAGTTGTATAATGAATATCGGTCTAAAGAGCATTCGTCTAAAGAAATTTCGTCTAAGGAATATTCGTCTAATGAAGATTGGTCAAAGGAGCATTCTTCTAAAGTATATTGATGTAATGAACATATGTTTAATGATTATTGGTCTAAGGATCATTCGTCTAAACAATATTGGTGCAAGGAACATTCCTTTAATGATTATTGGTCTAAAAAACATTCGTCTAAAGAATATTGGTCTAAGGAACATTCGTTTAAAGAATATCGGTCATAAGGAACATTCGTCTAATCAATATTAGTCTAGGGAGAATTCGTCTAAAGAATATTGGTTTAAGGAGCATTCGTCTAAAGAATATCGATTGAAGGAATATTTATCTGAAGAATATAGGACAAGAAACATTCGTCTAAAGAATATCGCTGTATGGAACATTCGTTCAAAATATATTGGTGTAAGGAACGTTCATCTAATGAATATTGGTCTAAGGAGCATTCGTCTAAAGAATGCTGTTTTAACGAACATTCGTCTAAAGAATACTGGTCCAAGAAAAATTTGTCTAAAGAATATTGGTATAAGGAACGTTCCTGTAAAGAATATCGGTGCAAGGAACATTCGTCTAATCAATATCAGTCTAAGGAACATTCGTTTAACGGATGTTGGTGTAAGGAATATTCAGCTAATGAATGCTGGTCTAAGGAACATTTGTCTAAAGAATATCGGTTTAAGGAACATTCGCCTAATGAATATCGGTCTAAGGAACATTCGTTTAACGAATATTGGTCTAAGGAATATTCGTACAATGAATGTCGGTCTAAGGACCATTCATCTAGATAATGTTCGTAGAAGGAACATTCTACTAAAGAATATTGATCTAAGAACATAAGTTTAATGGATATTGGTCTAAAAAAATATTCGTCTAAACAATATCGGTCTAAGGAATATTCGTCTAAAGAATTTTGGTGTAAGGAACATTCATCAAATAAATATCCGTATAAGGAATATTCGTCTAGTGAATGTTGGTCTAAGGAACATTCATCTACTGAATATTGGTCTAAGCAGCATTTTTCCAAAGAATATTGGTCTGAGGTACATTGGCTTAATGAATATTGATCTGAGAAACATTCATCTAAAAAATATCGGTCTAAGGAACGTTGGTCTACTGAATATTCGTCTAATGAATGGTGGTATAAGGATTATTCGTCTAGACAATATTAGTCTAACAATCAGTCGTCTACTGAATACTGGCCTAAGAATAATTCACCTAAAGAATATCGGTCTAAGGAAAATTCGTCTAATGAATATTGGTGTAAGGAACATTCGTCTAATGAATTTCGGTCTAATGAACATTTGTCTAATGAATATCCGTGTGTAGAGCATTCATTTAAAGAATATTGGTATAAGGGAAATTCATCTAATGAATATTGATCCAAGGAAGCTCGTCTAAAATTAAATCGTTTTTAGGAACATTCGTCTAATGAATATCAGTTTAATATATCGGTATAAGGAAAATTCGTCTTAGGAACATTCGTCCAAGAATATTGTCTAAGGAACATTCCTTTATAGAATATAGATCTAGAGAGCATTCATCTAATGAATATCGTTCTAAGGAGCATTCGTTTAATGAATAACCTGTCTAATGATCAATCGTCTAATGAATATCGGTCTAAGGGACATTCATCTAAAATATATCAGTTTAAGGAACCTTAGTCTAATGAATATCGGTCGAAGGAACATTTGGCTAATGAATATCTGTCTAAGCAACATTTGTCTAAAGAATATTGGTCTAAGGAACATTCGTTTAAAGAATATGGCGTAAGCAATATTCGTCTAATTAATATTGGTCTAAGAAACATTCCTTTAAAGAATATCGGTCTAAGGAGCTTGCGCCTATGGAATATTGGTCTAACGAAAAATGGTTTAAAAATATCGGTCTAAAGTGTATTCGTCTAATGAATATTGGTCGAAGGAGCATAAGTCTAAAGAATATTGGAATGAAGAAATGTGTAAAGAAAATCGATCTAAGGAACATTTGTCTAATGAATATTGACCTAAGGAATATTCGTCTGTAGAATATTGGTCTACGGAACATTCCTCTCATGATTATTGGTATAAGTAGCATTCGTCTAAAGTATATCGGTTTAAGGAACATTCGTCTAAAGAGTATTGGTAAAAGGAACATTCGTCCAATGAACATTGGTCTAAGGAGCTTTCGTCTATAGAACAACGTTTTAAGGGTAATTCGTCTAATGAATATCGGTGTAAGGAACATTCCTGTAATGAATATCAGTCTAAGAACATTGTAATAAAAAAGATATCGGTTTAATGAACATTCTGTCTAATGAATATCGGTCTAAGGAACATTCGTATAATGAATGTTGGTCTAAGGAATATTCGCCTAGCGTATATTGTTCTAAGGAGCCTTCGTCTGAAGAATATCGGTTTAAGAAACATTCGTCTAAAGAATATCGGTCTAGGTGAACATTCGCCTAAAGAATAGCGCTCTAAGAATCATTCCTGTGAAGAATATCGGTCTAAGGAGCATTCGTCTCATGAATACTGGTCTAGGGGAACATTCGTCTAAGGAATATCGGTTTAAGGAGCATTCTTCTAATGAATATTGGTCTAAGCAGTATTTGTCTATAGAATATTGGTCTACGGAATGAATATAGGTATCAGAAACATTCGTCTAAAAATATCGGTTTAAGGAACATTCGTCTTAAGATTATCGGTTCATTGAACATTCGTCTAATGAATATTGGTCGAAGGAACATTCATCTAAAGAATATCGGTTTAAGGAACATTAATCTAATGGATATCAGTCTAAGGAATATACATTTAATGAATATCGGTCTAAGGAACATTGGTCTAATGAATATCCGTCTAAGGAATATTCGTCTAATGAATATCGGTGTAAGGAACATTCCTGTAATGAATATCAGTCTAAGAACATTGTAATAAAAAAGATATCGGTTTAATGAACATTCTGTCTAATGAATATCGGTCTAAGGAACATTCGTATAATGAATGTTGGTCTAAGGAATATTCGCCTAGCGTATATTGTTCTAAGGAGCCTTCGTCTGAAGAATATCGGTTTAAGAAACATTCGTCTAAAGAATATCGGTCTAGGTGAACATTCGCCTAAAGAATAGCGCTCTAAGAATCATTCCTGTGAAGAATGTCGGTCTAAGGAGCATTCGTCTCATGAATACTGGTCTAGGGGAACATTCGTCTAAGGAATATCGGTTTAAGGAGCATTCTTCTAATGAATATTGGTCTAAGCAGTATTTGTCTATAGAATATTGGTCTACGGAATGAATATAGGTATCAGAAACATTCGTCTAAAAATATCGGTTTAAGGAACATTCGTCTTAAGATTATCGGTTCATTGAACATTCGTCTAATGAATATTGGTCGAAGGAACATTCGTCTAAAGAATATCGGTTTAAGGAACATTAATCTAATGGATATCAGTCTAAGGAATATACGTTTAATGAATATCGGTCTAAGGAACATTGGTCTAATGAATATCCGTCTAAGGAATATTCGTCTAAAGAATATCGGTTTAAGGGACATTCGTGTAATGAATATTGGTCTAAGGAACATTCGTCTCATAAATATAGGTGTATGGAACATTCGTCTAAAGAATATCGCTTTAAGGGAGATTCATCTAATGAATATCGGTCTAAGGAGCATTCATCTAATGAATGTTTGTCTAAAGAACATTTGTCCAAAAGGTATCGGTCTAAGGCATATTCGTCTAAATAACATCGGTTTACGTAACATTCGATTTTTCCCCTATAGAATATTGGTCTACGGAACATTCATGTCATGAATATTGGTATAAGAATCATTCGTATAAAAAATATCGGCTTAAGGAACATTTGTCTGAAGATTATCATTATGATTCATTGAACATTCGTCTAATGAATTTTCGTCTAAAGAATATTTCTCTCATGAATATTGGTCTCAGGAGCATTCGGCTAAAGAACATCGGTTTAAAAAATATTTGTCTAAAGAATTTCGGTCTAAGGATCATTCGCTGAATGAATGTTGGTCTAAGGAACTTTCGTCTAGTGAATATCTGTCTAAGGAACATTCGTCTAATCAATATCAGTCTGTGGAAACATTTGTCTAATGATTATCGGTCTAAGGAGCATTCTTTTAAAGAATATTGGTCGAAAGAGCATTCGTCTAATGAATATTGGTCTAAGGAACCTTCGTCTAATGAATATCCGTGTAAGGAACATCCGTGTAATGAATATCGGTCTAAGGACCATTTGTTTAAAGAATATTGGTCTAAGGAGCATTCGTCTAATGTATATCCGTGCATGGGACATTCGTCTAATGAATATCGGTCTATGGAAAATTTGTCTAATGATTGTCGGTCTAAGGTGCATTTGCTTAAAGAATATTGGTCGAAGTAGCATTCGTCTAATCAATATTGGACTAAGGAACATTCGTCTAATAAATATCCGCGTAAAGGAACATTCGTGTAATGAACATCGGTCTAAGGAGCATTCGTTTAAAGAATAATGGTCTAAGGAGCGTTCGTCTAATGAATATTGGTCTAAGGAACATTCGTCTAATGAATATCCGTGTAAGGAACATTCGTCTAATCACTATCGAACGAAGGAACTCGTCTAATGAATATTGGTCTAAAGAGCATTCGTTTATAGAATATTGGTCTATGGAACATACACCTAAACAATAACGGTGTAAGGAACATTCGTCTAAAGAATCTCGGTCTATGGAACATTTGTCTAATGAATATCCGTCTAAGGAACATTCGTCCAATGAATATCGGTCTAATAAATCTTCGTCTAATGGATATTGGTGTAAGGAATATTCATCTAAAGAATATCGGTGTAAGAGAAACGTGTCGATGTGCATTTGTCTATAAAATACTCGTGTAAGGACCATTGGCCTATAATCATATTTTAAAAAATAAATTAACACTTTATTCATGTACAAAATACTGAATTCTATTGATAATCACTGTATTTACAGAATAGTATTTAAGACACTTATAGCAACAGTATTTGCTAATGATACATGTGGGTGATAAGTATTTATTGGCATGCATTGTTTCTATATTAATACAACCCTCATTAGGCCATAATTCTCTACAATAATTTCTACAAAATTGAAAAGACTTAAAAATTATTCTATTTATTACGGAATAATTTATTAAGAAAATTCTATAAAATCTTAATTATCTGATTGTTTTAGGATTTAAAAAATTGACGTTCTTTTTTTTTGTCTCTAACTTAATGATTATATTGTTTAGTCCATGGTAGGGGTTATCCTGACTTAGTGTAAAATGTATAGTTTTAATGTCTTATTTTAAATCCAATGACATTGTGTGTGTGTGTGTTAATCGGCACGAACACATGTAAGTCACTCGCAACACAGTCATACATACAGTCATGCAAAGTCACACGCAGATAATGTGTGATGGAGAGAGAATCATCTTTTATAATGTTGATTGGTGATTTTTATCTTCAAATATTATTTAATGCTTATTCGTTAACATTTTATGTTGTCTATATCTAAAATGCTAATAATATATGAACTGGGTCGGTTTATTGTAGATACAATCAAAATGGACGTGTTTGTTTTTGGGGGTTAGTTACCCTCGTCATTTAGATACATCATTAATACTGTAAAATTGGGTGCGATGACAAATATTTTTTTATACTTTTATAAAGAAAGATCCTTTTTTCAGTAAAATGTTTGCAATATCAGACGAGAAAATCTTGAAAATTTGTCCTGAAAACTTACAAATATACTTCAACAAAACGCAAAAAATAATTTTTGTTGAGAATTGCATAATTTAAGAAAACACATTTTCTTTGAGAGTTAAAAAATCTCTACAATAAATATTTATTTTTGAAATATTTACTAATAATTTCTTGTGTGGTTTTGAAATTCTTTCGGTTGCTGATGCCTAAAAGAGACATTTAAAAAAAAAAAATGAAAAGTTTTATGCAATTTTCACATCAGAAATAGTTTTAAAAGAATCTTATTTTATTTATTATTTTCACAATCGTTAGATTATTTTTTTGAATGGAAGATCAAATAGGGAATACTTCAATAACTCAGAATTACGTCCCTGTAGGTTGTCTAAGATTAATAATTAATGTCTGGCAACTAGTATTTTATGTCATTGGTAGCTGAAATAAAGCAAAATGAAGGCAATCAATAAAAAAGGATCATCGAGTCAATGTGAACGAGCCTTTCCTTAGCTACATATTATGTGCTTTGCAAAGATAATCAATAAACACTTTTTTCCCTATTTTGTTTTTGTCTTTTGTAACGGCACTTCTTTTTGTTTAATAAATGTTATCAAAATGTTTAAAAAAAAACGATATGGGGCAGTTAAATAAATAGGTGTTTTGCGAAAAGTAAAATTATATTTTCCTAAAATTCTGTTAATTAATCATTAATGTTACTAATTTTTTTTGTAACTCGTATATAGATTTTTTAATTTTCTGTCATCATTTTTCAATTAAAATGGCCGATCGGAGATAAAGTAACCATAAGAGCGTTCTAAAATATCTCAAAACCTTACTGAAATGCATAAAAACATTTCTTTTATTGATTAGCTGAAGGCTATTATTTTAAAAATAGAACAAACATTTTATTAAAAAGGAGACTTTACGTTTTTACGTGTTCTTTTGCTCAAATTTTAGCGGTGCTTATTGGAACAGATTCTAGGATTATTAAAAATAGAAAAATGTAATATATTGTCTATCAGAAGTAGATATTTTTTCAAAGCCTAAACCTAAAAATCACTTTGTAAAGTATATTCATGGCTATGTGAATCACCCCAATGGGTCCTGAGGTACCTAGCAAGTTTTTAAAATTTTTTTTAGATTTTATGTTTTCAAATTCACGATTGAATGTTTCATATATATTGCAAAATACAGTAATTTTAATTCCCAAGAGCACATCTATCATGTAGAAATTATATAGATTCTAATTTTAAAAAATACCAATTTTAATAACGCACACACAAATATTAAGTAATATTTATTAGATACACGCGTTTAAGTAGACATTTTTTTAAACAAAATTTAATCTACTGGCCTTGGGTTTTCGAGAGTTTTAATAAAGGAAATATGCTTTTCAGTATGGTTCAATGTACGTTTCCCTTATGTAGGGGAAACCATGGTATATAGTCCGTGGTTTTAGACCACTCGAAAGGACTTTACGACAATGCAAGATTCAATAACTCTTATGAAAGAAAACAAATCTCTCATTTCGATTGTTCCTATATCGTAATAAGAAACAATTTTGGATTATAACAAAAATCCATTAGAAATTACTTTACGTTTTGGATACGAAATTAAAGTTATATGAGCTTCGAAAGATCGTAACAAGAAATGTACTTTCCTTCAAGAGAGCATGGGATTACTTCCATTTCTTTTCACCTTTGTGATTAATGACAAAACCTGTTATTTACATGTGTGGAGCGAAGACGAAAATAAACACCAACACTGTCAATCATCAAATGACAAAAAAAGGTTTCTGGGTCGGAGGATCCGTGCATTCTTCCGGTTAATAAATTAATTTTGTGAAAATGAATATTTAAAATTTTTCAAGAACGGGTCCCATTCCCTCCGACAATAATAATAAAAAAAAAATATTTCGCGATCCCTTTGAAGAGTATATAATCAAAGTTTTTAGACCAGACAAGCTAGTAAGGAGAAGGAACAGCAGCATACGATGCGTACGGCTTCAAAGAGATTCCCTTACTCATTCACCTGTCTTCTTCGCCAAGCTACATGACACTTATACTCTTCCACGCGAAGCTATTTGACATTTACACTTTCCTCTTCACTTTCTCCCTTGCCTCTTTTTTCTCACACATACAATAATTTTGTTTGCCATTGCTATTATTTCAACTACAATCAGGTCCATAAGAAATGGTCACTTCCCGACGTGATATCACACGCAGGTAAGTACATACTGCAACAAATTTGTTGACAAACGACGCAATTAGAACGTCCTAGTGCCAAAAGCACAAAAATACAGCTATATACAATTTTGGTATTTTTCAAGTGAAGAGAAAATCTCGAGCAACAGAGACTCGTACACCAATTTCCCTATTAACCGGATTACGCGGACACAAAAATTAATACTTTTTCAACGAGTTTGTGATAAACCTGAAGTAGAGCAAAAAAATGCACAGATTGCAAAACACGTCCAGCGCAAGTTGCAAAACGTCAAAACATATCTACATGATAAAGTATGGGACACCATACTGGATGGGACACCATACTGGATGGGACACCAAATCAGCAAAATTTCTTAGAAAATTCGACACATGTAAAAGAAGAATACTGGTAGCCATTACTACTACTACTACTACTACTACTACTACTACTACTACTACTACTACTACTACTGCCACATAGCCCTTTTAACTCAATCGGCAACTGTTTTTAATTGTACCGCTGGCAAACAGATCAAAGTTCAAACACCTTTCGTCTCTCACAGTCAAACAAATCGAAGAAAAAATTCACGACTCCAACAAAAATTACAGGAAGATGAAAAAACAAAAAGTAAAAAAAAAAATTCGTTACACGCTAAAATATACCATCCATACTATAAACGCATTTCAGTAATTCAACCTTTTTTTTTTACCTGTAAACAAAGAGTTCAAAAACAGTCTAAAATATACGAAAAACTTTTGATGTGAAACGAGTCGCTCTAATAAATTTTAACAATAAAAACGCAACTGACATTTGGTAATTGTTGTTAAACGTACCATTTAATCACATTAAAATTTAACAGATCATGTGTGAACCTTTCATGAAACCAAAAGAATATGTGTGTGTGTGTGTGTACAGACTCTCTTCTAACAAGTTTGAAGCTAAAAACATTAGTACAGTGTAACCCGGATATAAGAGAAACCCGTATATGAGAGATTTTCTCTGGTCCCAAATTAGAGCCTGTGTTAATGTATATATAATAGACAAAACCCTGATATAAGAGAAACCCGGATATAAGAGCCTTCTTATCCGGTCCCGACAACTCTCTTATATCCGGGTTACACTGTACATTACAAAAAGCAGAAACATAGCTTATTGTCTTCAGAATGTCGCCCAAAATTCACACACACACACACACACAAAAAGTACCCAGGCCACACAAGAAATTGTTTGCAACATACAAGCCAATAGTTGACTTTTAACTTCTTCCAACACAGAGTAAAAATTAAACTATTGCAGTCTCTCTTGATGTGACGACCATCGACTCACTGACGCTTCAAAGATTTGCAAGAATGACTAAGGCAAGATCGATTAATGATACCAGAGACTTGTAGAAACACCGAAAAATCGGTAGTCATACCTTCAAAAGAAACATGCTTCGACACTCGATATCAGCTTCACCAGCATCAGCTGAAAAAATTAAAAGCTTTCTTTAGCTGTTATATTTATGTCATCAGAATTAAACCCACCGCAAATGGGTTCAAATAAAAGTAAAGCGGATTGTTGGAAAGCAACCAAAAATTTTCTAACAGGTCCATCAACCAACTGTTCTCTATTTCTTTTTCAACGCGAAAATACTGGTATATTGTTCAGATCGTGCTACATTCTGACAAGAAATTTCCACAGTACCCTGATAACACGGTACTTGAAACAAGGATGTTTTCATCGTCATGTTAATCAATCATATTTCAACTATAACATTCTTTTTGAGTCTACGAAGAACAACTAATTCAAACGTTAATGGACATAATTTTTTCCTAATCTGAAGGGTGTCATGTGGGGTTATCACCACTTGTCTTTGCCATATTTGTCAAGATGCCATAAAGCGGCACTATAAAAACTGAACACTTCCTGTTTACTCATTTTTTTTCTCTCTACTTTCAGCATGCGATTGTGGCAACACCAATATAGGACCTGTCTCCAGCCTAGGGATATCTTTCTCTGGGTGAATGAACTCTTCCATATACACATACAGACACATATAATTCATTTTGAATTTTAATCTTGATTTTAATATCTTCTTTCTTTTCAGCTGTTTTTGCCTGCATAAAAGTATATTTTATTTCTTGTTAAGCCCATATTAGCCATATATAAAACATAAAATATCTCCTTGTTGAAATTTATTCTATTTCCTTTCGCCTTTATGAGTAGTTGAGACAACCCTTCATTTACAATGTGTAAATTTTGTTTGCCGCTGCTTTTAGTCTAACTAGAAGCACATATCGCTAAAAGGGACACTGAACATTGCTTTGTCGTGAGGTCCTTCGTGGCTGAGCCGGTCTAAAAACACGATCAAACTAACATTTCTTAAGTCGAATTTGTGGTTAAATGTACAATGAACCGCCAGTGCTTTTAAAGTGTTGTTGTAAATGCTGCTTTCTTTATGCGTTTGGGTTATCAAATGCAATTGCGTGTTCTAAGAGCATTTATCTATTATACATTTAACGATTCAAGAAAATACAACGAGACTCCAAATGTGCATCAACAATAAAATATATATTGAAACAATAACATACAAAACAATCATGCAGTGATGTGTAGTAATTAAGGGAGAAAATGTTGTTTCCCTTTAACTGTATTCTGATTAAGATTGAATGTTCGAAAGAATTTCTCTTGAATAAGAATGTTCAGGATTCTATGTTGAATAGAGTCCGGTGTTAGAATAGAATACAGTTAATTAAGAAGTGGGTTGATTTGAGAAATTAATAGAGTGCTGGTTCATGAACTTGGCTGAGTCACAGAGTGGAAGATATGTATAAATGAGATACAAAAATCTGTGTCTGTGTGTGCGTTGTGAGTAAAGTCGTGGATTTGTGTAGACAGGCGTAAATAGCTGGACTCTACAGACTGTTGTGGAAAAAATCGCTTGTTTTTAAAGCTACTGGTAGGATCCCAGTGAAAACGTGGGAAAGTTGATTTAGCACAAAAATGTTTGATCGGTTAAAATTCGACCAATCACTGATTTTGTAACAAAGACACATGTGAGCAAGTTCACGGGAGAAAAATTCAAAGTGGTGACAGCGATTGCTAAATTGTCTTACTAGCCAATCGCAGACGAATAAATTGTGTACGTGGAAAGCGTAACAGTCGCTACATTGTTATGTAACATATATTTGCAATGTTTATATAGTTTTTTTTTAATGTTTCTGTATGTTTCGTCGATGTACATTATTAGATATTTCGTGAAATCTATTCTGTATATTCCTGCATCCAGTGGCGATTCTACGGGGAGGCCAGAAGGGGCCAATGCACCTCCCCAGAATTTTGGATGGCCCCTCGGTTGCCCCCACCCACTTTTCTAACATTAAAAAATTTATGAAACTGATTAGTCTCTGATTTTGATAAGATTTGATCTTCAGTACTTTTCCCTCTGCGTTTTCTTTTTCATTTAGTTTTTTTTTAATTACATTCACATCTGCAAAGATCAGGCAAAATAAGGACATATACAGAAACCAGTTTGAAAACAAACAAAAAAAGACAAACATTTTAAAAAATAATGTACCCAACTTGATATATAGATACGTAGGCAGTTAGTGATTTATGGCCGAGTGAAAGAATTGGTCAGTAATTTTCTCCAATATTGAAGACAGTCGGCGCCAAACACCCAGACGCTGAATCTCTATTTTTCAAAAGTATGCAAACTGGCTCGTCCATCTCTACACTGAGAGAGGAACACACAGCAGATGACCTGAAGTGGTTATCAATGGTTCCAACTAAGGTCTCATGCCGACTCATACGCCCGACTGAGATTTGCTGACAATGCCGGCATTTGGTAAAAGAATCAAAGAAAAGGGGTTGATAGAAAAACAGTTTAGACCTCTTTCCCTATTTATAGTGATCACCACTTTAAGAAGTAAATTTATTTGAATTTTGATGTAAAACAATTTACATTAACTTGGTATGTTAACTTGAGTTTGTGTCAATCCAGCTACCCTATTTGATGTTTTGTTTCAGGGCCATGGAGATAATTATATTATTTAAATTATTTCCTTATTTCAAAGTAGCTTCTTGATTCTATGGCCGGAGTTTGCCGAAGACATAGATTAATTTTTTAGCTGATTTTTGTACGCCTCTAGTGCCCACAGATTTTGATTGATTTCGTTGCATTATTTTATTTTCGCATTTATTTTTCACGCGCATTTATTTTTTGTGCTTCGAAACAGTTTTGCAGAGGAAAAAAACTAGAGCAGACAAATTACACTGTTCTGCTAGTATTGACGTTAACCCTTTGATTTTGTTTTTAAGTTAACCTCTCTTGTGGTCCAACAGCTTGAGAGTGGAAAAGAGAGCAAGAATAGATTAGAACCCCACTACTATGAATGAAATTTAGTGAAATAACAATTAACATGCTTATACTAAAACTCATCCCTAAGAAGTTGTGTATACGATAGTGGTGTAGTATGAAAATAAAGACGCTGTTTGAATTTGCACCCCCCTCCGCAGAAAAATTTCGGCCGTTAAGTGCCCCACCCCCACTTTCAGAGTTCCAGAATCGCCACTGCCTGGCATCTATACATTGGCGAAACACACAGAAATCTCAAAAACGACTATACGAACATCGCAGAAATATGCTACATAAAAACACTTTATACCGTAGTATAAATAACAATTTAAAAAAAGGTTAAATATTATGGTAATGGTAATATTAAATGTTTCCTTATAAGGAAGCATTTGACACCCATTGCAAACCGAGCAGCCATTACTACTGTCGGTTGAAATTTACAAAATCTCTCTCTTAAAACAATTTTTCAGGGATGTAGGTTTTCAAGTCCAGTAGCAGTTAAATGGCATTTTCAGTATCGATGGGAGTTTCCTTCTTAACCCTTTATTTAAAGTAGTGTGTAAGACTACTAAAAATGAACAACTTCAGTAAAACTAATTATTAGGTTGGTGCAAAAATAATATCGTTTTTTGACGTTCAACTTCATGTGAGAAAACGACATTATTTTTGCACCAACCTAATAGTTAGTTTCCAATATGATCAACTTTCTTGGACAAGTTTACCCCCCCCCCCTAAAAAAAATGGCTCTTCTTTCTTTCTTAATTTCTTTTGCCCTTTATCACTTTGTTTGTTTGTTTGTTTGTTTCTTTCTTTCTTTCTTTCTATGGTGTGAAAGAGAAAAAAACCTGATAGTGTAAAATTTAAAGCTATATATGAAATTGTTCATTAAAAGTGTATGTCAATCTATATTTCCGAGATGAGATATTGTAACTATTTACACTATTTACATTGTTCGGACTGTTATCCTCATCTTTATTGTCATATTCACAACGTTTCGACTGTTGTACGCTCCGACCTTCTTCAGGCGATATACGTTGGAATTGCGAACCAAAACTTTTATTTCGTTCACTGGAGTAAATTGTCCTAGTTCCACGTGCCACACCTTTTCTGGATATCTCAGTTTCAGAATATACGTTGGAACTTCGAACCGTCCACAAGAACACATGGCCCAGTGGGTAAAAGCATTAGCTGAAGTAATCCAGTAACTTGACCAAAGAGGTAGTTCAATACCTGGCTGCAGAAGAGGTGGACAAAAACGTTTTTCTGACCTTCATAGCTCTTAATAATTTTTTCTTGAAATTCTTAATTTTTCTTATTATAATTATTTACATTATTCAGACTGTTGTCCTCGTCTTTATTGCCATATTTACGACCTAGTTCAGCCTTCTTCAAGTGATTGGAATTTTGAATTGAATCCTTTATTTCGTTCACCGAAATCATACTCAGCATATAGAGAAGAGAATATAGATTTCGATAGAAAAAATTGTTTTTCACGTGATGAGTTCCGTAACCAATTAGTGTCGTAGGCGGTTGGGTGGGGTACATTTGCTGCAGCAGTTGCGAGTCTAGAGCATGATAATCTGACGGAGCTCACCCTTCTCCAGAGTTGTCCTTTTTGTAGACCCCCAAGTCTTCCCTGTTATTAACCCCTCGCTGGGTGGCGATATGGATTCATTTCATACCTTTCCAATGGTATCTGTGTGAAAGCTAACGCAACAACCTCAGCTGGAACTTCAACTCAATGCGCCCCTCCTGCTTATCGCGCCGACAACCAACACGGTAAGCGCTTATTCTCTTTTTATTACTTCTTCTTCTAACGTCTCGTAATTACAATAAAATAAATTATAAATTTTACTAAAACAAAATGATAATCTTAGAGTTAAAAAAATTCAAAATTCTATATTTTTTCATATAAATCCATCCGTTTTTCGATTTCGACACGATTAAAGATTAAATAAATAACTCATTTAAAGTTAAATTTAAATATCGAACAGAATGAAAGGTTAAAAAAGAAAAACAATTCTTTATTAAAGGTTTAATTTTAATTTCGCTTTTCGTCATAATTGCAATTGATATTGTCTAATTAAACCATAATTAAAAATTTAGCGGGACACGGTACGTTGCTCATGTTTTTGTTTTTGTTTTTCTAGCTCGCGTACTGTCACGTATTCGAAATATATCGTTCGGGTTACCTAATGTCTTTTAACAGTGACTTTATGTGAAGAGATCATAAAGAATGCTAATAAAAATGGGGTGCAAAATAAATGTAAACAAACTACGGAGATCTGTTGCGTATACGAAGAAAGATTATGCCGAATTAAGGTGTCGCATAAAGATAAAATAATTTCATTATTTCTAAATTTTTACGTACATAGGACGCTGAAGGTAAAAGGTTGAAGGCAAAAAAGGTCGTCCGCAAGAGCTAGTCTTAGTGGCATTATCAACTTGCTTAGGGTGAATTGATTAAAAAAAAATATCTGCTTTAAAATTTATTTTTTTTTAGTTCTGTTTATCATTAAAAATTTATAAAATTTATTTTGATGGAACAAATAACTTTTTTTTTTTTTTTTTAAAGAATCGGTTTTACCCCATGCAGGCAGTAAAGTCTCCAAGACACAAGGGGGGCAGTAGATAGCGATTGACATTGCATTTAAATTTTTGCAGATTAAAATTGGCTGGAAAGGAATTCCACAAGTGAGAAGTGCGAGAAAAGAAACTGTTAGCGTGGAATTTACAGTTATATCTAGCCAGCCCAACTGTAAATGGATGAGATCGTGACGCCAGTCTAGTACTGCAATTAAAGCAAAAAAAGTCTTTGTACCATAGCGAAGAGCTCTTTCGAACAATTACCATAAGGGCTTAAATAAAGTTTTTATTCACGAAATAATTGATAAATATTGCATTGTATTAGTTCTAATTGCATTAGTTTTTTTTTTAGTATGTTCTAAATATAAAATTATTCTTGTAAAACAATCTAATGAATAAATAAATGGATAATGCTAATTATTTTTGTTGTCAATTTTCAAGAACAATGAAAACGTATAAATTTACTTTCATATGTTTAGGTTTTATTACAATTCTAATCATCGCTTTGTAAACAATAAACATTGCCGAAGAGTGAAAGTAGTTAAAAAAGAAGTGTTATGAGAAAAATCGTCCTTTTGATACTCTATCTTATTGTAGGTATGTTTGCACTATTTTTATGTCATGTCCTATAACCACATAGGCGATCATGGCTATCCACAGATTTCTTTTCTTGATTATCTGTGAATTGCTATGCATTCTTAGGCAAGGTAGTGGTGTGGTTTCTTGTTGCCTTCTTCGCTGTTTTGGAATTTAGTGTTTTTCTTCTCTTAGATTGGTTACCAACCAAGTCTACCCTGGTATTTAGAGAATATTCGTGCATTTCACAAATTCATTACCAACGAAAAAGTTATGACATTGTAAAATTAGGTAACTCTCCTCCTCCCAAAAAGCGATACCTAAAGTTTAAAATGCTTTTTAAAAAATGAAAAATCTTTCTTGAAGCTTTTATTTTGGCTTTAATTGCAAGCTAATAGATGAAATTTAATATTTCTAATAAGCAAAATACTTTGCTGTATTCCAAAATTAATTTACATTGATTGGAATGATTTTCTTTTCATGATTATCAGTAAAACAGATAAAATCGTACATATTGACAAATCTGTCAACACGACACTTTATTAAAAAATCCTGCAAAAATAAAATATACTTTTCTAAAAAGAAAATAGTTGATTTAAAGTTTAATTAATCTGATCTGAAACAAATATTACTTACTTTTTTTAGTTCAAAATATCGCAGAAAAAGCAACATGATGTTTGGAAAATCTAAAGAGGAGATAATTGTTGTAAAATTACATGACGAATACAACGTAGACGCCTTCTTTATATAATCTTTTTTAACTACCTAGTAATCTTTAAAATATTTCAGCATTCTAGTATTTTATTAAATTTTGGGAATTTTGGTTTACTTACGAAGACGCTTGTTGAGGAAATGTTAGAAAATTAACAATATATTTTAAATTTACTACAGTTAACGCTCTTATTTTATGATAATGTAGTGTATGGACGTCCATATTTACAAAAATTGGCACATCTTTTCACACACACACACACACACACACACACACACACACACACACACACACACACACACATCTATCAAAATTCTTTTTAAAATGCTGGTGGCCGCTGAATTGTAGTAAACTTACAGTTTTTATTTAATAACGGTATCACTTGTTCGCGACAAATTAATACAAAATTTTAAAAGATTTAAAAGTTTATAAATTATTCTTGTAAAAAGTCATTATTCTTAAGAAAATATATTTTATTCATAAAAGCAATTAAAACTTTTCTAATTAAAAAAAAATGACTTAGTTTTAATGCACTTTTATTTTACAATTCAGAGTAGATTTTCTACAACTGGGAATCCTGATTGACCAAAAAGATTTGATGATTTAAATTCTGCAAGGATCTTTCCTTATAAAAAATATAGACAAAGACTAAGGGATACAAAAAAAATTCTCGAAATTTCATGTGTCTGTGTGTGGTGATGGCGATGGAGGAGGGGGGTAACAGATGTAAAAAATATTACACAGATTTTTTAGAAAAGAAACTTTTCTCATTCTTTTTACTGATGTTTTTAAATTGCTCTTCAAAATGTTATGAAATAAAATAAGACATATCTCGGCTGATTTGCAGGCAAATAAACTAACATACTCAAGAGCGAGAGTCGGATGTGAACGGGACAAGGCCCTGTCACAAAATGACCATTATCGTGGTTTACGCATAGGCCCGACGCACGAGTTCCGGTCGAAAAATAAAATAATATTTCAAAGTGCTTCTACTTTTTGACCAATAAAAATGCTTCCCTCCTAATTATACTTGCGTCATTTTTAGAGCCCGTTAAGCCATAAAAAACGCCATAAAAAGGGTCACACGGGGAAGTACAAGGCAGTCAACAGGAGGCCGGGGAAGAGATCTGTCACGGTCAGTCAGCAGCAGTCAGCAGGAGGAACGCCACGCAAACCAGTGGGAACTATTATGAGAGATCAACCCAAATCGGCAGCCGGCTTATGAACTATACCACAAGGTAGCTGTCCCAAAACCACACGTTCCTATTGAAATAAATCACGTAAATCTATTTCTGCTGTTGTCGTATTTCTGTCTTGCAACGATACGCTTGTCTATAACACTAGTGTCAGAAGCGTGCAGCAAGAGAAATATGGACGACTACACGAGCCTCACCCGAGCCGAACTATTTACTCTCATCAAGGAACAGAAAACACTAATATTCAACTTGAAAACGGGACCAACACAGCCTTCCTAAGCCACGATACAAGAAATTCAAGCCGACATAAACTACATGCTGACTGCCCTAAAATCAACTACTTTAATACCTCCCACCGCTCAAACAAACGGCGATTACAGCTTAATGATGCGCCAACAAACTATACGCGACATATTGAAGCTAGAGAGAACTTTTCACCCTGGACACGACGTGAACCGATTCATAACGGCTCTAAACAAAGCATACACAATCCACGTCACGCTAGAACTCAGCACCTATCCCAGCCTGGAATGCGAATTCGTCAAGTCTGCTAAAGATTTACTGGACCAAAGTATCTTTCAGCAGATGGTTGACTCAAAAAAAAGACATATCCACCTTCGAACAACTGAAGGAATACTTAGCAGCCCACGGAAGCCAGTTGACTAACATCCAACACCTCAGTCAAGCCTGGGATCTGGAACGGCGAGACGGCGAAAAATTAACAGACTTCGCGGGTCGACTCGAAAACACCCTTAGAGAGGCAGCCGTCCACATAAAAAAACAAATACAAAAAAGACAAAAATACAGACTTAACAGTCGATGGACTTATTTCCATCATCGGCGCTATGCTAATGAGCGAAAAGGTGAAAATTTGGAACTCAAATCTCTACCCACATCTTGTCAAGACAATGGACAACCACTATTCAGCCATAGACATAGCCTCTAAAGCGCAAAGATACCTTGATCGTGGTGTAAAATCCAACTACACGGCTTCGCACGACACTGTGTATTTCACACAGAAACCACAGCGGTCAAACCAAAGAAACGCGCCACTTCGACCCAGCAGGCAACCAAACTCACAGCAGACGGGCCTCACCAACCCTCCCGAACATGGCCACCATCCGACACGCAGAAACCATCAGCACACACCACGAATCAGCGTGTGCAAGAACTACCTCAGAGGTTGCTCCTGTCGCCATGGACGCAACAGCCTATATCGCCACCCACCTCGCACTCGGGCACAGACCCATATCACCGCAACGAATGATAATATACAAGCCATAAATGATGTGGAACGGGATTTTCGCTTCGGGCAGGACGAGATGTGATGTCTCGTTCGCCGTGCTCCTACGTCAGCCATCACACCACCAACCTTCAAGGACTCGCTCACCATTCACTGCTCGTCTAGTCCACCTTCAACTTCAGGGACATCACCTTCTCTGGCGTCGCAATGCTAGACTCTGGATGCTCCATTTGCATCTTATCAATATCTCAGTTACCCAGAGAAGCCAAGAAACACATGACCCGCTCCGACGTCGTAGTAAAAGGAATCAACGGCAGCACCACCGCCCTTGGCGAACTCACTTGCGACATCACCATCGGCAGTCGAGACTCACCCACATTCAAAAAGGTTAACGTGCTGGTAACTACCCAAACCACATCGATCTTGATCGGCCAAAATATCCTATGTCACAACACGCTCGATTCTTATCTAATCGACAACCAAAATGCGACTATAGAATTCAGACGCACACTTTCCTCAGGATACACAACACGCACAGCCGCAATCATATCACCGTCATCGTCAACCAACGATCCAGCATATGGCGCCCAAACCGACGTCATCCAAAACCGGCCTACTATGGAACTACAGCCCAACATCCAGACACTGGATCAAAAGCTAACCTGGCTAAAGCATAGCACGGGGCTATCGCTACCAAACCACCCAAACCGAGACAAAAATTCACCGTGCACATATCCGACGACTGGCTCCACGTCCAACACATCTATCTAATACAATCCCTCTGCCTCCACCATGTAACAGTCACCAGGATCATTCTCCCCCACATCCCTCTGGGACACATAATTCAGCAAATAACTCCATAACAAAACAAATGCCAATAAGAAGAACACGAGGACAACTTCCCACACGCTTCAGAGACTTTATCAGGAATTAATCACCCAAATATACACGAATAATGCTCACTGTAAATCAAACCGAGATCTGGGGGAGCCTTGTTATGAAATAAAATAAGACATATCTCGGCTGACTTGCAGGTAAATAAACTAACATACTCAAGAGCGAGAGTCTGATGTGAACGGGACAAGGCCCCGTCACAAAATGACCATTATCGTCGTTTACGCATAGGCCCGACGCACGAGTTCAGGTCGAAAAATAAAATAATATTTCAAAATGCTTCTATTTTTCGACCAATAAAAATGCTTCCCTTTAAGCCATAAAAAGGGTCACACGAGGAAGTACAAGGCAGTCAACGGGAGGCCGGGGAAGATCTGTCACGGTCAGTCAGCAGCAGTCAGCAGGAGGAACGCCACGCCAACCAGTGGGAACTACTATGAGAGATCAACCCGGATCGGCAGCCGGCTTATGAACGATACCACAAGGTAGCTGTCCCAAAACCACACGTTCCTATTGAAATAAATCACGTAAATCTATTTCTGCTGTTGTCGTATTTCTGTCTTGCAACCATACGCTTGTCTATAACAAAAATAGTCAAAATCTCTTGCTGAAAAGCTATGCAAAAAAAAAAAAAAATCGGACAAAATCCCAGCCTCTTATCCCAAAAGTGGGCAAAATCTCAGTCTCATAAATAAAAATTTTATATATAAAAATTAAAAAAAGAAGCAAATTTTTAATATTGACAAATTTTAATGTCAAATTGAGACATTAATGATACACCTATGTATAAGAAAGAGTCATTTTTGTTTCGCACTTCGCCAGTTTCTGTTTATGAATTCACTCTTTGCTACAGAAACTCATTTTTAAATCGAGCCAACGTCTAAAAAACGTTTTCTAACAATGCTAGTCACATATTCGATATATTTCAATATTTCATAGTTAGGGAAGTCCTAGTATCCCATAAGAAGACCCGACTTCATTTGAAGAAAGCCATAGTGTGTTTTTCTAAGGTTTGCGACAATAAAAACAAAGAACGTAAGATCGTATACGAAGATAGACTATGCCGAATTAAGGGCTTCCTTAAATAAAGTTTTTATGTTTGTTCGTGTCTTGAATTAACCTAAAATCGAAGATCTGTTTATTTTGTCTCAATTTGATATTAAAATTTGAATTTTGTTTCGTTTTATGAGACTTTTTTTTAATGAGACTGTGATTTTGTCCACTTTTGTGGTAAGAGGCTGGGATTTTGTCTACTGGTTTTTTGTCCGCTAGGATTTTGTCCTGTTACTTTCAGAATCACACCTCAGTGTATTGTAGTACAACTTTTTTTGTTTTATTCTTTAACACGTCCTATCGAGTGAAATGTACTTTCCTGATCTACTCTTTAAAAAAGCTAATTACTAATTTAGTTAGTAATTTAGTTTTTACTGATATTGCTGTTATTACCTTTAAAATGCTATTACTTAAAAAAACAATTAGCAAAAATCAAAAAGATAAAAAAAACTCATTTATTGAACGCAGATGGATTTTTTTGTTATATGTTAAAAAATAAAAAATGCATTTGCGTCATTTTTTTAGTTTATTTCCATGCCATTGATAGTATTTTGTTGCCGGCTGTTAGTGTGCAGATCTTATCATTTTTTTAAATACATATCCGTATTTATGTTTGTTATTGTTAAACATTTTGAAACATTTGTTTTACTGTCTTTTCTTAAAATGTTTACCAAAGTCCAACTTGGAAACCATAACTGGAACTAGTTTCGACTTTTAAGACAGCCACAGTTGAAAAATGCATATTACTTGGAAATGATAAACAGGAGAAAATGCTAGTGGACAATATCCCCAAAATTGACAAAATCACATTCTCATTAAGTCTCATGAAACAAAAAGAAACAAAAATTTGAAAAATTCAAGGAACTGTTAAATTTATATTTTAATGTCAAATTGAGATAACCCAATACACAGATATATACTTAATAAACTCGAGAGTCTAATGTTAAGACACTGAACACAATATTCAATATACTTACTGTCTTAACTTATTTCATGCTCATAAATTTATGAATGAATCAACGAATACATGCACCAACACCCTTTGAGAACTCTTCTACACTCTAGCTAACGATATTGTTATCTTAATGGTAACAGGCGAATGACCTTTACACCTCTTGAATAATTAATCTTCTTATGAGACTGGGATTTTGTTCACTTTTGAGATAAGTAGGGTTTGGGATATTGACCACTGGGTTTTTGTAAGCTGCGAGTTGTTCACTGTTTTTTTTTTGTCATGGATTCACGAAACGAATGACTTCGTAGTCTGACATTTTTGTAGTTAGTTAGTAGGTGAATTTTTCTGTGAAAATTTAATTAATGCTTGATAATATTTAAATTTAATCACTAAATTGCATGCATTGAAAAGAAAATAGATTATATTGAAAAATAAATATTTGTTTGATCAAACTGTAAAATGCATACTTTTTTTTTTCATTCTTTTCAAGGACTCATTGATGCATCTTCGTCTTCGTCTGCACATCAATTCTGGTACGCGAAAGAAAACATACACACACATGCCATGCATCGTTTACGTAGAATCATTTCTCACTGTTAAACTTTATAACTTAAACAAAGTCAACTTTCTTCTAATTTTTTAATCAATTCATGCCCAAGCAAGGTGATAATGCCACTAAGACGCAAAGGGCTACTGGGAGTGAAAGAGATAAAGGACTTTTTAATGAACTGAAAGTCCAATCCTAAACAGGAAACAAGGGATAAACCACTACTCCTGTTCAAAATACCGGGTTGTTGAACCGGGTGATAGGAAAACCTACTCTTATTGAGAAAAATAGTAAATAAGATGTCAGAGTTTAGGCAGAGGTGTTAGAGAAGTATAAACCAGAAACCCAATCCTAAAGGAAACAAGGGATAAACTTTGAAACTTCTACTCCTGTTCAAAAGAACGGGGAGGAGTGTGAACCTGAATAGATCAATGATGCAATTAGACTACACTAAAGTGATTTCCCACTTTTTCTTTTTTTAATAGTTTTTAGTTAAATACAAATTGAGAACGTCTTTCTATCTATCATATCTATCTCTATCTATCAGAATAGTAAAAACATTTAAATTTAACAAACTTTGTAAGGTTCCATTGTGAGTGAGATATATATTTGAAGAATTTATGAATAAAAAAGGAAGAAAAAAAGAAAAGAAAAGATATATACAGAGAATGATCGGTAAAAAATGTACTGTAATTAAAAATAGTAAATTACAAAAACAAAAGGGTAGACAGTAATAGACACTTTTAAAAGAAATCAAAAAATCAATAAATGAGAATAGAAAAAATATGCCAGTAAAACTCAGAAATGCAAAATGTAATAAATCATGAATAAATAAATAAGAAATCATTTATTGAACAAAGTAACTAATAATAACAAAACAAAAGTCATTGAAACAAAGCAAGTTCAGTCGACCATTGATGACAATTCCAGAACAACGTAACTATAAACAATTTTTTCTATCCTCTGCTAAATAAATACAATATTGACGATTGAGATAACGCGTCGAAAAGCGACGTAGAAAAAAACAAAAACATTTCAATTTCATATCGTTCAGTGAAATTTAAAGATAATAACGGCTTTCTTTACCATTACTGAACTTTGATCTTTTGCTAACAAAAAAAACAAACAAAACAAAACAAAAGCATCGGGAATACAGCTTCGGGAATACAGTACATGCAAATTAAATAAAATTTAAAATAGTAAAAATAAAGAAAGTAAAAAATTATCATGCAAATAGCCCATGATCTTTTAGCTTGTCGGTAAAAGTTTATATACCCTTACTGGGCTTGTTTGATATTTGGTAATATTTACTTGCTTTAAATTCATGAAATACCTGCCCCATACCCGGGACAGGTGGTCACAGTGGTGTGCGGCACCTGCGTCATCGACTTTGTCCTCTCTGAGTTGCGTCAAGTGTCACAGATCTATGTTTTACTTTTCTACTATTCATCAAACAAAGGGAAAGAGGACAGGAAAGTTTTACTTTTATGACAACTTAACTCCCAATCCTACCCTTGAATCTTACACAGTAATAACTAACTATCGAATATTGGTAAATATTTATGAGTGACTTGAAATAAGGGATGTAAAAGTGCCAAAGTCTGGTGAGCGGACTTTGTCAAAAGATGAATTCTATCAGGTCGTTGAATAAAGTGGAGTTTTGAAGAAAGAATGATTTTTTTGAAAATCCCTATTTTTTTTTTAAAGAGAAACTTCCTCTTAATTCAAATTTAAGTTTAATTCAAATCATGATCTAAAAAATAAAAGTTTTAAAAAGTTACGATTAGTTTGAATTTTTTAACAATTATAACGTAACACTTTAAAAAAATTTTAAGCAAGCAAATATTACTTCATTTTCAGGCATCCAACTTTTAAAAAGAATGTATATATGTATGTAACTTACTTGTAACTGCTATGTGTTCTCCTCACCTACAGTGACATACGCACTTCACATTTTATTCTTGTTTAAGTTTAGCAGAAGCAATCTATACATGTACAATCCTAAAACTACCATCAAATACAAATTTACACATTCAAATAATACGTGTTCATTACTAGTACTAGAACATTTGGGTTTGCTTATGTATATTTACAATTGTATATTTCCAAGAACCATGACACATACATGAAATCACCAGCAAGCCGCCATTCCCGCGAACTGACGTCACTGTACGCATCATGTGCTGCCCTAGGTATGGTGGGGCCACCTCCTGGAACGGGCTGGGATGATAGTTTTTATATTTTAAAGATATTCTGCTTCACAATCAAGCATAACACATAGACAGCAACAACAACTTTGTGAGTATCAGTCGTTTTTTTTTCTTTTCTTTTGATATTTTCGTATTCTTTTTGTTATTGTTCACTAACTTATTTTTGTTTTTCTTACGTCTTGTTTGCTTTTTTTTTATTCTCCTTACCTTCTGTACTGTGAATTACCGAATATGCTTAAAAAACTTTTAGTTTTCGTGAATTTTCTGTTTTACTTTTATGAGTTTGCATTGCTTTCTCTCTCTCTTTCTCTCTCTCTCTCATTCATTTGAAAAAAGAAAACACCAAATTTATAAGAGTACAAACAAAAAAGTGTAGATTTGTTGTACATTTAAAAAAAGTTTTTTTTTTAAAAAGCTGCGTCTATGGAACTATTGTATTTTGTATGGAAACAAAACAGTTCTTAGTTCTTCCATACCTTGTAAAAATGACATCCAAACTTTTGGTCACAAAGTGGGTACATAACAATAACAACATCCTTCATAAACAATATTTCGTCTTGATTGCTGACAAAGGGTTTTTTAGTTTTAGATTAGGAACATTTAAAAACTATTATAAAGAAAGAATCAAATAATTCTCTTTTAAAAATATACAAAACAAAGTCAATCACTACAAAAATTGTCTTTAATAAAGTATTGAATTTCATTTCAACTATAAGTATTTTAAAGTTCTTTTTAGAACCATTGCAGCTAGGCCCTAACCAATGCGTACAATATTTTTGTGTCGCATACTTAACCTGACCGTATTGTTGTGTTTGTATTTCAATTCATAATGTTAGTAAAATTTGTATATACGTAAGCAATGCATAAAGCACTTTACTTTTTTAGTTCGAAGACATAATGGTATGCTAAAAAAACACTACAGCATATGCTTCCTTATCAAATTGACATTAAGTGCATGATTTGTAATTAATCTGTTAAATGTTGATCCCCCACTTTTTGGCCGATCTATTGCTGGGTGTTCCTACCGTACCGTATATGGTTATTTCTGTTTATATTTTCCCTTACGATCTAACAGCCGGAAACTCCTTTGAAAGTGAAATCCATGTACATACATGAAAATTTTCTGTTTTTTGTGTATTTACTTCGTTTGCAAACAAAGAGCTTTTGAGATTTCATTTTGTTGAAGAGTACCATACATGTGTGGACGCGTGCGTGCGTGTTATATATATATATATATATATATATATATATATAATATATATATATATATATATATATATATATATATATATATATATATATATATATATATATTACAGTATTGATGTGATATTGTGGTGTTTTTTGAGTGTCCTCGTGAAAATCTTAAGATGTGAGTGAGTAGTAGTGGCAACATTTCTTTTGGTACTGTTCCAGTTTGTTTGAGTTTAAGCAAAGCCTATCTGTTGGCTTTTACCGCGACTTGTAGGTTTTTAGTTTATCTTCAACTTGTGTACTTAACTAGAGTAACACGACAAAAATGTATCATAAACTAGTTTCGCGAAATTCGTCGACTCTAAAATGCTCTAGGTGTCGTGACAAGTACTTTACTCCGCATTTTATTGAAATGGTGACACAAAAAGCTTGTTCTTTCGTTAAAAAATGTTTTAAGCAGTTTTATTTAATTATTCTAAATAAATATGTAACAGTCCAATTTGGATTGTATTATGCAAATTACTTGTTATTGTACACACCCATCATTGTGAATGATAATTGAACTGTTTTGAAAAGTAGCTTACTAATATTTAAATAATTTAAGTTAAATTAGAGATACTACTTAAAAAACTTTGTCGGTTATTTTCTATCAGCTTGTAATATAATTAACTAAATTTTCTTAAATACGGGCTTTTTAGTTTTAATTTAAGAAGAAAACTAACTTTTTACCTGTTACTTTCTAAGATTGTAAAAAATTGTTAGTTTTATTAGAACTTGTGTAAGAAAAAAACAACCACAACAAAACTTTTTGCACATTTGCTTACTTGAACTAATTTATTTTATTTTTTTTATTACAACAGAGTGTTTAAGACTTTTAAGAAAATGAGTTATTTTGCTTAACGCTATCCATTTTTTTAGAAGGTGGATTAATGTTTCCTTCCTGGGGTGTGAATAGAAAAGCCCAATCAAACTAAACTTGGAAATTTTTTTTAACCAATCAGCCTCTACAATTAAGGTCAAGGCTTAATAACTTAAGAAGAGTTACGGACAAGCTGCAAGGCTTGACACACGCAGCAAAAATTACTCTCTGGTGTCTGACTCTGATATTATTAATCAGTCTTGAGAAACCAATTTGGTTCGAGGTGAGATATTGAATAATATTTCATTATTCCTGTATCTGAACATAACGTGTGCCTCACTTTTATTTTCCTTTTTAAATAGATAATGAAAGCAGTTTATATTTTTTTAAAAATGAAACTTCAATTTCTGTGTATGTTTTTTTTTTGTTAAAAAAAAGAAATTTTTGAGAAAGGGTTTGGTTTTGACTTGTATGAACTTGTTAGTAATTTGATCACGTTTAACTAGTTCAAGTATTTTCTAATACAGCTATATAACATCCAATGTTAAAAAATTCATTATTATCCACGTGTTCAAATAGTTATTATTGGGTTGAATTGAGCGTTTATTTAAAGTACGAGTAATGTGAAACATTTTTATTTTTAAAAATTAAAAGCAGCTTCGATTTTTTTGTCTTTGCCGAATACTTGTATATTTTCGTTATTGATTGAAGAGAGTTTACAACTTTTAAAACTATTTTTTACAGTAATGTCATACTTACTGTTGTTACAATGTTAAAAAAATATCGTTTTAAAATTTATCGTGTGCTAATGAAATGTTCAAATTTCTCATGTTGACAATAAAATTAGAATCCCTTGCCTTTAAAAGTAACTACGAACGGTGTGATTTGACATATTTGTGACAGGTGAGTTTTAAATACGTGTTTTATAGAGGAGTGGAAACATGAATGAATAAAAATGTATTACGAAGTGCGTTAATATCCATTCATCTTCTTATCTGACGGTAGACGTTCTGATGGCAGTAGTAGTCATTGGAATATAACAGAGCTAGTACATTTAAGTTTCGAATCTTTTTTTCCCCTAAATTTCTTTCCTTTTTGAAATATAAAATAAAATCTTACACAAACAAATATTATTATACTTACAATTCAAATTCTAAATATTTAGCTATTTTTTTAAGTATAGGTTTCTAAGAATAATTCAAACATTAAGTTGAAATATTTCTAGTTATTTTTTTCATTGCTGTTACTTAAAAAGGCTGCTACTGCAATTAATGCAGATTATTTTTTCTTGCTGAGGTATGTCAACCTGCTTTTGTTAAAATTAAACCTAGATTTTTGTCATTAAAAAAAATACTGATTTCATATTTAAATCACAACTTTTGTTTTCTTTATGTGCTGTTACCATCGTCGTCGTCGTGACAGCTGAGGAGATCTTCTTTGCATCAGACACCACAGGGACAACTTACAAGTTATTTACAGATGACAGAAAAGAGGATTTTTATGTCTCTCCGTCTTCTCCTTCAGCACCAAACAGGGGCACAGATCAACAATCATAGTATATCAATATCTAAAAACAGTAACATCAACAAACTATGTTTGTCTCCGTCAACTACTGCTAAAAATCTTCAATAATACCTTTCGTCACATTCGACTACTTTGAGAAAAAAGAAGCGTAAAAAATGCTAGGTATTTATATGAAGAAACTTTAATTATAAAACCCAAGAATATTTATTGATACATGACTATATTTATGTATAACATTTTTCATTGAAGAAAAATCTGTCTGTTAACTTGGTATATTTTTAACAAATATACATTCAACAACACATGTATACAATAATAAGATTTACAGTTACACCCATGTTGTTAAATGTGATACATGTTGTGCAGATAATATGAAACCTTGCTGCTAAAAGACATAAATGCCTTTTTGTTGGTAAAATCGACAACATGAAGTCGAATAATATGTTTCGGGAACAGGTAAACACTGTTTCAAATTGGTTTAAAAGCTGGAGCGAGTGTGAACAAACTGTGGCTCTGTACTCTTTGCTAAAAAGGCTCTCTCCAACACAAGTGAAATTCATCGCTCAGGTCCTTGAACAAGGAGCAACAGAAAATTCGCAGGTGCAGCGGTTAGAAGAAGAGGCAAATAGCCCAGGTAAGAAGAAACTTTTTTTTCTTTTTAATTAATGAAAAATATTAACTAAAGTTCATTTTTACTGCAGTATTTATTACAAGCTGTATTTTTTGTTAAATTAGTTTCGTAATCAGTGTAGTAACACTAACAGGCTTTAAAAACTACTTTGTTTAGATTTTTTAGCAATTGGAGTAGAGTAGCTGATTAGCTTCTTCAGTTTATTATATTAACTTCGTTTTAAAACAACTTCAATAACAAATCTTTCTAAAGTAGAAAGAAAAAATGGTGTAAAAAATTAAATGTCAACAGTCAAACAAAAACAAAACGTTTTTTTTTTTTTTAATGACTTGATCTTATTCTTAACTAAATACTTTTTATTTCAAATAGCTGTAAAAGCTTTTATTAGTACCATATTAAATTTAGTATTTGTAAAATACTAAACAGAGTACTGATAAAATTTCAGAATTATTTTCATAGGCTACGGAAAACAATCTAACAAACCTTAACTTCATTTTTGGTAGTTTTTTGCCTAAGTGACATCGAAAAAGAAAGATAAATAGCTTTTTTTAGTATGTAATCTTAAAATAACATTTATCACTGAATTTTAGGGTTTATTGCGGAAGAAAATAAACGTACATTGTCATTTAAAGTTCACATATGTGGGGAGAGACAACCCCAAGAAATTCGCAAAAATGCCAACTAACAATCTTTTAGTAATTAGTTTTACTTTTATTTATTTATTTTTTAACCCATTACGTGCCTTACAACTGGTTGTTGGTTATATATACCCGAAATAATAATAAATAAATAAAAATTGATTGATGGGAGGTGTTAATTGTTTTGAAGTCTGGAAATTAAGTTCTGAAGTTTCTTAAAAATGTGGCAAAATCGTCTGTACATTAGGCATTTTTTTTCTTTGGCCATTAATCAAATTTTATGTTTCTAACTTTTAAAAAAATATTCTTTTTTTCCTTCATAAACTTGTTTCCTTGTTAATCTACAATAAGAAATATAAGAATGAAACTGAGACATTAATTGAATAATGACTGACTTTAAAAATTATGGATGACATCTTAATGTGGTGGAGTTATTTGACCAGTTTTTGGATAAAAAAAAAATACGTTTTTAATTATCGGTAAATAAATTGTAAATTGTGTGTAGTTATGATACAAACTTTGTGAAACTGGTTAAGTTTGCAATCTGCTAAATGTATTAACTATAAAAATGTCAAAACATGTTTTTCAACTTTTTCTTTGAGTACTGCTGCTTCTTACACCAGAAACATTTTTATGAATTTTATAAAAATGATTAAACTAACAACTAAATTCAAATTCACGCTTTAATCGAAAACAAAATAATAGTGGAACTTTTTAAAAAAAAGAAAATATTTTATTAATTATAGAGCGACATAGAAGCAACTAAGTTTTAGAAACACTTTTCCCTCCTTAGTATATTATTGACTTATGAATAGTTGTAAGAAGAAGACTAACCACTCTAAAATCAAGGTCAGGCACATTTTCGTGATTTTTTTTCTTTTTTTTTTCATTGCTCTACTGATCCTTTTTTTATTTTTATAGCAAACACTTAGTTTATTCTTATTACTGTTTGAAAATGTCACGACTGACCTTGTTGGTATATTTTTCTTACAACCGTTAAGTTTTACTTTTCTGCCTTAAAAATTGTTGCTCAATATTTTCCACTCTCTGGTAGGTAGGTTGTGTTTGATAGAAACAGTTTTTAATTTTATTACTAGTTTGTTTTCTGAATTAAAAAAGCTTCATTTAGTCAATTAGCTCCACTTCAAAAATATGATATGTAAAAAAATCTTTTTTCATACAAATATTTTTATTTTTTAATGTCAATGCACTTGATCCAGTATGCTTTTCTCTATCACAAGAATCGAATATTTTATTTTTACACCAGTGAAAATTTCAGATCAAAATTTAACAGCCAAACTGAATTTTTATTTTTTATTGATTCCCTTTTTTGGGGTGTTAATTTTATGAATAATTTAAAAAATATATTCTCTAAAAATAACTGAACTCAAATGTTTCAAATAACGATTTTTTTAATGAAAATATTTCCTCGTTCTATGTTTTTGCTTGATCTATTGAAAAAAGCGGGTTTAATTTTTCTCATTGGCATGTTAAAGAATCTGTTTTTTTATGCAGTTTAATTTTTTCATTGACTGAAATTCAAAATGCATAGTTTTTTTTATTTTAGAATTATTAGATTTTTATTTATCCCAAACATTTTTTTCCAATTCTCATCAAACTTGTCAACATCAACTTATTTTGGTAGAGAAAATTTTACAATAATTGTGCTGAATAAAAACATTTGTTGATATCAGTCGTTAAATCCCCGGCGATAGTGAGATTTGCATGATTAAGTTATCAGAAAGGATTATCTCTTCTTCATCCAAATGGTTATTAGATTAAGTGTAAAAAGTAACAAGTGTAAGCACTTTATTGTAAATAAATAGCAATTTGCAGTAATTGCGATAGCTTATTTATCTCTATACAGACATGCCACGATGTTAGGTTTGACACAAGGAAACAAAATAGAGTATTGTACGCGGATATTGTCAGAAATTACCCAGTTCCCTCTGAACTTTTTTTGGGACATCAGTGAGAGAGCATAACCTCCAATTTTGATTGCAATAGGAAATGTGAAACTTGGGGAAAGGCCCTCTAAGAATTGGATTCTGTGGCCAAAAGGCCAAGAAAACTATTTTATTTACTGAACTTGTCTTAGCTTTGATGACGCAAAGCCACAAAAATAATGTCACCTAATGTGAATCACTCACTTAACCAAAATGAGACGCCTTTTCTTTTTTCTAACCTCGGCCATATTTATTTGAATTTTCAAAATATTCAGAAAAAATTTAAATTCAATGAATGTCTGAAAAAGTTCAAGTTTATTTACTAATTACCTTCAGTTTCTAGAGTTTAAAGTTATTCTTTTAGTTGTAACAATTTGTACTAATGAAAGAAACATTTAGAAAACAGATCTTTTTGAAAGGATAAAGTTTCAATGAATACTTTCTTCATAGAATGTTATGTAATTTTTCAGCTTTAGTATAAGATGAGCATGGAGATATTCATTATTTTGTATATAGTTACAATTTTATTCAGTACCATAGGATTATTCTAAAAAAAATGTATTTCATTCTTTTCAGGACATGAGTGATCATGGCTTTCCATAACTTTCTACCTTTTCTGGTTCTTAGCAATGTTTTTTTTTTTTTTTTTTGTTATCTCTCCTACTCCGCCTTGCCATCTATCTACGCAAGTATGTTAATTAAGTTACTCATTGTTTGTTGTTGCCATTTTTGCCTTCAGTATGTCTTTACTCTTTTCGGTATCAAATTCAACAAGCCCTCTTTTTTTCATTGTGTGTCATAGAAATTTTAAATATTTCTCCATGATTCTCAGTATGTATCCTTTTTTTTCTCCATTTTCCTTAAAACTTCCTTGTTACTTACATGCTTCATTCATGATATTCTCAGCATCCTCCTGTAGAACTACATTTGTTACCTCAAATCACATTCATCTGAAAAGGAAACTATTCAGCATTCACTTCCATATAGGAGGACTGGTATTTCATAGCATTTCAGCCCTTTTTTAGAAAGTTTAAAAAATGGCAGGCATTATGGGAAGAATATTAGGAAATTATAATTAATTTTCTTTCCATTATTATTTTTTTTGTTTGTAAAAGATAGTAAATAAACAATGTCTAGGTTATTAACTTTGGGGTGGGGTAAGCAGTTAATGGGGTCAATTTGCAGGTCAATACTACTATATAGTGAATTTGATACTTATGTTTCTTAAACTCATAACCTTGTTCTATACTAAGCCAAGTTAGGGAATAATAATATAGCCTGTAGACTTACAAAATTACTTTTTCCATACATTTTTGAAATTGTTCTTGATATATAAAAATTTATACATTGTTATCCCATATATATATATATATATATATGTAATTTGGCAGCAACTTTTCTTTCAAACATGTAGTGTTGAATTTTCTCATATTCTCTAATGAGACTTTTTATTTGAAAATATTTTCAAATAAAAAGTCTCATTAGAGAATATGAGAAAATTCAAAAGAAAATATGTAAGACTATGTTGTCTTTAACATTCAACACTACATGTTTGAAATATATATATATATATATATATATATATATATATAATAATAGTCAGTATTGCCTTGGTCATCCTGAGGAGGGGGTATGATGTTGAAAGATCCAAAACCCCTAATGAACCTCGGCTAGAAACATCACTGATGTGTACCAAAGCATCCAATAGATGTATTTTATGAAATATATATGAGGGTGGTTAGCAAACCTGTAGGATGTAAAATAAGACCTACAGAATGGCAGAACTTTCAATGAGTCAATAGATAGCTAACTAGAGTTGGTGTCTCAATAAAAACATTGTGTAAAAGGCAACAAAAAACCACTCGACTACATGTCTCAAGAATAATCATGGTAACAAACAATACGAACATAGGAAGTTGTGGAGAGCCGTAATCCTTTTTATGTAGTGAAAGGATGCATCACATAGAAGAAAACTTAGTGATATTAATAATTAGTCATTGTCAGAAACTTCCAATCATTTTGTGGTAAATTATTTTCCACTCTACAGTCTTTTCCACACAGACAAAACATTGCATGCCTCTCACTACATTATTGCTACTTCTACGGTAAATGTTCTGATAAGCTACATTCATTAGTCCCACCAGTTCAGACCATTACAGCTAAAGCCTACTGTACACTGGGATGAATCACCCCCATACCTTTTGTATTTCATTAGTAAAAAGGAAGTTCCATCTGGACAGCTTCTTTCCAAGAACTGCTACTTTGTGGAACAGACACCCAAGATGGTGTTTCTCCAATTACTATAATCTTAACCTCTACAAGTCAAGGATCAACCATTGTTTTCCTACATATCCTCATAACATTCAGTTCTTACCTTCTATTATAGTTATAAAATAACTTAATCCAGTAAATCTCTACCATAAGTGACTCTTGAGCCTTGTACTGGGTGAACAATTAGGGGGAAAAAAACCTAACTACAATTTATTTACATCTTCACAACAAAGTTTTGTGGGTGTGAAAGTAAGTTGATTTTTTTTTTTCTTTGTGGAAGTATCTTTTAGTAATTTGAAATATTTATAGAAATGGGCATATGTCTAATATCTAAAAAAGTTCATAAGTAAAGGGCATTACTCATTTTACAAGAGAAAAATGAAGTTTAAGTGTATTGACTTGTAGAAGTTGCTTTGTTGTTTCAGTTATTGGCAAATCTTTTGATATCTGGCCATTTTGTTTATCTCTTTGGAGAAAGCGAGTTGCTTGATGCAGATTTGTATTGATGAACTGGCATTTTGGAATAACTCACTATGACCTGTCACCAAGTTTTCACTGTTTTCAACACATAAATATTCAGAGATTTTTAAAAATTTTGTGGGGATTTACTCAAGCTGTCATTTGCTGAAATTTCTCTTTTATAACTTTTATTTCTATTTTCTCATATGTCCATAAATTTTTCATGTCATTTTAGATTTTACTTTTTTTTTCTGTAGCCTGAAAAGTTCATCTTTTAGTGTGGCTATTTGACATACATCAGGGATCTTTATATAGCAGTTACTTTAATTATTAAATTGGAGAATGATTTTTGTTTAATTTGTAATAAAAAAAAATCCATTTATTTATTTTGTGATTCTTATACTGATGTCTGAAAACCACTGATATGTTCTTGCCAGAATCTGACATATTTATAAGTCTACCATTTGTCTTTGCTTTGAATATTGCTGCCACATCTGGTGCTCCTTCTATATATTTAGAGATTCTTCATAAAAGCCAAAGAATCTGCAATTTTATTAGTCTTGACCTGGCATCTCTGCTTCAGCCACTTTCTCATTGCTTTACTGTAGCTTCCCTGTGTCTTTTCTATGAATACTTTCATGGTAATGGTTCTGATGAACTTTCTTGTATGGTAACTAGACTTTAGGAATTTCAGCACAGTACTAAATTGGCAACAAGGTCTGATCAATTTACAGTAGAAATGGTTAGCTGTAACTAAGTTCTGTGCTAAATTTCTTTTTTTGTACTTGCTTGTGAAACTCTGTCGGTTTCTTACTTCCCAGTCAACTTTAATCTTCAAAAATTTAAATGCAATGTCAGTTGTTATCTTCTGACTTAATTCTTTTTCTTTTATTGCCCTCTCTCCTTAATAGTATATTTTTATCATACTCTCTAACACTCAGTAACCTCCTGTGTCCTAGTAGTTTCATTGCCTTGCATGGGGTGAAATGATTTCAAACTATCATTGTTTGAAAATACTTCTATGTCCAAATGTTTCTACATAAGGTTTAATTTTAAGGATACATGGTTCTTCTTTATGTGCCATGTCCCTTCAGGACGTAGGCGATTATGGCTCTCCACTTCCTCCTATCTCTTGTAGTTCTCAATATGTTTTATCCTTTTGCTACTTCTCGCAGACCATGGTCTATCATCCACTTGTTTAAGCTGGCTAGTTATGTCACATGTTGCTTTCCCTTGTCTCTTTCCTTCTATACATCCCGTGAGTATCAAATTCTCCAATCCCTCCTTTCTCATTACGTGTCCCAGAAATTTCAGCTGCCTCTTCCTGATGTTAAGTATAAGTTTCCTCCTTGTTTCGATCCTCTCCAAAACCTCAATGTTACTCGCATTTTCGGTTCATGGAATCCTTAGCATCCTTCTGTAGAACCATATCTCTGTTGCCTCGAGTCTCTTCATCTTCGAGGACACCATCTAATATCCATAAAGGAGGACAGATATCACGTACTAGTTCAGTAGTCTTTTCTTTGTTACCAACAAAATCCTCTCATTTTGTAATACTCTTCCTGCCTTTTGGAATGCATCTTTGGTTATCGCATTATGTTTTTCAGATTTCAGTGTTGCACTTACTGTCCTCTGTCAGAACACTTAGCAGATATTTAAATTTCTACATATGCTTGATTTTAGTGTCTCTGACCTGTAAATCACATTTTGGGCTAATCTTTTTATTGAGGACCATGCATTTTGTCTTGTAGTTAATGCATAGTCCCTCTCGCTCTCCTTCACTAAATTCTGTAGTAGGTTTTTATAATTTCCTTTCTGTGTTTATCAGTACTGTGTCATCTCTGTATCATATGTTGTTAAGATTGTGGCCACTGATGATGAATCCTGGTAGGATTTCCTGTTCTCTCAGAATTGCCTCTCTGTATAGGTTGAATAAGTCTGGTGAGAAGACACATCCTTGCCTTACGCACCTTTCTATTTTTGTATATCTGCTGAACTCATTTTCTATCCACACACAGGCTGTTTGCTACCAGTATAGGTTCTTGATTATTCTAATATCTTGCCCAAATATATCAAGGTTACTGAATACTTTGTGATGTACTTTGTCAAACACCTTTGCATAGTCTATAAAACACAGGTGCACATCCTTCTGCATTTGTATTGCTCTTTCTGATAACATTCTGAGCATGACTATCATGTTCCTTGTTCTGGTGTCTTCAATGAGCCTGCACTGTTCTTGGCCTGATTCTGCTGCATGCTTTATTCATCAGAATATGGATGAAGAGTTATGTGATGCATTAGGCTGATTCTTTGGCACTGTTGTAGATTTCATTTATTATTTCTGTAATCTTGTCTATGCCAAAATCATCTTCCTTGTTCCAGTGTCTTTAATGAGCCTGCACTGTTCTTGTCCTATCTCTGGCCTGGTTCGGCTGCATGCTTTCTTCATCAGAATATGGATGATGAGTTTTGTTATATGGCACATTAGGCTGATTGTTCACTGAAGTTTGCATTTCTTTTCATCTGGTTTCTTCGGCATTACTATGAAAATGTTGATCTTCCGGTATATTAGCACTGTTGTAGATTTCATTTATTATTTCTGTAATCTTGTCTATGCCAAAATCATCTTCCTTGTTCCAGTGTCTTTAATGAGCCTGCACTGTTCTTGTCCTATCTCTGGCCTGATTCCGCTGCATGCTTTCTTCATCAGAATATGGATGATGAGTTTTGTTATATGGCACATTAGGCTGATTGTTCACTGAAGTTTGCATTTCTTTTCATCTGGTTTCTTCGGCATTACTATGAAAATGTTGATCTTCCGGTATATTAGCACTGTTGTAGATTTCATTTATTATTTCTGTAATCTTGTCTATGCCAAAATCATCTTCCTTGTTCCAGTGTCTTTAATGAGCCTGCACTGTTCTTGTCCTATCTCTGGCCTGGTTCGGCTGCATGCTTTCTTCATCAGAATATGGATGATGAGTTTTGTTATATGGCACATTAGGCTGATTGTTCACTGAAGTTTGCATTTCTTTTCATCTGGTTTCTTCGGCATTACTATGAAAATGTTGATCTTCCGGTATATTAGCACTGTTGTAGATTTCATTTATTATTTCTGTAATCTTGTCTATGCCAAAATCATCTTCCTTGTTCCAGTGTCTTTAATGAGCCTGCACTGTTCTTGTCCTATCTCTGGCCTGGTTCGGCTGCATGCTTTCTTCATCAGAATATGGATGATGAGTTTTGTTATATGGCACATTAGGCTGATTGTTCACTGAAGTTTGCATTTCTTTTCATCTGGTTTCTTCGGCATTACTATGAAAATGTTGATCTTCCGGTATATTAGCACTGTTGTAGATTTCATTTATTATTTCTGTAATCTTGTCTATGCCAAAATCATCTTCCTTGTTCCAGTGTCTTTAATGAGCCTGCACTGTTCTTGTCCTATCTCTGGCCTGGTTCGGCTGCATGCTTTCTTCATCAGAATATGGATGATGAGTTTTGTTATATGGCACATTAGGCTGATTGTTCACTGAAGTTTGCATTTCTTTTCATCTGGTTTCTTCGGCATTACTATGAAAATGTTGATCTTCCGGTATATTAGCACTGTTGTAGATTTCATTTATTATTTCTGTAATCTTGTCTATGCCAAAATCATCTTCCTTGTTCCAGTGTCTTTAATGAGCCTGCACTGTTCTTGTCCTATCTCTGGCCTGGTTCGGCTGCATGCTTTCTTCATCAGAATATGGATGATGAGTTTTGTTATATGGCACATTAGGCTGATTGTTCACTGAAGTTTGCATTTCTTTTCATCTGGTTTCTTCGGCATTACTATGAAAATGTTGATCTTCCGGTATATTAGCACTGTTGTAGATTTCATTTATTATTTCTGTAATCTTGTCTATGCCAAAATCATGTTCCTTGTCCCAGTGTCTTTAATGAGCCTGCACTGTTCTTGTCCTATCTCTGGCCTGGTTCGGCTGCATGCTTTATTCATCAGAATATGGATGATGAGTTTTGTTATATGGCACATTAGGCTGATTGTTCACTGAAGTTTGCATTTCTTTTCATCTGGTTTCTTCGGCATTACTATGAAAATGTTGATCTTCCGGTATATTAGCACTGTTGTAGATTTCATTTATTATTTCTGTAATCTTGTCTATGCCAAAATCATCTTCCTTGTTCCAGTGTCTTTAATGAGCCTGCACTGTTCTTGTCCTATCTCTGGCCTGGTTCGGCTGCATGCTTTCTTCATCAGAATATGGATGATGAGTTTTGTTATATGGCACATTAGGCTGATTGTTCACTGAAGTTTGCATTTCTTTTCATCTGGTTTCTTCGGCATTACTATGAAAATGTTGATCTTCCGGTATATTAGCACTGTTGTAGATTTCATTTATTATTTCTGTAATCTTGTCTATGCCAAAATCATCTTCCTTGTTCCAGTGTCTTTAATGAGCCTGCACTGTTCTTGTCCTATCTCTGGCCTGGTTCGGCTGCATGCTTTCTTCATCAGAATATGGATGATGAGTTTTGTTATATGGCACATTAGGCTGATTGTTCACTGAAGTTTGCATTTCTTTTCATCTGGTTTCTTCGGCATTACTATGAAAATGTTGATCTTCCGGTATATTAGCACTGTTGTAGATTTCATTTATTATTTCTGTAATCTTGTCTATGCCAAAATCATCTTCCTTGTTCCAGTGTCTTTAATGAGCCTGCACTGTTCTTGTCCTATCTCTGGCCTGGTTCGGCTGCATGCTTTCTTCATCAGAATATGGATGATGAGTTTTGTTATATGGCACATTAGGCTGATTGTTCACTGAAGTTTGCATTTCTTTTCATCTGGTTTCTTCGGCATTACTATGAAAATGTTGATCTTCCGGTATATTAGCACTGTTGTAGATTTCATTTATTATTTTTGTAATCTTGTCTATGCCAAAATCATCTTCCTTGTTCCAGTGTCTTTAATGAGCCTGCACTGTTCTTGTCCTATCTCTGGCCTGGTTCGGCTGCATGCTTTCTTCATCAGAATATGGATGATGAGTTTTGTTATATGGCACATTAGGCTGATTGTTCACTGAAGTTTGCATTTCTTTTCATCTGGTTTCTTCGGCATTACTATGAAAATGTTGATCTTCCGGTATATTAGCACTGTTGTAGATTTCATTTATTATTTCTGTAATCTTGTCTATGCCAAAATCATCTTCCTTGTTCCAGTGTCTTTAATGAGCCTGCACTGTTCTTGTCCTATCTCTGGCCTGGTTCGGCTGCATGCTTTCTTCATCAGAATATGGATGATGAGTTTTGTTATATGGCACATTAGGCTGATTGTTCACTGAAGTTTGCATTTCTTTTCATCTGGTTTCTTCGGCATTACTATGAAAATGTTGATCTTCCGGTATATTAGCACTGTTGTAGATTTCATTTATTATTTCTGTAATCTTGTCTATGCCAAAATCATGTTCCTTGTCCCAGTGTCTTTAATGAGCCTGCACTGTTCTTGTCCTATCTCTGGCCTGGTTCGGCTGCATGCTTTATTCATCAGAATATGGATGATGAGTTTTGTTATATGGCACATTAGGCTGATTGTTCACTGAAGTTTGCATTTCTTTTCATCTGGTTTCTTCGGCATTACTATGAAAATGTTGATCTTCCGGTATATTAGCACTGTTGTAGATTTCATTTATTATTTCTGTAATCTTGTCTATGCCAAAATCATCTTCCTTGTTCCAGTGTCTTTAATGAGCCTGCACTGTTCTTGTCCTATCTCTGGCCTGGTTCGGCTGCATGCTTTCTTCATCAGAATATGGATGATGAGTTTTGTTATATGGCACATTAGGCTGATTGTTCACTGAAGTTTGCATTTCTTTTCATCTGGTTTCTTCGGCATTACTATGAAAATGTTGATCTTCCGGTATATTAGCACTGTTGTAGATTTCATTTATTATTTCTGTAATCTTGTCTATGCCAAAATCATCTTCCTTGTTCCAGTGTCTTTAATGAGCCTGCACTGTTCTTGTCCTATCTCTGGCCTGGTTCGGCTGCATGCTTTCTTCATCAGAATATGGATGATGAGTTTTGTTATATGGCACATTAGGCTGATTGTTCACTGAAGTTTGCATTTCTTTTCATCTGGTTTCTTCGGCATTACTATGAAAATGTTGATCTTCCGGTATATTAGCACTGTTGTAGATTTCATTTATTATTTCTGTAATCTTGTCTATGCCAAAATCATCTTCCTTGTTCCAGTGTCTTTAATGAGCCTGCACTGTTCTTGTCCTATCTCTGGCCTGGTTCGGCTGCATGCTTTCTTCATCAGAATATGGATGATGAGTTTTGTTATATGGCACATTAGGCTGATTGTTCACTGAAGTTTGCATTTCTTTTCATCTGGTTTCTTCGGCATTACTATGAAAATGTTGATCTTCCGGTATATTAGCACTGTTGTAGATTTCATTTATTATTTCTGTAATCTTGTCTATGCCAAAATCATCTTCCTTGTTCCAGTGTCTTTAATGAGCCTGCACTGTTCTTGTCCTATCTCTGGCCTGGTTCGGCTGCATGCTTTCTTCATCAGAATATGGATGATGAGTTTTGTTATATGGCACATTAGGCTGATTGTTCACTGAAGTTTGCATTTCTTTTCATCTGGTTTCTTCGGCATTACTATGAAAATGTTGATCTTCCGGTATATTAGCACTGTTGTAGATTTCATTTATTATTTCTGTAATCTTGTCTATGCCAAAATCATCTTCCTTGTTCCAGTGTCTTTAATGAGCCTGCACTGTTCTTGTCCTATCTCTGGCCTGGTTCGACTGCATGCTTTCTTCATCAGAATATGGATGATGAGTTTTGTTATATGGCACATTAGGCTGATTGTTCACTGAAGTTTGCATTTCTTTTCATCTGGTTTCTTCGGCATTACTATGAAAATGTTGATCTTCCGGTATATTAGCACTGTTGTAGATTTCATTTATTATTTCTGTAATCTTGTCTATGCCAAAATCATCTTCCTTGTTCCAGTGTCTTTAATGAGCCTGCACTGTTCTTGTCCTATCTCTGGCCTGGTTCGGCTGCATGCTTTCTTCATCAGAATATGGATGATGAGTTTTGTTATATGGCACATTAGGCTGATTGTTCACTGAAGTTTGCATTTCTTTTCATCTGGTTTCTTCGGCATTACTATGAAAATGTTGATCTTCCGGTATATTAGCACTGTTGTAGATTTCATTTATTATTTCTCTAATCTTGTCTATTCCAAAATCATCTAAGGCTGCCAGCATTTCTGTTACAATTCCATCTGGCCCTGCCACCTTGTTTCAGGTCAATTTCGCCAGTGCAGCTTCTATTTTGCTTTTTAGAATTTCAGGCCCGTTGGTAGTTCTGTGTATTGCCAGTAGTTCTCTTTTGTTATGGAAGAGTTCTCCAATATATTCTTTCCAGTACTGAGGAATTTTTCCTTCTCTCATATGAGTGTTCCATCCTTTGATTTTAAGCAGCCTGTTGACGAGCATGTCTTCTGTCCTGTTTGTTTCCTTACTTGTTTATACATATCTCCTTTGTTGGTGGTACACAATCTTTCTATTTTTGTACATTTTGTTTCTTTAGCCATTCTTCTTTAGCCTGCTTGCATTTGGTCCTCATTTTGTTGTATAGTTTTCTGTATTTTGTTCTGTATCTTGGAAGACTTATGTCTTTCTTGCATCATGTTGAGAATCTCATCAGTCATCTATTTGTTTTTTTACTTCTTTGTCTATTCTCCTTTGGGATGATATTGTTTGCTGATGTTACTAAAGCTTCTCTTAGTCCGTCCCATTGTGTCCCTCATATCTGCTTATAACACAGTCCTTATATTTTTTTTTTCAGGTATGGGTTGCTCAGGAGTTTGTTGTATTGCAAATTGGGTGCTACATTAGGCTTCTTTAGTTTCACTCTTAGTTCACATATAACAGAGCAATGATTGCTTCCACAGTTGACACTTGAGTAGGCTTTGCAGTGAACCATTGCATTCCTGAATCTTGTGTTGATAGTCAGTTTGGTTTTTAGTTTCTTTTCCTGGGTTCTTCCATGTCCGTAATTGTCTCAGATGTTCTTGGTACCTTGTCTTAGCTATTACCTGGTCATTGGCCATGCACCATTGGATACATTTTTCTCCATGTTTGTTGTGGGTTCTGAGTCCAAATTTTCTGGCTATATCCCCTGCTCTATTCTGCCTACTTTGGCGTTCATGTCTCCCATGATAATTATGACTTCTTGTGATTTGCAATGAGCCTTGGTGTTGTCTAGCATGAAGTAGAAATATTCAGTTTCTTAACTTCAATGTGGAAATATTTTGGTGAATGCTGTAGAAGTTTTTAAGGCATTGCCTAAGGGTGCTTCTTAAGTTTTCCTTATATAATTCACCCTAAGCTATACTTTATCACAAGACATAAAAATACAGGTTTTATTTAAAGTATGAAAACTTCTAGAAAAATGATTGAGATTAAATTGTAGCATAGTTATTTAGAAAATACAAACATTTAATAAAATTACTATTTAGTGAACATCCTTCAATGTATGTTATCAACAGTTGGCAGAATTAATATTGTGGAACCAATTACAACACAAAAAAATAAGAAATCTGTTTCATTAGATGTTTAGTAAAGAGTACAACTAGTAAGGTTGAGAGCCATTATTTTTTTACAAGCTATAATTGCTGTTTTAATTGTTCTTTGGGCTCTTTACTAAACATTACACTGTGGGTAGTAAGTAATTGTTCTCAATCTATGAAAACATTTTTAATGGTTCTAAAAGCAATACCTTTTCTATTTGATTTCTGTGCTATTTATCAAAACATAGTTGAATTCTAAATATTATCAGTGTATTTATATAAACTGTTAATGATTTTTTGAAATTTGTCTCTGTTAAAGATTGATAGTCAGTTTCTGTTGAATAGTTTATGCATCTTAAAAGATATTTATTGTGACTTAAATATGTAACTAAATCGTTAGACTGTTCATAGTGGTCCAATAATGTCTATATGGGCAGTTTGAAAATATGAAGGTAATTGAAAATTTTGAATTAGTTCTTGTATATTAAGTTTTAATTGTTGGTAAGATATATGTACTATATAGAAGTTGAAATTAGACAACACACCAAATGCACTGGCATACCACTAAAACTTTTGTAATCAAAATTTTAACCATGAAAATTTTATTAAAAAATGAACATGCTATAATATACAAATCTTCTGTGGTTAATGACAGTTTCAAATTATCACTTGCTCCTAACCTGGAGTTGAAAGAATGTGGCATATAAATAATTTAAAAAAAATTAATATCTATAAATTTTATTAAAGAAATAAAACATTTCTACACCTGCAAAAATATTTTAATATCTAAATAAATGAATTGTTATAAGTAATCTTAAAAAAAAAAAATCTCCATTTGTAGTATTAAGCTGATTAATATTTTTTCTTGCTAGTGTAGATTTGGTTGAAATTTATCTAATTTGTTTAATCAGTGACACATGTCAATAAAAAAAATAAGAATTTTCCAAATTGTCTTGTATATAATTTAGCAAAGCTCTTTTTGTGAAATGTCTAGGATATTAGATTTAATTTGATTAATTTTCTCTGGCTTATCAACCTTTTGCAGTTCATTTAAAGCCAGAAAATATCTTGTAAGAATTTTTTTAAAAGATAATAATGGTTTTAGTGATACAAGTTTTACTAATTAACCCTTAGCAGGGGAGAGAAGAGATGGATTCATACCTTTCCCTTAGCATGTAAGTGAAAATGATAAACCAATAGAAATTAGAACCCAGCCCTCTGGTTAACTATTCTGAGCCATTATCCATTACACCATTATCTAGTGCATTACAGCACCTGGTATTCCCATGCAGTCACCAATCTAGGTACTGACCAAGCTCAATGTTTAACTTTGGTGATCATATGGGAACTGGTGTGTCAATGTGATCTAGGCTAATTAGATACATCACATGATAGAATTATCATTTGATGCTAAAAACGTTTTTATGTTTAGTAAAAAAAAATTTGTTTTCTTCATAGCCTGTATTTTAAGGATTTCATACAAGTCACAGACATGTATTTGTATTACAAAAACTGGTTGTGACATCCAGTCAACTACATGCTGACTACCTTTTAATATATGTCAGTAATGTACTCAATAAATATTGACAGTTGTTGGCAATCCAGTTTCTTTTAAACTGTAAAAAGCACTGCATAGTGCCTGTATAATTTGTCAGACAAATCACAAGGTTATCTTCAGTAAGCTATGTGATTTGGCTATAAACATAAACTTCATTTTAAATAAACTGATAGCAACTTTGTCAAATCTGGATTGTTTTGCCCGAGTTTGTCTTTTTTTGGAAAAAATAAAATGGGAATCGTGGCCAATGCTTCACCAATAGGATATTTACTGACTTAAAAATCATGGGTGATTTCACCCAGTTACATTAAAAAGTTATTGAATAATATTAAAGGAATTTTACATTTAAAAGTAGTACGACTTCGGCATAATTAGAGATATGTTTGTGATAAGAACTAATCATGTTCAAAAATCTACATAAACTCTTAGAATCTTTCATGTATGTAAAATATTTAAATTCATTAACCTGTTTTAATCAGAAGGTAAAAATTCTTTTGCACTCAGATTATAATCCAAAGTCAAAATTACAAACATTAAAGGTATATTCTGTCAAAGAAAGGTTCAAATTGTTTTCATCTGAAATTTTAGAACATTCTATCTAAATCTCTTGCAGTTTTTCCATCATCACTAAATACAAAGATATTTTATCTATTAAATGTTTGAAATGATACTGTTGTATTTTTTATTCTGAAGGGTATATAATTATATTGAAACAATTTGCAGTAGAGTTATAACTCTGAGTAAATAATTATAAACCCCATCCTAACTTTCATATATAAAAAAAATACTCATAAAAATGAGAAACAGCAAGACATTGAAACAACAAAACAAGTATTTATTATTTGGTTGTATTCTAGTATTGGAGACACAGAATACAGTAATACTGAGTAGAATTGTGAATTTGGGGTCAAATGTAGATCAAATATGGATCAGAATCTGCCATAAAGGTAAGATAAAGAATAAACAAACTGTATACAGCTTTTCTTTTAAGTTTTTTATATACATGAGTGTAATGAGTGTCCTGATAATTTATTTGGAAAAATGTAAGAAGTGCCTTGGGTTTTCTTAGCTCACATTTTGGTTGAGTGCTAAAAGATAAATATTACTCTTATATAGCCTGAAAAAGAAAAAGGAGATGAAATTTTTGTTGATGCACATGATAATGACCTGTCTATGTGAACTACTTGTCTGATAGAATGTCATGTGTTTATGACATTCTATCAGACAAGTAGTTCAAGTGTGTAGAGGAGAAAAGTGAGGTCGATACTCATTGGTTTAGAATGAGTGAATTAATTATAATTGCTATAATTACTTTTTACACTATAATTATTTTATTTTTTATGGACATGACAAGCTAAAAAAGTGTAGTTACTTATATCTTAGGAATATTTCAGATTGTACTTTTTCCAGTGTCATTTTTAAAATCTACATTTGAAAAAGTCATTAAGTTCAGAAGTAAATGAATTGATTTTTGGTATTTGATATTAATGACATTTTGTAAGATTATTCTCAGTATGGTAATTACAACAATATTTAAAAAAAAATATAAGACTTATACACTTTGGAATTCCAAAGTTTCTTGAATTCTCTTTGTGCTGCTTTTGATTTTTATGCAGGAATTTTTCCTTTCTTCCATGTGCTGTCTGTTCAGGACATGGGTGATCATGGTCCTCCACAACTTCCTTTCCCTTAGAGCTCTTAGTAAGGTTTGTCTTTTTGCTCTCTTAATCCCTGTTCTGCAAACCATCTACACAAGCTTGTTAGGTAGGTTATTTGCTGTTTTCCTGTCTCTCACCTTCGGTACATCCTGTGAGTGTCAAATTCTTCAAGCATTCTTTCCTCACTATGTTCCCTAGAGATTTGTTTACTATTGGCAAAAACTGAAACATGTCTGTATCTATCCTGTGATAAACTATCCATTTCGAAGTTTTTTTTCATGAACTGATATGAAATGTTATATTTTTTTTTTTAATTCACTCACAAATTTGTGGATGTATGAGTGGTGTAATGAATAGTTTGGAACGATAAATCTGAGAGCCAAGTTCAAATTCCAGTTACATATATATATATATATATATATACACTGAGGAAAGGTATGAATCCATCTCTCCTTCCCCTAACTATGGATTTTAATAGAACTTGCATCTGGAAAAATTTGTTATTCTCAAAAAAATTGTTAATAAAAAAAAAAAAAAATTTAGACAAAATTCTTAACAATCCTGACCTGGTATCTTGACTTCAGTCACTTTCCCACTCCTGTGATGTGGCTTCTCTGTTTTCTCTACAAATATTTTCATAACAATTGTTCTGATGAGCTTTCCTCTTTGTTGCTTTAACTACATGAATTCAAGCATGCTACTAGATTGACAATTAGGTCTCATTGTTTTACTGTTGAACTGCCTAGAGGCAACCTTCTGTTCTGTTTTAATAGTTTCTTTTCTCGCTTATGAAACTCCCTTCCAATTTCTTGCTTCTCTGACACCTACATTCTTCAAAAATTTAAATGTAACACCAGTTGTCATTTTGTCTTCCTGAAACCTGTTCTTTTATTCTTTCTTTTTCCTCACTAAATTCTCATTTTCTTTCAGTCCCTGTGTCACCCCCCCCCCCCCGGGTTTCCTAGTGGCTTTATTGCCTTGCTTGGGGTAAAATGATCAAAAACAAAATGCAAAAATGTTTTGGCTTTAAATAACACAAAGGATTCATAAGCTGTCAAACAAATCAATCACACACAAAAATAGGGGGATTAACATTAACAATTGAATCTCAAATTTTGTATTATTGAATTATTACTGGATGGTGATATTTAGATAATCTTAAACAAGGAGTTAAGCTGGATTATCTTGTTTGAGAACATAATAGGATTTGAATAATTCAAATATCATTGAGAATCTTTTATATTTGTTAATCTAGATGGTTGTGATTTACTTTAGCTATTTATTTGTAATTACCTGTAAAGAAATTTGACAAATTAATTTTTATCCTTTCATTTTTTTTTTTTTTTTTTTTTTTAAATTTTTTTTATATTAGTTGTTTTCTTAATACAACTTTATTTGGGCTGCATGCATATAAAACATTTATGATGGGAAGTAATAAAGGGTGGGTTTTCAGAGTTCCTTTTGCCCTGGGGGTAGTCTAGTTAACTGTACCAACTGTTGTTAACTGTCTGACTTTCTTGGGAACTGTATACTCAGCTGATGATCTTAGTCTTATGAATCACCTTGATCTCTCTCTGCACCACATTGTTTTTACACTATTAGTATTACTAGAAATATCAATTTTATTACTTTTTACATTAATTTTTCTTTGACCCAATTATCTAAAAAGCCAATATTATCTAACAGTTTAAAATCAGTCAATATTTATATTAGAGGCAGTAATTTACTTAACACAAAAATTAACCAACATTTTGCAACTGCTACAATTTAGTAAAATTTGTTCTGTGGGCATGTATGCTTTATTGAATATAATTCGTTTTCAAACTTGAGTTTTTATATGTTAAAGGAGAAAATGATATTGTATCTTAAATTTTTTTAATAAATTTTTAAACAACAGACAAAAAAAATACTGTCTTTCTCCTATAATAGTTGTTACATTTAGTGCATAAAATATGTATGCAAATGTATAAACTATTATGGGATATTATTTCCCAATGGATGTATTACCAAGATTTGAATAACGGTTAACATAAAGGAGTTATACAAAAAAAAAGTATTACTAAGCAACAAAAGACAGGCAGCTATGGAGGAATATCACCTAGAAATTATATTACATATGGTGGGGGAAAAAATTTGTATTTCTTTTTTTGTCTATAATTTTTGTAGTAGTTACAATAAATAATTTTACTCTTTGATTGCTTTAATTTTGATTATCCCAAATATTCAAATGTATATTATGAGTATACTTATATTAAAAAAAAAAAAAAATCCTTCCCTTATGTGAATTAAAATATATTTATGATTGTCCTGTCTTGCTGAGGCAACAGAAGTTGACAGCTGTTAACAAATATATTGGGGATGTCTGTGTTTTTAAAATTTTAATTTAGCTGTTTGTTTTGTTGAAAAAATACTTCTATCACTTTACAACTCAAAACAATTCATGTCTCATGACCTTTCTGTCAATTCCTTACTGGTAATTTAACAAATGTTGATAATGAAAAGATGTAAATATCTAAAACAAACAAGAAATATTGGATCTCTGTGTTTGTCTATGTACCCATTTACACACACGTGTGTTGATTTCAAAATGTCACATTTTTGTAGACTTTGTACACTCTTCATGTTTTGCAAATTTAAACTGGTTTTTAGATTGTTTTAGTGTACATGAAGTAAGGGGTTGGTTTCCTATTGTTTTTAACTTTGGCTTAATTACAAGAAAATAACAGAAAAATAAAGTTGATTAATTAAATGAAATCTAAATGTTTTTATTTCATTTAGTACCTCAAACTGCTGTAATTTACACTGTGAAAATGTCAAAATAGTAAATTTCCTACATTTTCAATTGCTGACATCTCTTTATTTTCAAGGTTAATTTTGTCCAAACTGTCACTTTCGAATCACTTCTGCCTCATCAGTTTTTTTATATATATTTTCTTAAAAACCATTAAACAGAGTTCATATTCTAAAATTTAAAGAAATAAATATATAAATGAGATATATTTTTAGTTTTTTTAAATTTTCTCATGTTCTTTAAAAAAAAAAAAAAAATTTCCCAAAAAGTATTCATTTTCCTTTTTAATGGTCATTCATTTCATTTACTTTTGTGGCTGGCAATATTTTCTCTAATTCTCTGGATTTGGAGATTAAATTGAAAATTTATATTTTCTTTAAAAATAAATGAAACTGGATACATTTCTTTTTATGAAAAATAAAATAAATGAACTGGATATTATTTTATATTATTATTTCTGCCTCCCCCTCCCCACCAACTGGGTCATGGGTCCATAAAAAGTTCAAATGTAACTGAAAGATAATTTTAAAAATGTAATCAGTTTGCTTTTTTTGTAGGGATTAGGTCCTATTTTGTGAGTTAAAATACTTACATTTAAAAAAGAAAAAAAAAGATACATTTTAAAGTTCTTCATCTTTTGCAAACATGGTTGTCTTTTCGTAATTTTTTTTCTTTAAGTATTTTATGGAAATATAAGCCTAATAGTTTTCTATTTTGCATATCTTTTATGTATTAGTTCTTGCCATGCCAAAAATCCCTATGAATTGGCTTTGGCCCAATAGTAGACAGGATGTAAAATTTTCAAAGTTTTGACCAGCTTTGAATGGTGCTAACTTTGTTGCTCATTGAGCTGCCAAGGTAAATTTTATACTTTTTTAAAAAAAAATTTTTTTGTCAAGCTCTTTACATTTATTAAGTTTTTAGATATATTAAAAATAAAATTTCAGTTTGGGACAATTAATTTGATATATAATTATGATAGTAAAAAGTTGATTATAGTGTTTCATAGAGGTTTCTCTCAGAATGAAATGTGAAATGTTTATCATTTAATATATAAGTATGATAATAGAGAAAAGTTGATTTTTAGCATTTCATAGAGGCTGTTTAAAATAAAGTGAAGTCTAAATGTAAGCATATCATTTGATATATAACTGATGATCAAGAAAAGTATTATTTTTTATTGATAATGTATATTTATTGTAAATATAAAAATAGGAAATTAGATATAATTTATTTTTTATTTTGTAAAAAACATCAAGGAACTTGAAATGTATGATTTATTTTACCTGTGTTACATTACCTGAACATTACTCACAATGGCAAATGTATATTTCCAACATTGTAAAACATTGTAGTTACTTAATATCATTTGTTTAATGACAACTATTTATTGCTTTCCCTTTAAAAAGACTCTAAAAAATGTTATCACTGTTTGAAACAATAAGTATAACTGTAAAACTATACAAGAAAATTTCTTATGACCTTGTTATGAATTATTGAATATAAGAAACTTTTAGTCAAGATTAGTTAGGGGTTGAAATAGAAGGATATGACTACACAACCAAGAAATTCAAATTCAACTTGCATTTGCAAGACTAACATTTTCCTTGGCAAAAAAGTTACCTACAGAGTGCTAACTAAAAGATACTAAGTCAAACAGTAGCTTAATTTTGGATTTTGTAGTTTTGATAGAAAGTTAAGAACTTGATATTTTTCAGCTTAAAGCCTTAATCATAACTCCCTTCTTTAAAAAGCAAATTTTGAATGTTCATCACAGTTTGATAAGCATTCTAAGAAGCTGTCACTATTATGTTATACCATTATCTTTTGTTTAAAATGACAATACTAACTGCTGTTTTGTTGATTAGATACGCTTATATATTGGTTATTCATTGTTCTAGTTACTTTGTTCACTGATACTTTTTTCTCTTTGTCATGTGAAAGCTATGAACAGTTAAATATAATCAAAATGTCTTTTTAATGTCACTTTTAGTAATGTTGAGTAGCTAAAAATTTTTGGTTGAGTAGGTTAATTTCATTTATTTCAATTTGAGAGAAGGTTTAGTTTCATTTATCAGAAATTTCACATACCTACAGTTTGGAAACATCTGAATTCACAATTAGGTAGCATTGTATTTCAATACACGCCTATCACATAATCAGATAGAGAGCTAGCGGTCTACATCTTTGTAAAAGTTGCAAATTTCTGAAACCTTATCTTACAACTAATAATACCAAGGAGGCTAAATTTGGTATTATTTAGTAAAAATCAGGAGATTATATGAAATTGCAGGTTGCAGGAATGGTAAAGTATTTTTTTTTATATTGTACACTACTCTGTATATTTTACGTTGGGAATTGTGTTACTTATAATGTTTGTATCTTTGACAATTTTTTATTGTTATAATGAAAATATATTTGAGCATAGCATTTTTGTATATTATTCCAATTACTTGAATCTTGAAATTATCTGTTATCATACACTTTTAGTTTGAATTTTTAGTATTACTTCAATTTCTTTAGTTTATGGTTGGTAATACAACAAAAAAGCTCTCCTATATTTGGAATCAGTCATAAGTAAAACTTGTATGATTACAGCTGGTACATCAAGCACAAAATGCTTGTCATAAGTTTGTTGTGGAATTGGGATTGTTAGTTTGAGGACTATAGTAATAGGGAAAATATATAAAAATAGTAATTAGATTTTGTTTCTTTTGCAGCTGAAGATCTTACTGTAAGTTGCTAGGAGTATATTTTAGATGTGAATAAAAACATGGAAAATCATGGGAACTTTAAAGTGTATTGTTGGAAAAACTTACTGAAAGTAGATAATTATCCTGAGTGGGGATATATAGGTAACAGGACAAAATACCAGTGGGTAAAAAACCCAATCAATTATCCCAAAAGTGGCAAAATCACAGTCATATATATATATATATATATATATATATATATATACCATTTTAACATTGAAGATTCAAGGGACTTTTAATTCAGATTTTTATGTCAAATTGAGATAATAATAATATCCAATATATACACTTAGATGTACAATATCCTATATATATATATATATATATATATATATATATACACACACAGGGGTTGGACAAAATAATTGAAACACTTGTTAAATTCAAAGAAAATTTATTTAATATGGAGTTGGTCCTCCTTTAGCCTCACATACAGCTTTAATACGTCTAGGAATGGAATCATACAGCTTCCTGACTTCATCCAGAGGAATTTTCAGCCATTCTTCCATTAATACCTGCTCCAGCTCTTTAAGACACGACGGTGGAGAATAGTGGTTCCTAACTAATCGCTCCAAAATCCACCACAAATGTTCAATAATATTGATATCTGGTGATTGGGGAGGCCACTCCATGTGTTCTAGCTCACTTTCATGTTCTTCATACCAATTCTTAACCACTCGAGTGGTTTGTATTGGAGCATTATCATCTTAGAAGATACAGTCGTCATCAGGGAATAAAGTCTGGGCCATTTGGTGAACATGATCTCTTAAAATGTTCAGGTAATCTTTGCTGTTGATTCTACAATGCAGGGCAACTATTGAACCGAGACATTTCCATGATATGGCAGCCCAAACCATCACTGATCCACCTCCATACTTCACTGTTGGAAGAAGGCAGTGAGGGTTGTAAGCTTCTTTGGGCTGCCACTACACATAAACTCGCCCTGAACTTGAGAAAAGAGAAAAACTGGAGTCAGTTGAGAATATGACTGGCTTCCATTGGTCTGCAGACCAGGCATTGTGATCTCTGCACCACTTCAACCTCTTCTGAATGTTGTGAGTTAAGAGAAGAGGTTTCCTTACGGCGGCTCCTCCATGATATCCAGCCTTATCGAGCTCACGACGAACAATTTTCATAGAAACTGGACTATTTAGATGATTATTCAACTCAGCACTCACTTTGGCCGCTGTAGTCCAATGATTTTTTTGCCACATATGCATTTCAATGCACATTGGTCCCTGTCAGTAAGTTTGCAAATCCGGCCCGAATTGCTACGGTTGCTTGAGGTTTTGCCCTGTTTCTCAAATTGTCATAGTTCTTGATATGGTAGCTCTTGAAAAACCAAACATTTCAGCAACCTTATTGATCAAGGCTCTTGCCACGTGAGCTCCAATAATTTGCCCTTTTTCGAACTCGGAGAGGTCATGCATTTAGCTTAAATTTTACAAAATTCTAAAAATAAATAAGACAAAGACAGTAAATTAGATAAATAAATGTATTCACAATAGATATGACCTGCAATTACGAAGTTTTAGTTAAAGTTCTTAATATAATAAGTCTTTGAAACATAAGAGTGGATTTTGCACCTGTTCCAATTATTTTGTCCAACCCGTGTGTGTGTGTGTGTGTATATATATATATATATATATATATATATATATATATATACACACACACACATTCCAATGTCAAATTGAGAAATATATACATTTACTTCATACAGTGAATTTCCCATATTCGTAGGGGTTAGGGACAGAACTGGCCATGAATAGTTAGAATCCGCGAATACTTGTAAATCCCCTAAAAGTGCTTATAAGTACCTATTATGATTGTTAAAACCCCATATGCCTTAAGCTTTCATCCTAAACACTTTAGAAACTTTTTAAAATATTTTTGAAAAATAGTATTGGTTACACTTGTTAGCGTAAATTTTCTTTCATACATACTATAATCATTTTTAATTACGCATAGATCGTAGATTTACACAGTATGGGAACATTATTATGCCAATTTACACAGTATGGGAACATTATTATGCCAATTTACACAGTATGGGAACATTATTATGCCAATTTACACAGTATGGTAACATTACCAATTTACACAGTATGGTAACATTACCAATTTACACAGTATGGTAACTTTATTATACCAATTTACAGTAGGGTAACTTTATTATACCAATTTACAGTAGGGTAACTTTATTATACCAATTTACAGTAGGGTAACTTTATTATACCAATTTACAGTAGGGTAACTTTATTATACCAATTTACAGTAGGGTAACTTTATTATACCAATTTACAGTAGGGTAACTTTATTATACCAATTTACAGTAGGGTAACTTTATTATACCAATTTACAGTAGGGTAACTTTATTATACCAATTTACAGTAGGGTAACTTTATTATACCAATTTACAGTAGGGTAACTTTATTATACCAATTTACAGTAGGGTAACTTTATTATACCAATTTACAGTAGGGTAACTTTATTATACCAATTTACAGTAGGGTAACAGGATGAAATTCCAGCAGACAAAAATCAGTGGACAAAATCCCAGTTTCATAAAAGAAAAAAATTTAACATTGAAAGTCAAGGGACTTTTAATTCAAATTTTAATGTCAAATTGAGACAATAAACACTATATATATATATATATATATATATATATATATACACACACACACACACACTTATTTCATGCACACTAATTTATGCTTCACTTATGTATATATAATAATTATGAATGATCACTCAAAACAAATGCATGTTGCAACACACTGCAGAAAATCCTGTATAATCCTAGATGAAGATATGTTATCTTAAGGCTTTTGTTATAGGCTTGAATATATATAAGATTTTAAGAAAGTCAAACATTAAAAAGTGTCTGTTTTAAGTTAGATAATCTTGTTAATTTCTATTTTGCTAGCATGCTGGATAATGTCATCCATGATTTTTCTTTCTTTATCTTCTGTATATGCGTCTTTGTCTCCATCTCTGTGGTTTTTCTCTTTCTCCCCCCCCCCCAAACTTTTACAGTCTGTTTGGAAGTTGCCACGTAACATCAATTATTGGTGTAAATTCAGTGATAAAGGTTCTTGCTTGTCACTTTGTTTAACATAAGTATTGTCACGTGTATATAAACATGTCAAGTGAAATGTTTTCATTTGTTGTCCTATAGGGCTAATCAATGACAAATGCATTCTTAAATCTTTTATGTATCTGTTTATGAAGTTAAGATTAAAATATCACTTATAATAATTATTTGTAAAAATCAAAAAGATTTCTCTTGTGAATGATCTTGCATGTTTCTTCTAAATATTCAGATTAGACATTGAACCCTTGAGAATTTACATCATTAATAGGAAAATCTGTCACTGTGACTTTGTGTGATCATTGTTGCTAAATGTATTTTCAGTAATCTGATAGTTGGATATTGTTATCTAACAGCTCATCTTTAAAAGTAGCTCTTTAGATTTTTCTTCCCTGCCCCCTTGTAAAATGTTATTGGATGTTTTAAGCTATTTTAGTTATTTGTGAAATAAGTAACATGTATAACTAAAATCAAAACTTTATCTGAAATCTTTATCCAAAACAAGATAGTGAAACAAATGCTTTAATGTAAGTTTTTTTTCCAACAATATACTTTTAAAGTCTCCATGATTTTCCAGGTTTTTATTCACATCTAAAATCCTTGGTTAACTTATTTCTAACACCTTACATAGGTAGAGCTTGTCTTTTTTTAATTTTAAGCATTTACAAATTGTTTAAAATTGGGGGGGGGGGAAGAAAGAAAAATGAACCCCATAAAAAACAACTTCTACATTGTTATATGAATGCTATACTTCTATAAGCTATTTAAAATTCTGTTTTGGAGATATATATATATATATAATTTTTTTTTTTTTTTTTTTTTTTTTGCACTATATTGTGCCATGTCTCCTCAGGGCATAGGCGTTCATGGCTCTCTGCAACTTCCTGTCTCTTGTGGCTATTAATAAATTTTCTTTGTTTTTTCTTGTAAACCGTTTTGTTACCCATTTTCTCAAATTCACTAAGTAGGTTATGCTGTTTTCTTTTGTCTCTGTTGTTTTCAATCTGTCTTGTGAGTACCACATTTTCCAAGCCCTCCTTCCTCATATGCTCTAGAAACCTCAACTGTCCCTCCCTTTCCATTTTATCTAAGATTTTGTTGTTGCTCTTCTATCTCTGTTTGCTTTTATTCTCAAATACTTAAATACTTGACTGATTAAATTTGATTCTTGTAAGTTTTGACTTGGAGAAATAGAACATTGTAATACAATAATACTTTCTAAAAGGTTAAACCTGATAATGTAGTTCCAAAGTATTTTTCTAAATTTCTCAAGTTTATTATTTTTTAAAAACGGTCATTATCTCTACTAGTAACTTGTTAGTGAACGATTTTAGGGGAGGGACATTTGAGAAGGACAATTGATACATTTAATATAAAATAAGTCTTAAATTGAGCCTTATAAAGCAAACCTTTATTTTACAAAATATATTAATTACTGTATTTGCCAGCCTGTTGGATGCACACAGATTTTGGCATGGAAAAAATGCACCAAAAAAAAATCAAAATTATCACCTTACTGATGTGATGTTCTTACTAACCATGAAGAAACAGTATTAGTACAAATTATACTGCTGGTGCTTTTTTTTAATAGAAGTGAGGTAAGGTTTAATTACCAGGACATTTTTGGGAAAAGAAGAATTTTAATATATTTCATCATGCATTTATTGAAAATTGTTTTAGCTGTTTTTCAAGGAGCAACATTTTCACATAGAGTAAATTCCTAATAGCTACAAAGAAATCTTCTGGTATCAGTGAACACTAGTACATATGGTAATAGGTAAAAAAACAAATATGGTATTTGTTGGTAAATGAAGTCCCATACCATACATACAGAAAAACAAATTCCAATACTTGTATATCAACAAAAGCACACAGAAAGCAAGCAACAAAAGTCAAAGCAAATATTTCTGTAAAATCTGGGATTTCTATGAAACAAGCAGCAAAATTTTGTGCAATTCCATTGAATTAATTTCTTTTTCCTGGGTGAATTTTTCATGAATATTTTTATTGATATCATGTTTGTTCACTGCCAGGGATCCTAGTTTCAGAGCTAAACTCTATTCATAAGACCAATTCCTTGTGAACGCCACTTTTTTCGTGGTCTTCATGTCCCTCATATACTGCATACAGGGTAATTTTTTGGTGCATTTTTTTTTTTTTTTTAAAATCTGCATCCAATAGACTGGCAAATATGGTAGTTACATGAAATTGACTTGTTTTTTTATGTGTCCTGTCAGTGTCCACAACTTCCTATCCTTTGTAACTTTTAGCAATGTCTGCTTTTTACTAAACTTCCCACTCCTTGATTTGTCATTCATTTACTCAAACTTGTTAGATAATTTGCTCAGTTTAACTTTTCCCTTTTTGCCATCAATATGTCCACTGTGTGTCAAAACCCTCTTTCCTCGTGAAGTCACTAAAATGAGGTGCAAAATACTTTCATGTATAGAAATTAACCATCATTAAGAAATTCAGTATTATCTTGCCACAACTTCAGAGATAAAATTCATTAATATTGTAGATTTTGACCCTTAAAATCACTTCTATACAAATTCTGTACTAATTTGGAACTGACTTTGCAGTAGAAAAAAATAATTTATTAGTTTGGCATAACCTGTTATTTTGTGAAATGTTCTTGATAAAATGTCTGTCATTAGGTGAAATAAATTTTAAAATATTTATCATTTATTAGTAGGTTGATATCTCTTTCACTTTACTCTCATAAGTTTGAAATTGTAATCACTGAAGTTTGTATACACCTCACATAAAGTTGATTTATTTTTACTTATATCCTTGGGATGGGATTAGTAGTATGATACGTCTGAAAATGAAAATCTGTTTTTTAGGGAAAAGAATGAACTGAGTAGAATCTAAAAAGTGAAAAGGTGTATATTTGATTATGAATTGTTTTTGTATGCAAGACAAAATTTTCATTCCATTTGAATATCTTAAAATCTTAATCCGTAATTTTTTTTTCATTAGATTAAAAAAAATATATAATGAATATTGCAGAACATGGAATTGATTGTACCTTTTTCTTATGATAATTTTGAGTTATATAATCTTTCTAAACACACCCAGATCCTAATTATAGAATTGTCAATTTTGGATATGGTTTTGATATTCTAGTAGTAATAATAGCTGCTCTTTTTATTTTTATTTTTATTTCTATCTGACATCAGTAGTAATACTCAGTCTAAACCAAAGTATTATATTAATAGAAAATAAAGCCAAAGCTTATTACTGGATAAGTTACTCTTTGATTCAGTTGCAGCTTAAAACTAGAAAATAAATGTAACTTGGTTAGTATCTGTCTATATTTCTGAGATGAGATATTGTAATTATTTACACTATGTACATTGTTTGAACTGTTGTCCTCATCTTTGTTGCCGTATTCACTGTTTTGGCTGTTGTACACTTCCAATCACTTGATGGCCAGAGCATACAATGGGCTGAAACATCATGAATATGGCAACAAAGGTGAGGACAACAGTCTTAACAATATAAATAGTGTAAATAACCTGGTTAGTCTGTAGGAAATTCATATAACTGTCAAGTCTCATGAAGTGTAAAAAAAATTTAAATGAAGTAGCTATTTAATTCTAATGTAGAAGATATTAATATTTAGTAAAATTATTTATGTTAATAAGGTTTATTTTTGGTAATCAAATTGAGTAACTAAAAGTTTCATTTCAGCTGATACTAACAAAATTTTAAATATGAGACTACCAAATTTGTATCAAAGTGCAGTTAAAAATTTTTTAGCATACATTAAGACAGTGACTCATTTAAGGATGTATCTTTTACTTCCAACAAAATAGACTAAATCTATTAATAACAGAATAGAAAAGTATTTTGGTAGAAATTTATACTTTTATCTATGTAATATATTTGATTGTAGCTCTCTCTCTCTGTCGTGCTCTCTCTCTCTGTCGCGCTGTGTCCCTGTCGCAGTGTCTATCTCTCTCTTTAAATTTAATTTATTTTCGATAGATTAAAGGTTTTTTAACTTGTCAATATGTTTTAAACATTTTATTAATTATATCTATTTGTACTCTCGGTTTAACTCGTTGTAATTTATTTTATTCGTCAATAAGTTTTTTAAAGTCCTTTTAAGGGCGAATTCCCTTTTATTTTTGTAAAAAGCAATATATTAGACGTACTAAGAATCTTACTGGGATGTGGGTAAAACGGAAAACATAATTACCTTCTAAGTATCCGATGAAAGGGTGTCCACTTAAAAAAAAAAAAAAAAAAAAAATTCCCCGCAAACAACTTAAATAGAGCACACACCATTGTGATTGGCTATTGATCAACTACCAATCAAATGCGCGATGACGGGGTATATTATAGAAGTTAGTGTCTGTAAGCATTCTTAGAGGGCGTATCAGAGTCCGATCAGCTCTGATGGGGTCGACTTGGTGAGGTCAGTATGATGTTTGAAAGACCCGAAACTGCCCAATGATCCAATTCAGAACATCACTGACGACGCCCTCTAGCGCTAAAGAGCGTATATTCAAAGCAGTTTGTCTAAACCAGTTTTTTCTATATTGTTGTTAAATGATTAAAACTAAATAGAAATTTATTTTTCTTTTAACGGACAAATCAAGAGGTAAATAGAATGAAATTACTACATACTGCCTGATACATATTCATCCCAAAGGTTGAGTATGAAGAAATTATAAGCTATACTGAACCAATATCAAAGTGTTGTAATCAAAATTCTAGTTTCAACCAAAGGTATAAGTGGGTATTTTTAATGACTTTTTTTTTGTTTTTTTTTTTGATAATATTGTAGAAGTGGTCTCAAGATTTGTATTTTAGATGGGACTTTTAACACCTATAATAAGTGATGATAGGATATGTAGAGTATTCCAGAAATATTGTTTATAGCAGACTGTAAATCACCATTAGAAGAGGAAATGTAAAAGGATCATTCTAACTGTCCAGAAAGTCTTTTTTTTTTTTTTTTTAATAATTTTTATTAGTTCCAATAAAAAATTTTTTGTTTATATTTCTGGGGTGTGGTATTGTAATTATTAACATTGTTCAAACTGTTGTCCTTATATTTGTTGCCATATACATGTTTCTGCTGTTGTATGCTCCATTCTTCTTAGGTGATTGGAATTTCGAACTGAACCCATTATTTTGTTCACCAGGACATGTGGCTTAGTGGATAAAAGTGTTGGTTGAATCCATTGCCTTGACCCAAAGATTTGTGAGTTCAATACCTGTCTACAGCAGGGGTGAATAAAAACTTGGAGAGTTGAGTTAAAGGGAGATAACTGATGATGAGATGACATCCAGAAAAGGCATGGCATGTGGAACTAGAGCAATCCACCCTGGGGATGGAATAAAGTGTTTGGTTTGAATTTCCAATCACCTGAGTATACCATGGCTGAAATGTTGTGAATATGGCAACAATGTTGAGGACAACAGTCCGAACAATGTAAATAGTGTAAATAAAAGTATTTTTTATTCATTCTACTTTTTTTTAGTTTAAAGGTAAATGAATTTAAAGCTTTTCAGTATGCATTTGTTTGAAGGATTGGCTAATGGTTCATTTCATGAAACAAAATTCTTGTTGTTTCTGTCCTTTAGTGTAATGCTAAAAATTGTATTTAACAAACCTTTCCAAAATTAGATGCATCTCTAACAAAAGGTATCCATATTATAAAGAAAAGAACTATTTTGTTTAATTATTCATCCCAAAATTAGTTAAGTTTCAGGAAAGTACATTCAATGGATATGATTTATGGCAAGTTCATGATGGTAAACTTTTGATCTGTTTTTGTCCTACTGTCAAATTGTGCTTCTGACTGTTTTTACATAGTGTAATATATATATATATAATTTGTCCCTAGGCCTCGTGAATTTAAACGTCCTACGAGGCTGGCATCCCGTTCCCACCCCTACATCGTTGAAACTGTTAGATGTAGATGTCTCTTCTACTCCAATAGCTTCATGTCTCGCACATCTCGCCTATGGAACTCCCTTCCCTATTACTGTTTCCCTGAGAAATACAATCTCCAACGGTTTAAGTGTAGCATCAATCGACATCTCCAGTTGCCTTGATCTATCCACTTCCCTTCTCCACATCCTTTCATCTTTCATTCCTATCTGCTCTCACTCCAAATCTTCTGTAACCCCTTTGCCTTGATCGATCCACTGTCTTTCTCTTTCACCACATCCTCTCCTTTACCACTCCTATCTGCTCTTCCTCCAACCCTTCTATAACCCCTTGCGTGATAGTGGCCTCCAGCCTTGCTTGGGGTTATACGCTTAAAATATATATATATATATATATATATATATATATATATATTAATTTGTACCATGACAAATTAACTATTGAATTTCCCTTCTGTCACTTTTTAACTATTTTGTTTTGTAAGAACATAATTTAGGCTGATTGTTATTGATTCCATTACTATTATTTTTCTTTTACTTCAAGACTACCTACATGACATTACATTTCTAATGATTTTTTTAATTGTTTGAAGCCTGAATCTTCAGTTAGATAATATTAAAATTGGCTTCTGGACCATTAGCATACAAGATGTAAAATTTTGTTTTGACCAACATTGAATGATCCTAAAATGGTTGCTCATTGAGCTACCAAGATAAATTTGGTACTATTTTTTTTATATTTTGTCAAGCTCGCTCTGCATGTATTAAAAGCTTTTAGAAATAAGTTTAGTTTGGGGTACATAATAGAAAATTTGATAACAGTTCTGCAATTTCATTTTTTTTTTTTTTATTTCTAAGGTCATTTTCCTATATCTTAATATTTTGCTTAATTTCTGGAAAGCATCTTTTACTATGCATTTTTGAATTTTTGTCATGTTCCATCATCTGTTACTATACTAGCCATAATATTTAAATTTTTGTACTTGCTTGATTTTGACATCTCCAATATCTTTGCTCACTTGTTCAGCTGCCTATTTTGTTGACAACCATGCATTTTATCTTAGTTAGTTTTTTTCCTGCCTTCTTTTACTACCTTGTTTGAATGTTATCTTTCTGGGTCTGTCAAGAACACATTAATATATCCCTACTGGTTATAGGTCATAATGTATAAAAACAGAGATAAATATAATTGAAATAAACATTCTAGCAATGCTACAAACATGATGAATTTGTGTATGAGGACATCTTGACATTTTGTTTCTTATTAGTCAGGCATTCATTCTCTTGTGAATGTAAAATGAATAAATGAAACTTTTGACTTGTGTAAACTTTTTTACAGAAAATGTTGCTATGAATAACAGAAAATGATAAAAACGTACTTTGTTCTTTTTATATCCAGCAACCACTTGCTTTCTTTTTTGCTAATAAGGAAGATGTTTAGTATGAAATATCAATTAATATAGTGTTTGATTTTAAATCTTAGGTATGTTTTTAGTCTTAATGATTACTGCATTTTTATAAAATTTTGCTTTGTAAATGACTTGTAAATTACAAATAAAAGTTGGTAAAGAGTAAATTTTGTTACACTTGTATACCAAAAGTAATAAGATATGTATGGTCAGTTTGGCAATGTATGTTTCAGTATTGTTTTTTTTTTTTTATACCAATGTTTTCAATTCAGTTTTTAATTTAGTATTTTTGCTTTCTAAGGAACCCATCCCTTTTCTTGTGTAATGATAGCATTTCCAGTCGATATCTGATTTCATTTGAAATTGATAAATTTGCAACTCAGTCCGTTCAACTCGCAATTTCTTGTGCATTTCTGGTCCAATCTTTAAAATATTCATATAGCTGGAAAGAAAAGAAAATAATCTTTCTAAGTATGTAATTTGTATGTGCTTTTATTCACTGAATTATTTTTTACAGCGAGTTAAAACAGTATTTGGCTTTGAACAGCAGAAAATATGAAATATGATTTTTTTCCCCCCTCCTCTGAGACTAAATTTTACACATTACTTTGTTTCGAAAAATCAAAGTGACCAGTATTCTTGAAAATAGTACACTCAATTAGACCTTAAACTACAACCAGGAAGATGTTCATTTCTTCTCTAACCTGTGGAAGCAAATTCCTTCAAAAATTATAAAGTAAGAAGAAAAAAATGAACAAAGGAAGCAACTGATAGTAATAAACATGTGGTAAAAGAACTTTCAAATTATTGAAACTACTGTCTGACAATGACACACTTGTTTTTGATTGAAGTGTATTAAACTTTCAAATAAATTGTCAGCTTTAAATAACTACCATATTTATTAAGAAATTGGTAAAATACAAAAATTGTTGCATAAACTATTTATATTTGTGTCTTTGTACAGCACATTTTGAGAGAGAAAATGGTATAGCTCTCCAGAAATTAGTTTATGATGTGGCTTTTAAAAACCCAAGAAATGAAACCACATGTTTTTAAAAATATGGCAATTCTTTTCTGGTTCATCAGTTAACTGTTAATGGGGTTTTGCAAATAAATTTCTTCTAAACAAAGAAAATCAATGAGTTATTTTTTTCCCCCCTAATTTGTTTCTATCTAGTGAATATAGCAAAAATTAAATATTAAAAATAATTAAAAGCTTTTAATTTCATTTTTATAATGTGTATATTTCCAAATCTGTGAGTATCACCTGTTCTTTACACATTTTAAAACTGAAATTAAGAACTATTTTATAATCATATTAATATATAATCTTAAGTGTATTTGCTAGATAAAACCATAAAGATTTTTGTAAAAATAAAATGAATTAATTTTTCTTGTTTAGAAGAATTTTATTGGCAGAAAACCCACCAAATACTAGTGGCTAAAAAATAATTTTTATTTTGGGTCTAAAAAAAATAACTTGCTGTTTTGAAAATATAAACATTTTAAAACTTAGGTTAAAACTTAACTTTATTTTTTTAATATCTAATTTTTTAGGTGTATTTGCTAGATAGAAACAACCTTATTTGTAGAAAACTGCTCAATTAAGTTACTCAGTGTTTTTCTCTACTTCTCTTGCCTTTGTGTCTTGTAGGTTTTTCTAAGTCTTTTCTCATGGCCCCTTCAAATTTCATCTTTTTTTTTTCTTCTGATTGTTAGCCAGTTTGTTTGTAATTTCTATTCTTCTTTGCTGTCCTGGGTATGATGATAAACCACATCCGTGTCCTGGGTAAGACGATAAACTACGTCCAACAGCAAGGCCTCTGATCATGAGGTTTTGAGGAGCATGGAACCAGCTCTTAGTTGCTGGGGTTTCCAGGTTTAAAACTTACTCTGGGTGGTAGCACATGTTAGGGTCCCAGCTATGGGTAAATAGTTAACCCACTAACTGGAGTCAAAACACTATGAAAAAGTAAAAATAGGTTTCCAGCTATACATTTCTGAGAAAAAAATTACCTGCTATACATTTTTGAAAAAAATATTATCAGCATTACATTTTTGAAGAAAAAATATTACCAGCAGTAAAAATTTTGTTAGCATTAAATAACCCATTGAGGTTGATATGCTGTAAACCAAACCAAACTATTCTTTTTTGAATTTCCTTGTTTGTCACATTTGCTCAGTGGTATTTTCAGCATATGTCTGTAGAGCTACATTTATATTAGTTGCAATCTTTTCATTTGTGACAATGTCCAGCATTTACTGTTCTATAAAAGTGTAGACATTTCATAGCAGTCCAATAATCTTTTCTTTGTTTCTAATATTGTATTACAATCACTTAGTACCATACTTAGCTTCTGGGAAGTATCTTTTACTATTCCTTTAAATTTGTCACACATTCCATGATTTTTATTAAACTGCTTGGATAGTTAGATTTCTGAACTTAATTTTGACATCCCTGATGTGTAACTCACATTTTATACTCTTCCCCTTTTGCTCACAACCATGCACTCTGTCTTCTTAATATTAATGTTTAATAATTTATTTTTTTACTTTCCTTGACTACCTTGTTTGATAATTTTACATTTTCCTTCATAGAATATACCATCGACAGTATCATATGTGTACCATATTTTGTTAATATTATGACCAATATTAAATTAAGGCAGTTCCTAATTCTCCTAAAATCATCTTGCTATGCAAATTAAATAAATTCAGTGAGAAAACAAACCCTTTTTGTATTCCCTTTTCTATTTTGGTGCACTTACTTAATTTGTACTCTACAGAAAGTGTTTATTTTCTCGGCAACAGGAAATCACTTCACTGTCCTTCCTAAGGACACTTACAGCAATACACAGTTTACAAATGTATACTTATCTGATGTAAATGCTTTCATAATTTGTTATAAACTACAAATATTGCATGTTCAGTTTTTTATTGTTACATTAGAAACTCTTAGGCTTTTGTTTAGCTCTTGCATTTATTTTTTACTTGATAAATATGACTTAACCACTTTTATAATGCTTAATTTTCTAAGAAGCATTTCTTTCCTATTAGATGAGTAGTAACTATGGACAATGTCTTTGTTGGTGCTAACCAGTTTTTCATTATTCATAATAAACAAAACGTTTGTTTACAATATCTGTTTTATAAGAGGACACAAATTGTGTAATTGTTGAATTTTTAAAATTTACTTTGTAAAGTTAGTCTCTCAAACTTATTGTTACATCTACAGACAAATTCAGGCAAACTCCAGTTTTTAATTATGTTTGGTGAATAGATTGTCTTGGACATTACTGTATGTTACATTTTAATATACTTTTTACTCAGTATATTGTGTGAGTCATAAATTTTTTTTTGTGTTGTATTCCTTCAAGACGTGGGTGATCATGGTTCTCCACAACTTCCTAACCTTTGTAACATTTGTCTTTTTAATACATCTTCTACACTGTTCCACCATCCATTCACACAGGTATGTTAGGTAGGTTACTCAATGTTTCACAGTTCTTCTTGCCCTGTTAGTGTTCATTTTTCTATCCCTTCTTTTCTCATGTTGTAGAAATTTCTAAATGTCCTTTTTGTTTCCATTTTCCTTAAGACTTCCTGGTTACTTATGCATTCTGTTATGCTCAGCATCCTTCTGGCTTCAAGTTTTCTCTTCATCTGTGAGGAAATTGTCTTACATTCACTGCTATATAGAATTGATATTATATAGTAGTTGACCCCTATTTTACTTGTTTCTAATGAAATTTTCATGTTTCTTTGCTTAATTTTTGGAAGGCATATTTTCCTATTACAATGTGTTTAAATTTCAGTGTTACATTTTCTATCCTTTGTTAAAACACTTGCTAGATATTTAAACTTCTATTTTTTTTTTTTTTGATTTTGACATCACCAGTTTATAGATTGCATCTTACACTTTCTCAACCATACTCCTTACATTACTGAAATAATTTATTTTACCTTGAATTCATACTTTGTGATATCAGCAGCAGCTTCATACATTAAAAAAATTGTCCAAGCTAGGAAAAATTTACTTTATGATTATTTTAAATTTTTAAATTTGTATAATTTTATCAAATAGTTACTAAACCCTCTTGGGCTACTGACTCTTTATATATATATATATATATATATATACACACACACACACTGTAACCCGGATATAAGAGTAACCCAGATATAAGAGATTTTCTCTGGTGCCAAATTAGAGCCTGTGTTAATAAAACAAAATAGACCAAACCCGGATATAAGATACCTCGTCTCTGGCCCTGACAACTCTCTTATATCCTGGTTACACTATATATATATATATATATATATATATATATGTATATATATATATGTATATGTATATATACACAGTGTAACCCCGATATAAGAGAGTTGTCAGGACCGGAGAAGTCTCTTATATCCGGGTTTGGTCTATTTTGTTTTATTAACACAGGCTCTAATCTGGGACCAGAGAAAATCTCTCTTATATCAGGGTCTCTTATATCCGGGTTACACTGTATATATATATTTTATCAATCCACCCCAAACAAGGTGATAATGCCACTGAGACACAAGGGGCTACTAAGAGTGAAAGACATTGAAAAGATTTTACGAGCAGGAAAAAAAAAATAGAATAAACCTGTACTCTGTTCAAAATATTGGGTGCAGTATGAACTGGGTGATAGGCAAACCTGTCTACTCCTATTGAGGAAAAGTAGTAAATAAAATATCTGATTTTAGGCAGGCACATGGGAAGTATAGAGGAATTAGACTTTAGAAGGAACCAGAAAGCCATTCCTAAACAGGAAACGAGATAAACCTCGACTCCTGTTCAAAAGAGTAGTGTGAACCAGGTGATAGGTGAACTGCTATTGAGGGGAAAAAAAAAAAGAAGAAAAGTAAATAAAATTAGGTGGAGATTTTTTAAAAAAGTAGGCTTGATTCTGTGAAGTGAAAATTTGCTTTAAAGTTGTGTATTTTGTGAGAGTGGGGTGGAGCAATATGTTATGAAATGGTTTTGAAACTTTGGTCTGTAAACCCTATTGGTGGGGATTCGCAATTTAAATGAATACTGTAAGGATAAATGAACTTGACAATCAAAATTTTTGATGGATCATCTGACTAAATGTTGAAATGAACTTGAGACTTTCAGTGTCAGATGTTAAATTTGTTATTGTGAATCTTTTGGCAGAAAGATGTCATCCATCACATGACTATTGAAAGACACACTTATTTTATACAAATCCATAACATATATTAGAATTTAAATAAGAATGATTTGAAAAAAATAATCAAAAGTTGCTTAATATTGTACTTTTTTAATTCTGTTCAAAAACTAAATACTAATGAGTTTATCAGAATAGAATATTTTCTTAATAGAAAAAGTCATTAACATTTTCAAAGTTTTGAAAACATTGACTAAAGCAATTTAAACTAAAATTAGCTTATTTTTAAATTATTTTTTTAAAATTTCGCCCCAAGCAAGGTAACAAAACCATTAATACGCAGGTGGTTACTTAGTATGAAAGAATATAACACACATAAGGAGCAAAAATAATAAAAGAACAGAAATTAAGAAGACAGAAGATAACGATTGACAGCATTTAAATTTTTGATGAATTGCTAATAACTATAGACTAATTACTTTTCTTTTCAGCTGTAATCTCTTTTTTGTAATTGAATTTTTAAAACTATTATTAGATGAAACATTGCTAATCATTATTAAACTAGTATTTCTTTCATGTTAATTTCTGTTACTTTTAATTCTGATTACTTGGATTAAAAGAATATAGATAATAAGTGTATATAGTTGATTTTCTTCAATTATTGCTTCTTGGAACATAAACAGAAGAAGAAATAGGATACAAATCCATTTTTTACTGAAAGTTTATTTACTAACACTAACAGACTGGTGGTGTAAGTTGTGATAGAAAGTAACTGAAAGCAAAAAAAATGCTAGTAAAAAGTCAATAATAAATAAAAGTTCAACTAATTCCAGTTCTGACAATGAATACTCAACACAGTGTAATTAAATGAATATAAAATTTTCATAAATGTTTGTTTTTTTATTTAACAAAATGGCAGCTTTGTTATGAATATTTTTCTTCATTAGAATATTTTATTAAAATATTTAATATTTTTATTTATTTTACATATTTCTAAGCCATTTTATATTTTACATTGGTTTGTAATTTTTTATTAAATATTGCTTTAATAAGTTGTGTTAGATATTTCTTTCTGTTCTTATAGATATGAAATTCAACAAAATAGTTACTGAGTAATTCAAACTAAAAATATGCAACAGTTTACAAATAGTTCTTACATTCTTGTAGGGAGTGTAACAATATGACTTTGTTACACAAAGGTTTAAAAAAAAAAGAAACAAGAAAAATCAATGTTTGACTGCATCTAATTGTTGTACTTAGTGAACTTGAAATTTTGTATAGACTAAAATGCTGTATTTTTCAAATTTTACATAAGATATACAGGGTGTCCATTAAGTCTTTTACAATTTAAAAAAATTACAAAAGCAAATGAACAGACAATGATGTGGAAATTGTTACAAGATGAGTAGATATTGAAATTTTTTTTTAACTGATTTAATACAGCTATGTGGGTACCATTAGTTGCATGAAGCATGTGAAGACAGTACTAGACTTAAACAATGTTTTTCTCAGATGTTCTTGGTTGTCCACTCCTCCCTTTATCCAACTGTGTTCCTGTCTCGATAAATTTCTTGTGCCATACATGAATTGATGGATGTGACAGTGGATCACTTCCATAGTTAGTTCTGTAGTTCTGCTTAGTCTGTGTATCCAATTTTGTTTCAATAAACCACAACACACGTGCCTTTTCTTGAGGAGTAACCATTTTTAGGGGTTCATTTAACAATACCCCTTTCTTGAACAGGATACCTGAAATACACAAATGCAGTGATTAAGATAACTCATCAATTGACTTTGTAATATATTTTTTAAATTGTTAAGAGACTTGATGGACACTGTATATTTTTTAAAAATTCCATATAATTAAATCTTTTTCTTAATTTAATCTTTTTCTTATTGGCAGATTACATCAGTAAACTGTGTGGAGAACCGAAAGAAAAAGCAGTAACTCAATTGCTCTCTCATCTACCCCTCCTCCGCACAGGCAATGCCGATGCAAAGACTGCTTATCTGAAGATTATCCCTCAGGTCCTCTCTTATTCCATCGACAATGGAGTTCACATTGAGGAAAGCCGTCAGCTTCTCTCCTTTTCTCTTATTCATCCTGCCATCACTTGTGAGGAGCGTTCTCAATTCACCATGTGGTTGGGATATCTTGAAGAGCGTTTCACCTACAGCATATACCATCAGAACAGGCAGAATAATTTCCAATCCAAGTCTGCTTTCTCAAACCGTAGTGGTGAGGATAGCTTACAGCAACAACAGCAGGGTGTACCGGCACACATTAACCTTGCAAATAGTGGTTGCTTAAATGGTTGGAATGAAAGGTCAGCAGCATCAGATTCTATGCCAGCATTGACTTTAGAAGGTAGCTCCACAGAGCGCCTTGGTCCTATTCTTGCTAAATATGCAAAACCAGGTGCTAATCGTAACAACACCAACAGTGGTAATGGAGATCGTGGGGTCCCATCTCATTCAGTTCACGGAAAGTTAGCAGGTCATGTTCCACTGCATGCCACATCTTCAGCACCTCCAAATACTGCATCTGTACAAGGTAGAATTGATTTTCAATTTTTCTTGTGAATTTAGGGATAAAAATGTACATGCATACAGGGTACGATGGATAAATTGTTGTCTAAATTATGCAAAAATGAAAATAATACTGACATCACATTTTAACAGATATATTTACCAAAATTACAAAAATATCTTAAAATACTAAAGAGTAAATTTATTCAATAAAATCTTCATTGGCTTTAACCATGGCCTCCAGATGACTTTGGAATCACCTGCAATTCTTCTGGATGTTCTCTTTGTATAAGTTAGTTTTGTATAAGTTAGTTTTGTATAAGTTAGTTAATGCTACCATAATCCTTGCCTTCATTTCATCTTTGGTGTTACAAGGAATTTTGTTGGTCTTTCACTCAACTGCACCCCAAACACATTAATCAAGGGGATTGCAGTCTGGGGAATTAGGTGGGTAGATGTAATAGGTGGTGTGGTCACAGAAATTTTCTGACAGGCATGACTGCTTCTGATTAACTTGTGGGAATCATTTTCAATCATAGCCTGGATATCACCAACAAATTCAGGAATTCTTTTCTTATCAGAACAATCAGTGTGAGCTTTCCAAGCTGCCATACCTTTGTATTCACCATTAGAATTATCCAACTCTTTCCGAATCCTCTGCATCATTCTCAGATTGTCACCCATTCTGAAATTTTTATATTAGAGCTTCTGGTGCGAATTCCAAGCAGTACAGCATGCCCTTTCTAGATTTCTAGCAGAGTGAATTGCATCATGGTGCTCTTTTTCTCACAAATGGTGCCTAACTGATCGTACTATACTGCGCTGTTGACAAAATCAAAAACAAACATTATATACACAAAATTAAAAGAATAAAATGGCGACAATTTATCCATCGCACCCTGTATAAAAATGAACTTCCTAGCAAAAAAGGTGATGTTTTGATGATTAGATATCACCTTAAAATGGTAAATGTATTTTTCTTTTTTGAAGAATAAATATTTGTGCTTATATTTATGAAAAATAGCTGTAAAGAAGAAATTGCTTCTGTTTTTTACTTTTTAATAAAATGTATTAAATTTATTAGCCATGGGTCATGCAGTTTGTCTGCATAAAGGATATATGTAAGCCTAAAATTCTCCCAACTACATGCAATAATAGATATCTTTGCATAAATATAAAGTTTTATTAGTTCAATGTATATAATTTCATGAATAAAGACTTCATTCATTTTAATGACATAGATAAATTTGAATGTACACAACATACTTCCTGTTCCATTGGGGAATAGGTGGAAACAAAAGTTACCATAATTTGATGTGAAAAATGTATGAGAACAAAAACATTGTATATTTTTCAAGCTTAGTTTGCTAAAGCAGCAGCCTTGGAGATATTGTCAAAATAATTGATGGGTTTTCATTTTATCTCAAGTTAAAATATGCAAGTCTGCATAGAAAAGATAAACAAAACTGATGTTTCTTTAAACTTTCATACTTTCTATTCACAATTATTGCATTCTTCTGCATGTCATTTTTTGCTTAATTTTCAGGATTTACTGTTTTTGTAATTTATCTAAGTACACTTCCATGTAATAGACTTAAATGAAGATGCTATATGGATTTTTTTCTCTCTGCAATTATCTTTTTTATGAAGGATATTTGCATTTAAAATTTCACTTGCAAATCATTTACTTCTTTATTTCAGATGCAGTTAAAATTTTTATTCTATATTGGATATTTAAAACAACATTTTTCTTTAACATTAGAATTTTTTGTTTGATAATTTTAAGCTCTTTATAAAACTCTTATTGATTGTATAGCTTTGCAAAAATGGCATTTACTGTGTAAATTTAATTTCATATTTTTTTGATAATGTAAATATGAGTCTAATCATCAAACAATATAATTACAGTGGTCAAAAAAAAAAAAAAAAAAAAAAAAATTGAAATGGTGTTGAGACACCAAACATTTTCTTAGCTAATTTGAGGACATTGACTCTGGAAAATAACTTTACTTTTTCTTGGTTAGCTACTGTTTTTGCTGTACAGAAATGCCTCATTTGGGGGGGGGGCATTTTTTTCATTTGTTTTCTGTATATATTGATGTTATTTAAGTTCCTTTTGATGCTCCAGCAGTATCATGTACAATGGAATAGGTGCATTCAATTGGGATGTCTTTTGTTGGAGTTTCTTTCCCACTGTGAAAACAAAATCCTCTCAATGTGCTTGGTTTCCTTCAGTAGTGAAAGGGTTAAAAGTGATGAGATAAATTTATGAATATCAAACCGAAGATTTTAGGGTTTCATTTTTTTGATGTTACCATAATTATCAGGTTTACTAAAGTGATAAAGTTTATCAGTTAATTTGAATTTTGGCAATAAATTGGAAAAATTTTGTACTTCTATTCTAAATTTTTTTACTCTAAAACAGTTTTTTTTGTTATAAAAATAGTTTATTTCAGGTGGCTGACATAAATTGCTCGGGCTACCTGAAAGTTGATAGGTTTCTACGACCTTTATTAACTAAATTTTGAGAAAGAATTTGCCAAGATTGTAAATTGATCTTTTTTTAAAAAAATGAGCAATTTCAGTACAGCAAAAACGGTAGCTAAGTTAATTTTTGGAAACAGCAACATCAAATTAGCTAAAAAGAAAAAGTATTTTGTTTCTTGGCACCAAAAATCATGTTGACCAGTGTTATCAATGTGTATTTATTTGTTTCCTCTCCTATCTTGTTAATTCTCAGAAAATTTGTTAGTTTTTAAAATATTTTAAAATGAAAGACTTAAAGTAACAAAAAATGTTCTACAAAAGGATGCTGAGAATAACATGTTAGCAATGATAGTTTTTAGAGAAAATGGAAACAAAAAGGCATTTATACTTAAGATCAGAAAAAGTGATGAAATTTCTAGGGCACACAATGAAGAAAGAGGTCTTGGAAAATTTGATACTCACAGGACAGCTTGAAGGCAAGAGAGATAGAGGAAGACATCACATCACATAATGTACCTTGTGAGCTTGTGTAAATGGATGACAATAGGTTTTAGGAGAGATAACAAAAAAATAAAATTTATGAAGAGTTACCAAAGACAGGAAATTGTGGAGTCATGATCGCCAATGTCTTGAAGGGACACAGCACATGGAATGTTCAAAAATATAAAATAAATTGGTTCTGTAGAATTGTAAAATGAGTTGTGAGCTTTATCATTAAATTTCTCTTTAAACTTATATTGACCAGATTCATTGCTTCCTGATTTGCATTCAATGTTGATTGCATATTGAGGGCTAAAATGAATACTTAGAATTTTTTTTACACTGATGTTCATCCTGCATTAGACCCTGGAGCCGCTCAAGGTAGGGGATTACAGAGTAAGGCACAGTTTATTCAGATATGTGGGGAAGATAACAGTTAACACTAAACTTGAATTGGTTAAGATTGTGGTGATAGGGGGAAAACATCCTCTTGGGAGTTGGTTCCACAGAGCAGTGGTTTGTGGAAAAAAGCATGGTGGGTCCTTGCTGTGAAGATTAGAACTGAGCACTTTCCATGAGAGTAGCAATAGAGTAATGAGGCTTTCAACATTTTTGTCTGTGAGAGAGAGGGTTTGCAGGATGGAAAATAATTTGTCACTCACAAGGATGAGAAGATACTTTTGGTCACTATTAAGACTGGAAAGGGAAGATAGGGTATCTCTTGTCCAAATATGACAGCAGCACTCCATTTTAGGCCTGACCTGGCTCTTGTAAAGGTAGAGGATAGCATGAGAAATCAGGAACTTACTGGAGTGGTACAGGGAACAGACCATTTTTTTTTTTTTTCAGCATCTTTAGTGATGGATCATATGTACAAATTCCGCTTGTGGGGTCTGGATTGAGCTTAAGACCCAATAATTACTCAAGGGATGGGGTTCCCCTCAGGGAGCATCCATTTATAGTGACTGGATCAGAATCTGAGCAGTGATGATGGAATGTAAATAGTTTGATTCATTTTTTAAAAATAAAGTAATGTTCACTAGTATTTTCAATTCTCTAAGCTTTGAATTTACATATAAAACAAGTTTGTTTCCCTTAATTATATATGTTTAATTTTAAGTGACTTAACAGATTTTGAGATTTATACATTCATCCATTCACATATAATAAATTATACATACATAATCATGAACTCAATGTATAGCAGGATTAAAAGTCTTTGAAATTTAATTGTTCAATAAAATTACTATAGAAACATTTCTTTAGAAGTTAATACTGATGTATACATATATAGTGATTAAATAAAGTATTCTATGACTTATATCCTAATTCAGTTTTGTGGAGATAAATCCATGCATCAGTGATATGATAGATCTATTGAATTTATTAATAGATATCATGTCTATTTTAAAATACATTACATAAAAATATTAAAAAGTTATGTCAACTATAACAGTGTAATTCTATATACATTATCAAACAATTTCAGATTAGATAATGTCAGGTAACAACATTCTTTTAAAATAGCAAATTTATAATTCAGTTGATGTAAAAAAAAAATCTTATCTATTTTAAAATATATTACATATCTTAATAAATTCAATAGGTTTATCTTGCCCTCAATATATATATATAGACTTAGCTTTGTGAGTTAGGAGATAAGTCATTGAACTTTTTATTTACTCATTATTATTGTTCTATTTCTTACTATTGACCAGTGTATTTACAAAAACTGGTTATCTTAAACCTGTTATCCTCCTGGTTGACAAGTTTTGTTAGGTGTGAACAATCTTTGTAGTTACTAACTGTACATATGCCTTTTTGACTAGGTTGCCAGAACTTTTAACCTTTATCACCCCCATATGTGATTTAATTTGCTATACAAAAAAATCTCCCTGCCACTCTGATCCCTGAATAAATGTTTGAATTTCATAGTTGTGTTGTCATATCCTGCTATGGTAACAGAAAACAACTTTGAGTGAAATTAACAATAAAGATACTGCAACTGAGAGCCCTTGAAAAAGAATACAGTGGGGAGTAATATTTATAATGCAGAGTGCTAAAGGTTAATAATATGTAAAGTTCCAAGAAGTGGTGTTAAAATCTTTGCTAGGCCATGGGAAATGCTTTCAATCTGGAATTGGAGGTGCTGCCTATAGATTAGGAAAAATTTTAAAACCACTATTTTGAACAGTTATCCTTTCATATATTAAAAATTTGGTTGACCTGGTTGACAGACAAATAGACATGAATTTGACAGATTTAAATTTCCAAAATCCAGTAAAATAATCATTAACTAATTGTTGTTGAATCTTGGTATTATATATGCTAAAAACATTGTCTATGATATATACTCTTACCATCATTTGGTTTGTTACAAATGCACATACACTTGCAGATATATTGCTTAAATTTTGCTATATTTATAGGGAATAATGTTTTTTTATAGATATCAACAGTGTACCTAGAAATCAGTATTGTAGTATTGATTACACTGTTTATATTTAACTATCTTATATATGTGTGTATATTTATAAAGATATTGGGTTTTTCTTTTGTTTTTCTTTTTCTTTTTTAAATCAAATTTACCCCAAGCAAGGCACTAAAGCCTGTAAGACACAAGGGGTTACGAGTTGTGAAAGAATAGAAAACAAACATTATAAAGGAGTGAGAACAGAAGAGTAATCAAGAATACTGTAGATTATGATTGACATTGCATTTAAATTTTTGAAGATTAAAGTTGTCTGGAAAGCATAGAGCCAGAAGAGTTTTCCACAAGTGAGATGTGTGAGAAAAACTGTTAGCATAGAACTTATGGTTATATCTTGCCAGCTCACCTGCAAACTGATGAGACCTTGTTGCCAATCTAGTACTGCGCTTAAATTCATAAAGTCAAGGTACCATAGTGAAGAGCTCATTTTTTAGTATAAAAGTAGTATGAAGTAAATTATAGTATTTCAAACTAAATAACTATATAAAAAAAAAACCCCCCAAAAAACTATCTTTCTGGATCAGTTTAAACTGATGTCTTACACACACACACACACACACACAGTGTGTGCAATGGATAAATTGTCTAAATTACACAAAAATATCATGAAATACTAAATAGTAAATTTATTCAATAAAATTGCCATTGGCTTCAACCACGGCCTCCAAATAACTTTGGAATCAGCTGCAACTTTTTTTGACATCTCCCTGTTTAAGTGTGTGAATGCTGCTGATGAGTTTTTTTTGTTTTTTTTCCTAAAATAGCTGATTAGTGCCTTTTTTAGTCATCACAATGTAATTCTCTTTATTAAAAAAATCTTCCAAAAATAAAATGTAATTTTCTGGAACTTTATTTTTGAAATATTAGCTGACTAGCTTAAAAGTTGCCCTATCGTGTGGTATTTAACCTAAATCCTGGGGATGGCTCTTGATTAGGCCTTTGACTTTTTCAGGAGTTTGAGAGTACTTAAGTCTTTGCATATTCTCAGCATTGGAAAGTCTTCTGGCTGCTGTTTGATCTGGGTTTTCATATGCAGCGGACTTTTCCTCACTGCAGCCTTAGCTCTTTTGATTGCAATCTGATCCTCTGTTGGCAAGGATTTCTTTTCGTGAGGCATACTGTGGCTGTATACAAGAAGCAACAATAATTCTACAAAAGAACTCATAATTGATTGCTGCATTTAAGTATTGCATTAATATCTAAGCTTACCTTTTAAAAGTGCAACGATAATTCTTCTGCCGCCACTTAATTTAAAGTCACTTTGATGTACATAGATCCTTACTTTCTGTATAAACAATTATTTTTATTTCATGACTTTTGCTGGATTTTGCAATTAATTTTGATTATTCCTAAATTTATTTCCAAGTTATAAAAATCTGGCCTTTCCCACATGCCACCTATTCCAGAAGATTTCTTAGTCTTATAGGATGAGTTGATTGCAGGGCTAATCACATGCTGTTTCATGCTGTTGTAGATCAACAGTCATTGGTTGCTGTCTGCCTCAGTCCACACCCTGCTCCACCCACATTGAGTTTTTTGATCACAGAGCTGGTAGGGATCGATTATCGTCAGTAATCGTAGTGCTGATTCAAACCACAGTGAGCTGTGCTATGTTGACATAAAAATAGAAATGTTTTCTCGGACAAAATAAATATGAAAAAATTCTTTTGGTTAATATTCGATTTGGTTTATGTAGTTCTTGGTATAAGAAAAATTAACTCTTCCCACTAAAATTTCTTTAGTGATGCTCTGCCTATTGGTGCTAACTTTTGGAATAGGGCTCAGTTGGTGATTTTCTTGACAGTAAGTCATATGGATCCCAGTAGCACCTTTGTCTGCCCTTAGCCAGTATCTGTGTCTGCTCGTCTCTTCTATGTCTCTTAAGCGCTCTGCTTATATTGACTTTGATTTAAGACTGTAGTTGGGGATGATGGTGTCTGGAGATTTGGAGTGTCACACCTGTACTTACAAAAATCTGCATATTTATGTGCATGCAAAAACTTTTTAAAAATATTGGTGTTTGATGATTTGTATTAAGCTTTTCCATTTATGATTAGTAAATATAGGTTTCACTTGATATCTAAAAGGGTGAAATTACAGAATTTTAAGATTTAAAACTTAATAAATTTATCTAATTAAAATTTAAAAAAAAATGAAAAAATTATTGTAAAATTTCATTATTCTTTGAAAAAATTTTTTTTTCTTAAGACAGTAGTGTCCTTAATATATCTTATTTATTGTTGTAAGCTAGGAAAAGATTACTGAATAGGAATAACCAAAACGAAGGTTGGTGGAAATGGAAAGATGATATTTATAACAGGAACAACATACAAGATTCGTAATCAACTGCTAGAGGTGAATCAAGATGAATCACAAGTTATCCCACAGTGAATCAAGCATACTGTATATATTTCAATGTATTTATAAGGATTGGGACATACTCATTATAGTCCATAGGTACAGTATAACATTTATAAAAGCAATTAAAAGCTTTTTTAATTAAATAATGTCAGTTTTATTGCATTTTTTTATTTTACAATTTTGAACAGATTTTCAGTAAATGGTGTTTCTATTTGACAAAAAAATTGATTTAAATACTCCAAGGATTTTTGCTTTTAAGTAATATAAATATGAAGAGGCTAGAATTTTAAGTTTTTTGAAATTTCATAAAATTAAGTTGGGGTAAGATATTGAAAAATTTTTTTACCAAGATTTTCTAAAAATTAAAATTTTTTAAAATAATTAATTTGTGAATGTCCTAAAAATTTCATTAAAATCCAATAATTATTTTATTTTTGTAAGAATTTTCAAAACAATGTGTTTTTAATACCAAAAAAAGATGTTAAAATTTCCAGTACTAATCTTTGGCCCACCTGCTGATGCAAAATTTTTAACCAAATTTTGCATATTCTAGAAAGGATTAATTTTTTTTTTAATAAAACAATAAAAAAAATACCTTGGTTTTTGCTCTTAATAATAGCAAACATTTTGACATTTTGTTCTTTTTAGAAAATTTTTGGCAGTACCTGCATTTAAGCAACTAATTGATAAAAAATTAGTTATTTATGAAACTCTTCTCATAAGCAGGGTTTTTAAACAAATGCTTCAAAACTTAGTCATTAGAGTCTCTCCTGCTTATATAGTGACATAGTATATATCAAATTTTCATTGTACATTTAGATAGTGAATTCAAAAAGTTTTCAGTTAGAATAGTTATTTTAAATTTAAATTGTTAGACATACCTAAAGGATACAGATATTTTTATATCCCCTCACACAAGAATTTGTAATAACCCACCATTCAGACCTATTTAATAAAAATCACCATAGTAAACGCATGCTTAAAAATGGAATTTGACTTATCTGCTGTGCTTTTTAATTTTTGAGCAGATTTTGACATTCTATTTTGTATATTACAAATAAGAAAAGGATATTAATAGCCAGGAATGAAACATGACAGTAAAAAGGCTATTGTATACTTTCACAAATGCTTACCGTTCTGGTAGGCATATGAAAGCAAATTATTTGTATGTATTTTGGAATCTAAACACAATAAGTATGCATGTCTGCTTGGTTAAATGACTTAATGCTAAACTAGCTAAGCTTAGTAAATATGTATATTTATACAAAAATTAAATGGAGCACACTGTTGGACACTTGAAATTTAATCACCTTGAATATGAATACTGGAATTGGATTACTCAGTACTGTCATTAAATGGAGGTGAATTAGTCAAACTGTAGATTAAAAATAACTGATAAGCGTAACAAACATTGGAACAAATTCAGAATGTGACAATGTAGAAAGTGATTAATTTATTTAAACATTGTTGTATTGTTTTCTTTTTCATGTATGAAGTATGATCAACTAGTTACTGAAATGAACTAGTTCTATGTTTGCCTACTTCCTGAAGGGACATGGCATAGATGACTACCTGGAATTCAAAGCAATAGAGAAGGTAACAAGAAACCACACAATTCTTTTCCTGAGAAGTCTGTTTTGTATAGATGAAATAAATCCACTAGAAAGTTTATTTTATGAACTCGGTAGTACTGTCTCCTAATCTTGGATTTGTTCATATAAATAATTAATGAAACTACTTCCTGTTAATCTTACACTTTAGAGGGAATAAACAGTACAGAGTAAGACAAAACTGTTAGTGAAGTTAGTACTGCTATTTATTAAATAGCTGGGTAGATTGGGCTCACCGGCCTTGGGTAGAAATCTTTTTCAAACCCTGATAAAGCAGTGGGAAACTATGCCACTCTTTTCCCAAGGAGTCTTGTCAATTAATAGATAATAAAGAAAAGGAATCAATGAAGAGACATGATTGCCTCCATCCTGAAGGGACAGGGTATAGATGATGACCCCAAATTCAAAACTGTGGAAAAGACAATGAGAAACCACTCCACTCTTATTCCCAAGAAGTCATGTCAATTCATAGATAATAAAGAAAAGGAATCAGTGAAGAGTCATGATTGCCTCCATCCTGAAGTGACATGGAATGTTTGTAAAGGAAATATTTCAAATAATCTTCTAGGTGGTTTTGCTGTCAAAAGGAAAAAAAGAAAAGAAAAGAAGTTTATTGAATAAATGGTCAGGATTTTTTAACTAACTTCTTGCTCACACCAGATTTAATATAAGAATATAAATAATTAAAAAATATTGTCTAATTCTCTTTTTTCTTCTTATAACAATGATATTCTTAATAAATTTTTATTATTTTAAATTATCATTGTAAATGCTAATGTAAAATATTGTGGATTTTTGTAAACTAGAAATTTTTGCAGCTTGTTGACATATGTTGAAATCCTCACAGTATTTAGTATTTTAGTATTGTTGAAAGTATTGCTAACAATTTTTGATGAGATTTCCAAACTCTCCATTTCGTTCAATTTTATAAATCACCTGATGAAATATAAAAATTTAAATGTATGCAAAAGACAATATTGCATTTTTATTAAATAAATATTTATTATTTTAATCATTGAATTGTTCTTACAAGAGTGAAAGTATTGTGTATGTTAAATAATACTTTTACATTTTCCAAAACAATTAATGAAAATTAATTGTACTATGCTATGCACCCTAGTAAAACCAACTGTACTTTGTACGTCCTTACCTGTTTGCACTTCTCGCCAAAATTTGCTTTTGATCAGTTAATGTATGGCTGTTTTAGTGATTGTGACAGATGGACAGACTAATGGAAGTCACAGAATTTTAAATTTAGATAGATATGGTTGCATTTAAGCAAATGGGATTCTCTCATAAACTTCAACTAAATTACAAAGACTATATGGTATGGTGCCAAACCCATTCAGAAATATCTAAACTGTCAGCTGTATGAAGCCACTTTCTAAGATCAGTCGTTAAAAAAGGCATTGAGTGAGTGAAGCATGAGAGTCTTGGCAAAGATCATCATTCTTTGAACATTGAGGACTGATGCTACAGATACACATACAACTGTACCAAATAACAAGCCACATCACTTGATGACTAACAGCAGCAGCATCAGCATCAAAGACTAAAATGGATAGCCATGTAACTCTAATAGAAAATGATATTAAGATGTGGACGTTCCACACTAGTTCAAATTAAAGTTAAGGAAACTCCTATCAGTACTGCAAAGAGTGATAACAGCTACTGGACTTGAAAAACTTATTTTCCTGAAAAAAATTTTGAGAAAAATATTTTATAAATTTCAATTGGAAACAGTACTGGCTACTTGGTCAATGAATGCCAAATATTTCCTTGTAGTGAAATGGTTAATATTCCTATTACCAAATTAGGTGTGAAGAAGTTCCTGACATCTCTTTTTGAAAATTAGTGAATGCAATCATTGAAAACCAGTATCTGTCTATTTCTGAGATGAGGTATTGTAATTATTTACATTGTTTGGACTGTTGTCGTCATCTTTTTTGTCATATTTATGACATTTTGGTGGTTGTATGCTCTGGCCTTCTTCAGGTGATTGGAACTAGAACAATCTACCTTGGTGGGCAAGATAATGGGTCCAGTTTAAAATTCCAATCACCTGAAGAAGGCTGGAGCATACAACAACTGAAACATTGTGAATATGGCAAAAAAAAGATGAGGACAACAGTCTGAAGAATGTAAACAGTTTTAATAATTGAAAACCAGGTAATAAAAATAAAATAATGGAAATGTCTATACGCATCTAATATAAGAGAAATGCCAGAATAAATGAAGGATGGGAAAAATCTTTTTTTCACCATCTCTTGTGGCTGACAGCTGAAATTAAAAGGCTGGAGAAGGAAGTATATCAGAAAGATGTCTTTGAGGATTGTGTATAGAAGGCAACCGGATAAGAGTTTGAGGTAAGTCAAAATAAGTCTGTGGGTCTGTGTGATCATTTTAGTCCTTACTGATTTTTACCTACCTAGGAAGTGAAATAAATTCTGTTGAAAAGGATATGAAAATTTGCATAACTAAAGCCTTGGCTGCCTTGAATAAAATGGATGTAATCTGTCACACAGTAACCATCTGCATTGACCAGTTATGACTTGCAACCCTAATGACTCTCCGATCTTGATGCAACACCATCATGGTTAGTGTGATATACTCATGAATGTCCGAGATAGCTCGACCAAATAAATAAAAAGGGAACACAGGCGTACCATTCATTTATGAAAATTATTTAGTATCTGAAGTCAGAAAGACTGAAGTATTTACTACTCTTTAAAAAGAGTATAACAATTTCTTTTCTTTTTCCTTTTATGCTGATGTAGCCTGTATTCAATCAAATTTTCAAAGGTCACACAGTGGGTCATCCAGAAATTTTTTTGGTTCTCTAGACATACTGCAGGCAACAGGCGATCTGCCTGGCTCTACCACTACTGCTCCTTAGTGCAATGGAGAGTAGTATCTGGGAGGTAGATTCTGAGGTATCAGGCTTCAGTGCTGGAAGCAAATGCATTCTTAGAATATTGTTACCATATATGGTGTGGTGCTCTTGCTATTTATTTAGATAATTGATAAAATCCAAATAAGAATCAGCAATATTTTAGTCCCTTTTCCCACTTCCGTAAAGTTGCTTCCCTGTGTATTTTCTATAAATAGTTTAATGGTAATTGTTTGGATGAGCTCTTCACTATAATACCTAGACTTTATGAATTTCTGTACAGCATAATATTCTCTGTAAAACTATTTATTAGTCTTGCATAAACAATCTTGAAAATTTACCTTTAAAAACTAGTCTGAAAATAGGACTATTTAAAACCTGCATACAATTTTCACAAGTTTTACATTTTTATCTTTATAGCACACAAATAATTTTAAATTGTCGTTTATCCATTTGCAAATTTATATATCATGAATTTTCTTAAAATTCACACAAATATCTATTATGTGAGAAAATCTCACTTCTGCTCATTTTCTGCTTAACTATTTAAATTTTATGTTTAGCCAAAAACAATGATTTTTTTTTTTTTTGTGTGTGTGTCTAAACACTTCTTGTTCTTCCATTCTTATTGAAAATTTGGTCTTGTGTATTAATGAATGGTTAATTTTTCTAAAAATAAAAATAGTTACAGCAAAGATGCATTGCATATATCATGTACAGTAAGATGATTACAAGATATGGAGATCTACTGAGATTTATTATCAGCAGATAATAATATATACAAATGATACTGTGTTGTTAGTGGATTCAGAATGAAAGTGGAAAAAAGACTATTAAACAATGTAGTAAAGGAAAGTAAAAAGAAATGACTAAATTAATTGTAAGAAGACAATGCTTGGTTGTGGGCAAGTTCTATATTGGGGATGTCAAAATCAAGCAAATGCTGTTGAATAAATAGTGTCCTTATTTTAAAAATTTTTTAAATGCCACTACTATGCATGAGGTTACAGAGAGTGAAGGAAAGAAAACAAGACTGGGTATAGAGGGGGACCGAGGGAAGGATAAAAGCTGAACTGGGTTCAATAAGGTAGATGGTGATTAACGTTGCATTTAAATTATTGAAGATTGTAGTCATCGGGGAAGTAAGGAAACAGAAGGGAGTTCCACGTGTGAGAAGTGTGAGAAAAGAAACTGTTGGAGTAGAATTAGTGGTTACATTTATCTAATTCAACAGTAAGAGGTGGAACCTACATACCAATCTAATAGTACGCTTAAACACACATAGTCCAGGCACCAGGGAAAAATGCTTGTCAGAGCAGTAGCCATGAAAATATTTGTCGAAAAGACAGAGGAAGGCTATGTCATGTTGGTGAGAAAGTGACTGAAGTCTAGATGCCAAGTCAAGATTGATTACATTGCAGATCCTTCTTTGGATTTTGTCAAGAACCTCTACAAATAACAGGAACACCTGACTAAATATGGCAACACTATTCAATGCATGGATGAATGGTAGATTTGTAATTGTGCAGGATGGGCCCTGATGAGAAAAAAACTTCAGTGACTCAACTTTCCTTGCATCAGATGCTACTATTGATTTGATGTAGGCATTCTACTTCAAGTCAGTTGAAAATGTGAGGGGTCAAGAATGCGCAGTGAAATGCTCTTCTGGGGTCTAGCATTAGCCATGTTGCTGGCAGACAGTAAAGTTTCTCTATGGTGGTTAAATGAGAGCAGTTTCATTTTTTTTGTCATTTCTTGCCCCTGTTAACCACTGATTGGAGGTCCTTTTCAAGGGCAGTGGCCAGGTGAACTTTGTCAACTCTGATGGATTTGCTATTGAAACAGGAGTAAATGGTAGTCTCATCAGCATAAATGCCTACTTGGGAACTGATGACATTAGTGAGATCATAGATGAAGATCAGGAACAGCATAGGACCCAGGATAGAGCTTTGGGGAACACCTGCAGTCATGTGGAAGGATCTGGAAACGAGTCCATTCAGGTTGACCTTCATTTGATAGGAATGATTGGATTGAATCAAACAAATGTCCAGTAATACTGTAGCACTGGAGCTTACATAGAAGACCAGCATGACAAACCCTGTCAAATGTCTTCAAGATGTCTAGAGCCACAGCTTAAGTGTCTCTATTATCATCAAGAGCTTGATATACATATTCAGTGATGGCCATTAGCACATCAGTGGTAGATCTGGAAAAATGGAAGCCATATTGTTTGAGAGTGTGTTGTGAGAGGTAAGGTGTTTAACCACATGAGCATTGATTAAAGCCTCAAATACTTTGCCAAACAGTGGGAGGAGTCTAATACGACAATAGTTAGAGTGGTCAGAAAGTTCTTCAGTGTTCTTAAAAACAGGAACAACAGAGGACTTCCAACAAGCAGGTAGCAGTGAGGTAATAGTTGTAGAGTTTGGGGAGAATTGGAGCCAGCTTGGGGTCACATTTCTATAGGGCGATGGCTGGGATCTTGTCACCTGCTTGTCTTATAGGAGTTTAATATAGAAATAATGTCTGAGACCTGTGACGATGTTATGCAAATATCACTCAATAGAGCCTCTGTTTTAGGAGGGAAATCAGGTGTGGGTACACCAATTGAGTCTAGTGTTGAGTTGAAAGAGAATTCCTGAGCAAAACATTTAACCTTATCTGCTGTAGATGTCAGGACTTCGAATTGATTGAATAGAGGAAGGATGAAAGATTTTCTATTGTTTATCATACACTTGCAGAGCCACTAATAATCTCTTGAACCAAAATTGTAAGATGATATACGTTGTTTCATTTTATCAGCAAACAGTAACTTCTTTGAGGACATGCTTGCAATCAGATGTCACTCTTTTACAGCTGGAGGAAGTGATTTCTGTGGGCTATAGCAGCCGTGCATGCAGGTGACAACTAAAGTGATGAATGTGGTATTTCCAGTGATGTCAGCTTTCACCCAGGAGGAGACCACATGTGCGCATTTATGAACAAGGTGATTAAAAACTGCATTCTAAGGGAAGTCACAGATTGTCCCAATTCGCACATTGATAACAGAAAGATAATCCGTTGGAGAGGAGGTTCTTGGTAGGTAGGGGAGCAGAAAGAGATGTTTACAGACATTACTGCATGATCAGAGTTACTAAGAGGGCAGAGCTGCACAGTACAACATGAGTCCGGGATAGAGGCAAAATGAGGAGCATATCCATCAGTGTTATTGGAGAAACATACATACCACTTGCATGAAAGATTGAGTGATTGAGAAATTAAGGGTCTGGATTCCAGTGGCATCAGTAACGATGTTTAAGCCAGCTGGCATGGTGGACATTAAAGTCACTGAACATAAATATATTTGTAGATGGGTTTATGGAGATGGCCTTGTCTATATTACCAGAAATACTATCTAGCACAGTCATAAGAGGAAAGGGAACAGTAGTGAAAGAAGAGATAACTGACTGAGTTAAATAGAGGCATACACATGAAGTGTGGTGTAGAGATTCAAGAAAGAGTTTCCTATCCAGCGGAAGATATTCACAGGCCTAAATACTCAGGCCATGCATGTGATCATTAGAGTCCTTCCTAAGGAGAGGTAGATAGCCAGGAATTGAGAAATCGGAGAAGGGAAATGAAGAGTAAGATTATCTTTACAGAGAGTTAGGATGTCTGGAGACTTTTTGAAAAGGAACAATTTTGCACTGAAGAAGTTGGTATGAATGTTGGGGAAAGAACAGTTGAGGGGGTTAGGTGATTCTTGTTGAGTTGGTTTAGATTTATATCTCTGGAGAGTCAATCAGCAGCCATAGAACTTTTGACTATGCGATATTTGACATTATAGTATATAAGGAGGGAGAGGGGAATAGGAATAGGGTAACAATATTGGTAAACCACACAATGGCTTTTGTAAGATAGCTGGTCAGTGTAGCAGTGAGCTCGACACTATATGGACAGAGTAAACTGACACTCTTTCAATGAAGCTTTGATACAACTATGGCGACTTTGAGGTGCATTTTTCTGATTTCCATGACTGAAAGCATATGCCCATCTCTCACTTGAGATGGGAGGTGACGAAGGACTGCTTTAGTTTATCAACCTACTTTTCTTTTGGTTTCTATCAAAGGAACCCAAGTTCTACCCATATATCAAGACCAACCAGACAACCACAAATGAATAGCAATTGAGATACACACACACACACACACACACACACACACACACACCTGAATGAAGCGAATTCAAGTTCAAGTTTGAGTTTTTTTAAGTTATAAGTTTTAACTTAGTATAAATTGAAGTGTTCACTTTGTTGTTAAAACTGTCATACCAAATTTCTCATTCAACCCACTCAGAATAGACTCTCATTCAACCCATTCAGAATGGACTCTCATTAAGATGTAATATTAAGAATTAACATTAAAAAAAAAAAAATGTGCTAGCACTTTGTGCAGGTGTAGTGATGCCAACATTAGAAACAGGGGGAGGGTATATATTAACTGAGGCAGGATGGGGTTGGGAATTGCCAATATATGGACCCCCCCCCACTTTTTTTAATTGGTTTATGCTTCTACATTTTTAAATATTTGTGGAACATATTCACTTTGTTGGGAAAACTGTCAAGCCAAATTTCCCCATTCTATGTGGTCTGTCCCTTCAAGACATTGGCATGCATGGCTCTCCACAATTTCTTGTCCTTTGTAGGTCTTAATAAATTTTGTCTTTTTGTTATCTCTTGTAAATTTTTTCTGCCATCCATTTACTGAAACTCACTAAGTAGGTTATGCATTTTTTTCCCTTTGTTCGTGTTTCACTATCTGTGCTCACATCACTGGATAATAAAAACATGGGAAACCCCTTAATAAATAAATTACTAAATAGGGTGGATACTATTTATTGGAAAAAAGGATGATTTAATAGTCTTATGCTGGATACTGAAATTGCTGAACATGGCCCTTCCAAATATAAAGGTTTCACTGACTTCCAACTCACTATAAACAGGACCATTAAAGGAAAATGGCAGTAATTATGAAATGGCTGTCAGAACGACAAATTACACAACATTCAACCAATCATTAGTGAAAAACAGCCAAGTTACTGGAAGATAAGGTGAGAGGAGGTGGTACTAGCCAGACTCTGTATAGGACACATAAGCCATCTACTAAAATATGAGGCACTGTCAGTATGTGTCCCACACATACTACTAAATTGCTATAACTTTCAGCAAGCCCCAAACAAATACTACAAATCAGATAAAAGATTTATTTGAAAATACTGATCCAAGCAGCATCATAAATTAGGCTTGATAGGAAAATATAAAAAGAAACAAAAATCTTTAGCAAACCTGCTTACCTATCTCGTTTGGCAACCAATTTTATACAGCCTACAATCTCCCCCACCCTGCAAAAAAACAAAAAAAACTCAAAGGAATTTTTCAAAAAGAAAATAGCTCAAATTATTCACTTGAAAACCTTTGGCATTAAATGGTCCACTTCGGTTGATGTGCTGTAAAATGGATCCGTCAATCAATTCTTTGTCCGTCTAGCCTTCACTGATAAAGAAAATCTGCATAAAAAAGTAAGAGTATAGTTGAGTAACAGATAATAGAAAGAGTGATAGAAATCTGAAGGTAAATAAGAGTAGCAAAAGGGGCCTTTCAGGAACTAAGCCAAGTTTTAAGGGATTGAAAAATATCCTTAGAAACAGAGGTGATTCTCTTCATTGATGAAGAAGAAATGAGGTTCTATGAATGAATGATAATACCATGGACAGAATGTGATAAACGAGGAAGCTTTAAAGAGAATAGGAACTACAAATATGATGTTGGGGATGTTCGCTCAGCTGATCCATTCAATGTTCAATCCCTGCTGCTGACCATCAAATGGATTACTTCAATCCAAACATTGCCTTCTCCCACATTGTTTGATTTAAATCACAAGGCTGGTGAGGATCAAATTGTTGACAGGAATCACTGAATTGATCCAGACAAAATGAAACCAAAAGTCATAGGATAAATTGTAATAAAGAAAATGTTTTATATAGCATTTCTTGTACAGAGATGATGGTACAGTATCAGTTCTTCAGGTAGAAATATATGTTCTTCATGCAGGAATATATTTGTCATGCAAAGTTATTTGACTCTTCTCTTCTTTGAATATTTCATGACACTTTGTTTGTTGTGACTAAGTCTAGACAAAGCTTCTGGAACAGCACAGAATCAGAGGTCTTTTTTAGTAGTAGGAAGTCATGTGAGTTTGAAGTGGTTGTCTCTTGCTGGTATCTTCTCTCTATCTCTGATATTGCTTTAATCTTCTGTTTATGGACCTTCATTCAAAACTGGCATGAGGTCTCACGTGGTTTGGGATTTTGGTGATTCCCTTAATTTCCACACAGTTCTTTTTTTGACTCTGGGAAATTAATCACATGCACAATTTTGGAGATGCCCCACCTTTGAAGAGTAGTGGGCGAAGAATATTGATTCACCCTAACTTCTTCCTTTTTGTATTGGTGTCTCATACAAATCCTGCCCAATGGGTGTAGGCAATTCCTTCACCTCCCTTTGTGCTCTATCTAGGCCTTTTACTTCAGTTGTTACTTTGAGCAACCCAATCTCTAGACTGCATGGGCGAACAGGTATAGCTTAGCTCCAATCATTAATTTTAATTAACATTCAAAATTTTCATCAATGGAGTTCCTCAACCCCTCCCCCTTCCCAGGTCTTCACAATCAGACACCAGCTGCTCCCTTGACAGCCTCCTATGGTGGTTTTTCAGCTCTTATCTAAAAACATTTCATCTCTTCAGTGATTCATGCCTTCCCTTCCTCTTTTGACAAGTGATAAAAAAAAAAAAAAAAAAAAAACGAGTCCCCATAATAGTAATAAAGCCATTTTACTCCCAGCCAGCCCCCACTCCTAACTTGGTCATTGGAGGTCCTCATATCTCTATTCTTCAGTGGACATGTTGACAGCCCAGTATTTGCTAGGCTCATTTCATAGTCAGTTGTCAACCATATGGATTTTGTAAAAAAAAAAAAAAATTAAATATTTGTGTCTTTGCCTTTACCCAAGGAAGAAGAAAGAAAAAAACCCTCTGAATTTAATAAAATCTGGTTTCAACTCTTAGTATGTTTATTGATCTATCTTTCAACCCTTAAAATGTCACATCTCTCGGTATAGCCATAGTCATAGTCATCGAGAGCTATCCCTTGAACCCTCAAAGTGTCACACAAAAAAGCTAAGAACTGGAAAGAGACACTTGAAATCTTTAGTACATGTAATGTGGAAAGAAAGCTTTAACATTTATAGGATATATTGAGGGTCAGAGGAGCAGGAGGAAACTAAGTAACAAGATGGATTAGAGTAAATAGATGACAAAAAAAAAGTCCATATGACTAAAAGCTGTCAAAAAGAGCTTCTGATTAAGAAAGGGCACTCAAAAATTCAACCACCTGAAAAGTCATAGAGTATGAAAGATACATGAAGAAGGCTGTGCCGTACAACTGCTGAAATGCTAGTATAGCAACCAAGATTAATATGCTAGTTTAAATAGTAGAGAATATATTTGCTCATCTAAAAGATTCTGGCATAAATTACACACACAGTTTTTATCATGTATGCACATGCCTCCTGATAAAGTTTAATTTATAAATTAGGCACTATAAGAGATTAACAATCATATAATTCTGCTTGTTTCTTAACATGTATTTTGTATCGTGTAACAGCTTGCTTGTCCCCTCCTCACAAATTTAGTTTGTGTATAATTACCCACAAATTCTTGGTATAGCATCAGCAACAGCAGATATTAGATTTTTTTAAAAAACTTCTGACAAGTTTCAATTTGGAATGTGTTGTAGCTCTCTCTCTCTCTCTTTCTCTCTGTGTGTGTGTGTGTATGTGTGTATATATATATATATATATATATATATATATATATAAGGAAAAACTATCCTTAGCTAACCTGACAAGTTTCGTCCTATGAAGGACAATTTTTAAAGACAAATGTAGGATTTATTTTGTTGCATGTGTTTATATACAAAGGCAAGGATGTCATTGGTTTATCAAGGCTTTTACATTTGAGAACATTCATACACACACACACACACACACACACACACACACATTATATATATATATATATATATATATATATATATATATATATATAATGTGATAAGGCTCTTGTCCATTTAATGTTTACTTTTGGTATCGTAATATGAAATATGCCAGCCTAAAATGATTAGTTTCAATAATAAAAATGAGCAAAAACCAAGGAGCTTCTACTGTGGGCTGCTCTATATAATGAAAGGAAATCTATGTGCCATTTCTCTTCAGTATGTGGGCAATCATGGCTCTCCACAATTTCCTTTCCTGTAGATTTTAGTAAAGTTTTTTTAAAATTTTTTTCATTATCTCTCCTAATTCTTGTTGCGCCAACCATTTTGCAAGCTTGTTAGGCAGGGCTTATGGTCTGCTTTCCTCTGTCTCTCTTGCCTTCAATATGTCTGGTGAGCATCAAATCTTCCAAACCCTCTTCATTAGTGCCCAATAAATTTCAACTATCTCCTCTTTCTGATGTTAATTATAAGTTTTTGCTTCTTTTCTCTAACATTTTGTCAGTGCTGACATGTTCAGTTCATGCTATTCTTAGCATAAAAAGACAATTTGAAAATATAAAAATGTTATATGCAAGTTTTATGACTATATAAGTATTTAATGAATGCTTACAATTTATCTGTTTTGAAATGTAAAGACAATATGTCAAGTGTCACTCTGTCAACTGTAGAATTTCCATGGGTTCATCTAGTAAATTATAATCAAGTAGAGCAATTATGACAATTATACTGGGAATTTTTTTTCCCTTTTATTAAGTCAAGACCCAACATTCTTTTTTTTTCTTTCCAAATTACCAGAATCCATATTCTTGTGCTTCCAGACCATTAAGTAAAACTTATTGTCTCTTTTTGCAGTTCAGTTATGAGTATAGAAAGCAAAACAGGATAAGAGTAGAAGCACTGATTTCAATGCTTTAGAGTGTCTTCACAATTGTATTGTAGCCTAGGTAATTTAGTAATTTAGGATATAATTTGCTTATTCCTTTCTCTCTCTCTTTGCCATTTTTGTTTATGATATGTGTGGTCATGGTTCTCCATAGCTTCGCATATTTTGTTACCCTCAGCAATATTTGCTCTTTTAGATTACCTTTTTATCTTTGTGATATTTGTCACTTTCTCTATATTGGTCTGTAGCTGAGCTTTCTGACCATGAGACCTGGGTTTGAATCATACTATGGCCAATTTGTCAAGAAGGTGAATTCTTAATATTATCAGCCTAGGGAGGTGGTGGCTGAAAGCCATATCATGGGTTGATCCAAACCTTGTGAGTAAGATTGGGTATATGGAATTGTTCCTTGGTGGTTGTGCTAGCACGAAGTCACAAGTCATTATGACTGAGTATTTGAGTGCACTAGCTTTGTTCAAACTGTTGATCATGCTAGATGATGCACACCCTCACAGAAAAGAAAAAATAAGATCTGCTCAGCATAATTGCAGCATAAACTACAAGTGGGGTCTGTGGTTGTTGAACAAAGGCAAATGTGTCTGAGTAGGCATCTGCAACAGGGATTGTCTAGACACACTAAAAGACACATACTCAGATATGAGTGGCCAGCCATTATATTTGTTCCTTCATCTATTTGCTCAAAATTATTAAATAGGTTTTGTACTTTTCTGCTCTTGCATGTGCTGATAATAATGTTTATTTTTCAAACCCTTTTTTCCTCACTGTTTCTCAATTATTAAATAGGTTACATACTTTTTCTGATCTTGACTTCTGTATGTGCTGATAATGTTTATTTCTCAGACCCTTCTTTCCTCATTGTCTCTCAATTATTACATAGGTTACATACTTTTTCTGATCTTGACTTCTGTATGTGCTGATAATGTTTATTTCTCAGACCCTTCTTTCCTCATTGTCTCTCAATTATTAAATAGGTTACATACTTTTTCTGATCTTGCCTTCTGTATGTGCTGATAATGTTTATTTCTCAAACCCTTCTTTCCTCACTGTCTCTCAATTATTAAATAGGTTTGTAGTGATATGCAAATTAGTATAATTTGCATATGAGCAGGTAGCTCATATTTATAAACTGACACCATCTAGAACAAGGCAATAACGCTTACTTAGCATTATACACAACACAACAATGGTGTCGCCGATAGGATTCTCTTTGGTCCTTGAAGACCCAGAATACGTAGATACGTGGATTCGTTGCTTCGCTGCTAATGCGAGATGTAAAAAGTTGAAAGACAACAAAAACAGAGGAGGGGAAAATGAAATCACTGACTTGTTCATGGCTACCGCTGGTTGTGAAGCGATTATAAAGGTTGCTACAATGGTGTACCCTCGAGAACTAGAAGAAATGACTTTCGAAGAAATAAGTCAGGTTATCAAGGGAAACATGAGGCCAAAGAAAAGACTGGTGATTGCAGAAAGGACCAAGTTTATGGCAATGAAGCAGGAAGTGGATGAACCGATAGTAAAATATTTACACCGGTTAAGAAGTGCGAGTAAATACTGTGAATTCAAAAAACTAGGAATAGGAGAGCAGACAGCGGAAGAAGAATTAATCCAACTAAGATTAATTGAAGGTATGCATTATTCAGCACATAGATACAAGTTAATGGAACAGTTACAACTTACAAACATGCCCTTGAATATGTGTCTAGAATTTATACAACAGCAGGAATTAATACATACCTACAACCAAAATAGAAATAAAGCCTACGAAGAAATAATGGCCGAAACATATACAGTACAAACAAAAAAAAAAAATTGTACATACTGTGGAAAAATTCATGAAATGGAAAAAGAAAAATGCCCAGCCTATGGAAAAACATGTTCAAAGTGTTTAGAAAAAAATCACTTCAAAAAAGTATGTAAAACGAAAAATGTGGAAAGAATAGAGGATGAAAATAGACAGATTTTTAATGTAAAAAATGATAATATACAAAATAATGGATCTAAGAACAGAGATACAAAAATAAAAATGAAAATCAACGACTGTGTTGTTGAAATGCAAATCGACACAGGTAGTGAAGTCACGATAGTACCCAGAAATTTGTGGGAAAAAAATGGGAAAACCGTTTTAAAAAAAAAGCAATGTACAATTACGTCAGTTTGATGGCTCGATTATACCAATTATGGGTTACTTTGAAGGTTCAATAGAACTAAAAGAAAAATATGAAATAGTACCCATTATAGTTAAAAATTGCCGAAAAACGCATGGACTACTGGGGAATGATGTATTAAAAATAAATTCAACGAAGTTGATTAATGAGATAGAAATTGAAAAAACAGGAAGATTAAAAAATTATGAAGCTAGCCTGAAATTAAAAGAAAATGTTTCCCCCTCCTACTACAAAGCGAGAAAAATACCAGTGCATTTGTTACCGTTGGTAATAGCTAAATTGCAAAAGTTAATAAAGGAAGACTTAGTAGAACCGGCCCCTCCAGGAGGAAGTAAATGGGCATCACCCATTGTGGTATTGAAAAAAAAAAGAGGGTGACTTGAGAATTTGTGGAGATTATAAAATAGGGGTGAACCATAAAGTCTGTGCTGACTCGTACCCTATTCCGAATGTGGAAGTAGCTTTACATAAACTTGCTGGAATGAAAGTATTTTCGAGGATAGACCTAAAATCAGCTTACCACCAAATACCGATAGATGAAAATTTCAAAGAAGTGACGACCATAAACACACCTATAGGCCTGTTAAGGTGGAAAAGGATGCCATATGGCATAAAAACGGCAAGTGCAATTTTTCAAAAAGCTATTGAAAAAGTAATAGGAAATGTTGAAAATACCATCTGTTATCAAGATGATATATGTGTTGGAGATATAAAAGAAGATGATTTAAAGAAAAAAAACTGAAAATATACTGAACCGGCTAAGAGACGCTGGTATGACAATAAATACAAAAAAGTGTGTAACCAACAGTAATGAAATATCATTTTTGGGTTACTCAATATCAAAGGAAGGGATCTCTCCAGATAAAATACTAATAGAGAAAATTCTAAAAGTGGCTACACCGAAAAATAAAAAAGAGTTGGAGTCCTTCTTAGGTTTGGTAAATTTTTATAGAAAATACGTACCAAAATATAATGAGTTGACAGAACCATTTGCGAAGTTAAGAAAAAAATGTGGAATTCATTTGGTTAGAACACCAACAGAAAGTCTTTGAAAACTTAAAACAAATTCTGGCAAAAAAGCCAATAGTACAAATTTTTGACCCTAAGAAGGACATAACTCTAACTACTGACGCTAGTGAGCAGTCCATATCTGGTATTTTGTCACAAGAGGGGCATCCCATAATGTACTTATCAAGGAGATTAACAACGACTGAACACAATTATTCGAATATAGAAAGGGAGGCACTAGCCATAGTGTGGACAACGGATAGAGCAAGACAGTTTTTGATGGGAAAAAAATTCTTGTTGAAAAGTGATCACAGACCACTGGAATTTATTTTCAACCCAAGAAAAGAACTACCGAAAGTTACAACGTCCAGAATATTACGTTGGGCGATTAGACTGATGGTGTTCGACTTTGACATTGAATATGTTAAAGGGAATACGATACCGCACGTTGATGCCTTATCTAGATTGAGGTTTTATAGAGAGGAGAAGGACAAAAACGACGAGGAATTTGAAGACACATTCTTGTACCTTGTAGAAACCGATGTAATATCTGTAGATAAAATGGCTACTGAAACTACAAATGACCCAGTGTTAAATAGAATAATGTCGAGGATAAAACAGAATCGTTGGGGAAATTGTTCAATGGCTGAAAGACCATTCAAAGAAATCAGACATAAAATGACAATAGAAAACAGGGTAATATGTAATGGAGACTTGGTAGTTCCCCCAGAAACACAGAGGAGACAGGTTATAAAAAGTGTACACGATGACGTACATTGTGGAGTTGCAGCTACGCAAAGAAGATTAAAATTGGAAGTGTGGTGGCCGGGGTACTCAAGAGACGTAGAAGACTACGTAAAAAGATGCAAAAAATGCACAGAACTCCGGAATTTCAAGCAAAAGAAAATACATGTGTGGCCCCGAGAAGTAGAACCATGGAGCAGAGTACACCTGGACCATGCCTATGTCAATGGGATAGGATTATTATTAATATTAGTAGATGCATATTCAGGTTGGCCTGAAGTGGTGAGAGTACCTGATAAAAAAAGTGCCACCGTAAAACAAATATTAAGAGTAATATTTTCGAGAAATGGGATATCGAGAACATTGGTGACCGATAACGCACCAGAATTTGCGGATGTTGATTTGCATGAATGGCTAAGAAAAATAGGATGTAGACCTTACAAGACCCCTCCCTACCACCCTCAAAGTAATGGGACAGCGGAAAGGATGGTCCAGACGGTAAAGAAGGGCATAAAAGCATGCTTGCAACAGAAGGAGGAAATCGATGCTTTCCTACCAAGACTATTATTAAGTTACAGAACAATTCCGCATGCGGGCAGGCTGGAAAGTCCATCTGCCTTAATGGGCAGACAATTAAGATCCCCTTTGACTATGTCATATGCCACAAATCAAAAGATGTGGTACAAAAGAAATAGGAATATGCAACCCGAGTCAGCTGAATTTATTATGCAGAAAGGACATAATACTGCAATATTAAATAAAGAAAATGGGAACAGTGTTCTAGTTCATGTTGACCAAATAAGATCCCAAGGAGAAGAATCGGATGAGGAAATGCCTTCAGAGATGCCCATTATTGATGTAACAGAAGAGTTAATGCAGAGTGAAACTGCGGAGGAAGAAGTAGAATGGGACGAGTTAGAAGAAGAAGACCAGAGCATGCAAGGGGAACAGTTCGATCATAGACGTGATAGATCTAGATCTCCAAGGGAAAGGAGAGAGATAGGGGAAGATGTTCAGGTGGGCACAAGAAGAAGTACAAGAAGTACTCGCGGCATAAGGCCCCTCCGTTATAGGGAGATGTAGTGATATGCAAATTAGTATAATTTGCATATGAGCAGGTAGCTCATATTTATAAACTGACACCATCTAGAACAAGGCAATAATGCTTACTTAGCATTATACACAACACAACAAGGTTACATACTTTTTCTGATCTTGCCTTCTGTATGTGCTGATAATGTTTATTTCTCAAATCCTTCTTTCCTCACTGTCTCTAAAATTTGTTGTCACTTTGTAATTGTTAGCAATAAAATTTTATAAATTCTAAAAACATTTTTTATAGTATACATTGTACATAGCAGAACTAAATGTCAATTCCCTGCTTGTAAATTAAAAATATACATTTTTTTTAAATTTCTAACTTATCCTTCACTGTATGTATTTATGTTCCTTCAAGATGTAGGTGATCATGGTTCTTCACAGCTTCCTTTATTATCCTCTCTTTGTTGTAGTCCTTCTTCTGTCCATTGACACAAACATTGTAAGTAGGTTACTTACATCTTTCCTATGGTTCTCTTGCATTCAGTGTCCTGTAAGTATTAGATTCTGTGAGCCTTCCCTCTGGTATTCCAAAAATTTCTTAGAAAGTGTATTGATAAATTTGAAAATTTGTGTTGCAACATGGACCCGAATTACAGAGTTTGAGTAAATTATTATTATTATTATTTTTTTTTTTTTTTAAAGAATTTAAACTTTTAAAGTTTTTATTAATTATTTACAGGGAAATGTATTATGTTTGTGTGCCTACTTTACTGTTAACTGTTCTTATGTCCATGAATACCAATATAAAAAATATCTAATTTATTCTTATGAATAAATATCCAAAGATATTTCATTAGTACCATATGAATTAAGGCCTAAATCCTTTCATTAACCAAATGAAATTAGTCAGGTCTCCATTTATATGATTCCAATGAAATATATTAATATTTGGTGAATAAAAAGAGTTAATATTGTTCATAGTTGAAATTAATCTATATGAATGTAATTTTTATTTTTTATTTAGATAATGGAAAATATGAAAGATAATTCCAAACATTTAAAAGAAATATTTGTCCCTGGCAATGCATAAAAAAAATATGAAAAATTTGGTTTCTGTTAATGAAGCTAATTAATACTTAATCTTATAATCAGAAATCCATCTCCCAGACAGCATCGCTCTATTGATCTACAAGAAATATGACTTATATCTTTAACAAAAAGTTATGAAACTAATCAAATTTCTATATGCCCATGATAAAATGTGACCGTGAGTGATATGCCATATTGGGTGGGTATACCAATCCTCTGTATGAAAACTTTGACTATGAGTCATGTAATGCCATTGTGGTGTGACAAATATTTAACTGGTTATATTAGCTTAACCAAAATATAAAAATAACTTTGTGCATGTTCATTTTATCTTTTTGTTTTAAGATGTTTTCTTCTAGAAATGTAAATATGAGTCATTATTAATTATCAAAGAACATTAATAGTGAAAATAAGGACAAAGTTTAACCTTTCTACCTGCAAAAAAAAACTGTCAACAGTTTTTCTCTTGACATTCCTATTACTGTATTACTTAGCAATGTTTGTTCCAAAAAGCCAGGTTTAAAGTTTTAATAACAAAAATACTACACACTATTCAGTTAGATTCTTTTAGAAGAATATTTTTATATTTACAAGATTATAAAAATATGTGAACCAACTACAATGCAATATTTATTATTTACTATTTCACAAATAACTATGAAAACAATTTTTTTATTCATAATTTTATAACATGTTTGAACTATGGAACAATAAAATTTAAATAAACATGACTTGCAAACATACATTTTCTTCTCAGATTATTTTATATCTCAGTATACTTCTTGTTTTAATTTTCAAATCTTTTTTTATAATCATGACCAAGGATACCTAATCAGTAGAAAAATTCAAGGCCTTAAACTCATGTAATTATAGGTTAACCCCCTTCTTACTTTTATTTTTTTTTTTGAAAATCACAATTTTTAAAATTTTGAAATTGTTGATAATTTTCCTAAAAATTTGTGTGACACATAATTAAAACAATTTGCAGATAATTAGCCAAGACCAAGTGATGACTGATGAAGAATGGATACTGAGCTCTTTGATGAAAGTAGCCTACAAATTGTATACTTTGTAGTGGTGGGCAAAACATCAGCTAATTGCCAATCAATTCAAATATTCATATATTTTTTTAATCTTGTAAATAAACAGCCAAACAGGGTGTAATATTTTTGTTATTTAAATTCCAAACATACCTTTTTAAAGCAATAAACATTGTTGAGAGAGTATACTGTAATAGGAATGTTAAGAGAAAAAACATCCTTTAGACAGACTTGTTTAGCAGGACAGGGGGTACATAAAGATTGCCAAAATAATATTAAAAATAGATAATTGTTATTATATTTGAAGTAAACTTACATCACAAAAGTTTCTTAAAGGACAAATAAAAAACAAACTTGTAGATAAAATGAAATGGACAATAAATGTTTTATTTTTTGTGCTAATAATCTAAAAAAAAAAAAAATTCAAAACCTTTGCTACATGATGATAGTCTTAGGTTTTTATTATATAAAATAATCTATTTGTTTAAAAATAGAAAACTAGTGTCTACAACTTTGGGTTTTAAATTCTTAATAGAAATTAACAGGTTCAGACAAGCTTAAGACATATCCAGTTACACTTTCATATCACTTGTAAAAAGTATATTTTATATCCCCATAAAATATACATAATGATTATTTTAGGCACACACTGAATGTATATAAGTCATTCAGAAAGTGTATATTTCATTAGCTAATAATGTCAGAGGCTGATTTTGGGTGTTTGACTGTAGAGGTTTAGCCTTCCTGGCAGTAACCTATAATTTATTTTGCTTTATGACATAATTACTGAGTGGCAGTCTACCAAAATAGTGTCTGACATGAAAGCATTTTGAAGTAGAGGTGAAAAAACTATGGCTGTTGACATTCATTGATACTTGAACACTTATAGAAACAAAACTGCGAATGTGAGCACAGTTAGGTGATATAAGTTTTTATTTTATTTGTTTTTTTTAATTAATTTTCACCCAATACAAGGCCCAAGTGCCACTCAGTCACTGTGTGGAGTTATAGGGTAGGAAAGAAGTGAGTATCAAAAGACAGGGAGGAGTGTAAACCGGGCAATAGGCAAACCTTCACACTCCTCCCCAGTCTTTTGAACAGGAGTAGAGGTTTATTGCTCGTTTCCTGTTTAGGATTGGGTTTCTGACTCTTTCTAAAAGTCTACTTCAGATGGGTTGCCTCTACTACTGTAGAGTTTTATGAGCGCAAAATGAGAGTTCTTGTTCAATACTTGCAAAGTGATCAGTCTACCTATACTAAAAGCATGTGAGTCTTCTCTCTGTGACAATAGTAACTTTAAACCTTCAATATCCAATCAAATGGAAATAACATTAAAAGCTCTCCTGTTAATCATGAGGTTGAATCTCTATTTTTTTATGTAGACAGGAATTAGGACTATGATTTGAACTGGTGAAAATATGCTGCTAAATGAGATCCCAGGACATAATTAGGGACCTCATATACTTCAATGCTGGTTAAGCACTGGTTCTGATATTTCATTTTGATTTGAAAAATATTTTCTTTGTTTGAAGTTCTTTGATTAAACATGGAAGGGAAGTATTCTAGGTATTTTGATGATAGCCTCCACTTGTTTTTATTTTTGTATATTTTTATTTTCTTCTATTGTAGAAAAAAAGATTTAATTGTTGAGGTTAAAATACATAAATATGAAAATGCTATAAAATATAATGAATGTATTTGGGCAGAAGTTTTTCATTTATACAATTTTAAAGACCTTAATTTTTCAAGTATTTTTTTCTGTATTTTTGACACTTTTCTTGGTTTCTGCCAAAAGTTTAAATATAGATTTCCCAATGTCTGAGTACTTTGTTTTCATAAACAATTATCATATTTTTTGTATTATATCAGTTTCTTTTTTACAGTATAGAGACTACTGATGACCTTAAAAAAACATTAACAAACTTATCACAATTAATAATGCAGAAATTGGATCCTTGAAACTCAAAAAAATGGGAAGGAAATACAAACCAGAATATATCTATGAAAAAATAAAACTTTGGAGGCCCACTAAGAACAATAATTTAATAAATTCCTATACCTGTCTACCATATTTCCAAAATGACCCATAAGGAATTGATATACTGTTAACCAAACTTAACCTATGTTGGCTATGCATTCTCAATAGTAACAAACTTGTTGGGAAAAAATACTGCAGCCTGTGGAGGTAATCTATTTTTTCACACATATCACTATTTTTAGAATCTATTATTTAACAGTGCTTACATCCATTGTTTGGTCTCAGCATGTATCAATGTAATTTTCTCCAACATGGATGAATTCAGCGACACATCTCTGCTTCATATGAACTTTTATGTCAGATATTAAACTGTCACCCAATTGCTGTCTGGTACAAAAAAAAAAAAGGTTTTAGATAGACTGTTTCAACCTCTGCTGCCATAGCACCAACCTTTTAAAAATGTTCTTTGTTTAAAAATAATTGTGATAAGGTTTTGGTATTTAATGAATTGACTTTAATATGAAAATTATTTCATAAATTTTTTATAGTTAGTGATATGCATGGAATAGTCACTTTGTAACACTTATCATTTATATCAGAAAAACCAGTAGAACAGGATTTCAAGTTGTTAGCTATCAAAAAACTTGTGATCCAACTTAATTACAATTGAACTTTTTATGCTTAGTACCTCTGTCTTGGGTTAATGACTAACATGATAGTTTTGTAAACCTTTTTTGGTTGTCTTATTTATTGGTGTTAGTATGACTTAATCCAACAAGCCTTTTATTTGTAACCATCATAAGATGAAATGCATATCGTCCAGCAGTTCACACTTCTCTCCTATCTTTTATTTTTGAACAGGAGTAGAGATTTATTTCCTTTTTCCTGTTTAGGATTGGGTTTCTGGCTGCTTATAAAGTCTTTTCTTTTTCTTTCACTTTCAATAGTTTCTTGTCTTAGTGGCATCATCACTTTACTTGTTTAAGAAATACTATCACAATTTGAAATATTTGTAAAATTAAAAGTTTTGTCTCTAATATGGAAACCTTATTGATTTATTTCATAGATATTTCTGCATGAGTTAATTTGTGGAAACCTCAATGTAATATGATCACCTGAGGTAACTTGGATAAAAATAATGTAGTTTCATTAAGCTATTATTGTTTCTATATTGTAAAAAGCATAAATGCTGTTGTTTTATTAAGTGTAATAAAATGGCCCACCCACTAGCAAAAATAGGTGGTGGGGTTACCACCTACTTCTTGACTAATTTAGTGCAAATTATATTAGTTCCATCTGTTGATATTTTATAAAATATATTTTATATAGTTGTTTGAGATAATTTAAATTACTATGAACATAGAATAAATATCCATATTTTTTAAGCAGTGAAATTAATGTCTATTGACTGAGCGATTAAAAATTTTAAATAAAATGTGCTTTTTAACAGGACTCTGACTTGTATTCTCTTTTTAATCTTCTTTAGTTTCTGTTTGGAAGCATTTTCTTAAGACTTTTTATTTCTAAGCTGGTAGACATTAATTTGACTGTTAAAAATAAAGAAAAAGTCAAGGATGTCTATTCAAACATGTGTAACCATTAAATATAACATTTATAGTATTAAAAAAATCCATAAATTGCTTAAAGCTAATTTAAACTAATCTGTGCTAAGGAACACTTCCTGTGTTTGGTATACTTTGTTCCTTTGGTTTTCTGGCCACTACTAAAGACCTTGAATGCTTCATTTAGGTATAAAGTTCATTTTTGTTTATATCCTTAATCTGAGAATATTAAAGAGGAAAAAAAATCATTTTAAAAAAATTTTTTTTTTAATTAAACAAAAGTTTGTTCAAAACTATTGATAATCTGAATATATAAAATAAAAAAAAAAACCCCAGGAAACTGAAAAAATATTAAACATCAATTGATCCCCAGACTGTCTTGTGGTTTTAAGTGAGAAATCAGGCAGCTGTGTTCAAATTCCAGTCAGGTTCGTTACATTCACTCATATGCAAAATCTTTTAGGAAATTTGTCATTTTTATTATTTTCTGAGCAATAATTATGGCTTTTCAGTCCTTTTCTTGTCTTTGAGACTAACAAGCTGACAACTTTTCTACAGTAGATACTCTGTAATACAATAATGTGTTTGTGTGCATTGTGGATAAAAGAATAATTCTTGGTTAATCTCCTACTTGCAAATTCATCTAGCATGTTGAACAAAATAGATGGAAACTAATTTTTGATAATGCATATATTCTATGTATGGTATTCCTCCAGGAAGGACATGGGTAATCATGGCTCTTCACAACTTCCTATCTTTTGTAGATATAAGCAATATCTGTCTCCTTACTATTTTTCCCACTCTCAGTTGCCATCTATTTAGTCAAGTTCCTTAGGTAAGCTTCTGTTTCCCACTATTCTTCTTACTTTCAGTGTGTCCTGTGAGTGTTAATTTCTCCAAACCCTCTTTCCTCATTTTGCATCCCAGAGATTTCAGCTATACCTTTCTGATTCTTTATTTAAAACTTTTTTTGTTGATCACATGTTCTGTCCATGTTATTCTTAGTATATCTCCATTGTCTCAAGTCTCTTTTCCATCTGTGAAGAAATGTATATATTATATAACAGTTCAGTAGCAAAAGAAAATTCCCCGAGTAAGTAAGGTTTCTTCTTGGGTCAAAGCCAACATAGATATTTATATTTCTTCTCAGAAATACCAGGTGAAACCTCAGTCTTCTTTATGGTTCACCCCATCATGCTCTGCCACTTATAGTCCATGGGACTCATTATTTTTGACTATACCAGTATGACAGTTCTGATCACAACAGATGCCTGTTCATGGTTGCATGTATTAAATGTATTATTTGTAGCTCTTAATAAATTTTGTTATCTTTCTAAAACCCTGTTCAACCATACATTTACTCAAGCTTGACTGGTAGGTTATGTGTTGTTTTCCTCCATTCCTCTTGCCTTCAATGTGTCCTGGAAATTTCAACTCCTTCCTGATGTTGGGTATAAGTGTCCATTTTTGTTCCATTTTCTCTAAAACTTTGTCATTGCTCACATATTTGGTCCATGGTATTCTCAGCATCCTTTTGTAGAACCATCTTTCTGTTGCTTCAAATCTCTTCTTCCTCTGAGAGAAGATTGTCCAGAATTTCCAATCATATAGGAAGATTGGTATTATGCAAGTGTTCAGTACTCTTTTCTTTGTTTGCTTCAAGTCTCTTCTTCATCTCTGAGGAGATTGTCCAGTCTTCACTGCCATATAGTTGGACTGATATTACATAACATTTCAGTACTCTTTTCTTTGTTTCTGTTGCTTCAAGTCTCTTTTTCATTTGTGAGAAGATTGTCCAACATTCACTGTCATATCGGAGGACTGATATTACATAACATTTCAGTACTCTTTTCTTTGTTTCTGTTGCTTCAAGTCCCTTTTTCATCTGTGAGAAAATTGTCCAACATTCACTGCCATATCGGAGGACTGATATTACATAACATTTCAGTACTCTTTTCTTTGTTTCTGTTGCTTCAAGTCTCTTTTTCATTTGTGAGAAGATTGTCCAACATTCACTGCCATATCGGAGGACTGATATTACATAACATTTCAGTACTCTTTTCTTTGTTTCTGTTGCTTCAAGTCTCTTTTTCATCTGTGAGAAGATTGTCCAACATTCACTGCCATATCGGAGGACTGATATTACATAACATTTCAGTACTCTTTTCTTTGTTTCTGTTGCTTCAAGTCTCTTTTTCATCTGTGAGAAGATTGTCCAACATTCACTGCCATATCGGAGGACTGATATTACATAACATTTCAGTACTCTTTTCTTTGTTTCTGTTGCTTCAAGTCTCTTTTTCATTTGTGAGAAGATTGTCCAACATTCACTGCCATATCGGAGGACTGATATTACATAACATTTCAGTACTCTTTTCTTTGTTTCTGTTGCTTCAAGTCTCTTTTTCATTTGTGAGAAGATTGTCCAACATTCACTGCCATATCGGAGGACTGATATTACATAACATTTCAGTACTCTTTTCTTTGTTTCTGTTGCTTCAAGTCTCTTTTTCATCTGTGAGAAGATTGTCCAACATTCACTGCCATATCGGAGGACTGATATTACATAACATTTCAGTACTCTTTTCTTTGTTTCTGTTGCTTCAAGTCTCTTTTTCATCTGTGAGAAGATTGTCCAACATTCACTGCCATATCGGAGGACTGATATTACATAACAGTTCAACTCTCTTTAATAATGTGTTAAACTGCTGTGATTGTTACCTCCATATTTTTTGTGCTGCCTTTAAAACTAAAATTTTCTGTGTATATTGCTAGAATGTGGTAAGAATTACAGATGAAAATAAGATTAGAAATGAAGGGGTGTGTTACAAAAAGTGACTTCATGTCAGAATAATATCTTTTCATGGTATAATAGTTATGAACTTTAGTTAGTAGATGTTTTATTAGTATGAATTCAATCTTTGCATGACAAATACATTTAAACTTAGAAGAAAAACAGTCAGATACCAGAATAGTTACAAATTTGGTGTGGGTGGTATATAGTGAGGATATGTTAACATTGACATTTAAGAGTTGATCAGGTTTGGGACAAGTTGGAAAATATTGAAAGTTAATGGTGAGGAGTGCCCAGAATAAGTTGATATATTCATTTTTTTTTTGTTTTTAATGCAACATTTCTATGAAGAAACTGCTTAAAAATTTATGCAATTGTTTGTACTAGAAAAGTTTATGATGGTACCTTATTTAATATTAATTTTATTAATATATTTTAAAACAGGTGGCCAGTCAGACAATTTATTAAATTGGCTTGGAATAGATACATGCAAAAGCCTTCAAGAATTATCTTCAGACCCAAGAGAAGGTAAGGAAATGTTTTAAATCTTTTTGATTCTAATGACACATATTATGAAAAAAATATTTGTTTATGCAATTAATAATACTAGTGAGGTATTTCTGTCTCATTCCTAAAAAAAACCCTCAAAAAAACATGTCTTTAAAAACACATTAAATCTAAAGTGTTTCATGAATTCAGTAATATAAAAACATTAGATTTAAAGAGTAGTGCTTATTGAAGCTCTTATTAACTTGACATTAATATAAAAAAGTTTTAAAAACTTTGCGTGGAATGAAATAGTTGTAAATTATGTAAAAATATTTGAATTATTGTTTAAGCAAGTCAACTACACATAATAAATTTTGAATTTATAATACAGATTTTTTTTTTTTTTTTTTTTTCCAAATACCATGTACCTTCCATATATAACTCTCTACAGATTGTATTTTTTTATCTGTGAATTGCCATGTCTTCTTGGGGGGGAGGAAATAATGGAGCAATTTCTCCCCATTGTCTTCTCTATATATTTTTTAATTCAGATTAATCTTTCTCCTAGACTGGCTACCACTTAAGGATAAACCCCAGTCTAGCTTACTCTTTAACCCATAACACACAAGTTGATATCTGATCAGTATTGACTGGATCATTGTGGAGAGGCAGATATAATGTTGAAAGACCTGAAACTCCTAATGAACTTTGGCTAATAACAACACTGAAGATGTATGTCAAAGCATCAGACAAATGTATTTCACGAAATGAAGTGTATGAGTGTAATTTACATTTGAAATTTGTTGAAATGTCACTTGAAGACAAACCAAAATGTAGCTGGTTTTCAACGAGACGATATAATAATAATAATAATAATAATAATAAAAAAACAACCGTATAAAAATTTTTCCCCCAGATAATCAATGAAGATTGCTAGATATTTCAGGTTTGGATTTGAGTTCATATCAATAAATGCTAGATTTTAAAAAAATATTTCTGTATGTCTTTTTTTTTTTTTCTCCTTCAACTGAGATAACAAAAAAAAAAAAAAAATCCTTTGAATGTATACCATGATTTAAAGGAATGATTTTGAAATGAGTTACAGTTTTTGCTTAATTTGTGACTGGGAATAAATTGGTACCATGCTGATAACCTGTATCTTTAAAAAATATTCTTGATTTTATTTTTATTTTTTTGTGGGGCTGATTACCACCGTATATTAAAAAAAAAAAAAAAATTATTTATCCTCAATTGTTTTGGATAATGAGTTATCTTTTTTAAAACTACTTTTTCAATAATGTATATATAATGGAAAGCAAAAGAAACGAGCTACTGAGGCAAAAATTGACAATGTACTTT
>OZ038520.1:42128969-42216469 GCA_964036315.1 Acanthosepion esculentum
GGCAAGAAGGCATGTAGCAACATCAGTACGGCAAAGGGCACTCCTTTAAAGGCAAGGAAGGGTAAAAATATTTTAATTCAAGTGATAGCAATTGCTGTATGAGTCATACAATTTTTGAATCAAGCACGGGCAACGCCGGGCCATGGTGCTAGTAAACATTAAACATCTATTTTTCACAATGGTACAACATTTTGTTAGATAAAATGGACATTAAAAAAACAATTCATAAAAAAAAATTCATAAAAGGGAGAGAGTAACAAAATATATTACTGTAAAATGGTAATATTGAAACATAGCAATGATTTTAAAAAAGACAGTTAAACTCGTTTGTTTGTCCTTGCTCATCAGAGGAAAGGTCAGAGATTTTTATGTTTTAAACAGCAAAAAATCAACTTTATTAAAATCTTGAATCTAAATTAGATGCTGAAATTGAATTTATTAGGATGGTTCTTGTTGAGCATGGTTACCATTTTGGCATTGTGAAACCCAATATTCAAGAAAAAATATGTTATAATTTTGTAAGCCTAGGCTGGTTGAACCTGTATATTTGTATGTACCATTGATTGGTGAGGTAAGTACAAAGTAGATTTCTGTTGGTGTGTGAAAAAAAAGCCATTTTTCTGTCAATCATGATTGTTTTGGTATCCAACCTATGTTGAGACAAATCTGGAAGGATAATCTACCTACTATTAGATCACTAATTTACCAATTTGGGTGTCAGTGTGATGCTGACTATGTAAGCACAACAGGTCAAAGGTTGGAAGTACTGATCAACGAATTTTTACTTTCACAAGGGAAAGGTGGACAATTTATGTAATTGTAACAGGTTCAACAATAGCTGAACTTTTAATTAAAAGCCAGCAGTATGCCAGGTCTTATAGCTCAGGCATGTTCTTAGTGCTGAGCAGGGTTACATCAAATGTACATTAAGTCCTACCAGCCATTTCCCTGTAAGCAGAATGAATGTTTAATGGGCTTAAAGGTATTTAGCCTTTTAAAGATTATTTTTTCTTGCATATAGCATTTGGCTTAAATGTAATATTTTTTATTTGCTGTATACATTTGGTATTTAATATTGTTGAAGTTATTGCTGGCATTATTTATTGATTTATAAACTCTGTTTTGTTCAATTTTGTAAACCAATCAATGAAATATGAATAAACTAATCTGTTTGGAAAAATACTTTGACAAAAACCCTACTTCATGATTTAATAATTTCTTTAATCTTATAGAACTTCATGGTAAATAATATTTTTTTAAGATAATTTCTTTTTAAAATTTTTCTACAACTCTTGAAATTTGAAACTCCTCCTACTGTGTTCATATTTACATTGCTATGACTATGCATTATATTTTATCAGAATGAATTATATATATAAATTCTTGAAGATATACTAAAACTTTTAATTTCCCCCAAAATTAATGAAAATTTATTGTACTAAGCTATACACCCTAAAAACCAACTGTACTTTTTACTACCCTACCAAAATTTGGTTTTGATTGATCAGTGTATGTCTATTTTAGAGGGTGTGATTGATGGACTAACGAAACTCACAAAATTTTCTATATAGATTGTTATATTTCTGTATTACTATCTTACGGTAATATATTTTTTGTTACCACCTTGTTTTTGTTATGAATTGTCTTAAGAATGTCTGTTTTTTCTTTTGGTACTAATATCTCTTTTTATCTTTAACTATATAAAGTCATAAATACTTGGAATATTTTATTTCTTATGACATACATATCAGTACTAGTTGAATTTTTTTCATACATTTCTTAAATTTCCTTTTTTTTATAGAAAATTATGAGTAATTGTAAATATTTCCTTACTACAATTTTTAATTTGTGTATATGTAAATTTAAAAAAAAAAATACTATTAAAAAGTTAAAAAAACACTTGAATTTAAAGATATTTAACTTATTCTAAGGTGTGAAGCGACATTCTCCTGTAAGGCGTACCGTTTCTGTAACCCCACCTACAAACATATCAGAATGGCTAGCTACATCTGAGGACTCTTGTCGAGTGCGTCCAATGTCAAGTGCTTCAGACCATGCCCCACTCTCTCCCCAGAGTAGTGTAACCTCCTCTGGTAGTGGCAGTGATTCTCATCAAGACGAAGGCGGACAACCTGTTCGAAACAGTTTCACTGAAGAAGGAAGTGGAATGAAAGGTAAATAGAACTGGTTTGATATCATTCTTAGAATTTTTTTATTTACATACTTTTGCATATACTTTGTATATTACTTCAAACATTAATTTTAGTGTTTGACATAGATGCCTTGTTTTTATTTTAAACAGTGTGCATTATGTTTATATGGGCTTTCAAGAAAATCAGAATGAAGGATTGTGCATTCTTTAAAAGGGTAAATAGAACATTGTTGGGATGTGATACTCTCTGTGGCCAAGTGGTCTAAAGCACCCCTGATCAGACAGTGGTTTCCCTTATAAAGGGGAAATACAGGTTTAAGCCCTGCTGAAGAACACATTTTCTTTTTTGAGATTTCTAGACTGACAGATGTAATACAATGTTTAAAATAGAAAATGAGATGTCTATCTCAAGCATGGTTATCCATTAAAATAATGTTTGAAGTAATAAAAATGTTGGATTAAAAACTAGTCCCATAAGTTTTTAGAAATTGCTTTGTATATTTATAATCTTAATGAAGTTATTTTTGCATAGATTATTTCATAGATTCTTAATTTTATTAACTTCCTTATGATTATAATGTGAAAAGAAACATCTGATATTGTTTCTAGAAAATTTCAATGATATTTTGGGATTTAAAGTTTGTGGCATTAATTTTAAAATATACTTAAAGACTTTATATAATCTAATATATAATAAAAGAATTCACTTGACTCAGTTTTCTGGATGTCAGGTTTTTGATAGATTTCATAATAGATTAGTTATTCATGTAGCAAACATATTTTCCTTTGCTTTTTTATGTTGGAAAAACAGTTTTTGTAATAATGTCAAATTTTTTAAAGTAATTCCATAAATGACATAAGATTAATGTTTAAGACAAAACTTTTGAATTTGTTTAATTATACTTAGTTTATGTGTAATATAGAGGTTAACTAATAATAGAATAGTGATTTTTTAATTTATTTTTATTTGATTAAATATTGGTATTAAATTCATAAAATCAATTGTTTACACAGACTTTGGTGTAATTCAGGTGTACTAAAATACTACTGTTCAAAGCATGGACTTTTATAAATAAATAATTTAGTGAAAGGTTCTCAATTTTACATTTAAAAAAAAAAATATTGTTAATGATTTTCAGTTAAATTTATTGCTGATTAACAAATTCTTGATTAATTTGATTTAAGAAAAATTGCAGCTTATATAATCTAGGTGGATGGAGGAAAAAATATATATGTATATAGTACAGGTAATAAATCCATTGGTATATAATCCAACTGGATCCTAATAATATAAAATATTAAAACTCATCCACAAAAAGAGCTCAATGTATTTAATATATGTATGTCTGTGTGGGTGTGAAAAATTTATCAGGTTTAACCTGTAGAAAAAGACAATATTTATAAAGGTTAAAAGACAATAGGAAAACTGTATTATTAGCCAACGCGTTTCATCCAATGTGGACTTTTTCAAGGCAAAAATTAAATGAATTTATTAAAACAAAGTAACTGTTAACAACAAAACAAAATGTCCTTAGCAACTGGAAGAATTTAGAAAACGCTATTGTATTCATATTGTCAACTGAAAATTGCATCAAGTACTGTCATGTGGAGAAATATTGTTTTTATTGTTGTGTTGACATATTCAACCATTTTCTTTTGATTTCTTGATGCAATTGTGTACGTTTGCTTGGGAGTGTAATTCTGTTAGGAAAGATGATATAGGGAAAAGGCCTAGGCATAGATTAATATTTGGATAATATTGAATGGCAGCACTCTAGAGGATTTTTCCTTCTGAGTGAGTTATTTTCTTTTTTTATGAGTGTATCATTTTTAAAATTAATTGTGGTTGAATTTATTTCTATGTATGACTAGTGCATTAGTTGTTTTTTGTGAGGTCTCTTTTGTGCTCATAGATGCGTTTTTAAAATTTCTGCTTCTTTCTCCAATATATTGGGAGGAACAGTTTTGGCAATTTATTTTATAAATGCCTGCAGCTATAAACACCTGAACAATTTATTTTATAAATGCATACAGCTATAAATAACTGAACAAGAAACAGCTAAACATCTTATAAACATAAACAATAGAAAAGATGCAATATATGCTATGTTTATATTTTATAATATGATACTAATATGTGAATATTACATACATTATTATTGAACTACAGTTAAGTTATTTTTAATTACAGTTAAGTAAAACATCGGTTTTATCAAAATTATATTTAATTTAAATATGCTAATTTATATCGTATGATGTGAGCTTAAAATTAGCTTCAAAAGTTGCATGATATGTGAGTATATACAGTGTGCATATATATATATATATATATATATATATATATATATATATATATATATATATATATATATATTTTAGTCAAGAAGCCTTTGCAATCCTAAATGGAAAAGTTAGTCATTTGGGGCCATCTTGACTGAAAATTATAATCTGTTGCTTCATTGGCTACTCATTCTATACTGATTCATACTCTTTCTGTCTTTTTCACAGATGTGCCTACTTGGTTGAAAAGTCTACGGCTTCATAAGTATTCTTACTTATTCCAGCAGCTAACTTACAAAGAAATGATGGAACTATCAGAAACTTGGTTGGAAGCGCAGGTAATTTTAAATAATTTCATTGTATCAAAAATATGACTTTATTAATGAAACCCTATCTTTATGAAACTGTATTTGGGATGAGAAACAAATTCTGCTATTAAAAATTAAGCAATATTCTAAAATGCCGTTTTATGTATTATTATTATGACATTACATTTCATTATTAGTCACTTTTAATTTTTCCTTACTTTTAGAAAACTAATAAAGGGATTCGGGGAAATATTTGCACTAATGCAGATTATTTCACATATGTATAAATTACGGCAGACTATATGTTGCTCTTTTGATATGGCAACAGTTTTATGAATTTTAGCACATCTTGTAAATTTAACATGATTAGCTGAGAAACAATGTTGTAATTTAAAATTACAGAACATGTTCAAAATTTACAAAGACAATGTTTTGAACAAAAAAATTGAAAACTGTCATTGTAGTGAAGACAGCTATAAATACAACATAAATGTGAAATATATGCTTCATATTCTGAAAGTAGATTTAGAAGCCATTGATTTCAATGATTTTGTATGCTGTTGTATTTTGTTATAGAAAACGAGCTGCACAGCATCGAGAATAACATCCAAAAGTTCATTTTTGTCAGTAAATTGCTGTCCTCCAATGTAAACCATGCTCTTCTAAATGTTCCACAATTTTTCAATAAGGTTAAATTTGAGCAAGCAAGCTGGCCATTTTAGCGAACTATTATTTTTAAAATCTATTTTATTCAGATTTTAATTATTATTTTTTATGTAATACTTTGTGTATAAAAAAAAAAAACTCTTTCTGAAAGTGTTTGGCTTTGACTTGAATCATAGCTACATGTGTTCAAAAAGTCAATATATATCTGTGCTGTCATTTAAAAAAAAATGATTTGAAATTGTCATGGATCCATCACTTTACCACCTATAATCCCTGTCCAAAAAACTCACATCACCTCCACCTTGTTGAATGCTTAACCTGGGAGAGTAGTGTGTACTAGTAACCCTAGTAACCACCCACCCTTTGTCTTATTCAATAATGAAAAGAATAGTTGAAAAATCAGTCTTTATGTATTCTTATTCCCATGACATTTTATTTTTCTTATGGATGTCTTTTAAAGGTCACCTAGTGATGGGTCATACAAGTTTTGTCACATGGTTTAGGACTCTTGCGCTATTTGATACTTGATTGCTGCTATGATGCCTAAAAATTTAATGGCCTGACAAACATGGACGTTTTATAACTTTTATCTTGACATATGATTCAGATCAGTGAGATAATCCTGAATTTGCATTTATCATACTTATATTACAGTTGTCAAGAATCTTCAATTAATTTGAAGTTTAATGGGACCTGCCAAACATTTTTGCAATCTATGACCTTGTTTTAATTTTTAATCTTAGAATTGATTAAAATTTTCTGTGAATTCAGCCTTACGATCCATTCTAAACCTACAAACTCACAAAGTGGCTATTAATTTGAGACTTCAAAATTCAGAACACTTAATTCAAATAGCTATATAGAATGAACTGACTTTGTATCCTAATTTTGCAGATAGATGTTGCCATAACTCATGAAATATTAAGTAACTAATGTGAAATTGTATAATTTTTTCTCTCAGTTTTATATACTTGTTCACTTTTATTTAAAATATTAATTTTATTATGTATGTATTATTTTCTCATTTGTGTAATTTAGATGTTTTAAGTAAATCATAATGAAATCATTTGCATATTATCATTTGAAAGTTGTGTAAAATTGGTTTTATTTATGATGATTCCTTATCTTACTTTTTTTGACTTTTTTCTTTACTTAGTATATTATTTTGTTAATTATTTTACATTTTTTCCTCTTTCAGAATGTAACTAAAGGTGCCAGACACAAAATTGTTTTAAGTATTAAAAAGTTGAAAGAACGGCAGGATCTTTTGCGATCGTTGGAAAAAGTAAGCACAATTTATCTTGTTTGTGTGTATGTATTATATATATATACATATATATATATATATATATATATATATATATATATATATATATATTTTATTTATTTTAGGATATTAAATCAAAAACATGTAAAAAAATCACTACATAATTGTAGTTGTGTCTCAACACATATCAATGCATCTAAATTACTGGCAAGTGAACAATTAATTCAATTTCAACAGCAAAATACTTTTTTTGTTTAATTATTTAGAGTCAAGATGGGAAGTTGCCTGAAGCAGATTGCAGACATTAGATTATAAACTGATATGGATGGTTATGTTAATTTGTAAAGTATATGCAAATCAGACAATCAAACTTCCCAAGAAATAAAAGTGAAGTGAGTAGGGAGGTAATAGCTGGATATATATATATATATATATATATATATATATATATATATATATATATATATGCCCAAGCTGAGTCAGAGTACATTTATTAGTTTGATTTTAAAAATTATTCCCAAACAAATGAAATTTGCTTGTACTTAAACTTTTTAAAAGTGTCATGTCTGTTCAGAGAGTGTGTGTGTGTGTGTGTATATATATATATATATATATATATATATATATATATATATATACACACACACGCACACACACACACACACACAAAATATTATCCACATCATTACAATTCCAAGTTCTTCACACAGAATTGTCCTATGGAACAATAGCCTAGAAGATTAAAACATTGGTTCAGGAATTTCATGGCATAGTAATTGGGAGTTCAATCCCTAGGCCAGGCAGTGTGTACTTGGACTCAGTGGAAACAGGGCGAGTAATAACTAAGCAGTACTAAAAAATAAGACATCTCTAGACATGGGCAGTGGAACAAGAACAGTCTACCCATGTAGATTAAATAGAGAGTTTTAGTTTGGAATTCTCTCTAGGTTACCTGGATTGATATATACCTGATGAAGGCCAGAGGGTACAAAGGCCGAATAAAATATTGTGATAACAATGAAGATGAGAACAAAATTTTACATATCTAATATGTGTGTGTGTGTGTGTGTGTGCGCGTGCACATACACACACATATGCAGGATATGTGTAAATTGTTACCATTTTATATTTTTAATTTTGCATATGTGCATGGTTTGTTTTTGATTGTGTCAATTGCACAGTATAGTAGGGTTAGTGAGAAAAAGAGCAACATGATGCAATTCACTCTGCCAGAAATTTGGTAGTGAACTTCCAATATGAACATTTCAGAGTGTTTGGGTGTCAATCCCAGGACAGTGCAGAGGATTCGGGAAGAGTTGGATTAGTCTAATGGTAATTAAGAAGGTAGGGTAGCAAACTCTGATAGATCTGATAAGAAAGGAACTTATGAATTTGTTGGTGAGGGCCTCAGATTCAACACAGAGGCTTACATCAAGTGCCTTGAAGAAGTTCTACCTTGGGTCAAGAGGGTGGCTGCTGAAAGACTCTGTCTGGCAACTAGACTTTGTACCATGCCATATAAGTAGTAGATCCCAGTCATGACTGTCAGACAATTTCTGTGACCACATCATCCCTTATATCTGGCCACCTAACTCCCTAGATTGCAAACCCCTTGATTATTATGTTTGGGGCACAGTTGAGCAGGAGACCAACAAAACTTGTAACATAAAAGATGAACTGAAGGCAAAGATTATGGCATTATTCACCAACTTAAACAAGAAAACTGTCCAAAAGAGTTGCAGGAGATTCTGAAATCATCTGGTTAAAGCTGATTTTATTGAATAAATTCACTCCTTAGTATTTCAAGATATTTTTGTGCAATTTTGTTAAATATATCTGTTAAAAAAATGAGATGTCTGTATTATTTTCATTTTTGTGTAATTTAATTATCCATTGCTCTCTGTGTGTGTCTATATTATTACATTGGTCACTGTCCTTAACAATATTTTCATTAGTGCTTGCATTATGATTACAATTATTGAATTGGTTTGGAGTTCTATTGTTGTGCAACTTTATAATTTTCTCAAAATTATTGGTGCAACTATAACTAAGTTTTAATGTATTCCTATTAAATATTTTACTATGAGGGTTGCTTTTCGGAAAATGTTTATCGATTAATTTGAGAAACTTGTGGCCTAACTTAATACTTACTAATTGATTAAATGGAGGTGTGTACCAGATGATCTTTCTATTTCTGTTCTTTGAATTACTATCATCAACATCTTCAAAAATGAATTTCAGCACACTTATACCCACTATTCTTAAGAACCTTATTGTACATGCGGCTATGTTTCTCAAATACATCTTTCTTTGATTAGTGGTTGCTAATCTTATGTTCTAAAGAGGAAGGAATATGTTGGATTACAGATGGTGGGGTGGTTAGAATTGGGGTGAATATAGATTGGGTTGGTATAATTTTTCATATAAGGCTGAAAATTGTCATAGACTAGAATTAACGTTACATTATGAAAATCGACTCGCTTAATATTGGTTCTTATTTTAACTTTAATAAATTCTTACCTACGAGAGACACTCAGTGACCAAGAGGGAGAAAATAATCTGGGAGAAAACAATGTAATAGTGCACCCTGATCTGCCAGAAACAGGTTTTAACTTGAGGGCACCAACCTTGAAAGAATTAAAGGAAGTCATATTGGCAGCTAGATTAGCTTCAGCCACAGGACCCAGTGGTGTTCCCTATAGTGTCTATAAGAGATGTCTGAATATTCAGGTACATCACCGGAAGATATTAAAAAACAATTTGGAGAAGGAGCAGAGCTGGAAAACAGTGGAAGTTCACTAATGCAGTATGGATTCCTAAAGAAGAAAACTCAAAAGGAATTAAACAGTTTAGAATGATTTCTTTGCTTGACGCTAAGAACAAAATCTTCTTCAGCATCCTGTCCCATTAACTTTGGTATTATCTTGGAGCCAACAATTGCATAGATACTTCAAAACAGAAAGGGAGGGATTGCTGGCATCCCAGGTTGTCTGAAGCATATTGGCATGATAATGCAGCTTCTAAGAGAAGCAAAAGTAGGGAAAGCCTTGGAGAAGGACTTCTTTTCCTCCAAGGCATTAGAGCAAATTGAAAGCAAAAGACTCAACTGAAATTTGAACTCTGCTCTTAATTTCACTTTCTATGCTAGTGGCTGTTATGATAGCAACAAGGAAAATTTCTTATAATTTTCTATTTCTATTCATTATTTTGAATAACAGTATAAAAGCTCCTTTTGTAATTTTACTTTAGAAATAGTTCTTTTCTATAATTACATTTTGTGTTGTTTCAGTAAAGAACTAATTGAAAAAGTGTCTTAATATTTGATGTCAAACTATTTTTCCTAGAAAATGAAACATTAAAAATTTTTAACTCTTTGCTATTTGTTTAATTTACTTTGCAGAAAGAAATTGCCTCTTTATATAATCATCAAACCATAAATTTCTGGCATATTTATTTATATATGTCATTCTGTAGTGGTAAGGAAGGTAAATCAACTTAAGTTAGTAAACTTATGAATGATTACTTCCCTTAGTAGTTTTAATAATCTATACAAGTAAAACATTTATCTGCATTTACACAAAATTAGTTCCTGAGCAAAATGAACTGTTTAGTCCTTGCAGTCATGCTTGTTCAAGACTTTTATGTGAAGCACTCAGATACCCTTGTCTATTAAATAATTGTTTTGCTTTAACTTGGTCTTAACTTATTTTTTCTTCCTGGAGATATTTCCAATTTCATTGTCATGTTAAACACAAAATATTGTCCTAAAAGAGATTTCTGTTACCAGGAGTAATCAATGAATCCTAGATACTGTTTAATTCTTTATCTCTTGCTTTATTGTATCTCAATATATTGACTCAAGACTTTTATTTCATTGCATCTCAATCAAAACTTCCTAACAATTACCATCATTTATTTTATGCCACTGGTACACAATTATATATGATCTTCATTATTTAATCATTCATTTAATTTATTACATCACTGTTACAAGAACCTTGAGCTGCAATTTACAAAAAATTTTTTAAAATTTGATATATTTAGGCAACAATTAAGCAGGTATTTTTTAAAAACAAACATTTTGTATCATTCAATGATCTTTTTATTTTTCTAATTTATGAATAATCGTTCACATATGTGGTTGTATGTGTATAAATTGGCCAAAATTCAAGCTTTGGGCAACACATGAATTTTGTCCAGTTTATCCACACATTTATGTAAGGATATTCACATATTAGAAAAAAGATCATTAAATATAATAGACACAAAATATTTATTGTAATAATACATGTTTAATAATTTATTAATAGCTATCTTCATAACTTATAGAATATGTTTCTAAATAAGCTGCATTAAATAAAATTTGTAGATTATTTATTTGTTGATGGATTAATAAAGTTTAACATCAATAAAACTGCTTAGGATTTGTTAATTTTGTTCATTTGTCTATGATATTAAATTTTTCTTTAGTTAGAATTTAGTGTTTCTCATTAATAAAGAAAATGTTCTTTTTAATTTATTCAGGATATTATGAGTGGCAACCCAATCAAGGCAGCATTAACAGAATTAAAAAATATTTTAAACACTCCAATGAAGGCATGCTCACCATCTGATGTGACTAAAGACAAGTTACCTATACGGAAGGCAGATTTGCTTCCTCCATCTCCACCCTCAGTAACTGATGTTGAGGCTACCACCATACCAGAAGGGGATCTCCCTGGTCAATTCACAAGGGTAATGGGAAAAGGTCAGTCTTTCTATCTATCTCTGCATTTTTCTATCTATCTCTGTCTGTATCTCTCTAACTCTATCTGTATTTTTCAGTCTTTAGGGGTTGTGGTTTTAAACAGTATAAAATGCCATTTGAAACCACAAGAAACATCAAAGTCAGGATAAAATTTGATATTTAAAAGTTAAGTAATCTTTTCATATATATATATATAAAAATCACCTGTGTGATGAGTTAATCAATATATTAGCTATCATCTTTCTGTCCAATTGCTGACTTAGGTAGAAAAATAAATTATGGATTGGCTGAAATGTGCTAACAACATAAACAATACATGAATTATTGAATGATACATTAGCCTGAGAATGTTTATTAGAAATGTATTATGAGGCAGGAAGACATTTTTACGGAAATTCAGATTTGTGAAGTCTCTAAAGGCAAGAGAATTTTAAAATATTAGTAATTTATAATGAGTCTTTAACATTTCATATATGCTTTCATAAATTTCAAAAGAAATGGCAATGGTGCTGGGAGGATAACCACACAATAAACTATTCGCAGTTCAGCGCAAACTAGGAAAATAGAAGTTGGCTTTCAGAAAATCTTGAAAGGAAGTAGTAGTACTGGCCTGCTTATGCACTGCCCACCTGAGAATAACACTTGTATTTGTTAAACAAGGGAGATCAGCCAGAATGCCAAGCATGTGAAATGACATGCACTATTAACCGAATGTTCAGACCTTGCTCTCTCAAGATAAAAATTCCATAATATAAACATGTATTAGCTCTTTGAAAAAGCAAAAGTGGATGACATAATACTATTTCTTAAAACACTGTGCCTGTATCAAAAAATATAAACCAAATAAAAATCTCAATAAAACCAACTTCTCTACAAACTGTATATCTGAAAAGAATACCTCAACAAAACCAGACTCTCTAAAAACCCTCTTTACAAAAATACGTCAATGAAACCTGATCTACAAACTGATTTCTTACAAAGAATACATATTCTATTCATACAAATCTATTCTAAAAATCTTTCCTCTAAATACTTATTCTAAATTCTAATTCTAAAAACCTTTCCTCGGGTGAAACATTTAACTCTCGACAAAAACCCTCTTTAGAAAAATATGTTAATGAAACCTGATCTACAAACTGATTTCTTACAAAGAATACATATTCTATTCATACAAATCTATTCTAAAAATCTTTCCTCTAAATACTTATTCTAAAGACCATTCCTTGGTGAAACATTTAACTCTCGACAAAAACCCTCTTTACAAAAATATGTTAATGAAACCTGATCTACAAACTGATTTCTTACAAAGAATACATATTCTATTCATACAAATCTATTCTAAAAATCTTTCCTCTAAATACTTATTCTAAATTCTTATTCTAAAAACCTTTCCTCGGGTGAAACATTTAACTCTCGACAAAAACCCTCTTTACAAAAATATGTTAATGAAACCTGATCTACAAACTGATTTCTTACAAAGAATTCATATTCTATTCATACAAATCTATTCTAAAAATCTTTCCTCTAAATACTTATTCTAAATTCTTATTCTAAAAACCTTTCCTCGGGTGAAACATTTAACTCTCGACAAAAACCCTCTTTACAAAAATATGTTAATGAAACCTGATCTACAAACTGATTTCTTACAAAGAATACATATTCTATTCATACAAATCTATTCTAAAAATCTTTCCTCTAAATACTTATTCTAAATTCTTATTCTAAAAACCTTTCCTCGGGTGAAACATTTAACTCTGGACGAAAACCCTCTTTACAAAAATATGTTAATGAAACCTGATCTACAAACTGATTTCTTACAAAGAATACATATTCTATTCATACAAATCTATTCTAAAAATCTTTCCTCTAAATACTTATTCTAAATTCTTATTCTAAAAACCTTTCCTCGGGTGAAACATTTAACTCTCGACAAAAACCCTCTTTACAAAAATATGTTAATGAAACCTGATCTACAAACTGATTTCTTACAAAGAATTCATATTCTATTCATACAAATCTATTCTAAAAATCTTTCCTCTAAATACTCATTCTAAATTCTTATTCTAAAAACCTTTCCTCGGGTGAAACATTTAACTCTCGACAAAAACCCTCTTTACAAAAATATGTTAATGAAACCTGATCTACAAACTGATTTCTTACAAAGAATTCATATTCTATTCATACAAATCTATTCTAAAAATCTTTCCTCTAAATACTTATTCTAAATTCTTATTCTAAAAACCTTTCCTCGGGTGAAACATTTAACTCTCGACAAAAACCCCCTTTACAAAAATATGTTAATGAAACCTGATCTACAAACTGATTTCTTACAAAGAATTCATATTCTATTCATACAAATCTATTCTAAAAATCTTTCCTCTAAATACTCATTCTAAATTCTTATTCTAAAAACCTTTCCTCGGGTGAAACATTTAACTCTCGACAAAAACCCTCTTTACAAAAATATGTTAATGAAACCTGATCTACAAACTGATTTCTTACAAAGAATACATATTCTATTCATACAAATCTATTCTAAAAATCTTTCCTCTAAATACTTATTCTAAAGACCATTCCTTGGTGAAACATTTAACTCTCGACAAAAACCCTCTTTACAAAAATATGTTAATGAAACCTGATCTACAAACTGATTTCTTACAAAGAATACATATTCTATTCATACAAATGTATTCTAATAATCTTTCCTCTAAATACTTATTCTAAATTCTTATTCTAAAAACCTTTCCTCGGGTGAAACATTTAACTCTCGACAAAAACCCTCTTTACAAAAATATGTTAATGAAACCTGATCTACAAACTGATTTCTTACAAAGAATACATATACTATTCATACAAATCTATTCTAAAAATCTTTCCTCTAAATACTTATTCTAAATTCTTATTCTAAAAACCTTTCCTCGGGTGAAACATTTAACTCTCGACAAAAACCCTCTTTACAAAAATATGTTAATGAAACCTGATCTACAAACTGATTTCTTACAAAGAATACATATACTATTCATACAAATCTATTCTAAAAATCTTTCCTCTAAATACTCATTCTAAATTCTTATTCTAAAAACCTTTCCTCGGGTGAAACATTTAACTCTCGACAAAAACCCTCTTTACAAAAATATGTTAATGAAACCTGATCTACAAACTGATTTCTTACAAAGAATACATATTCTATTCATACAAATCTATTCTAAAAATCTTGTCGGTATTAAATAACCCATTAAGGTTGATATGCTGTAAAACAATAACCCTAAACCCTTTCATAAATTTCAGGTGTGTGTGGGAGGGGATCTTATACATTGGTGCTGGCATCTTGATAGGTAACTGAAGTGTAATCCAATGTTTCCTATATAAATATTTTATTCAAAATGTAATTTGACTGTCTCACATCACATAATCTTTTCATTATACTTAAACTCTTGCATGTTTCAGTGTGCACACAGTTGTTGGTATGCAACAGGACAGATGAAGAATGTCATAGCATATATCTACAACTTATTGAAAAATGTATAAATCATGAGGTAAGTATATAAATGTTTGAATTGTCCTTTTTATAAAAGAAACATGTAGACTCTGTAGCCACTCACAAGTTTGGTTCTAGAGATTACTGGTGGCTCTAAGAGTGTTGAACAAGAGTAAATCCTCAGTCCTTCCTCTCTTCAATCAGCTTGATGTATTGTCATCATTTATGTATTGCGATGTGGAAATTTAGATTTTCATGTAATTCACAATTTTCAAATACAAAATATAAGGATGTATCATTGATATTTCTTATATGCAAATTTGTTAGTGTTTTGTTTTTTTATTAATCCGAAAAATGTTACTTCAATAAAATTTCTCAAATACTAAGGCAGTTCTTTGTAATTTACCCCTGAAGATAATCTGGGAAAAGATGAAAAATAATTGGGTTGAGAGAAACTATGGGTCCTTCCTTGATGAATTTCTTATTAAAATTAAGAAGCTGATTAGACAGTATCAGTGTAAAATAAGTAGACACAATATATCTATATTATTCAATCAAACCTGTTTGAAGGAAGATATGCTGCCTAAATAATACAGGGTGATTGAAAAGTAACTCCCTATTTATGTGTGATGGACTTTCCTGTCTATCATATATAAAATAGGGGCTTATTTTTAAACCACCCTGTAAGTAATATTTTATTTATATATATATATATATATATATATATATATATATATATATATATATATATATATATATATTATGAGGGGGCTTCAAAAAGTTTGTGGAAAAAGGACAGTATGAAAAAAGTTTCAGTTATTATGTTTATTTTTCAACATATGCTCCATTAAGGTCAGTGCACTTCTGCAAATGTTGATACCAGCTTTTTTAAAACTGAGGGTCATGTGATCTGAACCATATCAGAGCAGCTCTTTACATCTTCAGCTGATGGAAAATTGGTACCTTTCAATTATTTTTTTTTTTTAAAGTTTGGAACCAAAAAGAAGTTGGATGGGGCTAAATTGGAGCCGTAAGGTGGATGTTGGATGATTTCCCACTGAAATTCACATAGCACAGCTCTTGTCTTCTGAGTGCTTGGAATGGGTGCATTGTTGTTGTGGATGTGGATGTGTTGATGCAGCTTAACAGGGCTTTTTTCTGAAATTTTTTTAACAGTTTTCTCAAAACACATTCATAATAAGCAGATGTAATTGTTTTCTTGCTCTCTAGAAAGTCAACCAGCAAAATCCACTCTGCATCCCAGAAAACAGTGGCCATGACCTTTTCTTTTGAATGCTCAGATTTTGCTTTGACTGGTCCACTTCCAACCCTGGGCAGCCACTGCTTTGATTGAATTTTGTCTTTGGAATTGTACTGGTAGAGACATATTTCATCCACTGTTACAATTCTCTGCAGAAAAGCTTCATAGTCCTGATCCCACTTGTTCAAAATTTCTGTTGAAAGATCTGCCCTTGTTTGCTGCTGATCTGGACACAACAGCTTAGGACCCATTGAGCAGAAAGCTTGCTTAGCCCCAAACTCTCCACCAGAATTGTGTGTGCAGAACCTACAGAGTTATTGAGTGTGTCTGCTACTGATTCAGTGATTATTCATCTATCCTTTTCAATCATGTCACAAACAGCATCAATGTTTTCCTCACAAACTTACATTGATGGCCTACCATTGAGGGGCTCATCTTTTAATTTTGTTTCTTCCACTTTTGAACTGACTTATTCATTTGTACATTGTTGATTTTTGTGGGGCAGTGTCACCATAAACTTGTTCCAGAGCATCAATAATTTGAAAATACTCCCAACTGAATTTAATGTTTGTACTGGCCTCGATTCTGTTGAATTCCATGATGCTTGAATGGTGTTTGACCTCCAACTGACAGCAATGTGTTATTGCCTGTAATAAAGGGCTCATGTTTAAATATGTTATAACATGTTGATGCAAGAATTTCCAGGTGCATTGAAATCCAAATACTCCCATATGTTTTTTTTTTTAGTTACGGACTCTCCCCACAATCATTTTTTGGAGCACACACACACACACACAAAAAAAAAAACAACAAAAAACAAAAAACACACACACACACACACACACACACACAGTTTTTTTGTTCTACCAACTCATCAAGCATGAATTATTACTTTTGATTTAAAAAAAAATACTGGGTCTCATCAGAGGAATGTTAAATTAAACACAGATTCAAAGCTCAAATTTAATATAAACTTAATATAATATTGGTGTATAAATACATAATGTAGAGTGTATGTAGGGAGCTATTGTTTAAAAAAAAAAGAAATAAAGGCAGGTTTAAAAGAGGAATGCCAGGTAACTTGTTAAGTAATAATCGACGTTAAGATGGTTAAAGGGGGATAATCAATATGTAACCTAATATATGGAAAGGGCATAATATATTTATCCAGAATTAAAATATTTTAAGAGAAATTTCTGTCTGTGATTACAACCTAACATTAGTTCATTTCATTTATTGAGTAGATTTCGGTCATTAATAATTTTGTGGATGAATCTTTTTTCCCAGCAAACACAGATTGCATCAATCTCTTTCTAAATATTTTTGGCATTTAAAAGAAATTAATAAAACTCCTATGGTAAAATGCAAAATAATAAAAAAAAAAAAAAGAGAATCTGTAAATCCGTATATGACCCATGTACCCTGTGTTTATAAGAAAAGCTGCATATTATAAAGTTTCCTAAAAATAAATTTCTGCTAAACCAAAGAAATCAGCTAATGGTGTTATGCCAGCATTGTATAACTTTTACCTTAAAATATAGTTGAAAGAACTTTTCATAATTTACACATTACAATTACATAGCCATTATTTTATTAGTATATAATTGTTCACATAATATTTATTTGATTTTTCAACTTTAATATTGCCAGGTTTTACCATCCATTCATTAGCATCATATATAAATGTTCCAAAATTTTAAAATTTTACCTATTGGCCCCTTTAAGAAGTTTCCTGAATATAAAAATTTTGAAAATTCTTAAAAACTTTTTTTGTTCAAGGTAATTTTATATCTTCTTCAACAAATCTGAACTCTATATTTGGCTACAATGTGTTTGCCACTGACATGTCTAGAGTGTCAATTTATCATGACATGAATTAATAACCAGTTATTTTTCTATTTTATCTTAGATCTGACTTTTAATTGGTTAATCCAGACATGCTTACAAGTATATTTTTTATTCTGACTTTCGCACTCATCATTTTTTAACTTTCAAACAAAGTGATGATTTGTTTTTAACTTTCCCAGATAAATCATTTTTATCATATGTTATCTACCATTACCCAAAGAGAAACGATTATAGTTCTGAAACATGACAGCTTTTGTGTAGCGATGTAAAATGTTTTTATTGTAATTTATTATAATAAAAATATTTTAATATATATATATATATATATATATATATATATATATATATATATATATATATATATATATATATATATATATATACTGGGTGTAACAGCAAAGTTATCCAAATCATGTAACAGCACAGTTGTCCAATTGTTAGATTAAGCTTTGAGCTGTTGTATCTTAGAAATGATTAACGATATCTGATCAAGGTTTTTATAAAATTTATTAGTAAAATCATTTAGAGAAAAAAAGTTAAAATTACTATTTTTCAATGTCATTTAATCTATAAAATGTAAAGTCTTTTTTTTATAAGCTGTTTAATTTATTTAAATAATTTGAATTATCCAGTTTCAGAAAATGTTTTTTGCTATGCAATCAATTTATTTAAATTATTATTGCAGGCTTTTACTCCAAAACAGCAAAAATTGTTGAGTTTCTGGAAACAACAAGTCCAAAAAACATGTCATCCTACACAGCATAAATATAACCTTGACACAAAACCAAAGAATAAGTAAGTATTATTTACTAACAAAGACAAATAATTTTTTAATAATTTTATCTAATTATCATACCTTTTGATTTTTTCTTCATATTTTATATATTTTTAATTTCAGTTGGGTCAACACATTTCCCCAGACGGCCACTAATTTTAGTGTACGATCAGGAGCTCCAAGAGTTATTCGAAAGCCCCCCAAAACAGCTGCAGGTTTGTCCCAGTGGTGTTTTGGCTCAAAGCGTTCTTCAGTTGTGGGAGGGTCCTCTTGTGGCGGACACATTCCATTAAATCGCAAAAACTCTTTTGGTACAAACATGATATCCCAGTCTTGTCTTTTAGAGGTGTGTATGAATATTTCTTAATATTTTCATTTGTTTTTTAAAAGATTGATTCACTTTTCTTGATTTTTATTGTTTTTTTTATTTTTTATTTTTTTAAAATATAAATTTATGTTAAAATATATCGTAATCAAAGATATATTAATAACTTGATTTATGTTAATGCTGATTAGGTATGAGTATGTGGTATTGAAAGTTACTAAGAGTTGAGACTAGTACAAAAATGTAAAATACCCAGTAATAAAGCAGTAAATTCAGAATGCCGTAAGACAACCATTGGAAACTTGCAATAACTGATGTGACTGAAGAATATCAATCACCACGTTGGATGTTTTTTTTTTTTTTTAAAGCCACTAGCATGCTAGGGGTTACAGAGAGTTGGAGTGAGAGCATATAGGAGTGATAGAGGAAATTATGAAGAGAAGGATAGGGGATAGATCAAGGAATCGGGAGATGTCGATTGACATTACATTTGAATAGTTGGAGATTATAGCTATCAGGGAAACAGGAAATGGGAAGGGAGTTCCACAAGTGAGCAGTGCGAGACATGAAGCTATTGGAGTAGAACAGACAGCTACATTTAGCAGTTTCGACAGTGAAAGGGTGTGAGCGAGATGCCAACCTAGTTGAACGCTTAAATTCATGAAGTCTGGGAACCAGCGAAAGCAGCTCATCGGAACAGTTATCGTGAAATCTTTGAAAAGTATAACTTGACGCTCAAAATCAGTGAGTTTACCCATATGATTCTATTTGGTAAATAAATATAAAATTTACAAGGTTATTAATGGTAGTGCGACTTTTTTGAATACCCTGTATAATAAAAGATGTTTTCTTGGGAGAATAAGATTTTATTATAGTTACTGGAAAATAATTTTTTTAATTGAAGAGCAAGGAGAAAAAAAAGAAAAATAGGTTATAATTACTCTAGATGGAAAATTGGAAAAAAAGGGGTAACTAGTTTGTTTTTTTATTCTTCATTTATTTTATTTTTTAAAATTATTTTTGATTGTGTTTATTGATGGTTACGAGCTTGGTGATTTATTAGCATTTTGATGTTTGGTGCTAATTTTTGTGAGTACAAGTTTTAAATATCAGACTTTTAGTAATTTTAAGACCATTTCTATCTTCAATTAAAAGTAGAAAATTGTGCTGAAATCTTGTTTGAACAAATATGATGTTGAAAACTATAGCAGTAATCTTTTTACAATTGTCCATTGGGAGAGTTATCAAATTAGAATTTCTTTATGAAAACAAAATTTTGTATAAAAGACTTTAATCCAGTATTATTCTACAATTTGATAATTTGATAGGTTCTTTAATCATCAAAGTGTTAGTATTTGAAAATAGGTTTATTATTCAATCGGGAACTTGCACTGATCAGGTTTTTAACCCTTTTGCATTCAACACTCTCAAACCCATCCTGTAAATACCAGCTCTCAAAGTCTCACTGTTTGTGTGACTTCCTGCTTTATTTGTGATGATATTGTTATATATTATGACAAAATATACATGGGGCTGGTTACAGCAGCTTGAACATTGAGGACTGATATTTACAGGGCGGATTGAATGTAAAAGGGTTAACATTTCCAACATCTTTTTATTAAACATCTGATGATTGCAAAAAATGTTTAATCCAGCATTGTTCATTCTTTGTGTTTTTTCCATTCTTTTAATGGACCATATATATATATACCTCCATCAGATTCCAGCATTGTCTATGATACCCCATAAGGAGTGCTGGTGCCCATTTTAATAAACTCTTGTGGTGATAATCATTCATTTTACTCCTTTGCAGAAGACACTTCAGTTCATATTTATTGAAAGGTTTATGAAAAAAAAAAAAAATGAAAAACCTCTTAATGTTGTTTTTCTCCAAGTAATCTGTTCACCATTAAATGACCCAATGGGTTGATATGCTGTAAAACAAACCAAACCAAGTAATCTTATAATTTCTGTTTGAATTTCTGGGATGAAGAGTTATTATTTGTACTATTTATATTCAGACTATTGTCCTCATCTTTGTTGTTATCACAAGCATTTTGTCCGTTGTGCCCTCTGGCCTTCCTAGGTTAACCAGACCAATATACACCTGATGAAGGCTGGAGGGCACCACATCGAAACATGATAACAACTATGATAATGGAGACAATAGTCTACATGTAAATAGTAATTTGTTATAAATTTATACTTATTACTGTCTTATTTCATAGCTCAAATGTTTACAGTTTGAGCTTTTGCAATTTAAATGTTTTCAGTTTGATCTCACTGGAATCTTGTTAAAAATGTTACCCCCAAAATTGAAGAATCTACACAGCATGTGCAGACTTTAGCTCTTGGAGCAGTACCATAGCATTTAATTTCTAGCCTTTTTCCCATTGTTACATTACTGTAGACATTAAAAGCTAAGTATGAGGCCAAGTAATTTTTCCTTTTCATGATCAAATTCTCTATACTTTTAGTTAAAACTTTGTATATAGTATTGAATACATTGACTATTCATGCATTTAGATTTTCAATTTGCATTGAAAAACATTATGATTATTTCATGTGTACACACACACACATACAGATTCATTATTATATATACAGTGTAACCCGGATATAAGAGACCCTGATATAAGAGAAACCCGGATATAAGATAGATTTTCTCTGGTCCCAAATTAGAGCCTGTGTTAATGTATATATAATAGACCAAACCCGGATATAAGAGAAACCCGGATATAAGATACTCCATCTCCGATCCCGACAACTCTCTTATATCCGGGTTACACTGTATATGTTAAATATAACAGACAATGAATGTCTATTGTGTCTGATCATGAATCGTTCTGATGTTTGTATGTTTGCTTTAATTTCGGGTGAAAATAAAGATAAAAATTTTCCAACATTTGGATGAGCTGATAAGACTAATACTTTCGTTATTTTAAGCAAACATGAGTACCACTCAGAATTACAGGCCATTTTGGATGATCCTAATAAATTTAAAAAGTTAACCAAAAACACCACCTCCCAACTTAAAAAACCATGTCAATAAACTTATTACTGCTAACAATGCTGAAACAGGATCTTATAAACTTCAAAAGATTACAGGTGACTATCAACCTGGTTACCTTTATGGAAATGTAAAAATCCATATAAAAGATCATCCCCTCCGACCTATTATTTCACAAATACCTACATCAGTATATTACCTTTCAAAAACCCTTAACAAATTAATTACTCCCTACCTCCCAAGTAAATATTGTATTAAACCACAAATAAATTTATACAAATTCTTCATTCTGTAAAACCAAACAACCAAATAATAGCATCTTTGGACATACAAAATTTATTTTTAAATAGTTTAAGTAATTCTATTATATTGATTTGCTTTAAACGAAGTATGGTCTATTAGTAATTAAGATTAAGAATAATATTTTAAAATTTTAGTTCAATACAACATATTTATATACAAACAACCCTTTTAGAAAAAAATCTTTATGTATATAAGTACAAATTTAATGGCAAAACAAAAGTGCCAAAAAACTTTTTGTTGTTGATAAAGACCGGACGACATGTGTTAAATGGATATCATCATTTGTTGGAAAAGGCACCTCTACCCTAACTTAACTTAACCTCTTTTCAAAAGTAACTCATATTTTGATACAATAGTTGTCAGTGAAAATGAATACCTTACCGCCCCTTGTTAAAATGATTGGATTTCCCTGTATCCTTAGAAACTAATATTATGAATGTATGTGCTTATAAAAGTCAGTAAATTTCAAAATAACTTATTCCAAAATTTGCTTGAAAATGAAACAGGAATAGGGACTTTAATTTAATTCTATAATTGAATTTCAAGTTTTTAGTTTCTGTTTTTGAAATATGGTAATTCCTGTGTAGCGATGGAGCCATATTTTTAAATTAGTAAATTTATGCTATGTAGATTTGCATTGAGCACTGTTTTGTAAAAATAATTAATAAGAACACTGGATTATACATCTTACCATTCTTTCTCTTTATTATATATATATATATATATATATATATATATATATATATATATATATATATATTATAAAATGTCAAAATTTATTTTAATTTTGTTACTTTCTCTTTTATGTTTAAATAGCAATCCTCAAAACCTGTCCTCACACAAACACAGTCCATGCCACTGAGGTCATGTCAGCTTGGACTAGTTTCTTCATCCCGTCCAGGTATACTTTTTCTTTTTTTCTTTGTCAAATCCATAACTACTTTATCAAAGCAGATATAATTTGCCATATTTTCTTGTGTAAAATATAACCCATTGTTTCTGAAGTTAAAACCAGAGAATAAATTACAGTCATCGCAACATAACCCCCCCCCCCAAAAAAAAATGGTACCTTATTATCCATTAAAATCTCAATATTGTGCATATATTTCACTAAAATATTTAATTTTTTACAATATTAAAGAATAGAAATGGACTAAGTGTTTAGCCATTGCATGCTTATTTTGGGGGAAAGATACTAACTAGACATACCTGGTAATACATTTTAAGGTGTTAATCTGTTATATTTTTCTCTTTGATATGATTTTATTATATTTCTATAAATTAATGAACTATGAAAATAAAAAAATAATGTCATTCATTGAGAATGAAGAGAGAAACAAATATTTCCAAACTTTTATAAACACCTGCCTATTTTGTGTTTTATCTGTTGTGCTAATGGCGTATTTTCAATGTTGATGTTTCAAATAAAAGGGATTTTTAAGTTGAGTAAAAATTTCTGAAATGTACTTGTGTATAATATGACTCTCCCCACCTCCCGTTCTACCTTTTTCATTCAAAAATACAAAAGAAAATATGGTAGTCACACATAAAATAACAATTCTTAATATGCCAGTGTATTGGAATCCTAAAATACCTACTGTTAAAATGTTCTACTCTCCCCAAAAAGGACTAGAGAAAAATTCTTTAATGAACAGAGTTCTTGTATTTTAGAGTGACAATGAAACAATCGGCAGCTTCTAAAAATCAACATGAAGGAAAAAGAAAACAAAAGGGGGAGGTAATAAAGTGTGTAAGGGAGTGAATATAAATAAACATGGTACTCGGATTAGTTTAACTTAACAACTACCATTATAAACATAACAAAGCATAAATATAGAAGTTTATTAGAAAATATAGTGCGGATGATTAAAATTATGTAAAATAGTCATAGGCAAATTTTCATGAAGAAAATAACTTAAAATTTTGCTTTTTTTCATTTTCACTTGTTCACTCACCATTTCTCATGTATAACCACATATAAACACTCATTAAATACAATGTTTCTTGTAGTAGTTAGTAGTAGTTAGTATTATAGATAGTTAGTAATCTTTTGTTGATGATAATGTTTTCAGTATTTTAAACCATGAGTGACTTTTCATGGTCATTCATGTAAACATACTTTAGAAACAGGAAAATGTAATAATTTTTTATTCACTGGAGAAGAAAGATATTTTTCTTTTTAAAAATATTTTTTGTGTAGTCAAAGGAATTAATTTGAAGCAAATCACACTGTCACCAGTCATATACCAAAACTTCAATTTTTTTTTTAATTATAGAAAAAAAAACCAACTTTCCTCTAAAGAAAGACAAAAAGTAAAATTTCCTCAATTTTAAGCTTAAGCATATGGTCTTCTGCAACAAAAATGACCAAATTTCTGTCAACAAAAAAATACCTTTAATTTTCTTTTAGTTATGTGGTTCAGCTTATGATGTTTCATATTTCCTGTAGACCACTGGTTGGAGAAGGGTGCCAATCCCTGATTTAAAATATAATTTGCTTTAAATTATAAAAGTGTGTAGTAACAAATTTTACATATTCATATGGAACTTTTCTCTGTATTAAACTTAATATTGATTAATCATTGCTTAAATTTATGAATCTTAATGTGATATATGACCCTGCAAAAAATATCTGTTAATCTATTTGCAATATCCTTTAAAAATACTGTTTAATAAGTAAATGGAGCCTCTACTCAAATACAGATATTCACTAAAAATGACATTTAAGTAATAAAGTCTGTTAGATGAATAAATAAAAAAAATCTATTGCATTTTTAGAAATGGCTTTGTTTATCTTAGGATATGAAACTGACCTGATATGCATATTTCTAGAGACAGGGAAAGATTTGTGTTTATAAGGCACTTTGCTTGATCGTTGATACTCTTTGTGACTGAGAGGTCTAAAGCACATTGAATCTAATGGTTCCCCTTGTCAATGGGGATGCAGGTTTGAATCCTGTGGGAAAGCACATATTTTAATTTAATAAGATTTCATCAGTATTTAAGCCAGTAGACAAAAATAAATATACTGTTTAATAAATAAACAAAGCATCTATTCATATATGGGTATCCACTAAAAATGACATGTAAGTAATATATATATATATATATATATATATATATATATATATATATATATATATATATATATGAATGACAAAATGACATGTAAGTAACACACACACACACACAGTCCACCAAAAAATGTATACACACCTCAGGAAAGGAAAAACTTGTATAGCTATTGTAATACTAAATTTATTCAGATATCACAAGATTAATACAAGTTACCTTTGCAGTCTACAATCACAAGAGATGCTCAAAATGTTGGCCTTTAGGTTTCAGACATTTATTAGTACAGCAAACTACTGCTTGGGTAAAAGTGGCCAGAGTGTCCAGTGGGATTGCTGCACAAGGGTTCTGGGGATTTGGTGATTCTATAATTTTCATTACTTCTAGTAAAGGTTTTCTTTGTTCCCTATTTCTGTTTTCCTAATCAATTTTCCAAATTTGGAGAATTGTCCACCTTCCTTGGGAGGAGTTACAGGGATTGCTTATCCCTTAACTCCAACCTGCTTCACTTCACATCTTGCACCACTACTCTGCTAAATTCTGTCTCTTCCTTCTTCCTTCTTGGTATTCTAACTCTGCCCACTTTTCAGAGCTGACATAACTGTCTAAGTGACAAATCTAATTTTTAAAATGTATAGGAGAAAGGGTGAGGTTTATTCTCCTCATTAATTTCAATTCTCTAACTCCTTTCTTGGACATACTTTTCCAGTGAAACACAAACCAGATCGTCTTCTCATTTTAACCTTCCAAGCGATCGATAAAAATTATTTCTCAATTTGTTTTCATCAATGAAAATATATGTTTACCTAAATTCTCAACAAAGAGACACGCTGTTTTCAATCCTTGGCCTTATCCCCATCCTACTGAAAACATAAACCAGACCACCTGCCTGTTATGTCAGGATTGATTTTCATAATCCTAACCCTCACAGTGAATTCATTCCCTGCTTCCATTTCTCAATTCATTTCTGCCAACGAAAATATAATTCCTGTCTGCCTCTCTTCTCACCAATGTTGTGTTTTTTTTTCTAATTTCCCAAGAGATAAAGCCATTTTCCAATTTGCTTTACCTGCATACCAGATTTTAGATAGATAAAGTAAACTCTTGGTGCATCATTCTAATTTGTAGAGGTGAGACAATCCAGATGTCTGTTTCTTTACTTTCACATTACCAGGGAAAATGTCTTCCATTCTCTCTATCTTCCAGTTTATATTTCATTTTGGGCTTTACCCTTTTTTCTGCTCAGAGCTAATGTTTAACCGCTTCACAGCCTCAGAGGTCATATAATGACCAAATATGATATTGATTTTTGTTAAGCAGGTCAAGTTGAGAACTGTTTATTAGTCTTTTGTGTAATTTTCAGTCAAAGAAGAAAAAAAATATTATGATTCATCACCTGTTAAAACAATATGATTAACAATACATAAATTGTCATTTTTATGTTATAACTATGTTATGTTTTATATTCAGGATCCGAGGTGAACAATGACACAGAAATTACTGCTCAGTTAGATTCCTTATGTCTTAGTATGACTGAAATAGCTTTGGGAGGCATAAGTAAGTATTTTGACAATTTAACTTTTTTTTTTATTTCAATGTTTTTTTTTTCTAATAAAGTACTTTTGGTACTAATAAATGAAATGGTTTGATAATAGTAAATGGAAAATAATTTTCTCAACATGCAATTAGGAAGTAAAGATATTTCTCTTCTATATTTAATTTAGTCAGTCAGTCAGTGGAGTAATGGATAGTGGCTCAGATTGAGGAATCGCAGAGCTGACTTTGAATTCCATTCAAATCCATTGCATTCACTTACATGCTAATACCCTTGGGAAAAGTATGAATCCTCTACTTCTCCCTCCAGCTATGGGTAAATAGCAGGACAGACTGGGTTCTGTAGACTTGGATGGCAACTGGTCTACTGCAGAAAGAAATGGCAACCTACTGCTGGTAAAAATCTGCCTGGTTAGTCATGTGTCGAAGGATATATGATCGCCTACGCATGTATCAGACATGGCACACAACTGACTGATTTAATTTAATTTTTTAACACACACACACACACACACACACACACACACACACACACACACACACACACACACACACACACACAATATTGTTTTTTGAAATGTTAAAAAATTGTTTATATATGTGCAGCATTGTCTAATTTGTAATAGATTGATGTAATAAAATAGATTGATTCTGTTTTACTTTGATGTAACTACCAACAACCAGCTGATAAGATGAGGAACTGTCAACTTTTTTCCTCTGGCTATATATTTGTCTTTATTATATTTGTGGCCATCTTTTTTTTATCACTATAAAGGAAGATAAATGTCTTGCTATTGAAACAAAGTTCTTTATATCTCTATCTATAAAAGGCAGGATGTGTGTGTGTGTGCATGTAACAAATGCACGGCTGCAATTTTCGATGGATTTGCACCAAAATTTACATGCACATGCTCCAAGTTAGTGGGAAGGCCAAGACTGACTTTGCATTTCCCAACTCCTATCGATAGTGGAAATAATCGATTTTTTCATGCTTCTACAGCAGTTTTCATGTAGTTTGCAGCCATTTTCTACTGGCCAGAATGAGAGCCTATAGCTGGCTGCCACAAATAGGCAGGAAATTCTATTGGCCAGTGTGAGAGCCAACAGCTGACTGACACGAATGTTAACTAGCATACTAGCATGCCAAAAAAATCGATAGCTGCATTCGTCACAAGTGGGAAAAATTTAAATCTGCATGGCACTTTACTCCAATTGGCTCATTCGTTTGCTTAAACTCAACGTTGATTCTGATTCCACAGAACTGGGTTGGGTGTGAAAAAGTATTTGTTAACATTCTTTTTTCATTCGTTTTTTCCAGTTACGAGTCCTTTTTTAAAGCTGATCGTTTTGTGTTCATTTTGTTTAGTTCTTTTTTCGTAACAAATTTAATATTTAGTATAGAGCTTAGAAAAAATTTGCAGTGTGAGATAGGCAAGAAGTAAGGCATGTAGCAACATCAGTACGGCAAAGGGCACTCCTTTAAAGGCAAGGAAGGGCAAAAATATTTTAAGTCAAGTGATAGCGATTGCTGTATGAGTCGTACGATTTTTGAATCAAGCACAGGCAACGCCGGGCCATGCTGCTAGTTCAGAATAAAATACAGAACTTTTCTACATTCAATACACTATATACACTACCATTCACCTTTGCATTGAAATAGCTTATGGCCACATCGCGTTGAAACACTGTTTCCTGTATGATCACTGAAATTAAGCAATGTCAATCCTGGTCATTGCCTAGATGGGTAACTGTTTGGAAATACCAGGTTCTGTAAGCAAGTTCTGTGCTGCCTTAACTGGGTATTGAACTCACACTCTTTGGATCCTGTCACTGGATCTCACAAACACCTTTATTCACTGTGCCATGTGTCCTTAGTTAGATCCAGTGACAGGACCCAAAGAGTGTGAGTTCAATACCTGGTTATGGCAGTGCAGAACTTTCAGAGGGAAATTAACAGGAGATAACTGATAACTGACATCCATTAAACATGGCACGTGGAACTAGAACAGTCTACCCCAGTGAGCGAAATAAAGGCTTCAGTTCGACATTCCAACTACCTGAAGAAGGCCGAGCATACAATGGTCGAAATGTTGTAATAGATATGGCGACAAAGATGAGGACAATAGTCCGAATAATGTAAATAATGTACATAATACCTTATCTCAGAAATATAGACAGATACTGCCACATCTAGTTTAGAAGTTCTTGATAAAATTAAAAAAAGAAGCTGCAATGTTATCAATCCTGACCTGACATCTCAGCTTCAAACACTTTTCCATCATCGTAACTTAGCTTTCCTGAGCCTTTGCTATAACAACTTTAATGGTAATTGTTCAGATGAGCTTTCCTCTTTCGTTCCATGACTTTATGAATTTAAGTGCAGTACTAGATTGGCAGCTAGGTCTCATTTTACAGTTGAAATTGCTGGATGTAATTGTAAGTTTCTTCTCTTGCATTTTTCACTTGTGGAATTCTGTTCCAGCCATCTTCAAAAATTTAAATGCAATGTCATTATCTGTTGTCTTAATTCCTCTTCTTTTATTGTTCTCTCTCCTTAATGATATTTTTATTTTTCTTATTCTTTCACTCTTTGTAAACCCTTGCATCTTAGTTGCTTTATTGTTTTTCTCGGGTTGAAAGTTATATATAAAATTCTGTGACTTCTGTTTGTACATTCATCCGTCCATCTCACCCTCTAAAATAGCTATATATTGACTGATTGAAATCAAATTTTGGAAGTAAGTGAAGGCAGGTAAAAGGATACAAAGAAGTAGGGTTTTTGTCAAAGTATTTTCCAAACAAATCAGCTTGTTCAAATTTCATTGATTTGTGAAATTGAATGAAACATAGAGCTTGTAAATCTCAACAAAAAATGCTAGTGATAACTGCAACCATACTAAATACTCTGTGGATTTTAACATGCATTAGCATATTGCAAAAAATTCTAGTGATTTTTTTTTTAAAAATAAAAAAAAAAACAAACCTTCCATTATTTGGATTATTGTTTCCATGCATTCTCCAGCCTTCTAAAAAATTCTAGATTTATTCATAGAAAAAATATAACCAATATAATTGCAAAATTAATTATATTTATTTATATTTATATACTAGCCTAGAAGCCATTCTTTGGGTGGACATTAGGCTAGCTCCTGTAGAGGGGCTGTTATGCCTTCAGCCTTTTATGTACATAAATGTTATAAGAATTTAGAAATAATAAAATTATTTATCTTTTATTTGACTCTTTAATTTGGCATAATCTTTCTTCATATTCTTCCGTAGTTTGTTTACATTTATTTTGCATTCAGTTTTTCTTTTCTTTTAAAATTACCATTCTTTATGATCCCTTCATATAAAGTCAGTCTTAAAAGACATTAGGGAACTGGAACTAAAAAGACATTAGGGAACTGGAACTATGTAATATTTTTAATATGTCACAGTACGCATGCTAAAAAAGTAAAAAAAAAAAAACCATGAGCAACATACTGTGTCCTACTTAAGTTTTAATTATGGTTTAATTAGACAATATCAATTGTGACAAAAAGTGAAATTAAAGTTAAATCTTTAATAAAGAACTATTTTTTTAAAAACTTTCACTTTGTTCGATATTTAAATTTAACAGTATTTACATTAGTCGGACTATTGTCCTCATCTTTGTCGCCATATTTGTCACAACGTTTCGGCCGTTGTACGCTCCAGCCTTCAGGTGGTTGGAATTTTGAACTGAACCCTTTATTTCGATCACTGGTGTAGACTGTTCTAGTTCCATGTGCCATGTTTGATGGATGTCAGTTATCAGTTATCTCCTGCTAATTTTCCCTCTGAAAGTTCTCCGCCTATCCCAGTTTTGGGGGGCTGCTGCCATGTACCCAGGGTAGTTGTTACGTTGTAGGGTACTACTTATACTGACCAATTCCTTATCTAACGTCTCAGGGTCGCCACTTATGACTTTTGCTCGGTGTTGTAAGCAACGGACATTCCCTTTCTTTACGCTGTATGGATGGTGGGATAGGCGGGTACAAGAGGAGGAGGAGGACAACAACACTCAGAAAACAGTCTGCCTGCCTTATGTGAAGGGATTATCAGAGAAAATACAAAGGATCTGCGGTCCATATAACATCAGGACAACCTTCAAAAGCGTGACAACACTTTGCAGATATCTTTCTCGAGTGAGACCCCCCATAGAGGAGAACATGACTAAAGACTGTGTGTACGCTATCCCGTGCAGCTGCGGAAAGGAATATAAAGGAGAGACAGGCCGCCCCCTCAAGGCAAGGCTTCAAGAAAACCAGAAAGCTGTAAAGCGAGGGGAAGTAGAAAAATCAGGAGTGGCTGACCAAGGGAGATCACCGTCCCCTGTGGGATCATGTTGAGACCATTGGAAAATTCGTAAACTTAAGGAATCAGCACATATGCTAGGCCACAAAAATCTCCTGAGCCGACCAAGCATAGAAATAAATACAATATGGGAACCAGTAATAAGGAGTGCCAGCGAAAAGCAATGATAACAAAGTTGCAATATGAGCTCTGGTAAAAACATGCAATGATAACAGCAAAATTGCAATATGAGCACTGGTAAAAAATGTTGCTGAAAACATTAGGTTTATAATACACAGAAATTCATACCCAGATGAATGTTTACGAATGTCCTCATGAACACATGGCACAGTGGATAAAGGCGTTGGTTAGATCCAGTGACAAACCCAAAGAGTGTGAGTTCAATACCCGGTTAAGGCAGTGGAGAACTTTCAGAGGGAAAATTAGCAGGAGATAACTGATAACTGACATCCATCAAACATGTCACGTGGAACTAGAACAGTCTACCCCAATTCAAAATTCCAAGAAGGCCGGAGCGTACAACGGCCGAAACGTTGTGACAAATATGGCGACAAAGATGAGGACAATAGTCCGACTAATGTAAATACTGTACATAATACCTCATCTCAGAAATATAGACAGATTTAAATTTAACTTTAAATGAGTTATTCAATTTTTTATTATGTGTAATTACAGTAGTTTATTACATTTACTTCATATTGTTTGATTTGCTGAGATCGAAAACTGACAGACATACACTGTACTTTATTAAGATTTTTGAATTGTACTGGTAAAATAGTTTTACAGATATTTCATTAACAGCTGGGAAAATATTTAATTTGACTTCACAATAAACACCTGAGATTGCAGATTCTTTTTTCAAGGATTTATCTTAATAGAAATGTAAATATTTTTTGTGTTCAAATGATACTTGACAGAAAATTCATAAAATTAATTAAAGCTGGGTGGATTGATTATATAAAAAAAATTATTACAGATTTTTATAAAAAGATCTTTTTATAAATAAATTTTGAAAATTTGATTGAAATAGAATAATTAGTTGATTTTTGAAAAACTATACATATCATAGATAGAGGGAGAGTATACATGTCATAGATAAGGATGGGAAAATGTATACATACCATACAGGGGGTGGGGGAAGTATACATACCATAGGTCAGTTACAACTGAGAATTGGAATTTCTACAGTAATCTATGCCATATTAAAATACTAAAAATAGATAAACTACTCTAAAACTAGCAAAAAAGAGATCAAGTGATGTAAGTTAGTGTCCCTTTTACTCTGGATGTTTTGATTGTAAAAGTTGAATAAAAAAGTGAGAAGTATATATATATATATATATATATATATATATATATATATATATATATATATATATATATATATATATAGGAAAATTATATGAAGATTATAATTTATTATATAAATTAATATATTAATAATAATATTAATCTTAACTATTAATAAAATAAAATATTAATATGAATTAATATAAAATATTAAAAAAATAAGATATCAATTATTAAATTAATTTAATATATAAATTATACGAGGATTATATATAAAGGAAGCATATACATTTACCATTTGCGTAATACAATCCCTAAACTTATCTATTAGTAAAAAACTAATTTTTTTTTATTGAATGGTTATAGGGTCCACCAAAAAATATTAAGCATAAAATTAAGTTGTCCATGGGTAAAAAAGAAAAAAAGTTGAGAACCTCTGGCATAAATGACAAAAAAACTTGTAGAAAAACTGAAAAGTTTATTTTGTTACAAACCAAATTATTTTGAATTAAGTTTGAATAAATTAATTTAATTGGATTTTTAGGCGTGCTATTTTATTTTCTTGACAAGTTATTAGTGCCTTAAATGAAAACATTGTAATTATAGTGTGTTAATAAGTGGGGCTTTCTGCAAAATGAAGTATTTTCTAATGCTACATTAACATGATTTTTGTGATATAAGCAAGTCCATTGATTAGCTATGCTGAACTGAATGTATTGATGAAAGCTGTACTGAATAAAAATTGTAAAGTTTTAAAAAAATTATAGAATTATTTTATGTAAAGATTAATTTGTAGCTCACATTGGTCCTCAAGCTCCTTCAGACCACTGTGGTTACCATCTAGCTGACCCCTCGGTCATTAGCGTGTGGCTGGTTTGTTGCTAGTATCGTGATGATGGGCACGGTTCCACTCAACTTAGCTGGCATTTGTCTATTCACAACCATTCACTCCATATTTTTTTTTTTTTTTTTTTTATCCCAGAGGGTGAGAAATCGCTTGTGAAGCAAACTGAAGTGAAGATAGGTCAACAGCTGGGAGCTACACATAAAAAAGGATTCTTTGGAATAAAGAATTAACTCTGGTTAAAAATGTAACAATGATGTGGTTTATATATGATTTGTTGTATACAGTGGTTTTAACCCTTCCTACTACTGTTATAAACAAATGACCCTGGGATCTCCTGTTGGAGTTTTCAGCTTGTGTCAGTAGTAATTTAAATTTCTAAGTTCTGCACTTCAGAGCCAGCACAAGGTCTTGGTCTCGGTGAATGATGTGTATTCCAGTAGCAGTAGTGTGAGGACTCTCCAAGTAGTCCAAACCTCCAACTTATATAGAGTCCTGTGTCTGGCCTGGGTGGGATTGACCAGAGTCTGGATTCAGTTATCTTCCACTCCAGCATCTTTTTCTAAAATTCCATCTTAAAATATGTTTACTCAAGTGATTTTCAAAATTTGGGGTTGTCCAGCCCCTGTTTGAGAGTGATCAGAGGAATCAAGTCATTCCTTAATTCCAACTTCCTTCATGTCTCCTCTTGCACTATCGCTCCATACAGCTGGTGCTAATCTCTCTTCCTTCTCCCACTTTGTCAACATCTAACTTCAGACTACTCCAAGGACTGACACATCATTCTTGTCATGAATCCAAACTTTCAGAATTCCAATAGTTAATCTTTCTTGATCAGCTTGTCTCATGTTGTGATTTCCCAAATCTTAGCTAATCTCAAGAATTGTTATGGGTGGGAAGAATAGGAAAGAAAAATACTCCCAATCTCTTTAGTGATAATAAAAAAGAAAGTTATTTTTCCTCTATTTATGTGTTTTCTGAGACAACAAGACCACACAGGCTTTTTGCCCATGCTCACTCCAAAATAGTAATTAATTTTTCTTTATCACTTGTATCCAAAGGAATCCAAATTAATGTCTGATATAAAATTTGTTCTGATGAATGTCACAAAAATTAAAATGAACAAGTCTGTCAGGCTAATCTCTATCTTTATATGGACACTTTTTTCTGGGTGACCAATTCAAACCAGATGGGTTTTTTTGTTTTTTTTCCCAGAAGGATATTTAAATGTTATTTTGGTGACCACTCGGGTTTCTTTATCAATAACGTTTTTCTATTTGGCATCTTTGAGGATACATTAATGGTCTCTTCCTCATTGGTGGGAAGTGGGGAAGGATGGTTAGTCTTGGTTTTGCTCAATATTACTGAATTCTGTCTAGTTAAATTTGGGTTTGATTCTTCTTGGAACACTTGGGAGTTCACTTACTACTTTGAAACATGATTTTTCAACACATTTCATTTTTAATTTTCTTTTCAACTTTTCAAGGCATCTTCCTGTGAATTTCAACAATTATCATTCAGTTAGTAGACTTTTTCCTCTTCCTCCCTTTCTTTCTTTCCTTTTTTGTTTGATTAATCCCCTGAGATCCTAGTGTCACAAATTCTTTTGTAGTTAAAGAAGGTATTGAAAATTTTTATTTATTTTTCACCCACACAAATAGATGACGCTTCATCTGGTGGACAGTGGACTGAACTCCAGCAAAATTTACAACCTCACTCAAGAGTGCCCTCTTCTCCACCACCTCCACCTCCACCACCACCACCACCACCACCTCCTCCTACTCAACTTGAATGAATATGAATGTGGTATAGATTAAATTACTGGCAGTATTTAGCAGGAATGAACATTTGAGACCAAAGTAATTGAACAGGTTTCAACAAAATCTTTGGTCTCGACAGGTGAGATATTTTTTTATATTAGAATTATTCCTATAATTGCAAAGGTAAATTTTGATTAGATTTTCAACATAAATTGGTTAATTTCTACCTGAATTGGGTATTTGTAAAATCTATTCTCTGCTACATAAGTAACTATAGATTTGAATCTATAAGAATTACTTCTTTCATTTTTATTGCTTTTTATTAAAATATGTTAAAGAAATTATTTAAAAGCTATGATAGTGATATTGGAACATTAACGTGACTTTTTCCCTTTTTGTGAATGCCCTGTCTCTTTCGGATGTAGGTAATGAAGGCCTTCCAGATTTGTTTCTTATGTGAATTGCTATGATTAAGGAAATATATTAGAGTGGTTTCACATTTATCTTTTCCATGGTTTTGAATTCAGAGTAGTCTTTCTCCTAGACTGGCTGTAAACCAAGGCTAAAGAGTTTAGCCTTCTTTTCTATTTAATCCATAGTTGGAAGATGCTGGAAAAATGCACAGCTTCCTTTATCACTCCAGGAAGTGCCTAACTCCTCCTGTTGTATTGTTTTTTTACAAGAATCAAATTAAACTAGAAATGGTATATTTTTTTTATATTTTTAATTTATAGTTAGTTTACCCAATACAAGGCCTAAGGACGACTCAAAGGGTTACTGAAGGAGATTGTAAGGGAGGAGGAAGGGAGAAGTAAGAGTATTATGAGGATAAGAAGGATAGATATTGGTTGACTCTGAACTTAGAAACAAAGATTGTAGTTGTTAGGGAAGCATTCTCTTGGGAGTTTGTTCCACAAAGTAACAGTTCTTGCTTTTTATCAAAGGAACACAAAGGGAGTGAGGATGGTTTGCCAACACATAAACAGAACTGGGAAGGCTTGAGCTTTGTGCTACAGAAACTTAATCTTCACTTTCCAGGTCAAATTGATTTTGAACTCTATTACTATTTTCATGCCAAATGTTCAGAGGAACTTTATTATTTAGCTCCACAAAGCTTTGTAACTAGGATACACCATGTGACTACCATGGGCTTGACTCATCCACAGATTTTCTGTATTTCAAGTATAAGAAGGCAGTTCCCCCTGCCAAGAACTGCTACTTTGTAGAATGAAATACAGATGCTTCTCTGAACACTAGAGTTAAGCTCTTCAAACCAGGGGTCATTAATTATCTATCCCCCTTATCCTCATAATCTTTACTACCTACCACTGATTTATTATAATTTTAACAGTAACCCTGTATTTGAATCTCTCTCTGTTTCTCTCTGTTTCTCTCTCTCTCTGTTTCTCTGTCTCTCTCTCTGTTTCTCTGTCTCTCTCTCTGTTTCTCTGTTTCTCTCTCTGTTTCCCTGTCTCTCTCTGTTTCTCTGTCTGTGTCTCTCTCTGTGTGTGTGTATGAGTCTCTCTCTGTCTGTCTCTGTCTCTCTCTCTCTGTCTCTCTGTTTTTCTCCGTCTTTCTCTCTGTCTCTCTCTGTGTCTGTCTTTCATTGTGCGTCTCTCTGTTTTTCTGTGTGTGTGTCTCTCTCTGTCTCTGTCTGTCTCTCTCTCTGTTTCTCTGTCTCTCTCTCTCTGTTTTTTTCTCTCTCTCTCTGTCTCTGTCTCGGTCTCTGTGTCTCTGTCTGTCTGTCTCTATCTGTGTGTCTCTCTGTTTTTCTGTGTCTCTCTGCATGCCTCTCTCTCTCTGTTTCTCTCTCTCCCTCTGTGTGTCTCTCTCTGCACACCTCTCTCTCAGTTTCTGTGTCTATCTCTATCATGGATGGCAAATTATTGAAGAATTCTTCAAGATTGATTACAGTTAGAATAAAATTCATTTGACATAAATTAAAAAATAATTGACTCACTCATCATTTGTAATAAACTGAGCTTTCTTTGAATATATGTATACCTTTGAGATTAGAATGTAATTGATGAAGTTTGAATTTCTTGTAAGTTTAATATTTGCTATTTTCAGATTGCTACAGACAAACTTTCAAATTTGTGTCATTGTCAGGAAGAAAATTTTCAGACTTAAACCATTTCAGTCCTGCTGCTGCTGCCGTTGATGCTGCTAATATTGTATACCAATTTTTCATACAACTTAATCACGTGTAGCATATAAAAAACTCAAAGAGCCCGAATTTTGTATGTGTCTGCATGTTATGTGGGTGTGCACATTCCTATGTCCAGGGGTGCATGCAGATATGTATGTGTGTGTATATATGTATTTGATTAACCTGTTGGAGGTGAGAGCAAAACTTTTTTTTAATCTTAAAAAGAAAAAAAAGATAAAAAATTTTTTCTTTTATTTAACATTTTTTAACTTTTTTTTTTTTTTTTAATTTATTTTTATTTTTTAAAAAAGGAAATTTATTTATTAACTCTTAACTTACCAGAAATTCTTTTTTTGGGGTGGGGGGGATTATGCTGATATATGTGCATGTTCTGTATTAATCTTTCACAATTTTTTTGTCCCCCACCCCTTACTGTTTAAAACACTGGAAATATGTGAAGGTGACATAAGAAAATGTTCTTAGAAATTCTGCATTAGGGAAACTTTTTCTTCTTCTTTATATGTAATTTATTTTTATTAATCTTTATTTTGTTTTTGTCCACCATTTTGTTTAGTAATATTTTTGGGTGTAGCCGTATTTGTATTGCTATAATGAATATAGTAAACAATATAATAGGAGTAATGCAGACCAATTACTTTGTAATTAAAGTTTAATATGATTGTGATTGCAAATTAACTAATTAATATCTTATAAAATGGCTAGATTTCACTTCTGAATGAAACCTTGAAGTAACTTATTTGGGTTTTATTGATGTAAGACAGTAACAATCAAATTTTGAAAAATCACTTAGAGATAGAATAAAATTTTAATCTGTTTAACTAATTTTTCCCTTTTTTCCTGTTAATAGATTAAATATTACAAAAATAGTGTTGAAAATGAAAACCTGATAGCCATTATTTCAGTATTTTATTACAGATGATGTTTAAAACATTAATTTTATTACAGCTTTTTAAAGTTTTAGTTCTTGTTCTCAGTTTTTGGTAAAATTTCTATTATCTTTCTATAATTGTTCTTTTTCAAAGTCATTTTCCTTTTTCAATTCATAAGCAATAAAAGTTCTGTTTACTATATGTTCATTATTTACTAACTTTCAATATTACAATGATTGATTTTGTTATTTTTTTAAATAATGAGAAATGAGATATTGTAGGATTTAGTTAATAATGCCCTTTTTAAATATAGTTAAAAATTAAGTTGGATAATAATTGTACTTTGCATGAACATAAATTATATATAATACTCTCCCAAATACAATTAATATTTCATTTTAATTATTCAGTGTTGTAAACGAAAAAAATAATTGTTACAGTTTTAAGTATAATTATTTCCCATGAAAATATATTAACTTATGTTGGCTCTTATGTTTATGAATAAATTCTTTGTTGTCGGCAATAAAATTCTTAAGATTAACATTTAACTCGGACAAATTTGTTTATATACAAATAAAATTTATTTAGTGTCTCAAAATACCCTTTTGTAATACTTAAAATACCCTTTTCTAATAATTAAAATAAAAGCTAAATTATAATAAATAGTATTGATTTAAATATCAACCACAGTTCTCATGTTAGCACCTTAAATTTTTACATCAATAAATGAAAGAAGGACATGAAGTATTGGCAAAATTTCTTTTTATTTTATTTTTATATTTTTAAGTCTTCCAAAGGTGAAAATCTATTGATTTTCATAATTCCGGCCATCATACAAAACAAATGCTAAATATAATTTTTACTTAGTAGTTGTGTGTGTGTGTGTGTGTGTGTGTGTGTGTTTGTGTTTATGTGTGTTTGTGTTTGCTTTTATTGATAAATGGGTAAATATAGTTAGATTAGATACAAGTAAAAACATAGAAAAAAAATATTGAATAAAAATTTGATTTTGGTTAAAAAATATGAAATACATGTATTTTAGAGTCTGTCTATATTTCTGAGATGAGGTATTATGTACAGTATTTACATTAGTCAGACTATTGTCCTCATCTTTGTCGCCATATTTGTCACAACGTTTCGGCTGTTGTACGCTCTGGCCTTCTTCAGGTGGTTAGTTCTTCAGTCTACTCCAGTGATCGAAATAAAGGGTTCGATTCAAAATTCCAACCACCTGAAGAAGGCCGGAGCGTACAACGGCCGAAACGTTGTGACAAATATGGCAACAAAGATGAGGACAATAGTCCGACTAATGTAAATACTATACATGTATTTTAATCTTACTTTTAAAGCTAAATAGAAACCAGTTTGTAAAGTGGAGTGTGTGATTGCAAGTTAATATATAATTATTTTCAAAGATGGTAACCAATTTCCAATGTTAATAAGATTACTTTAAAAATTCATACTTTATTTTATATGTACTGAAAATACTTAGACTACTGTTTTATTCCTTTGCTATTTTTCATAATAAAATATTGATGACCTGAAGGCACAAAACTCTGGTATGTCAGTATTTGCATATAAAACGAATGCATAAATTTCTATGCTTATCCCTCAAAATTTCAAGAATGACATTTTTGGATTATTTGAAGAAAATTTATACAATTTAGAGAGAGTTTGATATTAACAAAAGATAGAATTCTTCTGCTCATCTACATCATTGGGGTAGAATGGATATTGTATATTTTGTTGAAATACCATTTTTTGTGAGTATCAAGGAGTTGGTATTTCTGGAATTAGTGTGTTTTGAACTTGTGCTATAGTTATATTTTCCATCCGTCCATTTCATTACAGGCACATTTTGAAATGCTTCTTGTAACTTAAAATATGCAATAGGTAAAATCTTTTCTCTCTTGGATAGAAATTTACTGCCTTTTGCTATATGTAACAGATCTAAACTTGCTCTTTTTGTGACAGCTTACTTATTCAAAAACATAATTTTATATCTTTGGTTGTAATTATTACACAATTTACTCCATTAAAAATTTATGCCTTTTGTTTTTAAAAGTAAAATAGTGGAATTATTCATTCAAAACGTTGAGTTAAAGGTGTTGATCTTCAGAAAGTAAATCAACAATTGTAGAAATTTATGCCTCAAATTTTTAATTCACTCTTTGAAGTAAGAGTTTCTAAATTCTACTAACTCTGTCTATTTTATATATTTTGAGATTTGAGCAATATAAGTGATTTTTTTATTTTAATATTATTCTTTTATGCCTTTAATTGATAAAATATTTTGCCATTTTAAGTATATGAAAATATTAACATTTTTTTTTTTCAATTGAATTCACCCCAAGCAAGCCAGTAAAGCCACTAAGACTTGAGGGGGTTAGTGAACATGAAAGAATTAGAAAACAGAATTGTATAGTGAGAACAACAGAAGAGTAATCAGGAAAACAGTAGAAAGCGATTGACATTGCATTTAAAATTTTTAACATCAAAGTTGGTTGGAAAGCATGGAGCCGGAAGAGAGTTCCACAAGTGAGAGGTGTGAGAAAAGAAACTGTTAGCATAGAACTTCTAGCCAATCCAACTGTAAATTGATGAGACCTTATTGCCAATCTAGTCATAAAGTCTAGGTGGTATAGAAGGAATTTCATCAGAACAATTACCATGAAACCATTTATAGAAAAGGCAGAGGGAAGCAACTTATGGTGATGGAAACTTGACTGAAGTCAAGATGCCAGGTCAGGACCAATAATATTTACTGATTCTTTGGATTTTATCAGGGATCTCTAAATATATAGCAGGAGCACTGGACCATATGTGGCAGCAATTTTCTAAGCATGGGTGAATGGTAGACTTATAGATATGTAAGATAGATTCTGGTGAGAAAAATTGTCTCGCCTGACACAGTGAACCGACTTTCTCAGCAGCTGACCTAGCAATAGATTCAATGTAGTCTTTCCATTTCATGTTAGCTGAGAATGTTAATCCAAGAAGGGACAACAAGTGACTCTCTTGGAGGTTAGCATCAGCCATGCTGGTGAAAAGCAGAAAAGGGTCTCTCAGATAATTAATATTCATATATAATTAAAATATAGCCATTTAAAAGCCTTTTTATTCTATAAAAATATCAATGTATAATAGTTGTATATTTTGATTTTGTCTGCATGCATCTATGTTTGAGAAAAAGCTATTAAATAAAACATTTTCCCCAACACCAAACAATCTATGATGGTGACTATGGTTTGTAATTATTGGTAACTGTTGAATTAAAGTATAGCAATTTGGTGAACTTTACAAGTAGTTTTCCTTTGTATGCTTGAAATGTCTTTATTTTATGGATTGAAAAATTAATCTTCAGCTTTGATTGTTCTCAGTTTCCACCTTCATTGAAATTTCCCATAATAATTTAAGAGTTTCTTTTTAGAAGTTGATTTAGACAATTTCTTTTATTAGATATCTTTACACTCCTCTTCGGTCTTTTGAACAGGAGTAGAGGTTTATCCCTTGTTACCTGTTTAGGATTGGGTTTCTGGTTCCTCCTAAATTCTATTTCAACTCTACATTTTTAACATCTTTGCCTAAACTATGAAAATTTTACTATTTTTCATTTATTTTTTCCTCAATACGAGTAGATAGGTTTGCCTATTTTCTGTTTCACACTCCTCTCCTGTCTTTTGAACAGGAGTAGAGGTTTATCCCTTGTTTCCGGTTTAGGATTGGCTTTCTGGTTCTTTCTAAAGTATTTTTCATTCTCTTTTACTGCTCCTTGTGTCTTAGTGGCATTAGTGCCTTGCTTGGTATGAATTAGAAAAGGAATAAAAAAAAAAATTGTTAGATTATATTTCAGATCATTCATTAAAAACTTTACTTTTTGCACTTGTAAAACCTGGTAAGTGAATAAAATGGTGCCTGTATCTTTTGACCTGAGGTTTGCAGAAGAGAGGAGGGATTTGGTAGCTACTAAAATTAGAATTATGATTGAATGATTGAAATGTGGTTCAAGGTTCCTTTTTACTGGTCCTCTATCATTTACAAATTTTGAGTTTCTTTGATTTTACTCATGGTTTGTCTCCGCTGTTGTTAGTCGAACAATCTCAACTACTGAAATATAAATATTATCAGTTAGAGATGAACATTGTATGTACTTAAAAATATCTCATATAAGCCTTTCATCTTTTCATGTGAAATAATTTAGAATTGAATAAATCCATTATATGGCACAAACATGTCAAGTGATGACCAGTGATTGTTATTTAGTGAATGTATAGGATCCAGTTGTAACTAAAAGCTTGCAGATTCAATCTCTAGATAAGTTACTAGCTGACACTGAAATATTTTACTACTAATTAATTTACAAAAATCAACTAGTTTAATTCATAAAAAATAAATGATTCATATTAATACATACGAGAATGATTTAATTGTAATTAGATATATCTAGTATTGCTCAAAGTGGCATATAAAACACACACACACACAGTTCTCTGCTTGACTTACTTCCTGAAATAAGTATTTCAATTATCAAGAATATTTATCTGTGTAAGTGGGTTGTGCTAAGAACTTTTCAGCATTACCTTGTATATTTGTGGTTAAGATAGTTTTGCAGTGTTTTTTTAAAATTTTTTTATTTAATTTAAGAAATTCCTTTTTCAGGATTGAAAAATATACAAGTTTGATTAAAAAGAACCAACAAGGTCTGTTTCATTTTTTAAAATTATATTTTCTAATTTTCAGATAAGGTGTTCAGTATTATGTTTGAAGTTGTAGATAAACTGTCCAAAGTTCATATTTTATTTTTGTTCAAATACTTATCACTTTCACAGTCATTATCAAGAACTGATATGGTGTCTCTGTGGTAGTTAGATTTCTTTTGTCAACATCCTGGTATTCTTTTTGTGCAACCTCATTCCTAATAGCCATTACACATGATGCTAGATCATTTCAAACATCCATCTTGCAAAAGAATACCATGATGCAGAGAAAGAAATTCCGACTACCACACAGACACCACATCAGTTCTTGATAATGACTGTGAAATTTGAAAGTACTTGAACAAAAATAACAGAACATTAACTTCTGTCAGTTTATACACAACTTCAAAAACAATACTCAACACCTTATCCAAAAACTGAAAAAATATAATAGAAAATAAAACAGACTGACTTTGCCGGTTCCGTTATTTAAATTTGTTTGGATGAATACTTGCTGTCTAAATCTACCTTTTATACATACATACAGGGTTATTCAAAAAGAATGAATCCATTTCATTATGCAATATTTTAATAAGGAAAAAAATAGAAAACTCCAGCCAAGTCACAAGTATTCTATTCACAATCAACTTTTATTTTCTATCTTACAAGTGTTCTATGTGGCCATCACCTACTGCATGGGCAACATCAATGTGATAAGAGAATTCCTCCCAGACGTATATAAGCATATCACAAGTCACTGAGTTGATCTCTGTTGTTATTCAGTATTTAAGGTAGAGGTGGAACATAAAAGTGATTTTTTATTTTATTTTTTTATTTTATTTATATATATATATTATATATATATATATATATATATATATATATATATATATATATATATATATCCACAAGAAAAAATAACTTACAGTGAAGTCTGGGGATCTTGCAGGCCAAGCACAAAGTGCAAGGTCTTGGTAAGTGCCTGAACGAGACGTAGTCTGTAATGTAGATGTCTTAGCACACGCCAGTGGATTGAGAGATTGCAAGCTCATGACTACCTCAATATGTGGATTTCTCTCCACTTGTTCCTCTGAAAATTGTGTTCGTCCTGGGCTTTTTCCTTTACACAGACACTCACCCTTTTGAAACTGTTTAAACCACCATCAAATGTTCTTAGGAGAAGGTGGATTAATGTTGAATTGACTTCACAAACCATGCTGCACCGTGACAACTGTATTTGTTTTCACAAACTCGGGAACGTGGAATGCCTTTTGCTGAGGACTCGCCATTCTGGGGATAAGCAAACAACTTAACATTGCCGAGATACGATGTGCCTACGACACCCCTGTGGCAGCCATTCAAAACATAGAAAACTCCTCTTTCAAATAGTCACTGACTCATTGCATGATGATACCTGAGAACTGAGGCAGTGGGTCATGAAATTGGTTCATTCTTTTTGAATGACCCTGTATAATGTAGGTACCTCCACAGATTCACTAAGAAATGAGCAGAAGTTTTATTATCAAAATCTTTATTTTTTAAAGGAAAGACTAATTAATTTTTTTATTATTAAATTTTTATGATGCATTTTAGAAGGTTTGAAATTTTGGTTAAAAATCTTGTTTTCCTAACATCTGTGGGTAGGTTGGTGGGCGAAGATATAGGGAATATAGTATAGGAAATTTTAACGACTTCTTTTGCAATGAAAAACATTCATTTGGAAATTCTTGCAAAAATCAAATAATTGTCAGATTTTAATTAAATTTTCTGAACTTTTTTTAAGCATGTGTTACCCCTGCACTTATTTAATTCAATGAAAAATTCTTATGGAATTCTTTTGTAGTGCTTAATGATTGTTATATGATTTCCTTGGAGAATTTAAGTCATTTTTTTTTTTTTTGTAAAATGGGACATCCAGTTACCAAAAATCTTCTCTTAATCATAAAATAAAAATACAATAAACTAAATATTTAACTAGAAAAGCTTTCAATTGCTTTTATGAGTAAAATATATTATGGACATTTTTAAAAAAAATTGTTTTTCAAGAATTGTTTTTTTTTTTTTTTTTTTTAATTTATAAAATTTATAGTTTTAAATCGTAAATTTCTGCATAAATTTGTACCAGTTGGTGATATTGTTATTAAGTAAAAACTATATTTACTAATAAATGGAAAAGCTTACTACAATTTAGTGAACCCCAATATTTTAAAAAGAATTTTGAATTTTTATTTTCATTGTATAAATAGATGTTGATACACAACATTATTAGGAAATAAGAAATAGCTAGTAAATTTAAAGCTAAAGCAGCTAAAATTCAGCAAAACATTAGATTAGTTTTTGAAATACAGCAAAGTATTTTGCTTATTGGTAATATTGAATTTAATCTATTAGCTTGTAATAAAAGATAAAATAAAAGCTTCAAGAAAGATTTTTCATTATTTAAAATAAATTTTAAACATTAGACTTCGCATTTCTGTGGAGGTAGCGCTCTCTCTCTCTCTCTCTCTCTCTCTCTCTCTATATATATATATATATATATATATATATATATATATATATATATAAATATATATAAAATTTCATATATTGTACTTGTAAAATATGTTAATTCTGCAGAGTTATCTTTTTTTTTTTAAATAAATGTCTAAGTTAATTGAATAAAATAGAAATAATATATTTCAGTCATAAAAAAATTCAGTTTTGTAGATTTAAAAGTAATTTTCCCAGGTGGACAATTCTCCTGGCTTCTCTTTTGCAGAAATTCTACTTTTTACCCACATTATTTCTATGAGAAGAAAAATTAAAAAAAATTTTTTTTTTTTTTATTCAGGGGTGGTGGGGGTGGGGGTGGAGGTGTCTGCAACCCTAACTGGCTTCTCATTTAATTAAATCTTGGGCATCCTCTAAACAAACCTCTTCAGATTCTTTCAATTAAATATAAATTCATACAGTCACAATATTTTTATCAATTTGCTGCTTTGTGACAAATTCTTAAAAAAAAAAAAAAAATTAAAACCAAAAAAATGGACATTACTCAATGTGATTGCTATAAAAAAAAAATGCACCCTTTTCTCCCTCATTCCAAGATTTATTTTAAAACTTCTACTCCAGTACCCCCCTCCCAGTATCATTCTTTCTTTCCTTCCTTTTTGTACAACCTCTTCCCTAGTTTTATCCTTTTCTTCCTCATACCTATATGTATTGTACTTTGTTATAAATATATCTAATGACTACTTGGCCTATACAAAGGTATCAGTATTGGTTAAGTTTGCTACACAGTCCCACATTCCATATACCTCTCACTTCGATGCATTTATTAACTCACCTTAATGAAACCTTATTCCATGTTGACATCTTGAATATAAAATATCTTTTTAAAAGAAAAAAATCCCTTCAGTATGTTAGTGAGATTTGAAGTCTTTATCTAACATTATATTTTATTTTTATTTTTTTCATAATATTTTTTACTAATATCTTTTTGTCAAACACAACATATAGTGTACTGGCAGTGTTGGAATTTTGTTTTAATCCTTTTTTTTTTTTTTTTTAAATCCTTTTTTAATCTTTTTTTTAATCCTTTTTTAATCTTTTTTTTAATCCTTTTTTAATCTTTTTTTAATCCTTTTTTAATCTTTTTTTTAATCCTTTTTTAATCTTTTTTTAATCCTTTTTTAATCTTTTTTTTAATCCTTTTTTAATCTTTTTTTTTAATCCTTTTTTAATCGTTTTTTAATCCTCTTTAATAATCCTCTTTTAATCCTTTTTTCAATCTTTTTTTTTTTTTCTAAATTAAAAAAAAATAATTAAAGCAGTTTTGGTCCCTCCTATTCTCCACAATTGAATTTGAATGTAAATCAAAGGATTGTTGGTGTATTGTATTTTATATAACAATTGTCCACTAACTATGCAGAAGGTGGGAATTTATAAATTTTCTTTTGGATCTTGACTTTGGCTTGTGGGTTGTGTTTTACAGTGTTACTATTATGTCACATGCTGGACCATGTCTTGAGAATTGACGTAATGCTTTGTAGCTAGACTACTTATTTTGTTTTTTACTTTGTTTGAAAAGTTCTTCAATTTAATTTATGCAAAAAAAAAAAGAAAAAAAAGAAAAAAAAAACAAACAAAAATACCAAAACAAAATGAAAAATACAGTTGAACTTTGTTTCTTTTCCATTTAAATATTTTCATTTAAGTTGGAGAGAGGGAATTATTTTGTAGTCATTTTTTTTATCTCCCTTTGCCTCATATTCTTTATTTTTTATCTCCCCTTGCCTCATATTCTTTTTTATCTCCCCTTGCCTCATATTTTTTTTTATCTCCCCTTGCCTCATATTCTAGATATAAATTTTTAAAACTATATAAATTTTTCTATTGAAACAGTCAACATTTTATACTTTATTTTAAAATTTTTGTAAGAGGATCACATATCTAAAATTGTATAAAACATAAGAATAAGGTATGTACATTTTGAAGAGTATAAACATGTAAATTTATCAGTTACTTATTTCCTTTTTTATTTTGAATTATATTGGTTACATGAATGGGTAAAATTATTATATAGTATAAAGTAATCTAGATAATATTAGTTTTTTTCTAATTGTATTTTGTATGTTGGAGAAAAAAAGGTTAAGTTTTTAAAGAATGTGTATTTAGAATATGAGGTGAAAATAGTATTTTTCTTTTTAGGAGAAGGTAAGAAAAAGGTGCAAATCAAAGGTAGTACTTAAGACTGTTTAAGAAAATAAAATTGTTACAGACTTGAATTGGTAAATAGCTTCACTAACAACATGGAAATATATCTTAAAAGTTAAGATTTGTAAGTTAATTATTCAGTTCTCCAAAATTTGATGTCTTTAATGTTTGTTCAATAAGTTCTGTCATTGTTTAGGGACTTTATCTTGTATAGTCAATCTTGGTTCTCTTTTGACATACAATTAAGTTTCTAAATACTTTTCTGGAGAGATGCTTTGAGGTAAAATAACAGTTTAGATTTCATTGGAATAATTTTACTTGATTTTTCAAGTAATTTTTTATGATTCAGTTTGTAAAAAATATAATTATTGTTTAAGATTTAATTCATCTTTATCAGTCTGTATGTGACATCATTTGCTGCACAAAAAGTTTATTCTGCCACTGAAGGTGACTTTGATCCCTGAACAAAAGTGTGTTTGAATTTCATAGTTGTGTTGTCATATCCTGCTATGGCAACAGAAAATAACTTTGAGAGAAATTAACAATAAGGATACTGTAATTAAGAGGCCTTGAAAAAGAATGTGGTGGAAAGGGAAGTAATATTAATAATGTAGCATGCTAAAGGTTAATTTTTAGCATCCATAGAATCTGTAACAATATTTAACAGCTGAAGCTTTGACCTTTTTTTTTTTATTTTTTTTTTTTATCGAAGATTTAAATATAGGATCATTAATCCTATGTTTCTTTCTGTGGATGAGTGTATTTAGTAGTTTGTTAAATATTCCATTGAGGGATTGGGTGAGAGTGAATTTTATTTCTTTTTATACTTTTCATGGGGGAGTGGTTAGCAAACTAGTTTTGCTGACTATTACTTCTGTAGCAAGATTGATTCATTGGGTACCTCATTAACTTGTGTCAAACTAAACTAAATTTAAATATTGATAATATACAAATACCTTTACTGGATGCTTCTTTTTCTTCCTTTTCCAATTTGCTTGTTTACTTAATTGTTTACTAACTTCATATGAATCCCCTGCATTGGCAACATCAATGTTTATTTAACAACAATGGCAACATTAATGTTTATTTTCTGTTTATTTAATCATTATTATTTTTAATGGATGCTGCTTACTTAATTTTACTTATTCTCTTCATACTTTTTTTTTCTCTCATTTTTTTATTCTCTGAACACATTGATCTTTTTAGTTATAGTTTTCTTGTAATAATTTTTTCTTCATCTTTTGAATGGTAGTAAGAAAAAGAAAAAAAAAGTTTGTTTCCCTTAAACATCATATCTGGATTCTACAAATTCTATTTTACTTGAATGTAAATAAAACTAAACATGTAAATTAAGTAAGCATTAGTGGAGTCCATATTTAAACATCTGGTCTTTAGATTAAAAAATAATGGTTTCAAGCAGTGTTTATCAACCATTTAAGCACAGATATAAATTCCATATAACAGGAAATACATTTTATTTACAACAGCAAAATGTAGTAGAAAATATAAATCCTGACTGATGATGACATTGCTCCTGGCATCTCCAGACCCCATTTAAAATATTTCTCAGAGCTACTTTTGAGCCTAAGGGCCCATGTTGAGAATCATTGGTTTAGAGCGTCAAGTTCTGTAAAATCCTAAATATTACATATTTGGATATTCATTATTATATAGGTATTTAAATAGGACAGAATAGATCTATTTATTTATTGATTGTAGTGAGTAAAGTTTGGGGTGCTTAAATATATAAACACAAATACTTATACCTTAAGTAAGCTTACCATAATTTCCAAGCCTTGAATCAGTTTTTCAGTTTTTATTATAGGTTTAGGTTCTTGTATAATAACTCAACAATCACTTAAACTTCAGGGCTAGCAAAAACAATGAATACTGACAGCTTATTGTTCTAGAAGCTCATAAGGATATAATCTGCCAAACCGAATATTTTCTGGCCAAATGAAGACATTACCTTATATAAATTAGCCTATGTTTAACTACATCTGATGTAGATCAAACAGATCGACAAGCTTGCTAACCATTTCACCGCCTTGAAGTGCCCCATCTCATATAGTTATAACTGCTACAAGTTTCTCTAAAAAGAAAGAAAAGCTAGATAGAATTAATTAATCTGAATACCAAACATTATTAATTAATAAAAGTTTAGAAACCACAAAATAAAATATATACATATAAAAATCTCCTTCATAAAACTTGGTTTACAAGATTAACTGGATTCTAGCTTGATAACTGAAAATAATGGCAAAATCTTAGAACTTTATTCAATTTTTTAAGAAGTGGTTTTAATTTGGTAAAGATTATCATTTTTAAAACTTATTTTTCATTTGTAATCTATACACTATCAACATAATCTATTATTTTAAATATTTTGAATGTTTAGTAGCATTAATTGTAGTTTATAATTCTTAGGCTGCTAAGTATGGTACTCAGAAAATGTTGTTTAAACTTAATTGGTCACTGTTAACCCTGTCTTATATTGTAATTATACATTAAAACTTACCCTTTTTGTTTTCACTGCCATATAAAATTACCATAAAGAATTTTAAATGCAGAAAATTGGTTGTAATTTTCTGTCAAAACTTTTAATTAGATTTTTTTTACTACTTATAGTTTACTGCATATTTATCATCCATAATAATAATAATAATAATAATAATAATAATAATAATAATAATTTTTTGTGTATAAAATTTTAAGACTTTAGCATGAAAAATATCAATTGTTATCAGTTATTTCATTAATGATAAAAGGATAGTAAAATCCTGTACAATACTTTTTAGATATTCTATATTATAGTTCAGATGGGTTTTAGCAAATATAAAGTGATTGTAAAACTAGAAAATAAATATGTAATATATTCTTAGATTTTCTTTTTTAATTTGTACTTTTTTCTTCTGTACAATTTAAGTTCTTGAAAATGTGGATCCAGAATATGAGATCTGGTAAAAAAATAATATAAAAAACAAAAAGCAAAAATCAAAACAGAAAGGAAAAAAGAAAGAAAAGAAAACCTTGATCACTAACAAAATCTATAATTAAGTATGGTTACATTTTGGCTTTTGGACCAAACATTTATCCAGTTTGTGTCTAACTTTGCTATATTTCTAATGTGATGTTTTTGCTTTTTCACTTCTTTTTTTGTTTCAATTTATGGTTATTTTCCTCTTAAAATTATCTTTTTAAATCTTCAATATTTAGACTATTTTTGTTTTTATATATCTCCATATTTAGTGTGAATATATATATATATATATATATATATATATATATATATATATATATATATATATGGCTTACTAGTTTTGCTTATATGCAAATTCTAAAAAAATGTTTATATTTTGTAATTTTATTTTTTTCTTGCTGAAATTTATGAGAGATGGGAATATTGGGAGAAGCCATTTTAGACCTTGGGCAATTTCCCCTTTGGTCGGTATATGTGTGAGTGTGTATTATTAAAATCTAACATATCCCACATAGGTATAATATGACATGACAGGCTCATGTTCAATACTTGGGAGGGACCATATAGACCTTGAGCAAGTCTTTAATTTCTCAGTGCCTACTGTGGTCTGTAAGTTTGTATGCTTTAACAAAAAAACAAAAAAACAAAAAAGAATTTAAAAAGCACTTTCCCCAATGTTAGCATGATAAAATCTGGACAATTTTTTTTCTAAGAGATTTTTAGAAATTGCTCATTTGTTTCATTTCTGTTAACATCTAATGTCCATAATTACAGCAACATTGTTGGCTCATATATGAGCCTTGGAGTGGGCTTGATCAAGTTACACCCCCTCCCAGTCCTAATGCCCATTCTGGTTAGTACATTCATGTACTTAAAAAAAATTTATCTTAAAAAGTATACACAAAAATATTATATATTTCACTTATTTTTTTAATAGAATCTTATGTTACTGGACAGTGTTGAATATCAGCTTGTCTTTAGGTAATTTTAAAAAAATATTTAAACACTAATGTATACACACTACTGTAAAATATAACTGACAAGTTTGTATTGGGATTAACATGAATCTAGACACTCACTACTGCTGATATGATTAACTATTATGTTTCTGGGTTTTGTTTTGTTTTAAGAGTTCAATAAGTGAAAAATCCTACCTTTTATATACAAACAACAACAAAAAAGACAACAATGTGATGATGTCAACTGCTGCGTTTATTCAATTTTATTTCTATTCAGCATTTATTTAATCAGAAAATGACCCATATAAAACCACCCCAACAAAAATACAGAAGTCTGTTTTGGGAAATTATTTTACATTAGTTTCTAGTGTATACATTTAAACTTTTTTTTTTATTTTTTAAATATTTTTATCCAAAAGTTTTTTTTTTTTTTTTTTAAATCTACCTTTTGGCTCCTGATCTATTTTATTCCGCCAAGTAATATTTTAAATATGGACTCAAATTTGTTCTCAAATCAGCCATTGTGTTGGAAAAGCAGCATAATACTCCTAAAAAAATTATATTTTAACCTATTTTGAAAAAAAAAAAACAAATTATTTTACTTGAAGATTTAGTTTTTAATTTATTTACGAAAATTTGATTTTATGATATATTTATGATTTGAATAGTTTTAAAAAAAAAACAGGATGGGACAACATCACAGAGAGTGTCTAAGTTATGCTGGGTCAAATGATGGTTTCTCTTACAAAGGGGGACACATTTTGAACCCTGTCAGAGAGCATATTAACTTAAGATTTCTTGAAAGTACAAACCAATAGACATAATACACATTGTCTAAAAATGGGACATCTATTTCAAACATATATCGAATAAAAATAAAGTTTGAAGTAATAAAAAAGTTGGATTAAAAATAAATACATACACACACACACACACACACACACACACACACACACACACACACACACACACACACACACATATATATGAAATTTGAAAATATTTTATTTGACATTATTTTTTTCTATCTCAACTGTTATTTTGTGAATATCCATGTTTGAGTAGACACCACTCTTTTTTATTTATTTTTTTAAAACAGTAAATTATGTCTATTGGCTTGCAAATTTAAAAAGTGCCCTCTGGTAAGATTTGTGCCTGTGTCACCAAGTGTAAGTCAAACTACCATCTGATGCGTTAGAATGAGGTGATGTGCATTGTTCAAAAGAGTGATTGAACCTTGATGGGCTGTGACACTCTCTATGACCAAGGGGTTTAAAGCACACTGAATCAGACTCTGGTTTCTCCTACAAAGGGGGCACAGATTAGAACCCTATTGTATAGAACATTATCTTTATTAAGTTTCTCAAAATGCACAAGCTGTTAAATGTAATTCACTCTTTTTAGCATTTATGTGACTTCTTTTGCTGTGTAAAAAGTTTATCTTACCACTGGATGTAACTGATTTGTTTGAATTTCAGAGTTGTGTTGTCATATCTTGCTATGGCAACAGAAAACACCTGTGAAATTAAAAATAAGGTTACTGCAATTGAGAGACCTGGAAAAAGAATGCAGTGAGAAGGGAAGTAATATTAATAATGCAGAGTGCTAAAGTTGAAAAAATCAGAGTACCTACTAAAATATGGGTACCCATAAAACATTTGGAGGAAATATATAATAAATATATACTAATTTTCAATATTACATAGCTATATATATATATATATATATATATATATATATATATAAATACCAAAAAAACAATAGTAGGCAAAACTAGAGTCAGGCCAAGGCTTGGATATTTTTTAAAAGTGCTCAATGTGCAATTCAGAAAAATTGAGTTTGTACAGCTGTTAATAAAATATAAGATTAGGAAAAATCCATGTGCAATACACTACCTTACGGTCTCATCAGGGCAGTTACTTGTGGATGGTTATATATATATATATATATATATATATATATATATATATATATATAATAAGTTTCAATATGTAGTTTTTAACAGTGTATTATTATTTTTTTTTTGTTAATCTCTTAAATATTTTTAATAAATATGATTTCTAACCAATGCTGCATATTTCTTAACATGGCAACTGATTTTGGGGCAAATTTCTGTCAGTGTATAGGGTGTGGCCAAAATACCTCCCACATGTTAAGATATTAGTGACAATGATGTTTTCACCTACCTAATAATGTGGGAGATATTTCTGTGGTACTCTGTATAAACATAAATTTTAATTGGCAGAAAAAACTTTTTATTTTAAATTTTAACTTTCCATTTATTTTTCTGGGTTTTTTTTTTCCTTCAGTTTGTCACAGTTTATTCCAAATCTTTTATTTAATTTTAAAGCAAAAAGCTAAATACACTCTTTATTTCATTTTCCAGAATTATTTTTTTTTTTCCCACAAACTCTTTGAAATTTGGTGTTCATGTTATAGCACTAGCAGAAAAATTGTTTTCGTTCACCATTGGGTTTGTAGTCTACTATTTTACTGTTGCTTCTTTGTACATAATTCTTTTCTTTTTCCTTCTCTCTATCTCCTGTTCAACTGTTATTGTACATTTTTGGTCTGTAACACACAGTGCCTTGGCTGCCAATCCTAGTATGACTTACATTGCATACTAGAACAGGGGAGAATGGGAGAAATAAAGAAATATTTTACCTAAAAATATCTTTGTTTTTATTTACTATTTTTAATGTTGTTTTCTTTTCTCTTTTTTAAAAATTGATTGCTTGTTGGTTGTGGAAATTGAATTTACATATATTTTTTTAAATAATTATTTAAATAATTACATTAACCAAAAACTATAGACCAGGCCACACAAAATTTGAAAAAGTTTTCACACACGGTATCCTTACAAATACTTATGAAACAACACTACCCAGGAAATACCTATTGGCATTAAAGAACTTATGCTTCAATAAAATATAATCAATAACTGTGTAAGCATCCAAAATATAAAAAGAATCAAGGTTCTTTATTCTAAATTGATTTTTTTCTTTAAAGGAGACAAGTTAATAAGTGAACTATTAATTAGAATAACCATGAATTCATGCCTTTTGCCATTTGTATAAATTATATTTTTATATTGAAACATTTGATGCTAGTTCTTTCAAATGTGTTTAAAAAAATTAGTAGTCTCTCTTCATTATTATCATAAAACTATTTTCTACTGGTTTTAGCTGATTTGAAATAATTACAGTTCTGCATTCAAAGGCATATCCCGTGAAGAGTATTATTGGTTTATACATTGTTCAAATGGAATTCTAATCCCTGCTGATACATATTACCCTGAACTCATGATAGAAATGAATGACTACACCTCTCTTACCATAATCCTGGTAGTTCAAATGGCCATAAAATTTGTTTTATTTAGTTATTTTATTTTTGTATTATTCTGATTCAAAGCTGACAAAAGCAGTTAATTTATATTGCTGCTTAATTTCATAAATTTAATCAAATGAAATTTTAAGTTTATTTATCATTAATGATATTCTTCAAACAGTAATATTAGGAAGCTCTAAAATAGAGCACACCATGATGAAAAATGGCCCAAGCTTAATAAAAACAGTTTTATTATCAAAGGGTGGTATTAAGAGGAAAGATCAAAATATTTTTTGATTATCTTATTAAATTTAAAAAAAATCTTTTTTTAGCATATTCAAAATTTTGGTTAAAAATCATGTGTTAGTGGGTGTACCAAAGATTATTGTGGGAAATTTTAGCATCTTTTTTGGTATTAAAAACATTGTTTTGGAAATTTTTGCAAAGATCAAATAATTATCAGATTTGAATTAAATTTTCAGGAATTATTCTCAAATGGAATTATTTCAGAAATTTCTTTTTAGAAAATTTTGGTAAATTTTTTTTTAAACATCTGTTACTAACTTATGAAAATTTATGAAATTTTAATTCAAACTTATTCATATTTATATTAGTTAAAAGCAGGAAAATCCTTGGATAATTTAAATCATCAATTTGTTTTTGTGAAAATCATCATTTACTGAAAATCTGCTCTGAATTATAAAAGCTGTGAGATTGTATAGAATAAACAGTCCGACCAAGTCCGATGATTCAGCAGAATCCAGTGATCCCATTGATAAATCAAAGTTTTCACCAGATTTTTTTATCCAGTGTTTGTTGTTGTGTATTATAATTGATTTTCTGCAATTTAGGATAATGTTGATTTCATCACTAGGAATATTGGAGTAAAATTCGGCAAACTCAACAAGCACTATTGTTTCACTCTGTCACCTTTTTGCCTTATGTATATATTTTTCTTCTCAAACAAATGGAAAAAGGAAGTGACGTTTCACATACAGCTTGCCTACAAGCAGGATTGTTCATAACCATTTTTGGTTCTCACCCGTCGAAGTGCAGTTGAAATGCACTGAAACAAAGTTGCATCTTTGTAGTGAGTAAAATGGTTTTGTCTATATGATAAAATTGAAATAAATAAAAGAATAATATATATATATAGGTTTGTATCAGTTTGATGCCAGAAAGCAAGATACTGACCATAATTGGATGTAATTCTCAAAATACGAAATAGTACAAATTAATTTTGTTTGGTTAAAACAAAAAGAAAGTCAGTAGTTAAATGTTTAGCCAAAAAGAAACATACTCAGTAATTTATTCTCAATGGAGGTTTTTACACAATAACAATTCATAGTTAGCTCCCTTCTAGCCATATTTACATTAGTTCTACATTAGTTATCTCCCCCTTAACCTTGTTGGTATACGTAACAGTTAAATTTAAGTAGTTTAAATTTGCGCGCTATTCTTCAAAATTCTTGAAACTTGCAAAAAATTATCGTCATTCACTAGTAGATTCTTAATCTGTTGACTTAAGTTAAAGCAACGTGTTTATATATGCATAGATCTAACACTTTCCAGTTATTCATTTATAATATATTTAAATGAATAGTTGTAAAAGCAGTGGGGACATGAATAATCCAGCCCTTAAAAATATTTCACTAAATTTAATACTGGCCTTAATAAGTTTAAGCTTTAAAAAGATTGAGAAATTTTAAAAATAATGTATATTAATTATGCAAATTTACTAGATACTCCAAATTTAACTTGCATTTTAATGTTCAATTTAAATAATCTAATAAACATTTTTTTGTTTTTACATATCTTTAAAACATGAGGTCATTTGCAAATCCTCACCAAAAATATTCTTCAAGAATATTCTAAAAAATGCAACACAAAATGAAAATATTTGAACAGCGCTTGGTTAATACAATTTTCATTCATCACATCAAGTTCACTTCCAGTGGAGAGAAATTTTCTGGGCTCTTTCATGGCTACATATCTTTTTCAGAATATAGCATGTTGTAATCAGTGGATTTGAATTCCAGTTGAATCCATTCACTTAAATTCTAATGCCCTTGGGAAAAGTATGAATCCTCTTCCCTCAGCTATGGGTAAATAGCAGGACAGATTGGGTTCTATAGCCTTGGATGTCAACTGGTCTACCGCAGAAAGAAATGGCAGCCTACTGTGGGGAAAAAATATGCCTTGTCAATCATGTATCAAAAGATACATGATCGTTTAAACATGTATCACGCATGGCGCATAACTAACTGAATCCATTTACAGTAAAAATAAATAAATAATATCAAATATATAACTTTCTTTATTCTGGGTAGTCAGAGAAAATATAAAATTCATTATATATTTTTCTTTTACATATATTAAAACATGCTATTGTGATTAAAATTTGTTCAAATATTTTTAAAACCCAGATATGAAAATGATGTATTTTTTTCTACACATTGGTACCTTGTAACTGATTATTCAATAAAATGATGGTTTCTTTTAGATGGTTTCAGTAAACAATATATTTTTTATTTAATATTTATTTAATATTGTATTGAGTAGGAACAATAAAAAAAGGATAGAGTTGATCTTTTTTAAATATAAATTCAAATATTACCTTCGTATATATTTCTAAATACATCAAAATAAATATTTTAAAACTTTTTAAATGTAAATTTTATCTCAAAATGTCATTTCTCAGTAAGGATTTATTTAAGTAAATCACAATTAGTGTAATGTTCAATTATTTCCCTTGCTGACTAACTCTTTAAAAGGAAGTCATAATAGATAAAAGGGAACTTTTACAACCACTACTTAGGCATGGTGGAGTAATGGATAGCAGCTCGGATTGAGGAAATGCAGTGCCAGGTTTGAATATCAATTGAATCTATTACATTCCCTTACATTGGAAAAGGTATGTATCTTCTTCTTCCCCCCAGCTATGGGTAAATAGCAGGACAGATTGGCTTCTCTAGCCTTGGATGGCAACTGGCCTACTGCAGAAAGAAATGACAACCTACTGTGAGAAAAAAATCTGCCTCGTCAGTCATGTATTGAAAGATACATGATCGTCTAAGTGTGTATCATGCATGGCACATAACTGACTGACTTCTGGAGATGCTAAAATGGCAGCTTGATAAACTTTTGTTTTGTGTAAATTATACCCAAAAACTTTTAAAAAATCAGTTATCTAATTGCAATAAGGTAATGCAAAATATTAAAAAAAAAAAAAAAATTTGTAATGATTTTTTTAATCTTATAAAATAGTTTGGGAATAATCAGTCAGTCATGTGCCATGCGTGATACATGACTGACATGGCAGATTTTTTTTCCCCACAGTAGGTTGCCATTTCTTTTCTGTAGTAGACCAGTGGTCCTCCAAGGCTATAGAACCTGGTCTGTCCTGCTATTTAACCATAGCTGGGTGGAGAATTAGAGAATTCATACCTTTCCCAGGTAAGTGAATGTAATGGATTCGACTGGAATTTGAACTCTGAATAACAATATTGTGTAAGGCTTTTTTTTTTCCTTAAAAAAATAACTTCATGGAGAATAAATTTTCAAATAATGTAAAAAAAAAAAAATATATAAAAAATCTATAATAAACTATTGTGATAAAAGCATAAGCTTCTGTGAACCATAAAATATCTGTCTATATTTCTGAGATGAGGTATTATGTACACTATTTACATTATTTGGACTATTGTCCTCATCTTTGTTGCCATATTTATCCGATCATTCAGTATCTATCTATATTTCTGAGATGAGGTATTATGTACACTATTTACATTATTTGGACTATCGTCCTCATCTTTGTTGCCATATTTATCTGATCCTTCAGTATCTATCTATATTTCTGAGATGAGGTATTATGTACACTATTTACATTATTTGGACTATCGTCCTCATCTTTATTGCCATATTGCTCAAAGAGTGTGAGTTCAATACCTGGTTAAGGCGGTGGATAACTTGGAGAGGGGAATTATCAGGAAATAACTGACATCCATTAGACATGGTACGTGAAACTAGAACAGTCTACCCCAGCAAGCGAAATAAAGGGTTCAGTTTGACATTCCAACCACCTGAAGAAGGACAGAGTGTACAACAGCCGAAACGTTGTGATAAATATGTCAACAAAGACGAGGACAATAGTCTGAATAATGTAAATAGTAACCATAAAGTAATTTATTATTTTATACAATTCATTCACTTATATAAGGTTTTATACTCAAAATACAATCCCATTGGTTTTTCTTCCAATACTAGGATATATTAGTCAAAAAGTAACCACCTGTAAGGTAAATCTGATTTGTTGTCATTAAAAAACAAAATCCTACATTCATAATATGTCTTCAGAATAATTGTGGTCTTCTGTTCAGCGATTTAAATAGGGTGAGACTAATCCTAATACACAGCATTTAATGTTATTTCTCATTTTCACTATTAAAATCAGTTATTTGCAAATACATAGATAAACAAGGGGAACAACTCTGTAGTTTACCAACTTCAACTCGCTCAGTTATGTTCCATGCGTGATACATGACTGACGAGGTAGATTCTCCCCCCCGCAGTAGGTTGCCATTTCTTTCTGCGGTAGACCAGTTGCCATCCAAGTCTATAGAACCGGGTCTGTCCTATTTACTCATAGATAGGGGAGATCGCGTTTCTTGTATATTTTACTTCTGTTTCCTTATAACTATTTAACTATTATAACTATTTATGAACTAAGGGACTACATAATGTTTAACACTTCCCCTGCTGTCGACGTACTTGTACGTCAACGTATATGTTTTCAAGACACAGTGAAATGTTAATCACTGACATTTATGTTATATAAACTAATTAGAGCTTAGTACTGTTCCAAGCCAGCATAGACATATAGAAATGTACAATACAGTCTGCTTTGTGACATATTTGGGGCTGGCATTAAACTTAGTACTGAAGAGTACCATATATACTTGCGTATAAATCTGCTTCATGTATAATGTGACACCTGAATTTTTTTGTGAAAAATCTGATTTTTTTCATATAGCTTGCATATAACGTGACCCCATCTTACGAGCAATACTAGTAGGTCAAAAATTGTAGTACTGGGCATCATAGCAAATAAATGGTTTTTCATTTTTTTGTTGTTGCAGAAAGCTTCTCCAAAATGGTGTGAAAGTCCGCTTACCGTAAAATATCTGAAACAAATATTTTAAATAGTGTACTTTTGTTTATGTTCATACCTGACTAGGATAGCTCCATTTGCCCTGGGCACGTCTCCAACGTTGACTAAGTTTCTTCCCTTTTGTCGATACATGAAGAGCAAAACCTCATCCACTATGATCATTTTCTAAGTGTAGTTTACATGTGGCATGAAGACGAAAGTATGTAGCACATAGAGAATATTGAATTCATTTTTCACTCGTAACTGTTCTCGTGAAACAAGCTTGCTACCCATTTAACTATGTCGAAGTGCTCAAGCAAATCCACTATTTCTGCACTTAAACAAATACCTTATATAAATGAAGAATTAATAGATTTTTCCATATCTCAACTTTGCATTAATCTTCCTTTCGCAAGTGTTTACATGGCTGACCTTTCCAATAACATTTTTTTCAGGATTAAATGTACATAATGCAGAGTATGTAACTAGTTGAGGTACATACTTCGGTAATTCAAGTCATTCTAAGTAAAACAATACTCTATACACATATGATTTTGCTTACTTATTCTATTAAGGTTAGCCAGATGTACCGTGAGAATGTAGGCCTACCAGTTAGGTTATGGTCACCAGAAATGCATAATTTTTAACCTCTTCAAAAAAAAAAAAAAATGTATATAGTGCGACCCCCTATTTTTTTGGCGTAAACTAGCAGTATATACGGTGTCTGATCAAAATTAAAACGGCTGCCACCATGAGAAATCACCGTAAGTTACTTTATAGTAAATGTCAATTTCCTATCTTTTCCAGAATGGGCCAGCACAATGCTACCGTGAAAATGCGAATAAATTGATATAATGAAAATGTGATGAAGATTTCAGGATTAAAGAATAAGTTCATGTAATGTTTCAGATGAACATTTATAATCTCATTTAAAAAATGGGACCTCAAAATATTTAAAAGGAATATATGAGATGACATTGAAACTATTTTGGAGTATCTTTTATAAAAAATTTCTTTAAAATGAACATATTGATTTCAATATGATAATTAATCTTAACTTTACATTTTTAGTCTAATCATAGAGAATTGAACTAGGAAGAAGTTTCATACATTATTGAAAGGTTGCTGTTAAAAACAGGATTTTTTATCAGCTTCAGTGACAAAGAGTTATTTGAGAGAACCGCTTGTAGTTGTTGATTCTTCGCTTGTTCTTCAACAAATGACTGTTATAAAATGTTGATTCTTCGAAATCGTGTTTATAGAAATATTGCCCTTTAATAAAATGGATATCCAAGCTTAAATGGATCAGGTAAATCTAATAATATAAATAAGTATAAACTTCCGTAAGTAAGATTTGCCCAACGTTGATTGAAATGTACCCAGAAAAAGTTTATGATTACTCACGATATTGTTTCACCAAAGAGCTTTTGTCCCAAAGGTACTGTATCTGATCTCTGTAGGTGACATTTTTCGAGTAAAGAAAGAAATTAGCTTTCACTGGTCGATAATCTTTTGCTACATAACTGCACTCACGCAAATTGAAGAAACATCAACCATTAGACATATCTGTCTCCCTGTCTTGGTATGGAACAATGTTATTTCATGAAACAAAATAGTTTTGTGTTTGTGAAAAGCTCTTAGGACAAGGGTCAAACAAAATTATGTCGTTATTTTTTTACGTTTATTAAAACGTCAAAGGCTTTAATGCGTGGGCGGAGGGAGAAATATGTGATAGAAATTAATCATCCGTAAGAAGTGGCATAAGTTTTCTCATTGTATAAGCTTATAGGAATTACATTCTATATACATATTTTAAGCATTAACATCCCATCAGAAGGGTTTGTTTGATAAACAATCTTTACAATGGCAAATACTACCAAAACACTTGCGGACGTAGTTGTAAACGTACCACATGTTATTTTTGGACCATTTAGAAAATAACAATAATAACTCCCATCACCACACTTGCAAATCTGAGAAAAAGATTTTCTCGCGCCAATGAGAAATTATTTTCTAACTAATGAAAACCTTGTATTCAAAAAGCTTACACCTCTTTGTTAAATTAGATTTCAGATTCCTCTTACAAATATAAAAGTAGAAGCCTACTGCTTCTCGGGGCTCAAAGAAATTTCAGAGGCCTGGTTTATCTACATACGCACAATGGAAGAGATGAGCCAGCAGTCGCCTTGTCTATCAACCCACAAACACATTAGGCTGACTGGCATAAAGTAAGTCTTTTCACACACTTCACACCGATACAAGAATACTTGATTATTGCATAAAACAAACTTGACTGCAAGAAGAATTTTATTGCTATTGTATATTCCTGAAAAGAATATATGTCTAACACTTTCGCCCCAGCCACTCAACTTCCGACGTCTTACTCTCTGGGTTGAGGTGTCTACTCGGTCCTAAACGAACTTAAGGGAGTGGCCGTAGGTCCCCTGAGCATCCGTAGATCATTCGACAGGCCCACTGGTTTAATCCTGCTTCCTGCCCACGTTGTGATTGGTTTGATCCAGAAAGCAGAAGTGATGTTCATCCATTCACGGTTGACTGAAGATGTAGACACGGCTGGAGAGTCTGTGCTAAGAAATTTAGAATGCACCAAAAAAAAAAAAAAAATTAATATCTGCAGAATGCCGGACAAACAACTATTCAATGGTTGAATTGTTAATGTCTTTTATATAACAAAAAAGAACAGTATAGAAAAGAAACGGGTTACAGAGAAGAAAAGTATTTGACGTAAAAACTCATACACTGGATTCTAGACACAGAGAGAGTGTATTGTGATTAATTTGTTGTTAAATCGTCTCAGAACAATATATGACTCTTGCGATGGAGGGATAAGATTTTTGTGCGGGGCTTACAGTTTATAGTAGCGTTCCTCTTTAACAGTAGTAACAGTAGTAGTAATATTCATGGTAGCAGAAGCAGCGGTACTTATATCAACAGTACATGTTAGCGGAGGCTTCGTTCCAATCTCTGACGTCACTTCCTCTCCTCCTCGAGTCTCCAACTCGACTTTCTACTGTCTCTAGCCCCACTCTTTCCCGGGCTAATTCTCTTCTCCAGTCTCGCCAAGAATTTTCTCCCGTCTCCCATGTAGCACCGCGACCCGTAACGGTCGACGCGGGTGCCCATGCGCGTGACGGCACGATCGCGGCCTCTCCCGTCTCTCTCTTCCGTCTGCCACTTTTCCAGCATAACTACGCGTTTATATAGAAAAACCCGGCTGGTCATAACCGACCCTTGGCCCCACCACCTCGCACGCAATCATCACGAGGTTCTGGCTGCTTCAACCAAAATCATGTGAATTCTAAAGGTCCTTCTTGCTTACTCAGCTCTATTCCAAGTTTTAACCGATAAAAATTATTTCGACCATTTTCATTGTCTTCTAATGACCCAAATCCAATCGGTACAACTGCTCTAGATCAGATTTCTCATCAGTAAACAAAATGCTCTGATCTAATTTCGCTCCTCAGATATACTCCAATTTCAATAAAAAAATATACGTGTGTGTGTGTGTGTGTGTGTGTGTGTGTGTGTGTTTCCCAGACTCTCTCTCTCTCTGTCACATATAAATGTTCTTGCAAGTGATGTTCTGCTTCTACTTTTCCTTCAGAAAATGACCTTTTTTATGTTTCATTTAAAATATGTGTTGTTAAATGTTTGGGCTCTCGACACTCGGATATCAACAAAATCCGGGATAGACGGGTACCAACAAACTATATAAAAACATATTAATCGCTGTTAACTATGAGGAAGAATGTGAAATACCAGATTGACTAATATGGTGTCCTAGAAAAATGACGTCTGATTTATGAAACATATTTATTGGGTTGATAGCAACTCCAAATTTTTGGGAAAGTTCAAAATCGAGCTGTATTGGGCATATTCTTCCATATAGGAATTGTCTATAAGGGCATCATATGTATAAGCGCAAGCAACATGTAAACATTTATCTTAGGCAAATATCCAAGATATTTGCCATACGGTTCCTATCCATACATGTAATCAAGTTGAGCGCCCTATAATTGCTACAAGACCGCTATGTGTTACGAGATGTAACGAAAGAAAACTTTTTGCACCATTATTTGACTAACTTCAGTGTTTGCTACTTGAAGATTAGCTGGAGATAGCTGCCGTGAGTAACTGTAGATTGGATAACCTCTGATAGTAAGATGGCGTGTAATGTCATGGGAAATGTTTCCTTGTCGAAGGACGGCTTAGTAATGGTAGAAAATATATCTAAAAGCGCGCTCTCTCTCTTTCTCACGCACACACACATACATCTTTGTATACAAATTTTCTGCAAAAAATCGGCACTCAATATGATGTTTTCCAGATCCCTAATTATAGTTTAATTTCCAGAGACAGACATTGTTGTCTATAAAGCTGTGTGGAAAACTCGTTAACGAGATGCGATCTAAACGACGCGTCTCGTCATTGTCATAACAGCGACAATTTCTTCTTCTTCTTCTTGTTCTTCTTCTTCTTCTTGTTCTTGTTCTTCTTCTTCTTGTTCTTGTTCTTCTTCTTCTTGTTCTTGTTCTTGTTCTTCTTCTTCTTCTTCTTCTTCTTCTTCTTGTTCTTGTTCTTGTTCTTCTTCTTCTTCTTCTTCTTCTTGTTCTTGTTCTTGTTCTTGTTCTTCTTCTTGTTCTTCTTGTTCTTCTTGTTCTTGTTCTTGTTCTTGTTCTTCTTCTTCTTCTTCTTCTTCTTCTTCTTGTTCTTCTTGTTCTTCTTCTTGTTCTTCTTGTTCTTCTTGTTCTTGTTCTTCTTCTTCTTCTTCTTCTTCTTCTTCTTCTTCTTCTTCTTCTTCTTCTTCTTCTTCTTCTTCTTCTTCCAACACCACCACCTTGGCAATCTTTTTCTTTTTGCTATCTCCCCTAATCTCTGTTCTGTCAACTATTTACGCAAGTTCGTTATGTAGGTTATTCACTTTTTTTCTCTGTCCTTGCTCTCGACATGTTCTGTGAGATTCAAATTTTCTAAGCCTCCTTTTCTCATTATGTGCCTTATAAATGTCAATTGTCTCTTTCCGATTCTAAGCATAAGTGCACTTTTTTTTACTTCCATTTTCTTTCAAGTTTATTCGTTGTTCACATGTTCAGCTCATGATATTCTCAGTGTCCTTCTGTTTGCAAAAAAACTTACGGTACGCTTCGATTTAAGCGACGTATAAGGTTGGGTTTGTCTCAAAATAGGGGGATTTATTTCGATCATGTCCTTTCCCCTGTCCTCAAGGACTTATAAAATATTTTTCACGAATGATATGTAATGCGTAATAAATAATATAACCAAGATAATAAGTAGACTAGACCAGTGAGAAAGTAGAATTACAACTATGTAGCTCATAGTTGCAATCAAAAACTTTACATAGGAATGAAGAGAAAACGATAGAGATCTCATTACACTTATCAAAAATACCGTAAAAATATCAGAAAATAAAAAAATAGGGTGACCCAAAAAACGGGATTTTTTGAAGTGCGTATTGCCAGACATGAGCATGTGGCAACACTGCGAGACAGTGACCTTGAGCAAGTAAACATTTCGCCATTTTAGTAACGAGAATGAAATTCACAGTATCCCAGCTGAGATGTTGCAGCAGTCAATGAGGAATCTCAACAGCAGATTTCAAGAATGCATTCGTACAGGAGGACGCCATCTACAGGACGTAATTTAAAAAAAAATGAAAATTCCATCACTGTTTCTTAAATGACATGTTTTAAGGTTTCAATTACTATGAATTAAATATTTTTCTTCCATCACTCTTGGTTTATTGGATTGTTAAAAAGTTCCCGTTTTTTTTGGTCACCCTATATAGATAAACTTGTAGTTAAAAAGTTATCCCGTCGAGAATCAACTATTATTAGAATAGTTGGTGGAGATAAATTTAGCATCCCAACATAACTATTACTAGAGTACGACCTTTTTAATCCGGCACCCTTGGGAACAGGTTTCTGTCAGACCACAGAAATTGCCGAGTCGTAGTCTTGCCAGATTATTCTATATATATATTGCTGTGTAAAACAAACAAAGCTTAAAACTAAGTAAAACATTCCAATGTTAATTCTTCCAAACAAGGTTTTTATCGTTTCATGCAATTCAAGGCAAAACAAAAGAAGGCTTAAAACCAAGAAAAATAACATATACTTACTATCCTGAATGGATGAGAAAAACCGTGTAACCAAAACATACCGCTACCGTCGTTTACCGCAGAAAGTTGTAAACACCAAGTGTAAATGTACCGGGCCTTGAGAGTTGCCGGACTGCGAATTAGAGAGGTCGGATTTTATACACGCAATAAATTAACGCTTTGTTCGTGGGTGAGAACAGACAAGGATATGCATATATGTTTGAGAAAAAAACATTTTATTTACAGAACTTGTTTGTTCAGGCAGCGAAACATACATTAGTAGATATGAAAAAAGAAAGGCATTAAAGTTTTTCCTATGAGTTGACTTGGTTGTACATTGTGTCAGAGATGTGGCTAGGTTATGAAAGGTTTGAGAAAATTGAGGTTTAGAATAGACGTGCAGTCATTTTGAGAAATTGATATCAACTGCCGAGGCGACTTATATTTCGCACCTCTAGCCAGGTCTTTATGTGACGTATTTAATTTATTACTCTCTTTGGTATATGCATAAATTCTGATTCAGGTACAGATAATTACATTTCATAATGAATGCCACGAAAATTGTATTTTAAAAAAATTAATCATAACTTGTACTGTGTAATTAAATGTCAATTCAAAATGATGACAATCTGTGTGTTTTTTTTAAATGTTATATAACGAATTATGTTATAAGATGATAAAAAGTTTGTATTATATAGTATTTTAAAGTAGAAACACTTCTCTGATTAGTTGATGGTTTGCTTATATTGGAGAAATAAAGTAAGACATTTTTAACTTATGATAAACACACACACACGCGCGCGCGCGCACACACACACACACATATTTATTTTTCTGTTTTGAACAAAAAAATGAAAGAGAAAGATGATATCACTCAAAATAAAATCTAAGAAAAATGGTATAGTTTTTTTTTTTTAAAGACAGGGTTACAATAAATATAATATGCATTTATGTAAACATTTTTGTATTTTGCATGCGTGGAATATATACTCAGCACGCACATACACATACACCTATGCATATCTATAACGTTATGAGTTACTTTGAGATCAAAGGCCCAGATTTAAGTAATGATTGAGTATGCATTAATATACCATTAACCTTAGGTTATGGTAACGAGTGCTCTCAGTAAAGGGAGTAGGAAAACCGAAAGAAAAGTTGAAAACTATTATTGGCACTATTGACAGATACAAATTAAGGAATTATACTAAAACCTAAATATTTATTGTGCAAAATAAATGCTTTCTTTACGAACTTACAGACACACTGCACATACGCCCACACACAAAATGACTATATTATTTGACATCAGTGCATCTCTAATGTTATTTCTTATTCTCGCTATTAAAACCGTTCATTTGCAAATAAATAACCAAGGGGAACAACTCTGCATTTTACCAAATTCAACTACATGTAAAATTTAAAGTTAGCGTTACTTATATAGGGTGAAACAGAAATACCCCGTTGCCGCTCTAAAGTCTTATTATGTGGGATGTGTCTGTTCACTTCTAATTTCAACACACTATATCCCTGTTGCCGTAACAATAGCAACAGGTAGAATCTACCAGTCTTTGTATATATGTAAAGGAATTATGCTTTATTTTACCCCTACTCAATCTACTCTTTTGTGTGACGCTTGGATTTACGTTTTAGGTTACTTATTTTCGCCTCCATAACAAAGCCACACAAAATATAATACACACATCACGAACCAAAAGAAACCCTTGCTGTTTTTTACAACCTAAAAATATATTTCAACGTTCTTTGCATTTGATGAGTTTCTTGGTTTATCCTTCCTTTTCCATTAAAAATTCACGTTTCACCTTCATTCATAAATGAAAGGACTTCTTTAACTGAAATCATACAGTCGCTTTTATAATATTAATTGTAGTCGCATCGTTTGCAGTGGACCTTATACGAAAGTGGCGTTGCTATTTGTCCCTATTCATTCATTCACAAGAAAGTTTTCTCTTAACATCCTCAAATTGATAGGTTTCTTATCGAGAGTAATGATATAAGAAATTTGAATGAAATAAATCGTGAGAAAATTTATATATCCAAATCCATTTGATGCGATATTTAGCCTTAATTATAAAAAATAAAAATAATCATTGATCATATGAAAATTTAAAATTTAACTGAAATCTTTACGATGCCATTGTAATGTATATTTTAGTAGAATAAGAATGTTTTTGACTTTGAAGACGCTGTCTAATTTCGTAGTCCATTCGCCGCATTTTGTTTAGGATCAAAGTGTAGTAGCTGTTTTCTTATGCCAATGAAATATACCGTTAACTTTAAATCAGCACTATTGACAGATAGAAATTATACTAAAACATAAATACTTATTGTGCTTTCTTTATGGACTTACGAATGTGCACACATCCACACACGTCACATACGCTCACACACAAAATGACTATATTATTTAACATCACTGTGTTGCGGTGCCGATAAGGATGTCGCCCCCGCAAGCTTTTTGAAGAAAGGTGTGAACAGCTAAGACAATGAGGGGACAAAGGCAGAGGTTTAAGAAACAATAAACGTCGATTTTATTTATCCAAAATGTACAAGAGTGTACTCTGGAGAAATATGTTTATATCGGTGTCGGGTCCGGTATGACTGATTTCCTTCAGGGGAAGTTGATTCGGTTGTATCGGCGAAACGTGTGTATTGGTCGGCATGGGAGAATTGTCAGCAACAGCAGCAGGTTGATCGATGACGCACGAAGATTCGTTGGATCGGTTAGGACGAGTCCCTAAACAGGGCCGAGTCAGAGTAGTGATACGACTTCCGGGCGAATCGCTCCGAAGTGTAGCACTTGACGAATGCGAAGTCCCTAAACAGGACCGAATCAGAACAGTGACTTCCAGGGCGGATCAACCGCGTAGACGGGATCGCGCCGAAGTGTAACACTTGAAGCTGGAGTCAGAGAGGCGATACGTCTTCCAGGGCGGACCGACCTCGGAAACGGGATCACGCCGAAGAGTATTCTCTCGACGAAGCACCGCAAGCTCACAAGATGGATAGTTATAATCCGTTTATCTGTTTGCATATTACAGAAGTGAGAATGTGTTTATGAGTGTGTTCATGTGTGTGCGCGAGTGTGTCTTCTCAGTATGTGCACATATGTGCATTTTTTGTATAATGATCCCGAGTGGAATTCGAACTCCATTACATTACTCTACACTTTGATCCAGGCCACCAGGCCGAGCAGCTTGGATTTGGACGATAAAAGGGGCTAATAATATGTGGAACGATTTGTTCAAGTACTCCCTGGCTAGAGGGAGTAGAAAACCGTAGATATAAAATTACTCCCCATATTGTTCAATGTTTGGGAAGTATTGGGCCAGTCATCCAGTTTCTCGCAGGCTGCTGGACTTAAATTTGCGAGATCAGGGGTTGTGAAGGTCAAGGTCAATTTTTCTATGGTGCGGCTAATAGCGGCCGCGACAAGGCCCTTCCCCTAGAGAATTGATCATATCAATTAATAATAATAATATTTATGAAGGTCCTTAGGAAAAGTGACCCTCCTACCGGATCTGGTTTTTGCTGCACAGTAGTCGCTGGGGTCTCGTCCGATGTCTGTGGTGCTGCGTGTGCCAAGTGCGCTGGAGTGGCGTCAGGGGTCCGCGGAGCCGGGTTTGCATCATACTGTCGCTTCTCCAGAAAGGCAGGCTTGGTCCAATCAATTGCAACGGTGTCGGTCGTGTTGGCGCGCTTGATCGTAAGGTGCTTGTCAGTGCGCTGAACAACCTGAAAAGGACCTTGGTATGCCGGCGTGAGTGGTCGTCTCACGGCGTCGTTCCGTACGAAGACGAATTCGCAATCCCGCAAGTGTTGAGGGATGTACGAATCCGTTGTTTGCTGTCGCGGAGGTGCATATTTAAGCCGAGCCATTTTGTGGCGGAGTTCCTCGACGAAAGGAGTTGTTGGTTTTGAAAGCGTCTCGAGGGAGTCGTTGAAATATTCACCGGGAATGTTATTTATTTGTCTATTAAAATCGCTTATTTGCAATAAATAAATAAGCAAGGGGAACAACTCTGCAATTTACTAAATTCAACTACATTTAAAGTTAGCGTTACTTGTACAGGGTGCAGAAGAAATACAGGTTGTCCATAAAGTCTCTTTACAATTTAAAAATATATTACAAATCAGATTTGTTCTACATAATCAGTAGTTATCAAAGTTTTTTTAAAAAAAAATCACATTGCATTTGTGCATTTCGGGTATCCTGTTGATGAAAGAGGCACTGTTAAATAAACCCCTAAAGATGGCTCGAGAAAAAGCACAAAATCGGATACGTAAACTCAGCGAAACTACAGAACTTCTTTCTATGGTGTTATGTTAAAGATAATCGTAAATCTAACAAAGGGAATTCACTAAAAAGATGACTGATGCCATTGCCACCATTGATGAGGCTATGCTGCAGTGCACATGGCAAGAAATCGAGTACCATCTTGATGTGTTTCGTGCAATTACAACTAATGGTACTCATATAGAGGTAGATTAAATTCGTTACACAAACTTCATTATATACTCCTCGTTTGATGAAAGAGTTGATGAAAAAGTACTGTTAAGTGAACACCTAACTTTTTCAGACCGGTGGATTGAAAGAAATGGCCTAATTTTCTGGCTGCCTCATTCACCGGATATCACTCACTTGGACTTGTTTCTATGGGGTTATGTTAAAGATATCGTTTACCGAACAAAGATAAGAGACTTCACTGATCTAAAGCAAAAGATGACTGATGCCATTGCTACCATTGATTAAGCTATGCTGCAGTGAACATGGCAAGAAATCGAGTACCATCTTGATGTGTTTCGTGCAACTAATGGTGCTCATATAGAAGTGCATTAAATCAGTTACAAAAACTTCATTATCTACTCCTCGTTTTCTGCATATTTGTCTGTTCATTTTTTGTAGTATTTTGTTTTCATTATAAAGAAACTTTATGGACACCCTGTACTTCCGACATAATGGTAAGGCATTCGCTAGAAGTAGGTATCCCAACACTCAGCTTACAGCCGATGAAATTCTTAACTAAACACTAAAAAATGCATATATTCAACTCACCGTGTTATTTCATTCAATATCTCCATAAAAACATAATGCATACCAAATAAAAGCTTATTTCATGAACTTTGTTTCTATTTTATTTATTTTTATATGTACTACAGTGTGCGATGAACATTACAGTTTGAAAATAGAGACATTTTGGTGATTTCGCAAAATTTTGGCCATTTTGTTTGTCACTGACGGCAGTTTAGACTTCCTCAAATTTTGTAATATGCGCACTCCGCAGGGTTTATTACCATTTTGGTAATACATTACTTTGAAGGGTAACAATCTACGCTTCATTTTCATATATTTTATATTTTTTCATTTTAATAAGAAGTTTGTAAACAATTCAAATGAAAAAATTGATTGTAAAATTCAAATGCTTTTTGTAAAAATAAAAACACATATAATATATAATTAAAACCCTCATTTAATAATCTATGAAACTGAATCAAAATCAAATGTGAAACGATAGCTCCATTTTGCGTGTGTGCGATTATGTGTAACCATGTGTGACTCGCTCGGCCATCATTTCAACTCCACGCGAGACTCAATACACAGCGTCAACACGGACGCAAAAGAATCGACCAGCATGTTTTCTATGGACGAAATTTTCCAGGAAATTGATAAGAATTTGTTTTCAATATTAATTTTCTATGATATGTAAAATGTAAATGGGAATTAAAAACCGTTTTCGTCATAAAAAATATTTGTTTACTTTACGCTCGGATTCAAATCACGAAAAAAACAACGTAGGACTTATTGATCGAAAAATGTTCATATTCAAAGAATGAGATAAAAAAACATTCTACAAAAAAAATTATAGAATGTCTTTTATGTTTTTGCAGTATTCTCACAATAATTATCAGCATTTCAGTTACCAAGTGACATTTTGTTTAAAGTTACCCCTTCAAACAATTTTCTTACTTTTTAAATTATCTAATGAATGGATTTTAGTTACGATTTATTGCTGTCTAAATACAAATTTATGATTTAATATTCATTTTCCTAATTTATTATTATTTTTTTAGTAATATTTATTTCATACGGATTATTAGTAATCATTAGTGGGTATTGCTTGATGTGTGTTAAGCTTCTCTCTCTCTACAGTCCAGAAATTGTACTTGTTGAGTCAGGACTATTCTAATACATTCTAATCTGTTGATTTTAGGTCATTTTAACCATGATAAATGGAAAGAGCACCTCCAGAAATGGCTAGATATGAAATTTGGTGTTTCTAGTGTAAGAAGTATTCATTTTATGACACAATTCAAGCAAGTCTAAAATCGGCCTTTCAAATACCTTGTGACAAAAAGTTAAAAAGCAATTGTTTCAATTTTGAAGTGGAATAATCCAGAATATCTCCATTCTGTTACTCCCCAAACATTAGGCATATTACTGGTATAGTCATAATGTGATATTTGAAATTTGGGATGAATGTGGGTCTTATTTCCAGTTTTATGTAATGTCAAACCTCAGGTTATGAGTTGTTTGCACATCGTTGCAGAAGTTTTGATTTATAAAATTTGCATATTCAGACTGAATTTATTTAAGAAATATGCAGTGATACTATCTGTAATTTTATTATTAATTTCTTTGTTACGTACCTAACAAGCTAGTATAATTTTAACTGTTGTTCATAATTGCTTTTTAAAATATAGGAGTCTAAATATGGTATTTTGTCCTAATTCGTAATAGACAAAAAAATGACTGTGTAAAAATAAAAATAAATCTGCCAAAATTAAACGGTTTGAGATATTTTGATGAAATAAAAACTGCTAAGTTTCTATAATCATGTAGATTAAGAAGATGCAATCAGATAACACCTATACCTGTTTGAAATTTTCATCTGTGATACCCACTAGAAGACGCCATTGTCTTACCATTATTTGGGAGGTATTTATGGGAGCTATATGTGAGAGTTAATTCAGCCGCACTCTTTGCGCGCGCGCGCAAACACACACACACACACACACACACACACACACACACACACACACACACACACACACACACACACACACACACACACGTTTGGGTGTGAATGTGTAAATGGTGTTCTAAAAATTTTGTATTTTTTAAAAATTGAGTTGATATATGATCTACCATCTAACGTTCTTCCAAGTTACGATAGAATCTTAGATTCTATCAGAGAAGTATAATTCGTTTATCTGTTTGTATATTACAGAAGTGAGAATGTGTTTATGAGTGTGTTCATGTGTGCGCGTGCGTGTGTATGAGTGTGTGTGTGTCTTTTCAATACGTATACGTATGTGCAATTTTTGTGTATGAATGTGTCTAATGGAATTAGTTAAAAAGAAAAGATAATGTTGCATTAAAGTCTCGCTAAAACCATGAATTCAAACAATTGCGTTGAAATATTAATATATTTCCAAAACAGCAAATCAAGTATAAAAAGTTTGACGAGAATGATGCTTGCCCAATTCTCCATTTTAAAAAAATCTAATTCTAGTTACAAAACAGATGCCTTAAAACAAAAGCAAAACACAAAAAACAGTGTGCATAACGTACTGAAAATGAAGAGAGAAAAGCGTAAAGAAACAGAAGATAGAGAAGATAATAACGCACTCATATGTTTAACGTCTGTTTCAATGAAATGGAAAAACTTTGTTAGTATTGAATCTTTTCATTTGTGTCCACTTACTTCTTTAAACCTACATTCATACTCATTGTTATTACAATATTTCGTTAAAGTTGTTAAACTCTAATATTTATCGATATAATAGGTGAATTTCCACTGTTATTTTAAAGTAGAACTTGTAAGGAACTTCTATGGGAAAAATTAGCGACTCCCTCATATAAGTTGTAACAGAGGAACAAATAACGAAAGAAATGAACAGTTTAAAAAGCATTCTTTATATAAATAATACATTATACACTGAGAATGACAAGCGAGAATTGTTAAATATATTCCTTTAGTAGTTTATGTCATGACATCGGAGACAAATTCCAAATACATGTCTCTGTTTGAAATTGATTGAAAAACTTTTCTGAAGTTGATCATACCTCTTCTTCCGTTGGCTGTTTGTACTTGCATTATTCAGGTTTGCTCTCATCTTTGGCGCCTAAAATACATTTTGCGTCTAAATTTAGGTCTTATTATCATCAGATAAATGGACTCATCTTCCCTATCAGAGGTCTTATCAACCAAAGAAAGATAACCTATAATTTTCATACTTCTTCGATCAGTAAGTTAAAAATTATGATTTATCAGAAAATTCAAATAGGAAAACCGTGAAAATTTCACAGGTATTGATCATATATAATAAATAAAATAAATATGTTTACCTCTCTTATGACTGCCTCTACACGGAATTACAACCGCATTTCATCTTACCATCAAGTCTCCTGAAGAGTGGATGTAATTTCTGGAAACTCAGAGTAGTAACGTAGTCATAAAATAAATAAACATTTAACAGGTACCATCACGGACTTACTGAAATATCCGAAAATTTTTAACTTAAATGTATTTGAAGTTAAATTTGGGTTTTATTTGAAAGACAAAAACCTACTAATCCGTAAAAAATATCTAATATTTTCTTTTTAAAAATTTCTTTTTAAAGAAATCTTTAAAATATTGTCACAGTCACACATTTCGAATTGAATACGAAATTTGTAAACAACAAATTTCAAAATCTCTTTAAAATCCAATATTTATCCTAGAGATTTCTTTCAAAGTAATTAGTAAATTTAAGGATTAATTAACTTCGCCCTTGCATGGAGTATTGCTGCCATATATGGTCTGGAGCCCCTGCTGTTTGCCTCAGGGTTCTTGATAAGATCCAGAGACGGATATGCAATGTGATTGGCCCTGATCTGTCATCTCGTCTGCAGTCGCTCTCTCACAGACGCGACGTTGCCTCGCTCTGTCTTATTTACAAATACTTTCACGGTAATGGCTCCGAGGAGCTGCTTTCGCTGGTTCCTAGGCCTCATGAATTTAAACGTCTTACGAGGCTGGCATCCCGCTCCCACCCCTACACCGTTGAAACTGTTAGATGTAGACGTCTCTTCTACTCCAATAGCTTCATGTCTCGCACATCTCGCCTGTGGAACTCCCTTCCCTATTACTGTTTCCCTAACAAATACAATCTCCAACGGTTTAAGTGTAGCGTCAATCGACATCTCCAGTTACCTCGATCTATCCACTTCCCTTCTCCACATCCTTTCATCTTTCATTCCTATCTGCTCTCGCTCCAAATCTTCTGTAACCCCCTTGCCTTGATCGATCCACTGTCTTTCTCTTTCTCCACATCCTCTCCTTTACCACTCCTATCTCCTCTTCCTCCAACCCTTCTATAACCCCTTGCGTGATAGTGGCCTCCAGCCTTGCTTGGGGTGATAAAAAAAACAAAAAAACAAAAAACAAAAAAAACTGGATTAAATGACGGTTCCGTATAGGATACAGGTTCGATTCCTGTCGGAGGACGAAAATTTTCTATGAAAATTTCTCGGACATTCAATACGGTAAATGTTGTTTAATACTGTTTATTATAAACAGAGCATTTACTTAAATATTTGTATCAATAAAAAGAATGTATAAACATAAAAATGTCTTAAAATAATTGTCGGACTTTGTCCATTTCATAATGTGTGACGTCATTTCTTTACATTTGATACGCCATGAGCAGATATGAATGTATGTGAGAGATTCAAGGAAGATTAAAGTTTAAAGGCAGTAAAATCGACCTTGCTAACCGAACGCTCCACTATGGACAAAACGGTTAAGGCACGTCAGGCTATATGACGGTTCCGTATAGGATACAGGTTCGATTCATGTCGGAGGACGAAAATTTTCTATGAAAATTTCTCGGACATTCAGGCCGGTAAATGTTATTTAATACTATTTATTATAAACTGAGCATTTACTTAAATATTTGTATCTATAAAAAGAATGTATAAACATAAAATGTCTTTATATATATATATATATATATATATAATGAAAACGGTAGTCCTTAGAAATCCACAGGTTATAGTTTATTCCATGGGAACAGACCCCATCTCTTCAGACCCCAAACATTTTACAACAATAATTGGCTTTTAAATTTATCTATTAAAATCCATTTATTGTTGTAAAATTGTTAGGTTTGAAGAGATGGGGCCTTTTCCCATGAAATAAACTATAACCTGTGCATTTCTAAGGACTTAGCTTTAATTATTATATTTGCTCTGTTCTTACATTGATTTCTTTTTGGATTTATATCCTCCTTAGAATTATCCCTACTAATTATCAAGTAATATTATATATATATATATGTATATATATATATATATATATATATATATATATATATATATATATATATATATATGTGTGTGTGTGTGTGTGTGTGTGTGTGTGTGTGTGTGTGTGTGTGTGTCTTTTTCAAGTCAGTTCATACGAAGTAAATATAACAGGCTCAAGGAGAATTTGAATTGAGTTTTCTGGTTTCACAGAGATAACCATTACCTCAATTACATATCATATTTATTTGCTGCCAATATTATTGAAGTTATTTCCCTTAGATCATAAAACGAGAATAAAACGAATATGTTAAAGAAATGTTTGAAAACAAACGAATAGTTAATTTATACATTCAGGGAAAAGCAAATAGAAAAAAAAAAACATATCATCATTGTCAAAGAGAAATAGTAAGTTAAACTCGTTGATCATTATGACGGTATAGTGAGATTACAGCAACACTAATAATTATTATTACCAGTTTGTAAATAAACTTCTACCATTTGTAATTTTGGAGTCAGCTTTAAATTAAAACTGTAATTACATTTACAATTTTTTGCAACAGAATGTTTTTTGTATGTAAGCTGATTTTTGTGAGTGTATATTTTCACAGGAAAAACTCGTAAAACTAGATATGCGTATGATATAAAGTTAATACATTTTAGTAAATGTCCTTATTCACAGTTTGTTGCGAGAAAGAAATATAAGCGTTCAGCTAGTATTTCTCAACTGACTGATTAGGTGAAAATTCTCTTTTTATACATCGTGATTTATTTTAACTACTTTTTAAACGCCTGAGACTTATTTTAAAAGTTTATATATATATATATATATATATATATATATATATATATATATATATATATATATATATATATATATATATATATATATATATATATATATATATCACTTCATTCGTTATTTTTAGTGGATGTCCATATTTGAGTAAACGCTCCGTTTTAAATAGCATATTTTTTTGTCTACCGGTCTGAATATTTGAGAAATCTTATTGAGGAAAAAGATGAGCCGTCCGACAGGAATCGAAGCTGCGAACGCCCCCCCACTTAGTAGGAGAAATCAGTTAGTTCCGACGTGCTTCAGACCGATTCTGCCAAGAAGGTTCTCGCAGAACAAGCAAAGCCGAGTAGTACATTATAAGCGCAAATCATTCCTATTGTCGAAAGTTCATATCTCCACAGTTTTGTATCCGAACTCATAGCAATTTCTAATGACGTAATGGATGCTTTTTTTAAAAATTTGTTTTGTTAAGTTTTTAAATTTTGAATTTGAGAACGCTCTAAAATATTTTAAAATAAATAAAAAATATCCATTACTTTTTGTTTACATTCGGATACAATACGTTAGAATTCCACTTCCCCTGTAAGATCTCCGACTGATGCGAAATCGGTAGGGTTTCTATCCCCGCTTGAAGCAACCGGATATCTAGCCACACTGGTACAGCCATAGAAACAGGCCTGTGTATGGTGATTATATATATATATATATATATATATATATATATATATATATATATATATATATATATATATATATAGTAGAAAGACTACGAAACAGCCCTAAAAGATAGCGGATTCCCAGCAACACTCACATACTCACCACAGAACACAAAAAAGACCAACAGGAAAAGAAATATCATATGGTTCAACCCACCGTATAGCAAAAACGTAAAAACAAACATAGGAAAAATGTTCTTTAAACTTTTACACAAACACTTCCCGGAATCAAGCACCCTACACAAAATATTCAACAAAAACACAGTAAAAATCAGCTACAGTTGCACCGAGAACATGGCACAAATAATAAAAAAGCACAACAGGAAAATTATTAACAAACCACACGAGCAAATTAAAACCACGTGCAACTGCAGAATAAAAAACGAATGTCCCTTAAACGGTAATTGTTTACAAAACAACGTAATCTATCAAGCCACGATAAAATCAGCAGATAATGAAGAAAAAGTATACATAGGAGTAACCGAAGGACCATGGAAACAAAGAAATTATGTACACAAAATGTCTTTCACAAATAGTAAATATGCGAACAGCACAATGCTTTCTAAGTATATCTGGGAAATAAAAAACAAAACACACACCACACCAAAGATATCTTGGAAAATAAGGAAAAAATCATCAGCCTACAACAACCTATCAAAAACTTGCAAACTTTGCTTGGAGGAAAAAATAGCTATCATTACCTTCCCAGATCAAAATAAATTATTAAATAAAAGATCCGAGCTAATCTCAAAATGCAGACATGAAAACAAATTTTTACTACGTAACTTAAAATAGAAAAATAAATAAATATATAAACAAACAACAATAAAATAAGCAAAATAAATTACTCCAAACAAATCACAAAACCACACCTGTTAGAATATGCGAAATAAAATCAAAACAAAAGAACGGACGAAAGTTATAACTGTTATATAAATAAAAAAAAATAAAAATAAAAAAACAAAAACATTAATAAAAGATAATACACTACGTTACTTAAAAACCGAAAGCCAAAAATATATAGTATAACAAATAAATAACAACAAGTATAATAAATCGATCTAAATACATCCAAATATATAAATAAACTAACAACCGATTACGATAAACTAGCCGTTTAGAAAAATCAAATAAAGATAACCAACCTAAATAGATAAATTAAAAACTGTTCCCACCAAAATAATAGTCAGAACAAACCACAACATCACATCCCAAAATTCAACAAATAGATTTAATCAATGACAAATAAACAAATATATAAGATAAAAAACAAAAATGAAAATAAATAAAAACAAGCAAAACAATTTGACCCAAATAAATAAGCGAACAAGCGACTTCCGGTAAATGACGGCCATTATAGACTACCAACAATAAGCTATATAAACAAATTTTTACTACGTTAACCAAAAACACCAATCAAAATAAAATAAATAAATAAATTAATTAATATAAAAAAAAAAACAAAAAAAACAAACAAACAAAAAAACAAGCAAAATAATTTGACATAAATAAATAAACAAATAAGCGACTGCCGGTAAAAGTAACCGCCAAAATAGACTACCCATAATGCACCACTGACCCTTATATAAATAGGCGAGAAAAATAACAGCACTAGTCGCCTGACGATTGCACTAGCATGAAACAGACTGTCGCCTCTAAGTGCTGACTTCCATGTCCACTTTTATATTTACACACGCTCTATCTCTGATATTGAGCACTTTATCCCATAAATATAGCACACTTTAAGACTATATTTCTTCATATATATATATATATATATATATATATATATATATATATATATATATATATATATATATATATTAGTGGATACACATAATATTCAATGTCGATATCCGTGCTATCGACGTTGGATATTATGTATATTCACTAATATATACTTATAACTCGTTTTTCTAACATTGAGTATTGTATTTATAACATCTGAGGAAGAAATATATTTACACGTACGTGTAAGTATTTGTGCGTGTATGTAGATTTTTTTATCCTACAATAATTCTCTCCCTCTCTCTCCCTCTCTCTCTCTCTCTCTCTCTCTCTCTCTCTCTCTCTCTATATATATATATATATATATATATATATATATGAAAATTTCTCAGAGTTAACCTGTAGATAAAACAATCTTTATAAATATAAATGACAATAGGAAAACACTATTAATTGCTGACGCGTTTCGTCCAATGTGGACTTTCTTAAAGCAAAAAACAAAATGAATTTAATTAAACAAGGAAATTAATAAAAAACAAAAGCCAGAGTGTTCTTAGCAACTGTAATGTAGGGAACGCTATTTTCAAATTTGTTAACTGAAAATGACGTCAGTTAATGCCACGTGTGGAGAATATTATCATTATATCTGTGTTGGCATATTCAACAATTTTCTTTTGATTTTACGATATTGTTGTGTACGTTTGTTTGTGAGAGCAGTAATTTTGTTAAGAAAGGTGAAATAAGGAGGAAGCCTGGGCGTAGATTAATATTTGGGTAATGTTCTATGGCGGCACTCACTAGAATTTTCCTTCTGAGTGAGTTATTTTCTTTTTTTATAAGTATAGCATTTTTAAAATCAAATTTTGCTTTGAGAAAGTCCACATTGGACGAAATGCGTCAGCAATTAATAGTGTTTTCCTATTGTCATTTATATTTATAAAAATAAATATATATATATATTGACGCTTTTTGTGTTTTCTTTTACACTACCTTTGAAATTTTTACACATTAGGTATTTGACCTATTAAATTTTGTATATTACTGGTGAGCAATGTTTGTTGGGTGTCCCATACTTTAATTAATAAGTAGATATGGGGACACGTTTATGCCATTGTGCTAAATGGGCATTGACCCCTAAAAGAAGGTTCATCCACCCTTTTGAGAACTTTAGTTTTTAATCCTGCTAGGTATGTAGCCACCTTCCTAACCAGAAAATCCTGGTGAGTGAACCGGTCAGGTTGCCGATGATCCGATCACAAGACAGGTAATATTAGGTTACATGGGTAGCACTCATAAATTGACCCGAAAACCTTTTTATGCCAACGCGTTTCGTGCCATGAGGAACTTATCACTGTAAATCTGAAGGTTTTATTTCGTAACTTGTATTTAAACACACAAGTAACATGGAGGAAAACACCGTTAAGTTTTCAAGTTTTTAATTTGAGAACGCTCTAAAATATTCTCGAAGATTACCGTGTAAAGTAAGATAAACTATGTATGACGCTAAGTTACTTCTGTCTATAAATATTCTTAAAGCTTATTGTGTAAGTAAAGGCAAACTATGAAGGACCCTAAGTTAATTCTGCGTGTCAGTATAAATTATGCAATCTCCACATTTAGCTTGATAAAGTTCCTGATGTAATGGAATAACCTGCCAACCCCATGAGTGACTACACTATAGGTAGTAATCACCTATAAGTATCTGTAAGTCAACGGACTACAGAGTTTAGCTGAAATCTTTTCGGCTAGCCGGTGAAACTCTTTGCCTCTGAGCAAAGAGGAACCCGGACGACGCTCTGCCGAAGGGCAGAGTCTCGTTCGGGGTGGTAGACTGACCCTGAACCTGTTTATACGGGTTCGAAAGGAAATATTTTTGGTCGAGCCTACGGGCTCGGAAAACCCACGTTAAACTCGGCCTTGTGCCACATGCGACCCTCGTGGGGGAGGGGGATGGCTGAATATTCCAGCCGAAATCTTTTCGGCTGGCAGGTCGAACTCTCTGCCTCTAAGCAGAGAGGAACCCGAACGCGGCTATGCCAAAGGGCAGAGCCCCATTCGGGGAGGTTGACCAACCCGATCCCATTTATGCGGGTTTTACGGGCATTTTTTGGCCAAGCCTACGGGCTCGGATAACCCACGATAAACCCGGCCTTGTGCCACATACGATACTCGTGGTGGGTGCTGTTGAATATATCAGCTGAAATCTTTTCAGCTGTACTGTCGAACTCTCTGCATTCATGCAGAGAGGAACCCGGACGAGGCTATGTCAAAGGGTAGAGTCTCGTTCGGGGAGGTAGACAGACCCAATCCCGTTTATGCGGGGTCTATGGGGATTTATTTTGGCTGAGCCTATAGGCTCTGGAACCACACATTAAATTCGGCCTTGTGCCACATGTGGCTGCGTGGGGCTGTGCTGGTCGAACTCTCTGTCATCGGGCAGAGAGGGACTCGGACGAGACTATGCCAAAGTCTATGCTTTCGTCTCGGGAAACAGCTACCCGACTCCGTTTTATACGGGGTCTACGGAAAGTTTTGGCTGAGCCTACAGCCACAAATGTCCCACATTAAACCCAGCCTTGTGTTACAATCTGATCGCGTGGGGAGGTTAGTAAATATACTAACTGGAATCTTTTCCAGATGTGCTGTTGAACTCTCTGCCCGAAGGCAGAGAGGAACCCGGACGAGGCTATGCTGAAGGGCAGAACCTCGTCCGGGAAGGTAAACAGACCAGAAACCGTTTATGCGGGGTTACGGGTAATTTTTGGCCGAGCCTACGGGCTTGGATTGCCCCACATTAAATTCGGCCTTGTTCCACATCCTACCTCGTGTGAAGCTGATAAATATTGTCTAGCTGGGATCTGTTGAGTCGACTCAGACTTACTCGAGAAGTACTGACCTTCCAATAGTAGCACTCACTACTGGATTGACTTGCGACAACTTTCTGTTTCATTTCTTCTTATTGTACTATTTTTTACAATAAACCTATACTTATTTTATCCAGCGTGTTTGTCAAGTATATATTCCTATTAGCACAGAATATAACAGTTTCTCATGGAATGAAACGCATTAGTATAGAGATTTTTTCTTTTATTTATATTGTCTTTACAGATATATTTCGTTTATATCTTAATTTTTACACACACACACACACACACACACACACACACACACACACACACACACACACACACACACATATATATATATATATATATATATATATATATATATATATATATATATATATATATATATATATATATATACTAAATAAAAAGCCCAAACGATAAGAATCAAATTATAATTATGTCTATTGTATTTTGATTAAATTTTTATTGTTGGAAAATTACTTTCCATATATTGGCGATGAAGATTTAAAGCAATGTTGTTCAACCTTTTTTACCTAATGGATCAAATTAGAAATGTAGGTATATTCACCGGGCCACAAAAGCACTTCATATAAATATGCTTTGAAAAAGTTAGAAAAATTGTGAATATCAAATGTTAATAACAAATGCATATAATTACAAAAATACTGTATTATTGACAGTAAAAAAAGAAATTATACATACACAAAATAAAAATAAATTCAATGTAATTTTTGACATTGATTTGCTTTTATTGTCAATGTCTGCTTTTTATGGTACTAGTCGTATTGCTAACAATGTTAGTTAAAAGGGAACCAATCAACCAATTTCTTTCAGCAGTTTTGATGTTGTCATGCATGTCAAAAAATTGTTCACAGCAGTATGTACTACCCAACTTGCAAAACAGTTTTCTAGATAAATTGGAAATTTCATCAAATTCATTGAAAGAATGACCTTCCTTATAAAATTCAAAAAGGGAATTTTTTTAATAAGTTTTCAAAGATTCCCTGATTAGAAGCTCAATGAGTTCTAGGTCTTGCCCCCACGCAAAAGTCGGTGTGTCTCAACAAAGGCCTTTGACCCACCCACCTTTTAGTGCAATGGTTAAGTGAACTTACTAGCACAATCCGCGAATAATTTTCTCGGCATATGTTACTAAAATAAATGAAAATATACCTAAAGATTTAGGGTGAAGTGGGTCGCATGAAAATATTAAGTGAGCCGCGGGTTGAACGTCCCTGGTTTAAAGGAACTGACCATGTTTCTCGTGCCGAGCTTTCAACTAGTTTCAGTCATAACTTCGAATTTCATTTTATTTCTTTCTTTGATCATGAAAACAATAAATCGAATGAAACTTGAAGTCCATTTAGTTATAGCTTCCACCATTGGAATAATCTTGATATTCTTTTTTATATAGAAAAAAAGGGTATAATTTTAAAAGGACGAAGCGAGGAATAGTTGTAAATATTTTTTATGATGTTGTTTGTAGCATTGTTAACCGGGACATTTGTGAATAAGATTACAATATCTAGTGAGATTAATACTTCGTTTGGGGGTTTGTCGGATGTAAAATTTATAGGAATTCGTTTGTGGAATTAATACTATATTTAAAGTATAGTGAGATTAATTTATTAATCATTTGGAAAACTGGTGTGCAGGGACAATAATCTTTGAGGCATTGGGTGTAGAGAAGAACTAGGTTTATGGATTCTAACGGAATTCTGAAGGCAAGGATTATTATTGAATAAATTTACTCTAGTATTTCAAGATATTTTTGTGTAATTTTGGTAAATATATCTGTTAAAATGAGATATCAGTGTTATTTTCATTTTTGCGTCATTTAGATGATAATTTATCCATCGCACCCTGTATATACAGCCAACGTATGGCTATTAGTGTCTATAGTAACGGACACCAACCAACCGCCGGGCAGGAAAACGCAAAACTACTAAACGGGGAAGAGAGGACACTTAGTACAAAGTTCGTATTGGGCCTACAAGATTAACACATGTGCATCTATTAAGAGCTGAGGGTATGCCGCGATAAACCCATTGCAATCATAGATTGACAATTAAGCACATATTGATTGCAGGCAAAAGCTATAAGCTTATACGTAGTAAATACTGTAAATATAATGGCTGGCCGCTCGTATGCGAAGAAGCCCATCTACTATGGCAGCTAGTCAATCCCTGTTGCAGACACCTGCTCAGGCATATTTATGTTTGTTAAATACTCCCAGAGTTCACCTGTGGTTTATACTGCAACTGTGATGAGCGGACCTTAGTTATAGTTTCTGATCAATCGTCTGAACAAAGAGAGCCTACTCAAACCCTCTGTCACGATGACTTGTGACTTCGTGTTAGCACAACCATCAATGGCTCGCAAAGGCTTCTGTTTACCCAATTTCACTCATAAGGCTTGGGTCAACCCGTGGTAGAGTTCTCGGTTACTTTCCAAAGGTTTCGAATACTGAGATCACCTCCCCATGCAGATAATATCAAGAAGTCACCTTCTTGACAAATCCACCATGGTGAGAGTCGAACCCGGTTCAGAAAGCGAACGTTCTAAGCACTCGATCACGTGTCCATGTAGTAAATACTATAATGTCTCAAGTACGAAATTATTGTTCAAAGACGTTGCCATTGGCCAGATAATAGAATTTCTAAAAGAAATCGGAATTTTTAAAGTTAAAGAGCCGCTTGGAGATAGTAGTCGTAGCTCGTGGAGGCACAGCCCTATGGGTAAGGGAAACTCGGATGAGTTCCACCACGGAATATGTGATCGAGCGGCGCTATATCGAGTCTAATTCGTTAGCACATCGTCGCCGAGGCCCGTTTGCCTCCTATCGTAACTGTTCGGGTTTCAATTCTCGGTAGTGGATGCGCACTGCTGATGAGTCCCAAATATAGAACGAAACGGCCGTCCAGTGCTTTCTGAATTCTGTTGCGTTTTCTTCTAGACTCGATGAATTACTTAATTATGATTATTTCAAATCCTCCTAATTATTTATATTCACACACACACACACGCACACACGCACACACACACACACACACACACACACACACACACACACACACACATATATATATTTAAAGACATTTATGATATGTCTAACGTTCTTTTTATAGATATAAGTATTTAAGCAAATACTTGTATCTATAAAAAGAACGTTAAACATATCATAAATGTCTTTAAATAAATTGTCGTCCAATGTCTTTAAATAAATTGTCGTCCAATTCAAATATATATATATATATATATATATATATATATATATATATATATATATATATATATATATATCTAAAGGGTATTTCATTAAGACGGATTATATATAAGGGTGTTTCATTAAGACGCATCAAAGTCAACAGTAAATAAACCAGTGTTATTGGTGAAAATTTATTTATTTCTCTATTGTTATTTAAGTCATGGCAATTATGTGTGAAAAATAATATCGCCCAAATGTCTGCCAGGGCTTCGGTGGCACCCCCCTCCACTCGATGGTCAAAACTTTTGATGACGTCGTTGCTCCTCGATCTCACCAATATAAGTTATTATCTCATCCTTCAGCTGTTGAATGGTTGCTGGCTTGTTGGCATAGAACTTACTTTTGAGATGACCCTAAAGAAAGAAATCTAAAGGCGACATGTCGCACAAACGTGGTGGCCAGTTGACTGTTTCGAGAGATGGTGTGACCTGGAAGATACATTTCTGTTTGAACGTCCATTTTCGTAATAGGCTTTGATAACTTTAACACGGTGATGACTGTTAATCTTTCCATGTTCGAAATTGCCAAAGACTTAAGTCGTTAAATCTGAAAGAAAAAAAAAGCAATCATTAGACGCTTAAACTTAATTCACATTTAAAATTGGTCAAATTTACTGGAATATCTGATATATATATATATATATATATATATATATATATATATATATATATATATATATATATATATATATATATATCCTAGCTAGAGGCAACCGGACGTCTAGCCACACTGATGAGCTGTGATACAGCGAAACAGTCTGTCTGTGGATGACAATAATATTGGCTCCTGAAACATTAATTTCGGTTGAGCTCTGTGGGAGGGAATCGTGTGTTTGTAAACAGTGATTATTAAAGCTAATATAGCAAGACTCTTCGGCAGAATTGAGTCACTGTCAGTCACTGTGTGTTTATCTAAATCTAAAAATAAATACGCTAAAATTCACCTTCCCTACCGGGCGCCGACGGCTTAATTGTAGAATTTCCGACTAACGCCAATTCAGTCGGGTTTCGATCCTAGCTAGAGGCAACCGGACGTCTAGCCACACCGATGAGCTGTGATACAGCGAAACAGTCTGTCTGTGGATGACAATAATATATATATATATATATATATATATATATATATATATATATATATATATATATATATATACACAGACATGACAGAATTGAATAGACGCTCACAGAAACCGTTTATTTTATTAAACAAGTAATTTATACAAATGAAGTTATTATAAATGGTCATAAATTCAATAACTAATACTTGGTTGACATCACTTTTGCTTTTTTTAATGCAAGGACCCTTCTAGGCATGCTAGCGATGAGTTCACGAATATCATCTTGAGGGATTTCTTGCCATGTTTCACGCAATAATCCTAAAAGTTCAGGCTTAGAAGATGGCTTTCTGTTCTTTTCGCGGAGTTTTCGATCTAATATGGCCCAAAGGTGTTCAATAGGGTTAATATCGGGGGACTGACTTGGCCATGGAAGTTTATTGATCCCATTTTGTCTCAACCAATGTTGCGTTGCTTGAGCAGTGTGACATGGAGC
>OZ038520.1:42221469-42231469 GCA_964036315.1 Acanthosepion esculentum
TTCCAGCTTATTGGCTTTCATAGACTTTATAAGGAGACGTATTGTTGTCTTGGTTTATGATTTCAGACCCAACTCGCCTGTCTAATTTTGGATATACATTTAACTCGGTAATGGTCTTATTCATGTGTTTTGTCGAGTTCTTTGCAATATTTTGAGCTTGGTAATGTTAATGAAGGATTCAGCTTTATCTTGAACCCGAAATTGCTCGGTTTTTTCTGAAGGTCATATTTATGAGGAAGTGATTTTTACATTTCAAGTTCTGTTTATCAAAAACTTGAAAGTGAAGGCTGTGCAGCTCCGGTCCAAATATGACAGAAATACTCAATTTTTGTTCTGATCTATTTCTTGTGAAGATACAGAATAACAATAGGAGTCATATATTTACCGGAGTGGTATAATGAACCGACCATGTCTCCAGCATCTTTAGCATTGGTATTTACAGAGATATGTACTATCTCAGTACTTGTTTTAGTTTTTATGTAATTTTAGTTAAGTAAGTAATGAGTCCCAAAACAATAAAAATATTGTTGGGGTACCAAAATGATAAACTTGGGTGCTGAAAACTTTAGGTATGTCACTGCAGCAGTTCTAATATAACTAGTAAATTTTCCTAATAATGGTATTAAGACGGAATAAACAAATGATAATTATCATAATAGCAATAATCATAACGAAGCAACAATAAGAAAATGAAGTAAAATTTATGATAATTTAATAGTAATAATGAAAAACGTATTGAATCAGAATGACGTGATAAAATAATAATAGGATAGAGTAATATAATAATAAAGTAATAATAATGATGATAATAGTAATAATATATATATATATATATATATATATATATATATATATATATATATATATATATATATAATGAAGAGGTTATATTGATTCCAATGAGAGAAAAGTGTGTATATTAACAAGAAGAGAGGTACCGTAAACTTTTTTGGTTGTAATGTGGATTTAAAAAAAAATATTATTCTTTATTTTTTATAATTTTACAACACATGTTTCTGGTCTCGCGACCGTCTTCAGGTAAAGGGTGGAGATTTCCACATATTAAAAATAATTAATATTTTTCCTTTATGTTTTTCAATGTTAAATATTCTCGATATGAGACATTCTCTGTTTTTGTGTTAGTAATTCGAATATATATATATATATATATATATATATATATATATATATATATATATATATATATATATATGTGTGTGTGTGTGTGTGTGTGTGTGTTTGGTAGAATAATCTAGACATATTATGTTTATCTATTTAAAAAAAAATGCAGGTTGAGTATTTTTTAAAACCTTAATAATAAAAAAGTCAAACTAATTTACTTCCCTTTCATGCACATTTACAAAAAAAGAAAAGAAAAGAAGACAACTATCAATTACATTAATTTTTGGCTTAGCAATCCCCCCCCTGAAGATGATCTTGGATGAGATTGAAAGTACTTGGGGGGGGGGGAATAAAAGAAATAACCAAAAAAATACAGCGTCTTTCTTATTCAGTTTTGTCAGTACTAAGAAATTGATTCGTGAATTTGAGAGGATTAGAATAAAATAAATAGACATAATATGTCTAGATTATTCAACCAAACATGCTTGAATGAAGGTATGCTGCACACACACACAGACAGACACACACACACACACACACACACACAGACACAGACACAGACATAGACACACACAGACATACACACACAGACACACATACACACAGACAGACACACACAGACACACATACACACAGACAGACACACACACACAGACACACACACAGACACACATACAGACACACACAGACACACAGACACACACACACACACACACACAGACACACACACACAGACAGACACACACAGACACACAGACACACAGACACACACACAGACACACAGACACACACACACAGACACACACACACACAGACACACACACACACACAGACACACACACACACAGACACACACATACATGTGTTTGTGTGTGTGTGTGTGTCTATGTGTGTCTGTCCGTGTGTGTGTGCGTGCAGTATATTGAGATAAAAAGCAAAATTAACAGAACAGAAAAAAAGTTATTAAAATAACAGTAATAATGAAGAGTTTAACGATTTAAAAAAAAATCAATTCACCCCAAGCAAAGCGATAATGCTGCTAAGACGGCGCAAGGGGGGGCCTAATGTTAGTGAAAGAAACTGGAAAGATTTGGGACCGGAAATCCAGTTCTAAACAGGAAACTAGGGATAGAACTTCACTTCCGTTCAAAAACCGGAAAAGGTGTAAACCGGGCGATAGGCGAACTTATTTACTTCTATTGCTAGCCACAGAATTATAAAAAGCAACAAAAATAAGTTGAAATAAAAATAACAAAAAATAAAAAATTGTGGAATGTTTCTGATAAAATTTTAAAAAGCTGATTATATTTGTTTAGTTTGTAGAAAGATTAATTTTGCAAAATCATTAAAGAATAGTTTGCTTTCGACCGAAATAAAGAAGAAAAATAATTTTTCTACATAAGAAATGAAAAAAAAATGAGGAAAAACTCATCGCAAAACCCAAGGCAGTAACAAAACTACATATTTCGTCATAAAATGCTAAAAAGAAGATAAATGATCTTCAATAAGTTTTTAATATATTTTCATCACCTGGAAAATATTTAATAAAAAGTAGTTTCAATGATCTAAAAACACTTATACATAAACATAATAATTCAAAATGACTCTAATAGAAAAAAATGAAATAAATACTGAAAATTAATTCGGTTAAGTGAATGAAGCGTATATTTTAAATTCGTATATACTAAGTAAATCCTTTTAATAAGTAAATCCTTTTAATAACTGCTGCGAGAAAAAGTGGTAGTGTCTTTTATAAAGCTTTTATCACATGACTCTTGGGTCGGGCATAGTTTAATTATCACTACTTATCAGGTATTTTCACCAAAACTCCATAGATTTGTGGCTGAGGATAATTATAAGTATAATATGCTCTGCTTCAAGGGGCCATCTCCGTTTAAGCAGCACCTTTCCTATTGCATTAAGAGGGTGAGAGTGAGGGTCAATCCCCGATGCTTGAGGCGGACCAATTAAGAAGAGACGAGCAATTTTTGTGAACAATCCTATGTACGCGTGAGAGACCCACTAAAAAAAACGACCTTATACCAGAGTGGGGTGAAAAATTCATAGGCTATGAAGCTAGACGCTAGAGCTGTGACATATTGCATGCCTTAATTTCAACTCTTATTATTAATAACTGCATTGTTTCTTTCTAGGTACGAGGGTGGGCGGAAAAGTTCATAAGCTGACTATGAAGGAATGATGCAAGAGCTAGGAAATTTCAACTCTTATTAATAACGGCATTGTTTCTTTCTAGGTACGAGGGTGGGCGGAAAAGTTCATAAGCTGACTATGAAGGAATGATGCAAGAGCTAGGAAATTTCAACTCTTATTAATAACGGCATTGTTTCTTTCTAGGTACGAGGGTGGGCGGAAAAGTTCATAAGCTGACTATGAAGGAATGATGCAAGAGCTAGGAAATTTCAACTCTTATTAATAACGGCATTGTTTCTTTCTAGGTACGAGGGTGGGCGGAAAAGTTCATAGGTTAATAGGGAGTGATGCTAGATCTCTGAAATCTTGCATGCATTCATTTCAACGCTTCTTATTAATAACTGCATTGTTTCTTTCCAGGTACGAGGGTGGGTTGAAAAATTCATACACTGACTATAAAGGATTGATGCTAGAAGTGTGAAATCTTGCATAATTTCACAGCTCTAGCATCACTCCTTCATAATCAGCCTATGAACTTTTCAGCCTACCCTCGTACCTACCATATTCTGCTTACGTTGTACAACTAGTGCGTATTACTATTAACACAGGCCTTCTCTGTAATACCTCACAATAGCATCAAACATTTTTTACTTTCTCTGTGTGGAAATGCCAGATTCATGCAACCTCTTGGAGCGTGTAAATAAATAATTTCTTCTTTTTTGTTGATGGCAGGAAGGTCTTTTGTGACAATTAGAAACAACGTGGACTCAAGGATAGAACCCTGGGGAACACCAACATTAAAGCAAAATGATCTAGAAGAGATAACTTTCATTTTTCGATTTGATAAGATTGAATCAATTCAAAAAATCGTCCAGAAATATCATAACCTTTCAACTCATGACAAGTATGCCAAACACTGTCAAATACCTTTGAAATATGCAAAGTGACAATCCGAGCTCCACCATTCTTACCTAAAGCTTAATGGACTTTCAGCAATAATCGTTAAAAATCAACAGTTGACTTAGAGAAGCGAAAGCGAAAGCCATATTGCTTATTTGAAAGAAGACTCTGCGATTAGAGATGCTTAAGCAAATCACTTAATTAAAGCCTTTAATATTTTTACCAAAAAGAAGTAAGCCGATATTTAGAAGAATCAGATTGTTCGCCTGAGTTACATGTTAACGCGGGGTCCCCTAGAGCTTTCGACATACGCTGTTTCTGATCTTCATCAATATTCTCCCCGATGTGATCAGTTCTCAACTAGATATTTATGCAAATGACACAACCATTTACTTCTGTCTCAACAGACCCGCCAAAGTAAACCTGGTTACTGTTCTTGAAAATAACATCTAATTAATGGTTAACTGGGCCAAGAAATAGCTTGTAAATTTTAACACCTCCAAAAATAAAACTACTTTCATTTATCACCACAGATATCCTTTTCTGTCTACCATCAGTATGGCTGATGCTAAACTCCAGGAGATTAACTCACTACGCTTTCTTGGCGTTACGTTTTCCACTGGCATGAAGTGGGATGACTCTATCCAATCAATAGCATACACATATGATAATAATAATAATATTTTATTATTTTGGCTTCTATATTGTTCTTTTATATTTAGAATTATTTGGGCACTTCGAGACGATGTAGTGGTTAGCAAGCTTGTCTAGCTAGAACAATTAAAACTGAGTAGTGTGTTCGATCCTCACTGGGTGCCCCATACCTTGTGCCGCATCTAAGCTACACTTGGAAAATCCCTGTATTTAGCATTATTTTGATTTGTAATCATGCTTTGATTATTTATGATCGTATATATTTTCTTCCGGGGTGTTTAAGTATTATCCCCGTAGCGGTAAGACGCAGAATGATTTCTTTTAAAAGATAATTTACACCTTATTTAGTGAAAAATTATACAAAATTCAAATGGTTCTTGCCTGTAGTTAAATGAGGACTGGTCTTTTTTGTTTTTACTTTACGTTAAAACAAGCGTTTTCCGTCTCCTAGATTAGAGAGCTTTCTTCGTTCAGATTGTATCTAATCCCTTTTCGTTTATTTGCATCCATTACTCTACTTTTGAGTCAAACTTACAAGATAATGTGCATCACAATTAATCTGAAGGAATCAACAGAAGCGAAAGGCCAGCAAACTGATTACTTGTGAAATGATGAGATTATTATCAGATCACTATGAAGTCCTATAAATGATGAACGAACCGAAATGAATACATAGTCTAATTGTTAGTATACGTGAGTGGGGGAAAAGTAATAGTTGTTCTTTAATTACAACACAGACCATATCAAAATAAAGTTAGAATCTCGGGATTCCAAATCTAGTTCTCAATCATGGCATTCCACATTTAAATGAGCGCATATATAACTTCTTGGTGACTTTTTAGCTGTGAGTGAGCTTCTTTCCCATTGTTAGAAAACCGCTGTATTCTGAGTGCCTCATTCGTAAGTCTAAACATGAAAAAAAAATTTTTTTTGTTTGATTAATTCGATTTTCACAGCTTATTAACCTTTTGTGAGTTATTTAAATCCGAAAAATATTTCAAATTATAGGAGGTTGCTTACAGAACCCGGTGTTCTCAATCGCTCCCCCATCTAAGTACTGACCAGGCTTGATGCTGCTTAATAGATGGTGATAGATTGAGAATTGGTGCTTTCGGTGTCATTTGACTAGGTGATACAAATAGAAGCATTCCTGGTTATTACTGATGAGTGGATGAAATAACGTTGCGTCGTCATGTGTTGCCAAATTCAGAACTTATAACGAGAGAAAACCGTCCGCATACGGATAGAAAATGGACTGAGCAGCTACTCAAAATATAGCTTCGATGCGGCACAAGGTATGGGGCACCCTGTGAGGATCGAACTCACTACGCAGTGAGTGTCAGATTTATTCCACTTCTATAGTGACGCTATCCTAAGAAAACTGAATTCCTTCCCATAATTTATTATCGGTGTACCATATTTTAACAATATAAGATACGCATATAACACTGTGTTAATGGCTTATTCGAAAATAAAACCACAGGACCTCCTAGACGGGGCAATAGAAGAAAGCGAGAAAAAAAGACTAACTATCAACTGCAAGAAGACTGAAAGTTCGGTCATCAATAAGAGAAAAAGCCCAAGATGTGAGTTTCAAATAGGAGATGTAAACATCAAATAGGTGAAGAAGTTCAAATATCCGGGAAAAGGGTAGAAAATGTGGCACCGAAATTCGAAGTACGCATTGAACTAGCGAAAGAAGCATTCCAAATACTGGGGAAGCTGCTGAGAAACGGAAAAATCGTTCGAAACAAAGAAAAGAATGCTGGATTGCTATGTGATATGCATAATCTCATATGGAAGTTAATGTTGGACAATCCTCCCAAGGTTGAGGAGAAAACTGGAGGCAATAGAAATGTGGTTCTACAGAAAGATAATGAGAATTCCATGTGCAAAGTGAATAAGCAGCAAGGGAGTATTAAAGGAAATGATAACAGAAAGAACACCTATAATCAGAATCATGAAAAGACAGCTGACATTTCTTGGACACATGCTGAGGAAAGAGGGCTTGGAAAACTTAATTCTCACGAGTCATATTAAGGGCAAGAGAGATAGAAGAATGCAGTGAGTCACTTACCTGATGAGCTTGAGAAAATGGAAGGCGGAACAGGTGGTGGGGGCTTTAACAAAGCGAGAAAAACTGTTGAGGGCCACAAGGGAAGTTGTGGAGAATCAGGATCGCTTATGTCCTTATCTGATTTTTAAAATGCTGTGATATTTTGCATCTCTATACTTCAACAGTCCATCACCCATTTTCATATCTCGAAGAAGGCTTGCTTTGAGTTTTGTCAATGTGTTAACGTAGGAAACAGAATTCATAGAAGTTGCACTCGGTATAAACTCTTACTGTGTGACACCTTTTTTGTTCCAGAACATTGTAACTATCACTTTATCCTGTAGCATGCTATCCTGAACGGGCTCCTAGAAAAAAAAAACAACTAGAAGAAAAAGTTTAACCAGTGTTGTTGTAAAACTCTTTTAGGATACAATGAGGCCTCAAAACCCCAAAAAACTTACTAGATGATTAGGATAAAGTGTACTATCTCTTCCAGCAGCCGACCGCCAGCCCACGGCTCTGGTCACCAATAACAGTTCCATCGAGCCAGCTGTCAGCAGCTTACCATCGGCCGTCGCTCTAGCCATCTCAAGTAGGCCTTCAGCTCCTGTCGCTTCAGCTATACTTGCCAACGATATGCACTAAACCGTCCTTCCAGGACAATATCCTTCAGTAACCGCAAATGAGTCCTTTTTAGGACAACGCACTCCAGCAACTATCAAAACTATCTTTGTTAGGACAACTCTATTCTCACCTTCTACATGAGCTTGCAAAGTTATTTTTTTTGCCTAGTGCGCTCCACAGTTATTTTTGTTTATGTATTTTTTTTTAATCATAAATAAGCTTAGGAATATATTTTTTTTATTTAAGTCTTCGATTGGTTTGTTGTTTTCCGTCATTCAATATCTATTTGCGGACCAATATACCACCCGCAACACTATTTTAGATCTTTTCTGGATGAGTATGGGTGGTGATCTTCATTTGCTTTCCAGCTCATCTCTTGTGATTCTCTAGAGCTCATTTTCTGTAATATCCTGTCTAGTGAGGTACTACCAGTGTCGTGCAGCTTGAGAAGCCATTAATCTCTGCTCAGACCATCTGATACTATTTAGTTAAATTCTGTATTTCGTCAAATATTCTGGGAAGTCACTTTTTATGGATCTTTGAGTAACCAAGAAACTTCTCTAAACTACAGTTGCTTTATTTTTTTACAATGAGATTCACTCTGTACAAGGCCCAAGAGTCACTCGAGTTTGAGAGTTATGTTAAGGGGTAGTTTATACAGATAGGGGGGGAAGATGGCGGTTAACTCTAGACGTGAACAAGTTAAAACTGTGGTAATCGGGGAAATATCCTTTTTGGAGTTGACTTCACGGCGCAGTGGTTCAGGGGAAGAAGCTGTTCTCACTAATGGGATACAGGAGGAAAATGGGTGCTTTGCTACTATATAAGTAGCATGGCGTATTCTTGCCATGAAGGTTTTAAATGATAACATAGGTATTTCTTGTTGGGATAAGAATGGTTTTAAAATAGAAAATAGAAAATCAACCTCTTGTATCAAGTGTTAAAAAAAAAATAACAAAACAAAAAAACATGGAAACATTTCAAACTTCATCAGAAGAAATGAGAGTCCCAGTGTATTTAATCTCTTCCTAGACTATATCCTGCATATTCAAAGACACAAATGAGATGGGTACTGAGCATTTAAGCATTATATACCGCATCCCAAATGAGTCTACCAATAGAATAAAGCAATCTTGTTTTCCCTCCTGAGGCCAAAATTGTTGATGATGTAGTGAGGAAGCTGATGACATTGGTATTTCTAGTTGGGATAAGAATGGTTTTAAAAGAGAAAATCAACCTCTTGTATCAAGTGTTAAAAAAAAAAGAAATAAGTAGAGGGGAGTCTCAAGATAAACGTTTCTAAAACAGAAACTATTACCTGGAATTAGAAAGAAAGCAATGATCGCACCTGGCACCTACACTGAATCCATCATAAAAATTCAGAATGTGGAATTAATATTAAACACTTCAGATACCTTGGTGGCATATAAATTAGTTATAATAATTTAGATATCGGAGAAAAAGAATATAGAAAGGGATGTACCAGACTCGTGTTCTTAAATAGCCTAATCAGATCGTGACTTTCATATGGATGACATGCATGGCGACAAACTTGTTCAGAAATATCTAAACTATCAGCTCTATACAACTGCGCTTCCTAAGATCAATGGTGAAAAAAAGGCTTCAAGCAAGTAAAGCCTGTGTGTCTTGGAAAAGATCATCCTTCTATGAACTTTTAATTCTATAGCGCCTGTCCACGAAGAACGGAACCAAATAACAGAAGCCACATCACTTGAGCACTTCCAACAGCAGCAGCAACAACTAAAATGGATAGCACATGTAATTCAAAGAGAAAATAATGACATAAGATGTTAACACTAGTTCAAATAAAAAGGTTAGAAAGGAAACTCCCATCAATAATGGAAAGAATGATATCAGCTACTGGACTTGAGAAACCAGTTTTCCTAAAAAATTGTTTTAAGAGAAAGATTTTGGAAATTTCAACCGAAAGCAGCACTGGCTGCTCAGTCAATGAATGCTAAATGTTTCTTTATAGAGAAATGGCTATTATTATCATTATAATTACCATCACCATCAAGAAAGGCAGCCTTTTTGAAGCTTATAGGTAGGAAAAGAGCATTGATAGATACTTTATAGTTCATAGCAAAAAAAAAAAAATGAAAAACGAGAAAGAAAGAAAAAGTTTTGACTAATACTTTTAAAATTAAATTAGAGCAGGCATTTTGACCCAGCAGCCGCGTAAGCATCTTTTGAAATCTTTTATACCATCGTATGAGGGTGACATTAAAGTATCCGGCATTATGTGTGACAAAACCTTTTATTCATAAAAATCCATAGAATCATTATTCAACAATCAAAACATTTTAATTCGTGTTCTATTATGTTGTGAATTTTAACACAAAAGAACTTCAAAACTTAATAAATATGGCAAATAATAATAAGCAAAACATAATTATGTTTAAAAACATAAATATGATTTTGATTCGATTAAATTTTCAACGAATTTTATGATGTATTGAATTTGTTGGAATC
>OZ038520.1:42236469-42251469 GCA_964036315.1 Acanthosepion esculentum
GTTACATTTTATATTTTATTTTAGCATCGCTTCTTTACCATAAACTGATAACCAAGTATATACGCTTTCTAATTTACATTCTGATTTTACGTATGTATGAAGATAGAGAGATAAATAGTTATGTTCTCCACTTTGACCTTTATTAATACGATGTTTATTTGCTTTATTTAAATCACAACCTAACTTTATTATTGCTGCAGTTATCACCAAAAACCCAAATACATTCAACAAAAGTTTAAATAAGTGTGATTTGACTTTCAAAAGGATCACATTTTTATTTTTATTTAAAGTATTCTTAAATCATATTTAAATACAAATTTCCTTCACGATATAGGCGTTCATCTACAGCATCGTTTATTTATTATACGTCACTTCTTGGCAAAGTTAATATAGTGGTTTCCCTTTGCTTTTCTCATGATTTTGAATTCAGAGCTGTCCTGTCACTAGCTACTGCCCAAAGCTCGAGAATTCATTTTTTCCCCTGTTACTTAACCAATATTAGGGGGAAGTATAGAAGGATTTATATCTTTTCTGTGGTATTAGTTTGAAGTGAATATATCAGACTCGATGAAGGCGCCTCGATGTGGTGTAATAGTTAGAAAGCTTGTCTTGCTAGATCAGTTACGACAGAATAGTGGGTTCGATCCTCACCGGATGCCCCCATATTTTTGGCCTTGTGACACCTCTAAGCTGCGCTTAGAAAATCACTATCAGACTCGATGAGAATTTGAACCCATCACGTTGGTTTAAATTTCTGTTATTGGCAAATACCATCAGTACATTTTTGGAGTTGATTTTGTCTTTTTCCTCAAAACATATTAAAAATTCGAAGCAATTCCAGAAAATATACATTTAGGTTATATTCTTCTTCGTTATCCCTTCACAACTTCATGGCCTTTGTAACTCTTAGTAAAGTTTGTCTTTTTGCTATATCTCCTAATCCCTGTTCTGCCAACCATTCACACAAGCCCGTTCTTCTTTTTCTTTGTGCCTCGTTCTTTCAAGGCGTGGGTGATCATGGCTCTCCATAACTTCCTCTACTTTGTAGCCCTTAGTAAGGTTTCTCTTTTTGCTCTATCTCCTAATCCCTGTTCTGCCAACCATTCACACAAGCCCGTTCTTCTTTTTCTTTGTGCCTCGTTCTTTCAAGGCGTGGGTGATCATGGCTCTCCATAACTTCCTCTACTTTGTAGCCCTTAGTAAGGTTTGTCTTTTTGCTATATCTCCTAATCCCTGTTCTGCCAACCATTCACACAAGCCCGTTCTTCTTTTTCTTTGTGCCTCGTTCTTTCAAGGCGTGGGTGATCATGGCTCTCCATAACTTCCTCTACTTTGTAGCCCTTAGTAAGGTTTGTCTTTTTGCTATATCTCCTAATCCCTGTTGTGCCAACCATTCACACAAGCCCGTTCTTCTTTTTCTTTGTGCCTCGTTCTTTCAGGGCGTGGGTGATCATGGCTCTCCATAACTTCCTCTACTTTGTAGCCCTTAGTAAGGTTTGTCTTTTTGCTATATCTCCTAATCCCTGTTCTGCCAACCATTCACACAAGCCCGTTCTTCTTTTTCTTTGTGCCTCGTTCTTTCAAGGCGTGGGTGATCATGGCTCTCCATAACTTCCTCTACTTTGTAGCCCTTAGTAAGGTTTCTCTTTTTGCTATATCTCCTAATCCCTGTTCTGCCAACCATTCACACAAGCCCGTTCTTCTTTTTCTTTGTGCCTCGTTCTTTCAGGGCGTGGGTGATCATGGCTCTCCATAACTTCCTCTACTTTGTAGCCCTTAGTAAGGTTTGTCTTTTTGCTATATCTCCTAATCCCTGTTCTGCCAACCATTCACACAAGCCCGTTCTTCTTTTTCTTTGTGCCTCGTTCTTTCAGGGCGTGGGTGATCATGGCTCTCCATAACTTCCTCTACTTTGTAGCCCTTAGTAAGGTTTGTCTTTTTGCTATATCTCCTAATCCCTGTTCTGCCAACCATTCACACAAGCCCGTTCTTCTTTTTCTTTGTGCCTCGTTCTTTCAGGGCGTGGGTGATCATGGCTCTCCATAACTTCCTCTACTTTGTAGCCCTTAGTAAGGTTTGTCTTTTTGCTATATCTCCTAATCCCTGTTGTGCCAACCATTCACACAAGCCCGTTCTTCTTTTTCTTTGTGCCTCGTCCTTTCAAGGCGTGGGTGATCATGGTTCTCCATAACTTCCTCTACTTTGTAGCCCTTAGTAAGGTTTGTCTTTTTGCTATATCTCCTAATCCCTGTTGTGCCAACCATTCACACAAGACCGTTCTTCTTTTTCTTTGTGCCTCGTCCTTTCAAGGCGTGGGTGATCATGGTTCTCCATAACTTCCTCTACTTTGTAGCCCTTAGTAAGGTTTCTCTTTTTGCTCTATCTCCTAATCCCTGTTCTGCCAACCATTCACACAAGCCCGTTCTTCTTTTTCTTTGTGCCTCGTTCTTTCAAGGCGTGGGTGATCATGGTTCTCCATAACTTCCTCTACTTTGTAGCCCTTAGTAAGGTTTCTCTTTTTGCTATATCTCCTAATCCCTGTTCTGCCAACCATTCACACAAGCCCGTTCTTCTTTTTCTTTGTGCCTCGTTCTTTCAGGGCGTGGGTGATCATGGCTCTCCATAACTTCCTCTACTTTGTAGCCCTTAGTAAGGTTTGTCTTTTTGCTATATCTCCTAATCCCTGTTGTGCCAACCATTCACACAAGACCGTTCTTCTTTTTCTTTGTGCCTCGTCCTTTCAAGGCGTGGGTGATCATGGCTCTCCATAACTTCCTCTACTTTGTAGCCCTTAGTAAGGTTTGTCTTTTTGCTATATCTCCTAATCCCTGTTCTGCCAACCATTCACACAAGCCCGTTCTTCTTTTTCTTTGTGCCTCGTTCTTTCAAGGCGTGGGTGATCATGGTTCTCCATAACTTCCTCTACTTTGTAGCCCTTAGTAAGGTTTGTCTTTTTGCTATATCTCCTAATCCCTGTTCTGCCAACCATTCACACAAGCCCGTTCTTCTTTTTCTTTGTGCCTCGTTCTTTCAAGGCGTGGGTGATCATGGCTCTCCATAACTTCCTCTACTTTGTAGCCCTTAGTAAGGTTTGTCTTTTTGCTATATCTCCTAATCCCTGTTCTGCCAACCATTCACACAAGCCCGTTCTTCTTTTTCTTTGTGCCTCGTTCTTTCAGGGCGTGGGTGATCATGGCTCTCCATAACTTCCTCTACTTTGTAGCCCTTAGTAAGGTTTGTCTTTTTGCTATATCTCCTAATCCCTGTTCTGCCAACCATTCACACAAGCCCGTTCTTCTTTTTCTTTGTGCCTCGTTCTTTCAGGGCGTGGGTGATCATGGCTCTCCATAACTTCCTCTACTTTGTAGCCCTTAGTAAGGTTTGTCTTTTTGCTATATCTCCTAATCCCTGTTCTGCCAACCATTCACACAAGCCCGTTCTTCTTTTTCTTTGTGCCTCGTTCTTTCAGGGCGTGGGTGATCATGGCTCTCCATAACTTCCTCTACTTTGTAGCCCTTAGTAATGTTTGTCTTTTTGCTATATCTCCTAATCCCTGTTCTGCCAACCATTCACACAAGCCCGTTCTTCTTTTTCTTTGTGCCTCGTTCTTTCAAGGCGTGGGTGATCATGGCTCTCCATAACTTCCTCTACTTTGTAGCCCTTAGTAAGGTTTGTCTTTTTGCTATATCTCCTAATCCCTGTTCTGCCAACCATTCACACAAGCCCGTTCTTCTTTTTCTTTGTGCCTCGTTCTTTCAGGGCGTGGGTGATCATGGCTCTCCATAACTTCCTCTACTTTGTAGCCCTTAGTAAGGTTTGTCTTTTTGCTATATCTCCTAATCCCTGTTCTGCCAACCATTCACACAAGCCCGTTCTTCTTTTTCTTTGTGCCTCGTTCTTTCAAGGCGTGGGTGATCATGGTTCTTCATAACTTCCTCTACCTTGTAGCCCTTAGTAAGGTTTGTCTTTTTGCTATATCTCCTAATCCCTGTTCTGCCAACCATTCACACAAGCCCGTTCTTCTTTTTCTTTGTGCCTCGTTCTTTCAAGGCGTGGGTGATCATGGCTCTCCATAACTTCCTCTACTTTGTAGCCCTTAGTAAGGTTTGTCTTTTTGCTATATCTCCTAATCCCTGTTCTGCCAACCATTCAGACAAGCCCGTACTAGGTGCCGTGCACTTTCAGGCTGTGGGAGATAATGGCTCTCCATAACTTCCTGTCCTTTGTAGCCCTTAGCAAAGTTTGTCATTTTGCTATATCGCCTAATCTCTGTTCTGTCAACCATTCACACAAGCCCGTTCTTCTTTTTCTTTGTGCCTCGTCCCTTCAAGGCGTGGATGATCATGGCTCTCCATAACTTTCTGTCCTTTGTAGCCCTTAGTAAGGTTTCTCTTTTTGCTATATCTCCTAATCCCTGTTCTGCCAACCATTCAGACAAGCCCGTTCTTCTTTTTCTTTGTGCCTCGTTCTTTCAAGGCGTGGGTGATCATGGCTCTCCATAACTTCCTCTACTTTGTAGCCCTTAGTAAGGTTTCTCTTTTTGCTATATCTCCTAATCCCTGTTCTGCCAACCATTCAGACAAGCCCGTTCTTCTTTTTCTTTGTGCCTCGTTCTTTCAAGGCGTGGGTGATCATGGCTCTCCATAACTTCCTCTACTTTGTAGCCCTTAGTAATGTTTGTCTTTTTGCTATATCTCCTAATCCCTGTTCTGTCAACTATTCACACAAGCCCGTTCTTCTTTTTCTTTGTGCCTCGTTCTTTCAAGGCGTGGGTGATCATGGCTCTCCATAACTTCCTCTACTTTGTAGCCCTTAGTAAGTTTTGTCTTTTTGCTATATCTCCTAATCCCTGTTCTGTCAACTATTCACACAAGCCCGTTCTTCTTTTTCTTTGTGCCTCGTTCTTTCAAGGCGTGGGTGATCATGGCTCTCCATAACTTCCTCTACTTTGTAGCCCTTAGTAATGTTTGTCTTTTTGCTATATCTCCTAATCCCTGTTCTGTCAACTATTCACACAAGCCCGTTCTTCTTTTTCTTTGTGCCTCGTTCTTTCAAGGCGTGGGTGATCATGGCTCTCCATAACTTCCTCTACTTTGTAGCCCTTAGTAAGGTTTGTCTTTTTGCTATATCTCCTAATCCCTGTTCTGTCAACTATTCACACAAGCCCGTTCTTCTTTTTCTTTGTGCCTCGTTCTTTCAAGGCGTGGGTGATCATGGCTCTCCATAACTTCCTCTACTTTGTAGCCCTTAGTAATGTTTGTCTTTTTGCTATATCTCCTAATCCCTTTTCTGTCAACTATTCACACAAGCCCGTTCTTCTTTTTCTTTGTGCCTCGTTCTTTCAAGGCGTGGGTGATCATGGCTCTCCATAACTTCCTCTACTTTGTAGCCCTTAGTAAGGTTTCTCTTTTTGCTATATCTCCTAATCCCTGTTCTGCCAACCATTCACACAAGCCCGTTCTTCTTTTTCTTTGTGCCTCGTTCTTTCAAGGCGTGGGTAATCATGGTTTTCCATAACTTCCTCTACTTTGTAGCCCTTAGTAAAGTTTGTCTTTTTGCTATATCTCCTAATCTGTTTTCTGTCAACCATATACACAAGCTCGATAGGTAGGTTATGCGTTCCTTTTTTCTGTCCCTCTGATCTTCATTATGTTCTGTCAGTGTCATATTTTCCAAGCCGTCTTTCCTCATCATATAGAAATATCAACTGTCTCTTTCCGAGGCTATGTGCGTGTCGTTTTTGTTTCTAATTTCCATAAAATTTCATCGTTGTTGACGTGTTCAGTACATGGTATCTTTCTGTAGAGCCACACTCTTTTGCTTAATGTCTATTCACTGCCATATAGGAGTAACGATATTACATAAAACTTCAGTATTTTTTCTTTGTTTCCAATCTGTTATATAAGAATAAAGTGTCACTGCTGACACTTGAGTTTGAACATGGATCGACAGAGAACAAACGCAGGCGATCTCATTATTGAATTTAGTGGATCACGTGATCATGGGGGAAACGCATAAGTAGGTTGTAGCGTGACGTGTAAACGATCGCTATTTCTAATCTATCCTCTATTACTGCACGGATCGCTATTTCTCTATACTATTCACTATACTATTTCTCTATATTGATCTATACGGATTGCTATACGGTGGTTACTATTCGAGCGAGTATTATCGAGCAAGTACTATTAGTGCGAGTGTTATTCGCAGGCGTCTGACATTAGTATAGTTCAACGGCGTTACTATAGTTGCATCGTCGATTACAAAGTCTCTACTACAATGATCATTACGAAAGTGACAACGAGTATTCGTTGACATTACAATAGTGGCAACGAGTGTTTGTTCACATCACAAAACAATGTAATTTTCATGTTTTTTAATAATTTGCATAAAATTTGGAAAGTATTTATCGCTATCCCAATGCAGCTTCGAATTCCGTTAAAACAGTTCCTACGTATTTAAATTCAGGTTATCAGTATTTGATATTAAAAGGCGAAATATGTTTGAATTGGTTAATACATTGAATATTGTTACTGAAACGCTTTAGGTATGCTGGGAATATTAATAAATGTATTAAAAATAGATTAGATTTTCTTCTCCAAAATTACAACTAAATAACTCTTACTTTTATTACGCTTCCACTTTAAATCGGTATCACCCGATGCAGGGCAGTAAAGCCACTAAGGCACAAGGGGTTACAGGGTGTTTAAGAACAGAAATATTAATAATGAGCGAGAAGAGAAAAGACTAGTCAGGAGGACAGTAGATAGCGACTGACATTGCAGTTATATTTTTGCAGATTAAAATTGGCTAGAAAGCATGGAACCGGAAGTGATTTCCACAAGCGAGAAGTGCGAGAGAAGAAACTGTTAGCATAGAACTTGCGACTACATCTAGCCAGTTCAACTGTAAATGGTTGAGATTTCTATGCCAGTCTAGTACGGTATCATTGCTAGTATATTGTCTTATTTAACGCCAACATTTTGCTGGCGTTACCAATATTCACAGTTACTTTACGATTGTACTGTTATCAAGTTGAACCTACTATGACTGATGCACTTTTAGCATAATCACTTGAACATTTTATAATGTAACTTAAACACCTCATTTTTCTTAAAAATATGATATTATTATTTTTCCTACTGATATTAATACAAGTATCACTTTTAAAATTACTGCGACTACTAAATTTATTGCATAGTACTTTTAATACTACTATTATTTAAACTGAAACCATCGCATTTACACCAATTACAAAACTTTAGTAAATTCACTCTCACTAATATTACAACTAACTTTATTTCTACTGTTGCCATAAGTATTCCAAACACCCCCACCACAAGCACCACCATAACCACCACCACCACTACCACCGCCGCCAGTACTACATTTCTCATTCTTATTGACATTAGTGTTGACCAACATGAAGGCTGCAGGGTAACTTGTCAATCCTACTTGAAGGAAATGAGTGTGTTTCTAATTAAAAGAGAAAAAGTGGATTATATTATATTGATTGGTTTCGTTGCCATAGCTGCATTCGTGACACACAAACGTACGCATGTACGCACGAAAAGAGTGATAGATAAATAGATAGAAAGATAGATAGATAGATAAATATAACAGACTGTGATAGATAGATAAATATTAACAGATTGAGATAGATAGGTAGATATGAACAGACTGAGATAGATAGTTAGACATATATTAACAAACTGAGATAGATATGAACAGACTGAGATAAATATGTATTAACAGACTGAGATAGATAGATATGAACAGACTGAGATAGATAGATATACATTAACAGACTGAGATAGATTGATAGATATGAACAGACTGATAGATAAATAAATATAAAGAGAATAATAGATATGAACAGATTGGGATAGATAGATATGAAAAGACTGATATAGATAGATAGATATGAAAACTGAGATAGATAGATATGAAAACTGAGATAGATAGATACACAGATGTAAACAGACGGAGATAGATAACGAACAAACTGATAGATAGACACGTATGAAGAAACTGAGATTAGATAGATATGAATAGACTGATATATATATATATATATATATATATATATATATATATATATATATATATATATATATATATATGAAATGACAATTGGGAAAATCTTAGATTTTGCCGACGCGTTTCGTCTTCCGACTGTTTCAAGGCAAAAATGAAATCGAAATGTCTTTGTTGTTATAGAAAATTTTTATTAAAAATCCAAATTGTTGTTATAGAAAAGTTTATTAAAAATCCAAATTTAATAAAGATAGACGCTTCTATCCAAGCCTTTTTTCTGGTTAATGAAAATTACCTTTATAGTAAGAGATTTTTTTGCCATGTCGACAATACAGTTAAATTCCAAGATCAATTCTGTGGACATGACAGATTAGTATAAAATGACAATTGGAAAAATCTTAGATTTTGCCGACGCGTTTCGTCTTCCGACTTTTTCAAGGCAAAAATGAAATCGAAATGTCTCTGTTGTTATAGTTACATTAAAAAAATCAAAAATCATTTTATACCAATATGTCTTGTCCACAGAATTGATCTGGGAATTTAACTATATATATATATATATATATATATATATATATATATATATATATATATATATATATATATGTATGTATGTATGTATGTGTGTGAGTGTGTGTATGTATATATACAAAGAAAGAGAGGAATGTGAAGAGACTGATACTGACATAAAAATAGAAACAGAATAATATATATCTAGCGGGCTAGCAATGTAGATAGACAAAACTTGATCGATATAAACAAACTGAGGTAGAGAACTCTAAGCATACTTGACAGATAAATATAAACAGACTGATAATGTTTGCTTGTATGCATGTGTGCGTGTGTGTGTAGAGAGAGAGAGGGAGAAAGAGAGAGAAAAGAACACATTGACATAGAAAGAAGCAGGACGAAATGAACAGACAGAGATGAACAGATCGATCCGAATAAACTTAGATGTAAGCTGACTACTGAATCGATAGATAAACAAAAATCAATAACTATCACCAATGAAGATATAGATACAATAAAACACTGTAGAAAATCTATACTATACCACAATAACAAAATATGTAACTAAAAGGGCCAAAACAATAATTTCGGCGTAACAATGGGTAGCTATGATGGTATGTTATTATGTGAGCTCGTAGGCATATACATAATCAACAAATTAGCAAATATAATTAAAAAATATAATTAACGAAAAGATATATGCTACGAAATTGTAACGCTAGAACAACAGATATAATAAAAAAGAAATAATAAAAACCTTCAAAAACATCGGATTCTCAATCAATATAAAATCCAACAAAAATATAGTAATTTTCATAGATATAACCTTCGACCTAAACAAAGGAATATACAAACCAAATAGAAAACCAAATAACAACCCAATATATATTATAAAAAATTACAACCCCCTACCGTATTCAAACAAAAAACCATATCTGTAAATAAATGACTTTGAAAAAATTCTAGCAACTTAAAAATATTCAATAAAAACAAAAAAGTAACATATGAATCAACCCTAAAACAGAAGATATTGAAACAAACTAGCATATAAAAACTAAAACAATACAAACGAAAACAACATAGGACGAAATATAATTTGGTTCAATCCTCCCTATAACAATAAATGAAAAACTAAAATATGTAAAGTATTCTTCAAATTAATTGACAAACACTTTCCTAAGAACATCACATTATAAAAAATATCGATAAAAATTCAATCAAACTTATTACAGTGGAATACATAACATTGAGAAAATAATAACTAAACACAATAAAAAATACACAACAAAACCAATGACAATTACAACAAAAATAACAATGACATTCTGCAAAATAACATCATAAAAAAAAATTGTAGAAACAAATAAAATTGACCACTTAGCAAGAAATGTTTAACCAATAACATAATATACATAGCTACCGTAAATAATAACGTTAGCACAGACGAAAAAATATATAGGTGCTACAAAAAAAAATCTAAAAGAAAGATATTACAACCACAAAATGTTCTTTGAAAGAAAAATACACAAACAACATAATCCTATCAAAATACATATGGGTCCAAAAAGAAAAAAAATATCACAACCAAAATCAAATGGAAAATTATAAAAAGGGTAGCCACATACAATACTAACAGTAAAAACTGTAAACTATGCTTAAAGGAAAAACTAATAAAAATTAATTTTAGAAACCAAAATAAACTCTTAAACAAGAAAACTGAAATAATGGGGAAGTGTAGTCATATAAATAAATACATACTTTGCCATCTAAGCACTAATTAAAATAAATAAGACAAAATAAACATAAAATAAATATAAATAAACTAAATAAAGAAATAAGTAAACAAAATAAGCAGATAAATATAAGTATAGACATGTAAACCTTTATGTATACGTGTGTGCATATATATATATATATATATATATATATATATATATATATATATATATATATATATATATATATATAGACACACATACTAACAACAACAAACCTAAAATTCCATAATTAATACTTTAATATGTAGGACAACACCAGGGCAAAAACAATATGTGTGTGTGCGTGTGTGTGTAGGTGGGTGCCTGCGTGTGTGTAAGTATATATATCATATACATTGTATACATATATTCAGACAACAAAGAAAATACATCTATAATAAACATAACCATCCACATTATAAAAACAAAAGACATAGAAAAACTCTTTATCATTTAATCATTATTCAATTAATATATTAATATAAAAGCTCAGATACACGTGTTCGTGGGTTTGTGTGTGTATGATATATATATATATATATATATATATATATATATATATATATATATATATATATACACACACATACACATATAGATATTGATTAGTTAAGTGATTGTTTTTAGTGAGGAATAGATAAAAACTTAACGAATAAATGGCATCCTAAAAAGTAAATGCAGAGAGAGAGAGAGAGAAAGAGCGAGAGAGAGAGAGAGAGCGAAAGATAGAGAGAGAGCGAAAGAGAGAGAGAGAGCGAGAGAGAGATAGGGAGAGCGAGAGAGAGAACGAGAGAGAGAGTGAGAGAGAGTGAGAGAGAGCGAGAGAGAGAGTGAGAGAGAGTGAGATATATATATATATATATATATATATATATATATATATATATATATAGAGAGAGAGAGAGAGAGAGAGAGAGAGAGCAGAAGTGTTAATTTGATGGAAATGAAAAGAAGACAAACAGCTTTAGAAGGTGGATACTTTTGGAGTGAGGATGAAAAATAATGAAAAGAAAAAAGAATTATAGGTATAAATAAAAATGAAAACGAGATCGGTGCAATATGGCCATTATGTATTGTCTTAAGATAAAAAGAAATTGATGAAGATATCTTTACAGAAGTCAGATTAATCTATAAACAGGTAATACACTTTCCCTTATTACCCAAAGTTACGAAATTTAAAGATAGGAAGAAATATGTATATGAGTTCAAATTCTGAACGTCGCGCTTGTTCGGAAGTTCAGTTGCTGATCTATAGATGTATTTACTGTAGCTGCATAACGTAACTTTATAAGGACAACGTGATTGTCTCCCTTTAGCGTCACTGTGTTATTCGTGGCTCTCACAAATTTATATCTAAGCATATCTCAGAAGTATAAGTAGTGTAGCCAGAACTTGTGGTAATGTCAAGAAGTGTCGCATTGTTACGCTGGAAAGTGAAACAGACATCATAAAACGTGGTGAAAGGCGGGAAAATTATAGACATAGAAGGTGCATATGAGATGAATCTTTTTATTGTTACGACATATTAAAGAATCAAGATCGCATTATGCAATACAGTGTAACCCGGATATAAGAGAGTTGTCGGGACCGGAGAACAGGTCTCTTATATCCGGGTTTCTCTTATATCAGGGTTTCTCTTATATCCGGGTTTGATCTATTTTGTTTAGGTAAGTATGGCTCTAATTTGGGACCAGAGAAAATCTATCTTTTATCCGGGTTTCTCTTATATCCGGGTTACACTGTATATGAGAAGTGCCCTTATTGATATTTAATAAGCTGAGTTTATAATGGCACAAGGCCAGAGTAATAGGGCATCCAGTGAGAATCAAACGCACTACAGTAGTAATGGTCTGTGAGGATAAATTGCTAACCATGCTCTATTGTGGGGGCCCTTATTGATATTTACTAAGTCCAATTTATTATGGCACAAGGCCAGAGTAATAGGGTATCCAGTGAGTTTTCTAACGACACGTTTCGAAGATGTGTGTTGGGTTCGGCTTCTTCAAGCTGGAATGAGAGACAAAATTGTGTGTAAGGAAAATGCGTTGGAATTTTTTAGGTTAAGCGCAGCAATAAATTGAATTACGTCATCAGATCCGACGAGCAAAAGTGTTTTTATATATTAGTACCCTTGGTATCTGTTAGATTTTAAATTAGTCCACTTAGATTAGATTATGCATGTCATTTCCACTAGGATTGCAATCAACTGCCAAGTTTGAAAAAAGGTAAAATATACATCTGACCAGCGACACCTGAGCATGGTATAAATAAAAGAAATGTTCGAACGGCTTAATACCCTTGACATATTTGGGAAGGATATTAAAATAATCGATAAACTATAATAGCAGAAAAACTGCCTGCATGTGGATAGAAAATGAATTCAATGAGTGGCCGTAGTTAAATACAAAATAAATAGTAGAACTGTCCAACATCAAAATTGAGAAAGTTTGCAATAAGCAATAACAAGAAAAGAAAAGAACAGGGTAAAAAAATAATAAGCAAACAATATATGCAAGCCAAATTAACAGTAATAAGGCAAAGCAACGCTATTATGGCAAAAAGTTCACAAATTAAGAATTAGGGTTGACATATAAGAGCAAGTTCGGACAAGTGAACGTAGCTTTCTGACTTCAAGACAAGACAGTCTGGGGCTGAGTCACATGAAACTTGCGGACCAGCCTATTTTTATTGGCTAGGAATTAATCCCAGCATACATTTGTGTGCTTTTTCCTATAAATTGGGGAAGTATTTATTCAGTCATTCTTCCATAATTGGAGCCAACATTATGTAAGGCCCAGGTCTTAGGGTTATTGTCGAGAATTGTGCGGTTAGCACATTCTAAATGCATTTACTTCTTCGTGAATCTTTTCTATGCTGATAACACTGGCATTTCTCCTTGTACATAGTTTTGTCTTTCATTCAAACCTGAAGAATCCGAACCCAATACACGTGGGCGAAATTTGTGATGCTTTTCGCAGCCGTGCGGTAATACACATCGGACCAAAAGTTGGTTTCTCCTACAAAGAGTGACATATGTTCGATTCCTAGTTACAGTTGCATGAATAACATAGTAATAATAATAATGATAATAATAATAATAATAATAATAATAATAATAATAATAATAATAATATTAATAATAATAATAATAATAATAATAATAATAATAATAGTGTCATATAGGAATAAAGTGTCGCTGCCGACACACGATCACCAGAGAACAAGCACAGTCGAGGTCGACTGTGCTTGTTCTCTGTTGATCTAATTGAAATAATTAGATCACGTGACGCGTAAAGGAAAAAATATATTATGGGAATTAGCGGCGTCTGACCGGGTATTTGTTCGAAGGCGTTACTATTATTGTATCTGCGATTTACAAAATCTCTCCTACAAATGGGCATTACAAAAATAGGATGTCCGGAACTAGCAAAAAATGAATATACCCACAGACATAACAAGGTAGCGACATATATGCACTGGAAGATATGCAAGAAGCACAAAATCGAAACCACTGAGAGATGGTGTGATCATCAGCCAGACACAGTTACCCAAAATAACGATGTAAGTATGACATGTCAATTCAAACTGACAAGGAAATGAAAGCCAATAGATCTGATATTATCATAAAAGACAAGAAATTCAGGAAGTGTATGCTTACTGACATAGCGGTACCATCTGAGAGAAACACCCCCATAAAAATTATCGATAAATTGTCCAAATACAAGGACTTGGAGATCGAGATTAACAGTATGTGGGGAATGAAGAATCGGAGCTCTAGGCCTCGTGAGAAAAAGAATGGACATTTTTACTAACAGTGTCTCAGGTAACATCAACATGCGAGTTACCCAGAAGATCGCCCTACTAAGAGCATCCCACATACTAAGAAAATTAAATGACAATTCTCCTATAGGGCCTAAGGAACATAGTTTGAGCCCAGCTCCACAGGATATAAAGCAGGAAACATAACATACACAATAGTAATAATAATAATCAAAACAATAAAATACTAAGTAGAAGAAATGCTAAAAGGCTCACAAAAATACAACTGTATTCCAAATGTTCAGTGCAGAGAAACCACAGAGAGGAAAATGTATCGTACTAGGCAAAAGGGACAACAAAATCGAGCGCAAAGAAGAAAACATCGGAACAACTGAGAAACGATTTAGAAATGGATATGTAAATCATTTAAATATGTAAAACATAAGGGAAACGCTATGTTGTCAAAATATATACGGGAGTTAAAAATAAAGCAAAAAAACTATTAGTAGAATGAACTATAATAAAAAAAAGTGGAGACTAATAAAAATAGAGAGAAAGATAGGAAGAAATTCCAATCTACGTATGGAGGAGAAACTACAGATTCTAGAGTTTAAGAACGAGAATACTTTGATAAGCGAAAGGAATGAAATTATTTTGAACTTTCGACATGCTGACTCATTCCCTATAAACGGGAAACGTACAATAAATGTCTAGAACGCCTTTAAAAACATTTCAGTATTTTGAAAATCGCTAACCATGAAACAGCGAAGTAAATAGGCAACAAAGAAAAAATAATATTTGTTCATTATCTATCTATCTATCTATCTATCTATCTATCTATCTATCTATCTATCTATCTATCTATCTGTCTGTCTGTCTGTCAATTTGTTTCTCTATACCAGTTTGCTTATCTATCTATCTATCTATCTATCTATCTATC
>OZ038520.1:42256469-42263969 GCA_964036315.1 Acanthosepion esculentum
CGTGGTAGTGATTCAAATGTCTTTTTTGGATATATATATATATATATATATATATATATACAAGTTTCTTATATATATATATATATATATATATATATATATATATATAAGTTTCGTGAAAGACGACGGATAAGATACTGTGATTAAGCCTTTTATTTAATTTTTCTTGTCTCGTACAAACGTTTTCTTTTCTGGACTTAATGTGTGAAAAACTGCACCTTCTACTTCAGAAGGCACTTGTGAACGGTAATTTATCGGAAAAGATGTGCTATCCTGTATACTGCATAGACTGTTTGACTGCGAAGAAATGCAGCACCTAATAAAATCAAATGACTACTAAAACTAGTTTCAGAACAGTGGGTATATATTACACATTAAGTTTATCTTTATAACTTTGTTGTCAAAACAATTCCGATGACACCATTTTAAACTTTTTGTAAAATTTATCCACATTTTGTTTTGATCTTACTTGAAATTTCAGTTACCTGGCTACATCTACCTTTGAAGATTCCTTAAAACTCATGAAGGAAAGAGTGACATGTATTTTACAATATAATGTAAATTTCGCTGTACAGCCTTGTTCAAATATTTTCCGTAAATCTCTTGAGTAATTTTTCTAAAATTTAGGAGAAAATTAAAAGTATATATATATATATATATATATATATATGTATGTGTGTGTGTGTGTGTGTGTGTGTGTGTGTGTGTGTGTGTGTGTGTGTGTGTGTGTGTGTGTGTGTGTGTGTGTGTGTTTCTGTGGTTATCTTTAAGTAGATATGTATATCTGGTCGGAAATCAAGAAAGTAGCCAACAAAGTAAAAAATGAATAAATAATAGGAAAAGAACTGAGAAAGAAAAAAGAATGAGAGGCGTAAAATAGAGAAAGAAAGAGGGTAGTAACAGATAGAAAGAAGGAAGATAAAAGAACGAAAGAAAAAGGAAAAAGGAAAAAGAAAGAAAAGATAAAGAAAGAAAAAACAAAAATAAAGAATAAAGAAAGAATGTGGGGCGTAAAATAAAGAAAGAAAAAGAAGGGAGTAAAAGATAGAAAAGGGAAATGAAAGAAAAAAGAAGAAGAAAGAAAAATAAGGGGCGTAAAATAAAGAAGAAAAGAGGGAGAGTAAAAATAGAAAGAAGGGAAATAAAAGAATGAAAGACAAAAGAAAGAAAAAGAAAAAAGTGTGTAAAATAAAGAAAGAAGAGGGAGATAAAAGAAAGAAGAGAGATGAAAAAAGAAAAAAGAAAGAATAAGGGGCGTAAAATAAAGAAAGAATAAGAGGGGAGAAAAGCATAGAAAGATGTGAGATAAAATGAAAGAAAGAAAGAAAAAGAAGGAAAGCAAGAATAAAGGGCGTAAAATAAAGAAATAAATAAAAGGGGGTAAAAGATAGAAAGAAGAGAGATAAAAGAAAGAGAGAAAGAAAAAAGAATGAAAGAAAGAAAGAGGGAAGTAAAACGAAGAAAGAAGAGGAAGGTAAAAGGAAGAAAGAAAAAAAGAAAAAAGAAAAAAGAAAGAAAGAAAGAGGGAAGTTAAATAAAGAAAGAAGAGGAAAGTAAAAGGAAGAAAGAAAAAGAAAGAAAGCATAAGGGGCGTAAAATAAATAATGAAAGAAGAGGGGAACAAGCGATAGAAAGAAGGCTGATAAAAGAAAGAAAGAAAAAAAGAATGAGGGTCGAAAAATAAAGAAGATGGGAGTTAATGATAGAAAGAAGGGAGATAAAAGAAAGAAAGGAATAAAAAAGAAAGAAAGAAAGAAAGAGGGAAGTAAAATAAAGAAAGAAGAGGGAGGTAAAAGGGTTAAAAAAGGGAGGTAAAAGAAAGAAAGACAAAAGAAAAAAGAAAGAAGAAAAAGAAAGAAAGAATAAGCGGAGTAAAATAAATAAAGAAGACGGGAGGAAACGATAGAAAGAAGGGAGATAAAATAAAGAAAGCAAGAAAGAAACAAAGAAAAAAGAAAGGAAGAAAAAATAAAGAAAGAAAAAAGCAAGAAAGAAAGAAGAAAGAAAGAAGGAAAGAAAGAAAGAAGAACAAAAGAAAGAAAAATAGGAAGAAAGTATAAGTGGCGTAAAATAAAGAAAAAAAGAAGAGGAGGTAAAACTTTGTAAAGGAGATAAAAGAAAGAAAGAAAAAAATAATAAGGGGCGTAAAATACAGAAAGAAGGAAGAGGGGGAGTAAAACGTAGAAAGGAGGGAGATAAAAGAAAGAAAGAAAGAAAAAAGAAAGAAAAAGGGTGGTAAAATAAAGAAAAAAGAAGTGGGAGGTGAAAGGAAGAAAGAGGGGTGGTAAAATAAAGAAAGCAAGAAAGAAAGAAAGGAGTTTAAAATAAATAAAGAAAGAAGGGATTTACAATAAATAAATAAAGAACTTAAAAAAAATTATAGAGATGAAAGATACTGGATTAACTCGACCAGTATATATTTGTTTCCACCACATTAAAACATACTTTAATGCAGATATAACATTCAATTATTTAAGCCAATGTCGCTGAAGCAGAGAGTATTTTTTTACTGGCAACATTATCATTATATTATTTCTGTCGGTATCTGATGAACATGGATTCGACTAAAAAATAAAATAACTTCGTTATAACTTCTTATATCCTGAAATTTGTATTTCTTCCAGCTACCCCCCCCCCACTTTTGTTTCCTTGTCTGTCTTCATTCTATTCAACTACCTTTCGACATATTCTTTCTCGCATATTTTTTCTTCCACTCGACTTTGTCAATTCTAAAGGAAACATAAAAAACATGACTTGCTTTTTATGTGTTCATCACAGGCAAAGTGTACGCATGAAAGTTATGAAAAACATCTGGAATTGAATAACCCAGGGGTCGATATTATGTAATTAGTTTAGAATGACGCTGCAAAAATCTTTCTTTTTTTCTTTTGTTCGAAATCAATGCGATCAGATTAATAACCGGTCCTTTTTCTCCTTATTTGTCAATTGTTCACTTGGTTTCAACTATTGCAATGATCGAACGCACATAACTATACTGTAACTATTACTATCTTTCCAACATCAAAAGTTGCATTACACTTCAAATCCTTATAGGTTGCCATAACTCATACACTGAGATGACTTTGCCATTTTCGTCCGACATGCATATTAGTTTTTTTTTTCGGTGGCAAACTTCGTAGATCTTTTTATCTGCAGAATTTTCTTTATAGGATAATAATTTTATTCGCTCTTTAATTTGACTATTTTAGGAATTTGCCTGATATTTCATGGTTTATACTTATGTTCTTAAATAAGATCGTCATATCGAGACTTCGTACGGATGCCATATGCATTGGCGCCTAACCTGTTCAGAAATATCAAAACTGTCAGCTGTATACAAAAGCTTCCTCAGATCATTGTGAAAAAAAAGGCCTTGAGCGAGTAAAGCCTGTGTGTCCTGGTAAAGATCATCCTTCTTTGAATATAGACTGGCGCTACAGATTCAAAAAGAAGTGTAGAAAATAACAAAAAATCACATGTCTTTAGGGCTACCAGCAACAGCAATAACTAAAACAGATAGTATAGATAGAAGAGAAAATAATGACATAATCAAGATGTTAACATTCCACACCACTTCAAATAAAAGGTTAGGAAGGAAAACCCCTATCAATACTAGAAAGAGGGATAAAAGTTACTGGACCTGTTTTCATAAAAATTCATTTTAAGAAAAAGATTTTATAAATTTCAACCGACAACAGTACTGGCTGCTCAGTCAATGAATGGCAAATGTTTCCTTATAGGGAAACGGCTAATATTACAATTAGCATTATTGAATATAATATAAAATAAAATTTGAATGATTCTTAGGACAAATGATATGTTCATCCGGAGGTTGAGAAGAGATAAGCAAACACCCATCAATACTTGAAAGAGCGATAACAGCTACTGGACTTGACAAACCTATTTTCCTGAGAAATTGTTTTAAGAGAAAGATTTTAGAAATTTCAACCGACAACAGTATTGGCTGCTCAGTCAATGAATGCCAAATGTTTCCTTGTAGGGAAACGGCTAATATTACCATTAGCATTATTGAATATAATATAAAATAAAATTTGAATGATTCTTAGGACAAATGATATGTTCAACCGGAGGTTGAGAAGAGATAAGCAAACACCCATCAATACTTGAAAGAGCGATAACAGCTACTGGACTTGACAAACCTATTTTCCTGAGAAATTGTTTCAAGAGAAAGATTTTAGAAATTTGAACCGACAACAGTACTGGCTGCTCAGTCAATGAATGCCAAATGTTTCCTTATAGGGAAACGGCTAATATTACCATTAGCATTATTGAATATAATATAAAATAAAATTTGACTGATTGTTAGGACAAATGATATGTTCATCCGGAGGTTGAGAAGAGATAAGCAAACACCCATCAATACTTGAAAGAGCGATAACAGCTACTGGACTTGACAAACCTATTTTCCTGAGAAATTGTTTTAAGAGAAAGATTTTAGAAATTCCAACCGACAACAGTACTGGCTGCTCAGTCAATGAATGCCAAATGTTTCCTTATAGGGAAACGGCTAATATTACCATTAGCATTATTGAATATAATATAAAATAAAATTTGAATGATTCTTAGGACAAATGATATGTTCATCCGGAGGTTGAGAAGAGATAAGCAAACACCCATCAATACTTGAAAGAGCGATAACAGCTACTGGACTTGACAAACCTATTTTCCTGAGAAATTGTTTCAAGAGAAAGATTTTAGAAATTTCAACTGACAACAGTACTGGCTGTTCAGTCATTGAATGCCAAATGTTCCCTTGAACGGAAACGTTTAATATTAACGTTATCCTTGTCATACTGGTGCGAAAAAATACTTTATAATTAATTATAAATTACTTATAAAATGTTGGTCAACAGCAGCATTTTTTAAATTTATTTTTTAGCATATTTTTAAATTTAAAAGTGAAGAGATTTTTAATCTTTTTAAGTTATGATCAATTGTTGCAGCATTCGTTGTTTATTCCTTTGCTGATTGGTCCATGTAAACTTATCATGTGTAGTTGATAAGACAAAGTGGAAAAAGCTTATAAACGATGCGTTTCGACGACGTCTGTTGGTCACAGTTTCTTCAGTTAAAAATGAAAGACAAAACAAAGGTTCACTATAGCATCTTTTACTTAACAACGAAAACTGAAAATAGCACAACTCTTTCAACACTTGTATGAGAATATAAAACAAAAACTCATGGGAAATAAAAAAAAACAGCACCAGATTACAACAACACATCAAAACGTAGTAATGTTTTCCTAGAGTAGAAATAGCCATAATAATCTTAACAGAACAAGATAAATTCCTAAATAACAAATTATTTCTAAATTTCAGGCACGTATAAAAATTCCTAATACGTTACGTATACCTACATGATGACTCAAAAGGCTAAATATAATCCAATAACCTAATACTAATAAACTTATTTCAAATGCCAACATTTAGAACTTGGGAAAACAAAAAAATGCAAATATCTAAATAAATAGAGTAATCAATGAGAGCAAATAATATAAATCATTATTTCTAAACAAAAGACCTAGGAAAGACTGGCTTCCTTCTTCCCATAAGCACTAACTGCATATATATATATATATATATATATATATATATATATATATATATATATATATATATATATATATATATATATATATATATATATATATTGAACAATAAAAATTATTAAAAAAATTAATTAAAAAAATTAATTAAAAAATGAAAATCTTCAGACACACTGGGTTGTAGATTAATATTATTTCGTTTTTATTATTATTATTTCATTTAGATTGCTCGACTAGTTTCTGCCAACATAGCCATCATCAGGAGAAAAAATATTTCTACTTGCTGGTAGCAGTGAACTACAGAAATGAATGTCTTGATGGAGAAAATGAACTTTGTCTGTAGTTTTCATTTGTTTTTTTATCTTTTTAACATGGATTTTTTTAACATTCCTTGTGTTGGTCAAACAGTCTCTTTTAAGTTGGTATTTGAGATAAGGTCCATGCTGCTCTGAATTCCCTTGGTCAGTTTGGCAGTTTTATTGGTACCTGGAGAGGGTATGTGTCTCTATTAAGTGTGTGTGTGTGTGTGTGTTATTTGGTTCTTAGGGAGTGAGTGCGTATGATATGTGTAAGCGTGTATATTGCTGTGGGTGTGTGTTATCATTTCGTTCATTAGGGAGGGAGTGAGTATGATGTGTGTAAGTGTGTATATTCGTGTGTGTGTGTGTATAAGTGTGAGGTCTCAACACCTCCGTAAGCATGTCTGTCTTGTGTGGGTAGGTTTTGATTTGTAGGGCTATATATTAATACTATCTATATTGTTAAATTTATGGTTTAGCCCGGCTGGATAGTGTGTTTTTAAACGTCGTATCCACTTATTTTCATGGAACTCTAAAATCTTTCTAATGTTATCTGCTCTAAACTTTTCTATTCTCTCAATTATAGTGAATTTGGCATGGGTTTTGAAATCGTGTTTTTCTAGGCGGAAATGTTGTTCTACAGGTAATAATTTTTCATAGGGAGTCGACTTAATTCAATTGCGATAATTATTAATTCTGTAGTGAAACGGCCATTCAGATTTTCTGACATAGTGTGCATAGTTGTTTCTGGCATAGTGTGCATTCTAGGAGGTAAATTATGTTATGACTTCTACAGTTAGAATCGTGGTAGATTTTGAAAGTAGATTTAGTGACTGAGCTAGTGAATGAATTCGTGTGTCTAATGTGGTTGCAGCATAAACTTCTTTTGTTGTTACATGGTTGGGAAAATCCTGTTGTTTTCGTTATTAGTTTATTACGAATTACCTTGTCCCCTGAAATGTGGTTACTACCTATGATTTCTTTTAGGTTCTTAGGTCTATGATATGCTAGAAAGCCGGGTTCCTTAAACAATTTTTTAAAGTCTGGTTTGAAATGTAGTATTTCCCAGCGACTTTTAATTATTTGGGATAGTGGAGGCAGAGTGGGGTTGAAAGTGGTTATAGAGGAATGCGGTTAGATTTATTTTTAATCTTGTACATTAGGGTGTCTTCTCTAGGTGTGGAAATTGCTTTATTTATTTGTTCCCTGATTAGGTGTTGTTTATAGCCACGTGTTGTGAATTGATGCTCCAGATTTTCACTGCGTTTATTTAATTCTTCATTGTTGGAACATATCCTTCTGAGTCTAAGTGCTTGTGAATATGGAAGGTTCTCTTTGAGGTGTTTAGGGTGGGAAGACTTAAAGTGTAGATAGTTGTGGGTGTCGGTGATTTTAGTGTGTAGTGTCGTTTGTAGTTTCCTGTTTTCATCTATGTAAATGCGGGTGTCTAAAAATGTTACTGGTGTTGTGGATTTTTCATAGTCAAACTTAATTGAGTCGTGCACTGTGTTAAGGGCCATGAGGAATTGGATTAGTTTGTTGTCACTGTCCGTGTATACAAAGAATATATCATCGATATAACTTGCATAGAATACGCAGTTGTTACCAATGAGGGGATAGATATGGGTCTCCTCA
>OZ038520.1:42268969-42313969 GCA_964036315.1 Acanthosepion esculentum
TGGTAATGTGTCGGGCGAGACAACTTTTCTCTCCGGAATCCTTCTTGCATATCTATAAGTCCACAATTTGTCCATGCTTGGACTATTGCTGCCATCTATGGTTCGGTTCCATTGCGATTTACCTGGATCTCCTTGATAAGAACCAAAGAAAATCAGCAATATTATTGGTCCTGAACTGGCGGTTCGGATGTAGCCGCAACTTCTATGATAACAGTTTCTTTTCTTACACTTTTCGCTTGTGGAACTCCTTTTCGACTTCATGCTTTCCAGCCAACTTTAACTTGCAAAAATTTAAATGCAATGTCAATATCTATCTACTGTCCTTTATTGCTCTTTTCTCTTTCTCCTCGTTACTAATGTTTCTGTTCCTAATAGGTCCATACCTTGTAGACCCTTGCGTGATAGTGGCTGCACAGCCTTACTTAGGGTGACACCAAAAACAAAACAAAAAAACACAAGCGCATATATATATATATATATATATATATATATATATATATATATATATATATATATATTAATTTTGTCTTCTCTACAGATACACTCTGTCTAAGAATATTTACACACACACACACACACACGCACACATATATATGTGTGTGCATGTGTATATGTGTGTGTGTATGGTGTGTATGTGTGTGTATGTGTGTGTATGTAGATGAGATAAGGTGGAAAATTTATTAATTTATTAAGAAATTTGATACGCTAAGAGCAGATATGAATAGAAGAGATTCATGGAAGCTTTAAGTTTAAAGATAGTAAAATCGACCTTGCTAACCGGACGCTTCTCCGTGGCTGAACGGTTAAGGCACGTCACACGAAATGAGTGTTCCGTATAGGATACAGGTTCGATTCCTGTCGGAGAACGAAAATTTTCTATGAAAATTTCTCGGACATTCAGGCCGGTAAATGTTATTTAATACTGTTTATTATAAAACAGAGCAATTGCTTAAATACTTGTATCTATAAAAAGAACGTTAAACATATCAAAAATGTCTTTATATATATATACCGGAATAATGCTTTGATAACACAGAATTTAAGACCAATGGCCATTTGTCTTAAATTGCTGCAACCATCTGTCTGCAGACAAATTTTTTGCTGTCTTTAAACTTATTTGGAGCGATTCTTTCGCTGGTTGGTTCATTTTTATTTGAATGGTAAATCTGTTTTAGACGTGATCCAGCCTTATCTCCAAGAATTTTTACCTCATATTTGCAGTCTAATTTTCATTACTTCAGTTGTGCCGACGATCGGTCCATGAAGAAGCGTTGGCCGAAAGGTTGCCCTGCCCCCCGCCCCGCAAAAAATGAGCATAAAATTGTGTTTATTCAAATCTATCTATTCATTCTATGGTATCAAATCATTATTCTGATATTTAAAATTTAGATATCACAGTATTATTATTGTGGACTTAAATAATTTTGTTAGACTATGGTACATGTTATGTTCATTAGATACCAAAAGAAAATTTTTCCTTTCTTGTCTGTCTTTTGGTGTTGTCCATTCTTTTATTAAACACATACTAATATGGGCAAAAGAAGATTATAGTTTCCAATTGGAACAAGCTCTTATTATGTATGAGCTTGACAAACAAACACAATTCTTCCTTTCAGCTCAAATGGTGTATTGTTCTCTCATAGGCAAAATCAAAAGACAATATTCGTTTTTTTTAAATTTTTTCGCTATTAAAAGAAGATTAAATTTCGAAAAGAAAACTTTTGCCAAAGATAATAATTACATCAACCATTTAATTACCAAACGATTTGGTTTTGAGAATTTTTCATTGAACAGATATATATTTAATCTGTCTAATATCAATCTTTCCGAGATACAGAAGGCAGTTTTGTCCAGAAGGTTGGATTTCTGTATTCCCCCTCGAAATGTTAAAGTCGCAGTTCTTGCTGAATTTTAAGTAATTTTTCACAGCTGCTTTGTCTTGTTCCCTCCTCTATGGACCAACTTGCATTTTATAAATAAAGAATTTCTGAGACAGCATACCAGTTTGTCTCCTTACCAAGTGAACGTGATATGGTCGCGTGGCGTCACGTTCACTATCAAACTATTATAACTTTAAAAAGTCGTAACGACATTTATATCACCAAACAAGACAAGGGTGCTGGTGTGGTCTTTTTGAATAAGGTTGACTATGTTGATAAGATGAATGCCATTCTAGGAGACACTACAAAGTTTCGGTTAATCGGTCCGTCTTCATCTCATGATCGTACTGATAAATTGGAATTAAAACTCCAGAAACGATTGTTGGAGGTATATAAGAGTAATTTTATATTCAAAACACCTACAAGAGAATTAGACTTGCAGGTTCCCAACGATCTAGACTTTAGGGATTGTCGAAGATTCACAAAAATAATGTGCCTCTACGACCCATTCTATCCATGATGGGGGTCAGCACAGCACAGGCTGGTTAAATGGTTAGCAGAGTTGATAAAACCTATCTTATTTCTCAACCTATTGTGTATCAGACTCGTTTACCTTTTCGGAGTTTGTTAGAAATTATTCAGTAAATTCTAATGACAGGAATTTGGTTTCATTTGACATCGTGAGTCTTTACACTAATGTCCTCTTACAAGAGACTACATATATATGTGTTGACGCGCTCTATAGAGGTTGCCTGAGGCCTCCCTCTATTCCGGACTCTTTATTTTTAGAGTTCCTAAAATTAGCAACAAAGGAGGTGGAATTTACCTTCGAAGATGTTATGTACTCCAAGGTAGATGGAGTTTCTGTGGGTAGCCCTTTGGGTTCCTTCTTAGCCAACATTTTTGTTGGATACCATGAGAGCCGTTTATTTGAGAAATGTCGGAAATCATATACAGTGTAACCCGGATATAAAAGAGTTGTCGGGAACGGAGAAGAAGTCTCTTATATCCGAGTTTCTCTTATATCCGGGTTTCTCTTATATCCGGGTTTATTTTGTTTACATTAACACAGGCTCTAATTTGGGACCAGAGAAAATCGCTCTTATATCCGGGTTTCTCTTATATCAGGGTCTCTTATATCTGGGTTACACTGTATCTATCAACGTTATATGGATGAAACTTTCTCTATGTTTAACAACATAGATAAAGCAACTCTTTTTTTGTGAATCCTTAAATTCATTACACCCATCTTTGGTCTTTACAGTGGAAGAAGAGGAAAACAATTCCATCTCATTTCTTGATGTTTTAGTTGAGCGGAAGAATGGTACTTTTATTACTAGTGTGTTCCTTAAAGCAACTTTTACTGGTATTTACACTAGTTAGAACTCTTTTGTCTTTTGTACCAGAAAAAATAAATCTGGTCAAAACTTTGGCTCATCAGGCCTTAATGACTTGTTCCTCTTGTAAACTTCGGCAAGAGTTGAACAAAATTCGTTCTATTCTCATCAATAATGATTTTCCAGGTAATATTATTGATCGTATAATGGAGCTGAAGATATATAATTTTAATATTTCTGCCAAATTTGACCCTGGTCTATGTCCTATCTACCTAAAATTGCCTTGGTTTGACAGAAAATGCAAAATTTTGAGTAACAGAGTTTCTAGAACTGTCTCTGCTACTTTCTTTTCGGCTAAGTTACGTGTTGTTTTTGGCACCCGTCAAGTGTTTCCTACATTTACTAAGGACCGTCTGTTCTATCTTAGTAAGAGTTCACTTACTATAAGTTTAAATGTCAGTGTGAAGCTGAGTATATAGGACAGACTAGTCTTAGATTGGAAATAAGAATGGACTAACACGTTGCTAAATATATCAGATTGCATTGAAGTAATCATACTCGTGTGATGCAGTCGGTACACGATTCGGCAATCGGACAGCATCTGTTGGAGAATAGGATGTGCTCGTCGTGTTTCACGGCGGACTCATTCTCTATTTTGCATATAGGCAGGTTCAAACACCATTTATTAGTTCTGAAGGCCATTTGTCTTAAATTGCAGCAACCATCTCCCTGCAGATAAAAGGATAATTTTTTGCGGTGTTTAAATTTATTTAGAGGTTAGTGAGCGATTCTTTACTTGTTTTATGCTCTGGTTGGTGCATTTACTTATTCACTTAAGTTTACGTATTTATTTTAATTGTAATTCTGTTTTAGACGTTTTCCAGAATCCAAGAATTTTACCGCATATTTGCAGTCTAATTTTCATTACTTCAGTTGTGCCGACGATCGGTCCATGAAAAAGCATTGGCTGAAAGGTTGCCTAGGTACCCCTTTTCAAAAAATAAGGATAAAATTGTGTTTATTCATATATATATATATATATATATATATATATATATATATATATATGTGTGTGTGTGTGTGTGTGTGTGTGTGTGTGTGTGTGCGTGTGTGTGTGTATGTGTGTGTGTATGTATGTACGTATACCTACTTACATACATATGAGAGAGACACAGTGAGGCTGAGAGAAAATGTGTACATCTATTTTCTCCTACATACACACGCCAATGTATACAATAATACACTCGCAGAAATTCACACGCATCTACAATATTGAGTATTATGTTTATTCCAATGTATAAATATATTTAAGCTTTTTTTTCTATGAGTGTTCGATGATTTTTGGTGGATACGCGTGCCAAATCAGCTTAGAGCAGTTTTATTCTTTATCGATTCACTTATTTTTAGGATTTTAATCAATCATCAAAGACATGAGAAAGAAAAAGTTTACTGATGTTGAAACAAGAAGAGAGGAATGGTCATTCCTCAAAAAGACATTATTTCATCGTAAAAGTAAAACCTTTCTGACTATTAAACATGTAACAAATATTGGTCAAACTATAATGAACATATTCGTGTGAACGCTGCGTCTCTTTTTTTCACATCCTTGCGATGCTCATCAATTGATATATATTTTAATATATACAGATTTAAATATGTACGAAGACATTCTTTAGAGCTCTTTCGGCTAACACATAAGAGGAGACAGCAAATTTAATTGACAAAAGGAGAAACAATTCGCATTGCTGGAGATATGTAAGTAGTAGTAGGAAAAGAACTACGACTAAAATGAGAATATATTACTAAAATAATAGTTAATAAAACGAGGGGGAAAATAAAAAATAGGGAAAAATACGAATAAAAGCTAAATGGTTTCAGGTGAATGTAAAACAGAAAATTGTTACTAATACACATCCTAAAAGACAGAGAAAGCGAATAAAATGCTTTCTGTTTTCAGAGATGCAATTTAATATGCTTCAAGTAAACATAAATATATACTTAAATATGAACTGCTTCAAGTAAACGTAAATTTTATATATGCAAAGACAGCGTTTAAAATCGATGTTTTTCCCTATCAGTCTACTCGTGCCGTAAAAAATGAAGGAATTTGTTAAAGTAAATAATGAGATGCAATGAAACAAGTCTTGAAACAATGTATTGAGATTCAATGAAGCAGAGAGAAAGAATTCACAACTAAAATAGAAGCCAATGAACCGTTTAATTAATCCGTTCCATTTATATTTTTAAAAGTTCAATATTATCTATTATTCGTTGATTACTCTTGATATTATATATAACGTATTCTTTTTCTTCTTCTTCTTCTTCTTCTTCTTCTTCTTCTTCTTCTTCTTCTTCTTCTTCTTCTTCTTCTCATTATTAATATTATTATTATTAGTGAATCAAAAACGACGGCAATTGTTAGAAAGTTTTACTAGTGAAACAAAAGTCTTGAAACAATGTATTGAGATTCAGTGAAGCGGAGAGAAAGAATTCACAACTAAAATAGAAGCCAATGAACCGATTAATTAATCCGTTCCATTTATATTTTTAAAAGTTCAATATTATCTATTATTCATTGATTACTCTTGATATTATATATAACGTCTTCTTCTTCTTCTTCTTCTTCTTCTTCTTCTTCTTCTTCTTCTTCTTCTTCTTCTTCTTCTTCTTCTTCTTCTTCTTCTTCTTCTTATTATTATTATTATTATTATTAGTGTATCAATACCGTCATGATTATATATATATGTTTGTACATTATTTGAAGATATCTACCTATATCTGCATGTATTTTTTATTTGGTCGAGCTATTTCAGACATCCATGAGTCTATCATATCAGCAATCCCGGTCTTGCATCAAGGCCTGAGGGTCATTGAGATGTCATTCTCTGTCATATCTGGTTAATCGTTTGTGTAAGATTGTAGAAATATCTTGGATGAGACCATACAACAGTGATTTAATTAGACGTTGTTTCCAAGAGATGTTAATTATGGCTTTCTGCATCAGAGTGTAGGTTTAATCAAGCTTAGATTCTAGAGTTTTAGTTAATGTCCAAGCATACATTAAAACCGTCTTTACAGTGGTTCGAAAGAATCTCCGTTTGAGGTTGTCTGGTAGATTAGATTTCCAGATTGCATCCCTTTTAATCAAGGCGGACCAGGCTTTAGCTATATGAATTTTCACATCCTTTTAAGTAAAATTTTTTCGGTTCCTCGATATGTAAAGTGTTTCTCAGATTTTATTGATTAACCTGAGATAGTTTGTATTGAGCCTTGTTGGTTGAACGTACAGCATCAGAATAATCATATACGCATATATGCAGATAAAATAGACCTACTTGTACGCATAATATATGCATATTTGTAAAGCTCTATATTATTATATGTATATACACATTTTGATATATGATCTGAAAACATGTAGCTGTATGCATAAATTAATAAACATACATATGAATGCATACGTATGAATATATTATATATATATATAATTTGTACTTTTTGTACTTTTTAGACACACACGCATATACACACGTATATGGAGGGCTCTATTTTAAATACATTTAACAGTGTTTTAATACATTTAAAAATAAAATGTTTTCGTGTTTATCTAATCTTAATGAGAAACAAGCTGTTTATGGGCAAGTATCTCAAATGTGTTATTTTTATGTATATACACACACGCACACATCATCATCATCATCATCATCATCATCATCATCATCATCAGTCCCATGACCAGTAGGGGTTCTGTGCAACTCCTTTCGTCTGTCTCGGTAGCGTGCTAATATCTAAGTCCCTGAGAATAATCTTTCTGCTCATTCAGTGACATTGTCAGACCGTTTTTTCCCTCTGCCTCTTTGTTCTTTTGCCTAAGTGGGTGGGTACCTTGTAGGATGCCCGTGGAAACGTTGTTGGCTCTTATGACATATCCAGCTTTCTCTTTTTGATGGTGGTCCTCCAGTGGACCTGTCTTTTGTTTGATTGTTTCTCGTATAGCATCATTTGTAATGTGGTCTACGTAGACGCTAATGATGGTTCTGTAGCATCTACTTTCTAATGTTTGAATTATTCACTGTAATCTTGCTATTAATGTCCAACATTCACAGGCATACGGAAATATTAAGGAGGCCAAGTCCCATAGCAGTCTGATCTTTGATTTCAAGCAGACGTTCTTGCCTTTTATTTTTGTGACAGCTGCCGTTGTCTGTGATGCTCTTGAAATTATTTATATTCTGGAGTCCCTTCGCTGATAATCGAACAAAATATTTGAATTGTCTCATTACTTTAAGTTGCTGACCAGTGATATTATCTTGCTTGAAAGCCATTTCTAATTGTTCACCTTTAGTCTCATTTACCTCTCATATAGTCATAATTCCATATCTGGAGATGTTTTTCCTAGAGTCTTCAGACTGACGAGTTCCTCTTCTTTTCCAGCTATAATATCTATACCATCAGGTTTGGGAGTGTTATGGTAATTTACTCACGCACGCATGGACTCTCCCTGTTATAAATAGGAGCAGGTACTGCCTTTTGGAGAGAGAAGTATCTAGCAGTCAGCGGTTCGAACATTCTTCTGGTACAACTCTCGTTTGTATATGTTTGTATTACTGTTTCTGTTAATATATTTGTTTAACTCAATTTCTCTCTTGTGTCTTTATTTCTCGCCCTAGCAAAGCCACAACAGTGAGGTTGTTACATTCTATACTGATTATACCCTAATGTTTCAAGGGTATCAGTCATCATACATTTAGAGATGTTAATAGCCGTAAGGGACAGAAGACAACCTTTCCCTATGGGTCTTTAGAACATTATTGTGCTGGTTGTCTTATCATAGAACTGCTGATTAGTATGGATCAGCTTCTTACTCATATTTGTTCATTGTTGCTCAAAAGCCTTTGTATCACACTCTGTATAAAGCTTTTGTAAAATCTATGAAGGTGCGGTAGAGGATCTGTTGGTGTTGTGAGTAATTTCCGAACTCAGAGATTGACTTTCTGTTTTGTGGCGCATCTTTTACATTGAAATCTGATCTGTTCTTTCCACGATGATTTCTTTTACTTGGATTATCAGTCTTTTTATGATGGTTTCAAACATCATTTTATTAGCGTGGTTAACAATCTAGAATTAATACAATGAAATGCAAAAAGCGAAACCGTCTTGGAGAATTCAACCGCATTATAGAGTGATGGACAAAGTACTGAAAATCCTCGAATGATGATGACACACACACGCGCGCGCGCGCACACACAGACACACATACACACGCACACACATACACACACACGCGCGCGTACACACACACGCACACACACGCGTACACACACACACACACGCGTACACACACACACACACATACACGCGCGTACACACACACACACACACACACACATTTTCTGTAACGTGTACCGGTCTTTAGAATTTAATTTCACCGTCCTCTCTTTCGTGTGTATGTATATGTATATGTATATATAGTTCGAACTGTGGCTGTAGATATCTCGAAAGCGTTCGGCAGAGTTTGGCATGTTGGCCTTCTTCGCAAGCCCCAAAGCTATAAAATCCAAAGAAGGATCTGTAATGTAATCTATCCTCTCCAGGGATTTCGACTTCAGGCACTTTCTCATTGATGTGACGAGGTTTCCCTTTGTCTTTTCTACAAATATTTTCATAGCAACTGCCCTGGGGTCCCAACTACATGAATCGTTCCTTTTCTCGCACTCGCAAGGATTGCTGCCTAAATACACATGTATCAGAATGTTCGCAGAATTTGAGGACATTTGATCAATGTCTTCACTTGAGATAATACCCAGGTTTCTTTTTGATATGATTTTTATTTCTCACATTTTAGTCATTTAACTCCAAGCAAGGCGATAATGCGACTCAGACACAAGGTGTTACTGTGAGTGGAAGAGAATGTGAAGACGTTAGTGAGAAGAATGGACAATAAAAGAACAGAGAGACAGAATGTGGTAGGGAAGCAAGGCACCGAAAAAGAGTTCAACCGGCAAGAAATGCGAGAAAAGAAACTATTAGAATTAGTGTTACATCTAACTATTTCAACGGTAAAATGGTGAAAATTCGTTGCCAATCTAGTAGTACGGTTAAATTTATGCGATTACCACGAAGGAGAGCTAATTTGAACAATTGCCATGAAAATATTTATAGAAAAGTCAGAAGAAAGTCATGTCCCAGTAATGGGAAAGTGACTGATGCCGAGATGCCAGATTAAAATTGGTAAAATTCCATGCATAGTTTTGAATTTTTTCAAGAATATATGGTTGTCAGCAAAAGGAACAGCCCAGGATAACGAACTCAAAATGTCAAAATCAAGTAAGTACAAAAATGTATATATCTAAGAAATGTAATGTAACACTGAAATCCGAAAGCACATTGAAATAGTGAAAGATGACTTCTAAAAGCTAAGTAAAATATTAAGAAAGAGGAAGATGTCGTTAGCAACAAAGAAAACACTGATGGCTTCTTGATTAATATCGGTCCTCCTATATGGCAGTGAAAGCTGGACAGTCACCTTGTAGATCAAAAAGAGACTTGACGCAACAGAAAGAAAGAAAAGAGTACTGAACTGTTATGTAATATCAGTCCTCCTATACGGTATTGGATGCTGGACAATCTCCTCACAGATGAAGAAGAAACTTGAATCAACAGAAACAAAGAAAAGATTACTGAACTGTTATCTAATATCGTTCTTCCTATATGGCAGTGAATATTGGACAATGTCCTCAAAGACGAAGAAGAGACTTGAAGCAACAGAAACAAAGAAAAGAGCACTGAACCGTTATGTAACATCAGTCCTTATATATGGTAGTGAATGCTGGACAATCTCCTCACAGATGAAGAAGAGACTTGAAGCAAGAGAAACAAAGAAAAGAGTACTGAACTGTTATGTAATATCAGTCCTCCTATATGGCAGTGAATGCTGGACAATCTCCTCACAGACGAAGAAGTGACTTGAAGCAACAGAAACAAAGGAAAGAGGACTGAACTGTTATGTAACATCAGTCCTTATATATGGTAGTGAATGCAGGACAATCTCCTTACAGATAAAGAGACTTGAAGCAACAGAAACAAAGGAAAGGGCACTGAACCGATATGTAACATCTCTTCCATGGGCCCAGCCGAGAGCGATCATTTCTCGACTCTGGCATAGCTTCTTATGTTTACAAAAGTTATAAACAATATTTGTGCCTACTCAAATGAGATACTTTTATTCACTCCCATGTAGTAATTCTGACCAATCGGGATGTAGTTAACTACTAGTTTGACTATTGGTGTTTTGGTATCAGAGGACCGGCTTCCGTTTTGCCCTTAACCGTTATTCAAAGTACTCATTCAGAATTGTGGTTAACGATTTAGTCGATGAGAAATTTAGTTTTTTATTTGTATATATACTGTAAATTTGAATTCAGTTTTGTGTCATAGATTTTATAAAATTATGAATTATTTTCATATGCTCCATAAAATTCATCTGTAAACATCAAGTATATATCTGCATTTCAAATAATGATTTTCATATATATATATATATATATATATATATATATATATATATATATATATATATATATATATGTGTGTGTGTGTGTGTGTGTGTGTGTGAAATCTAAGTTGGTTTGCGTGGCTCCTTATGATTTATTCTAGTTTATCGCTCTAGTTAGCGTGTATTGAGCACTCTACGTTTTAGTCTTTCTACACGTTTGTTTTTTTTTTCTTCTTTGGTCTAAGGTCTTACACCACTTACCGATTTGTTTTGTCTTGTTCTGATGTTTTTAGTTTTTTATTTCCAATTTTTTCCTCGGGTACCGATTTGTCCTGACATATCTGCAAGTTGAGCTATCCGTGGTTTTCCAAACGAGTACTACTACTACTACTATATATATATATATATATATATATATATATATATATATATATATGTGTGTGTGTGTGTGTGTGTGTGTGTGTGTGTGTGTGTGTATAAAATTCGTAGATAATTATATAGGCCACACTACAACATATTTAACACGCAGACTCACTCTACACCTTTCTGACAATAGCTCAATTAGATCTCATTTAAATATTCATGGAGACCTACGGGACACTATTCGGAACATACTTGTTGACAACACTAATAAAATAGCCTCATCTACATAAAAAAAAGGCTAAGAATAGTGGAAGCCTTATTAATAAAAAAAAAACACTTAATAATATTAACTTTGAATATGGACATAATATCTTGACCGTGTTTTGAAAAATGAAAACATTTTATAAAACATATATACAACAAACTATTTCTTATTTTAACAGTTAAAATATAATCCTTGAAAATGGCTAAATGTATAGCCGAAAGCGCTCGGATAAAAAGAACATTCAGACAGTTTTTATATAATTTATCATCCGAAAAGAAAAAAATTATTAGATCGCATGAGAAATTGTATAAAAAACTAAATAAAAGCACCTTGTCTGTCGTTTTCAATGAAATACACACACACACGCGCGTGCACACACACACACACACACACACACACACACACACACACACACACACACACACACACACACACATGTATGTATATATAAAAATGTTGCATAATGCTTTGTACATTCTATAAAATCTCATTGATATCTAGTATAATTTTGTCTGTAAAATACTGATTATTATATTTTTAATATATAAATGTACAATAAAAAGAATAATTCTGAGAGAGAGAGAGAGAGAGATGGAGAGGGATAGAGAGAGAGGGGCCGGGGAATAGAAGGAAAGTTAAAATTAAAATTAAGTATTTAGCATTGTGGCATTATTGTTCATTAATTAATAATGTTGCAAATTCACTTTTCCTTCATATGCGGAAGATGTAAGACTATATCTTAAAGAAATGTGACCTCATCGAAACTCGGCGCTCTTTACATTACAGAGATACGGTGATATTTTGCCGAACACTATATTTATGGAATCAAATAACTGAAGTGAATAAAGAATAAAAGTATTTTTTTCCTGGAAAAAAATCAAGAAAAATCAAACAATTAGATAATTATAAAAAAATGAGTAAAGTTGAAAAATTGGAAACAATGGCTAAAATTTTACTTCTTGGATGTGATGAAAACTTAAAATAAAATCGAAAAAAATGCATATGTAATGATGGAAAATCTGAACAGAGAATGTATTTAATAATTAAAAAGAAGGATAAATATTGTGATAGGAAATTAGAGCAATAAATAATAACGGAATATAAAATGCTTTAATTTACAAAGAGTCGAATTTAACATATTTAAGAAAAAAATTTCATTTTTGAAAAGAAATATTTTTCGAAAGAATTCGGAACAAAAAAACCATTAAAAAGATTTCTTAAAATATACGGAAAAAAGCAAATCGAGGAAACCCGATTATCGCTGTTAACCCCAATGTTATGAATGCGCACAGTAAATCCTTTGAGGAAAGAAGCCAAGTTGTCCCGGTGTGGGATTGATTAATTTTTTATTCTATCTTCAGGAAATTGAAATTTAGACATTTCATGTTTCTTCCGCTATGCAGTTACATGAACAGCAGTTTATTCATTTGGTAAGGTACATAAGGGGGGAGGAATCTGGTTTCTATCTGACGAAAATCTAGTGATACTGACAGAAACGTTGTAATTTAAAGCAAAGCCTAATGAATAAATATAATGGGAAAATTTATTAATTTTAATGTCCCTTATCTGAATAACAGGTACATGACCTTTGAAGATATCGAGAAATGATTTTTAGAAAACATAAAGAATATTAATTAGGATTTTAAATCTACCTCGCGGCTGAGATTGTAGCTTATTTACATCACTCTATCCATTTCTTGTTGAATATTATTAAAAACTGTCTTTTTTTTCGTAAATCGCACACTTCGTTAAGTGCTGTAATATAATAATAATAATAATAATAATAATAATAATAATAATAATAATAATAATAATAATAATAATAACTTTTTTTTAATTGGCTAGCGGAAAAATGTCATGATACCATTTCTAACCTTAGGTCTTTGTGCGGGGCCCGGAAAGAAATGTGTACACACCAGAAATATAAGGAAATAAAATCATAATAAGAATAATCTGGGCAATTTCTCGACAATTTTCATGGGGGTGTTTCTCTCAGATGGTACTGAGAGAAACACCTCCATAAAAATTATCGAGAAATCGTCCAAATACAAGGGTCTGGAAATTAACAAGATGTGGGGAATGAAGACTGAGACTGTACCAATGGTAATCGGAGCTCTGGACCCCGTGAGAAAAGGAATGAACAATTTTACTAACAGTGTCCCAGGTAACATCAACATACAATTTGCTCAGAAGATTGCCTTACTAATAACGTCCCATACACTAAGAAAAGTGCTATCAATTAAATGACAATTCTCCTATAGGGCCTAAAGAACATAGTTTAGACTCGGCTCTGCAGGATACAAAGTAGGAAAAAAAACAAAAAAAAACAAAACAACAACAACAACAACAACAATGATGATAATGATGATAATAACAATAATAATAATAACAATAATAATAATGATGATAATAATGATGTCACACTAATGATGTTATGTGAGTTAGAAAAACAAATCATGAAATGTAGCCAAAACAACAGACCATATTTGCCCCAGAACTCTATAACCGCTTCCATTGTTGGGTGGGGGAGTCACTTCATTTTTTTGTTTGCCTATTTCTCTGTAAAATTTATTCGGATCTGTTTAAAAGATCATGTTCTGTCTGTAGAATCTTGATATTTATTCAAAGCGTCTGATTCTTTGAGTCTTCATTTGTATTGTTTGTATTATTTTTCTTTATCTGATCGGACTCCATTTTCATTCCTAGTTTTGTATTTTTGTCACTCTTCTACCTTTTCTAGTTCTTACATTTGTTTTATTTTTCTTTATCTGATAGGACTCCATTTTCATTCCTAGTTTTGTATTTTTGTCACTCTTCTACCTTTTCTAGTTCTTACATTTGTTTTATTTTTCTTTATCTGATAGGACTCCATTTTCATTCCTAGTTTTGTATTTTTGTCACTCTTCTACCTTTTCTAGTTCTTACATTTGTTTTATTTTTCTTTATCTGATAGGACTCCATTTTCATTCCTAGTTTTGTATTTTTGTCACTCTTCTACCTTTTCTAGTTCTTACATTTGTTTTATTTTTCTTTATCTGATAGGACTCCATTTTCATTCCTAGTTTTGTATTTTTGTCACTCTTCTACCTTTTCTAGTTCTTACATTTGTTTTATTTTTCTTTATCTGATAGGACTCCATTTTCATTCCTAGTTTTGTATTTTTGTCACTCTTCTACCTTTTCTAGTTCTTACATTTGTTTTATTTTTCTTTATCTGATAGGACTCCATTTTCATTCCTAGTTTTGTATTTTTGTCACTCTTCTACCTTTTCTAGTTCTTACATTTGTTTTATTTTTCTTTATCTGATAGGACTCCATTTTCATTCCTAGTTTTGTATTTTTGTCACTACCTTTTCTAGTTCTTACATTTGTTCCTCTTGCCAGTTCATTGACTACTGATAAATAACTCCTAAGTTGTTCAATTTAGTACTTTTCATGTCCATTTCTGGTTTCCTTTCGTGTTCTGTTGATTCACCTATTCTGGTTGCAATTCTTTTTTTTTCATTAATTTCACTACCCATCAATCAGTTATTTATCATGCGGTACCTTCTTTCATTGGCTAGTTTATTTTCGTCAATGTACTTTCTAATTTCTTGTCTAACAATTTCTTACCAAATGTCATATGTTTGGTGAGTGATGCTTTTCTGAGGTTTGTGCAACGCTTCATAAAACGCATATGTACTCCTCAAGAAACCATTTTACTTTTTATTTCTTTAAATGAATTATTGTGGATCTAGTTAGATAATTCGCAGGGCCATCATTGGGTTTGGTTTCGTTTGTTTTGTTTTACGGCATATCAACTTCAATGGGTTATTTAATGCCGACAAAATTTTTATTGCTAGTAATATATTTTTCTTCAAAAATCTATTTCTGGAAATATTTTTCCATGAAGAAATCTATAGCTGGTCATATTTTTTATCAAAGAATGTATAGCTGTTTGTATTGCTGGTATTTTTGGGGGGTATTGCTGATAATAATTTTTCTTTCAAAATATTATTGTTGGTAATAATTTTTTTTATTACAAAATATTTCTGGTATTAAAACATATTTTTACACAAGTTTGGGTGTCAACTATTTGCTCATAGCTGGGACCCTAACAGGTGCTACCACCCCGGGTCATGGTGAACCTGGGAACACCAGCAATTAAGTGAAGGTTCCACGCTCCTTAAAACCTCATGATCAGAGGTCTTGCTGTTGGACGTAGTTTATCGTCTTACCCAGGACGCGGATGTAGTTTATTGTCATACCCAGGACGAGCCATCATTGGGATTATCCCGCTTGTGGGGACCTGAAGATTCATTATTTGTGTAGAAGTTTGTTTCTAGGGCAAATTTTTCGACCTCAGGTAGGTTCCCTCCTGAAGCACAGGCTCCCTGTTTATCCACTGGAAACGTCATACTGGAATTTTGGATGAACTTTTAGTTCTCATATAGTTACCACGAGTGACAAAAGAGTCCAAAACTCCACGCAAAATCACCCAGCACATTGCGTAACGGTCTCATACAGACAGGGTTTTGATTATTATTATTATTATTATTATTATTGAGAGCCAAACTATAGTCCTTATGCCTTATACGAGAATTTTCATTTGAATGATAGCAATTTTCTTACTGTATGGGATATTCCTAGTAGGGCAACTTTTACGTTGATGTTAACTGGGACACTGTCAATAAAATTGTTCTTTTCTTTTTCTCACGAAGCTCCGATTACTATTGGTACAGTCTCAGTCTTCATTCTTCACATCCTGTTAATCTCGATCTCCAGGTCCTTGTATTTGGACAATTTCTCGATCATTTTCAGGGAAATGTCTCTCTCAGATGGTACTGCCATATCACTAAGCATGCACTTCCTGAATTTCTTGTCTTTTATGATAATATCAAGTCTGTTGGTTTTTATTTTCCTGTCATTTTGAATTGTCATGTCCCAGAGGGTAGTTACATCATTATTTTGGGTAACTGTGTCTGGTTAGTGCTCATACCATCTTTCAGTGGTTTCGATTTTATGCTTCTTGCATATCTTCCAGTGCACATATGTTGCTACCTGTCTACATGTCTGTAGGTGTATTCATTTTTTTCTTAGTTCCGGACATCCTGAGATAATATGGTCGACAGTTTCATTATATTTTCCGCAGATCCTGCATTTCAGGTTAGTCTCAATTTTTATTATAAGACAGTGATAAGATCTGGTTGCAATGCCTTGTCCTCTCAGCCTTTTTGTAATTTCATTTGGCCAGATTGTTTTGCTTTCTGATTTACTCGTTTGGCGTAGATAGCATTCGCTTCATTTTTCTTTTTGGTGAGAGGGTTTCAGGTATATTAAGGTGTTTCTTGAGGAGTGGCGTTTTACTATTTGTAGGAGAGGATCATTGGTTTTTATGAGGTATGCTTCTAATCCAATTGTAGTTTTTAGAATTGGATTAGACCTCGGCCTCCTAAAGCTCTTGGTACGTACAGCCTATCAACATCTGATTTCGGATGGTGCATCCTCATTTGGGTAAAAAATTTTCTGGTCTTGACGTCCAATCTTCTAATGTCATTCAACTTTCATTTAATAATGTTGAAGCAGTATGTTACTACGTGTATAGCTAAAGTTTTGATAGCCTTCATTTTATTGGCACCATTATATTTGCTTTCTAGTATCAAACGTACTCTCCTATAATATTTTTTTATTCTTTTCTTCATAATTGATTGTTGTATTTCGTCTCCTTCATTAATTCATAAGTTGTTGTGGATTCCGGGATGAAATCCGGTATCAAATAATAACAAACGCCAAGAAGTCTTGTCTTTTTTGGCAATATGTAATCCACAAATTTTGTGTATTCTTCTGTTCCTAATTTTCTGAGTAACAGACGTAGCTTCTTTGCTTCTGTCCAGTTTTGACAATCGATGTTGTAGATGTCTTCATAGCGCCTGAAATAATCCCTGAAATTTTTATCCTCTTCTAGGGAGTAATTGAATGTTTCTATCGAATTCCACACTGCGTCTTGGGAAAAAACTCGCCTCTTTTTCGATATTTTGTTGTTTGTTACCCGCTATCTTTAATATTAGTTCCTGGAGTTGCATTTGCCTTTCTTCATTTTGCATTTGTCTTTCTTGATTTTCCTTCTGCGTTTGTAGTAATTGCTTTTGCCACTTTTCTTCCATTCTTTCTTGGGATTGTAATTGCTGTTCATTTTGTCTTTCTTGGAGTTGTAATTGCTGTTCATTTTGGTATTTTACAAGTTCTACTAAAATACCTTTAAAATCCTCCATGATTACGAGAACTCGATTTTCCGTATTTCAATCCTCGTAAATCTTTGTCGCCAAGTTGTTGTGGATACTGACAAAAAAACGGCAATTTTTTCTTTTGAGTCTCCGAGAAGTGCGAATTCTTGTCGCCCAAGCTGTTGTGGTGAGAAGAGAGAAATTTTTTCTTTCCGTGTAGCTCCCACTTTCTCGTCACCAAGTTGTTGTGGTCGGCAAGGGAGAATTTTTCTTTTTTTCTTTTTCCTTTCCCGTGTGAGTTCGAATTCCTCGTCGCCAGTTGTTGTGGACAACGAGGGAGAATTTTGTTTCGTTTTCCTTCCGTGTGAGTTCGAATTCCTCGTCGCCAAGTTGTTGTGGATTCCGGGATGAAATCCGGTAGCAAATAATAACAAACGCCAAGAATGAATATAGGAAATAAATGTATTAACGTAATAATACAAACTGGTAATACGGGTTAGTAGTTCCAGAAATGCGGGGTTAGTAGCAAAATATATATATAGTCTTTGATATCGACGTGTCGCTGTATGGCTTCTTACTGAGTCTATGTGCTCGTTACTGTGACTCTTGCCGCTACGTTATTCTACTCGACCGACTCAACTTCTACTACTACTACTTGACTACCGACTGTTCGAGTATTCACTGGCTGTAGTATATGTATACCCTGGGTGAGTCCATTTGTGTAAAAAGGGGAGACCCCTCAACATAAGTATTTGTATGTATCATCTTGGTCTAGTTTTATTATTATTTTTATTGTTATTATTATTATTATTTCCTTTGATTTGTGCTCTGTGTACATTCCCTTTCAGGTCACAACCTGAGACATAAGATCACAGATGGCTTCATGACACAGAACCCTTTGGTATAAACAAACTAAGATCACAAAGATCACACATTTTACATAGATAAAGCTCTTCGTTATATGTGAGCTATACTTGTGAGTCCTTCGATGAGTCTGTCAGAACCTTTTTCAATCAATCCGAGGGCTCCAACTACAATTCAAAATATTGATGTCCTCATGTGCCACATTTTTAAGATTTCCGCTTCCAGATCCTTGTATTTAGACAGTGTTTTGAAGATCTTCAAAGATACATTACAATCTGCAAGGACTGCCATGTCAATAAGAAAGCACATTCTGTTTTTGTGATCTTGGATATTTCTTTAAGGCCTGGGCTACCAGTAATCCCTTCAATGAGTCTATCAGAACCTTTTCCAATCAATCCGAGGGCTCCAACTACAACTCAAATTATTGATGTCCTCATGTGCCACATTTTTGAGATTTCCACTTCAAGATCCTTGTATTTTGATAGTTTTTTGAAGATCTTCAAAGATACATTACAATCTGCAGGGACTGCCATGTCAATAAGAAAGCACATTCTGTTTTTGTGATCTTGGGTATTTCTTTAAGGCATGGGCTACCAGTAATCCCTTCAATGAGTCTATCAGAACCTTTTCCAATCAATCCGAGGGCTCCAACTACAACTCAAATTATTGATGTCCTCATGTGCCACATTTTTAAGATTTCCACTTCCAGATCCTTGTATTTAGACAGTGTTTTTAAGATCATCAAAGATACATTACAATCTGAAGGGACTGCCATGTCAATAAGAAAGCACATTCTGTTTTTGTGATCTTGGGTATTTCTTTAAGGCATGGGCTACCAGTAATCCCTTCAATGAGTCTATCAGAACCTTTTCCAATCAATCCGAGGGCTCCAACTACAACTGGAATTATTGATGTCCTCATGTGCTACATTTTTTATATTTCCATTTTAAGATCCTTGTATGTCGATAGTATTTTGAAGATCTTTAAAGGTATATTATTATTATTATTATTATTATTATTATTATTATTATTATTATTATTATTATTATTATTATTATTTTTATTTCCTTTGATATCTGGCGTTTACACATTTCTTTCCGGGTCCCGCCCAGTGACCTAAGGTTAGAAATGGCATCATGACACTTTCCACTGCAAAAAAAAAAAATAAAATAATTACATAGATAAAGTCCTTCGTAAAGTGTGGGCTGTACTTGTCAGAACAATTTTTTGTATCTCTTTGAGGCATGGACTTCCAGGGATCCCTTCAGTCAGCCTACTGGAATCTTTTCCAACCAGTCCAAGGGCTCCAACTACAACAGGAATTGTTGATGTTCCCATGTGCCACATTTTTGAGATTTTTATTTCAAGGTCCTTGTATTTTGACAGTTTTTCGAATATCTTCAAAGACACATTGCATTATTATTATTATTATTATTATTATTATTTTTATTATTATTATTATTATTATTATTATTATTATTATTATTATTATTATTATTATTATTATTTCCGCCTACCGTTGCTTCTATGATGATAATAATAAAATTTCAAATCCAATTGTTTGTCCATTTAAATGCAGAAAGAATCACAAAAATATATTCAAAGGGGCCACATATTTAGGATTATTCTCTTTTCCCGTTAGTCAGACAAACGAAGACTATCCCCCTGTAGCACAAATGAATATTTCAGTTTCATTCAAATTCGTGTATACGTTTACATGTGCGAGTGTGTATTTAATTTAATGACAGTCCTAAAAGTATTCCTCCAAGATAAAAAAAGTCATTTTTATTTATTACAGAATAATTTCCAAAAAGTTCAATGAAATCTTATATTATGTAATATTTTTATTTTGTTTAGAAATTTAACGTATTTTAACCAAGAAATTAATAGTGTCCATTTTACCTCTAATTCCACTTGTGACATTTTTATCTGAATTAACTTTTCCTGGTCAGTAGTTATTTTCTAAAAAATTTCACCTAAATTAACTTTATCGTCATAATAAACTGGACATTGTGACCATCCATATATGTTAATGTTATAGGTACCAATAAATAGATATGAAGAGATATATGATCGATATGAATAGATTAATATTAATATATGATCAATATGAGTAGTCTGATTTAAATACAATTGAATAGATTGAAATAGACATGAATAGATTGGTATCTTTGTTTCCTTCTGTGTACAAGATTAGACAACCAGATTCTTGATGTACAATAGTCCCAACATGCTGTTTACATAATATTCATATTAGGATCGAATTATTTTTTATTATGTTTACTTTGGTAATTTCTGTTGAATAGGCTTTGGTCCTGCACTCTTCAATCATTGACTGGTTATCTTTACCTCAGTCAGTATCATCACTTTTGAATGCATATTGGCCGTGCAGAGGTTCTTGTTCTCAGGTGTTTTGAAATTATTATTATTATTATTATGATTATTATTATTATTATTATTATTATTATTATTATTATTATTATTATTATTATTATTTCCATTGATTTCTGGTGTGTACACATTTCTTTCCAGGTCCCGCACAGAGACGTAAGGTTAGAAATGGCATCATGACACTTTCCACTGACCAACTAAAAAAAACACACGCTTATTTTACATAGATAAAGCCCTTCGTAAGGTGTGGGCTGTACTCGCGAGAACATTTTTTTTGTATTTCTTTAAGGCATGGACTTCCAGAAATCCATTCAATTAGCCTACTGGAATCTTTTCCAACTAACCCGACGGCTCCAACTACAACAGAGATTGTTGATGTTCCATGTGCAACATTTTTGAGATTTCGATTTCAAGCTCCTTGTATTTTGATAGGTTTTTGAAGATCTTCAAAGATACATTACAATCTGCAAGGACTGCCATGTCAATAAGAAAGCACATTCTGTTTTTGTGATCTTGGGTATTTCTTTAAGGCCTGGGCTACCAGTAATCCCTTCAATGAGTCTATCAGAACCTTTTCCAATCAATCCGAGGGCTCCAACTACAACTCAAATTATTGATGTCCTCATGTGCCACATTTTTAAGATTTCCACTTCAAGCTCCTTGTATTTTGATAGTGTTTTTGAAGATCTTCAAAGATACATTACAATCTGCAGGGACTGCCATGTCAATAAGAAAGCACATTCTGTTTTTGTGGTCTTGGGTATTTCTTTAAGGCCTGGGCTACCAGTAATCCCTTCAATGAGTCTATCAGAACCTTTTCCAATCAATCCGAGGGCTCCAACTACAACTCAAATTATTGATGTCCTCATGTGCCACATTTTTAAGATTTCCACTTCAAGCTCCTTGTATTTTGATAGTGTTTTTGAAGATCTTCAAAGATACATTACAATCTGCAGGGACTGCCATGTCAATAAGAAAGCACATTCTGTTTTTGTGGTCTTGGGTATTTCTTTAAGGCATGGGCTACAAGTAATCCCTTCAATGAGTCTATCAGAACCTTTTCCAATCAATCCGAGGGCTCCAACTACAACTCAAATTATTGATGTCCTCATGTGCCACATTTTTGAGATCTCCACTTCAAGATCCTTGTATTTTGATAGTGTTTTTGAAGATCTTCAAAGATACATTACAATCTGCAAGGACTGCCATGTCAATAAGAAAGCACATTCTGTTTTTGTGATCTTGGGTATTTCTTTAAGGCATGGGCTACCAGTAATCCCTTCCATGAGTCTATCAGAACCTTTTCCAATCAATCCGAGGGCTCCAACTACAACTCAAATTATTGATGTCCTCATGTGCCACATTTTTAAGATTTCCACTTCCAGATCCTTGTATTTAGACAGTGTTTTTAAGATCATCAAAGATACATTACAATCTGCAAGGACTGCCATATCAATAAAGAGGCACTTTTTTGTTTACGGTCTCTAATAAAAATGTTTGGGCAGTTAGCTTTGATTGTTCTGTCTGTGTGTATTGTGTAGTCCCATAAAATTGCAACAGGACCTATCTCCGTAACCGGGTCTGGGTGAGGTATTATTATTATTATTATTATTATTATTATTATTATTATTATTATTATTATTATCATTATTATTATTATTATTTCCAGATATGCTGTTTAGTACAATCCTATTGAAATTGAACTGACTCTGTTTAAATGTAAAAGTTTGGTACGATCCATTATTAAGTCTTTCATCTAAGATATAAGATAAAGGAAAGTGTGTTTAGAAAGTTGTCGAGCATATTACGACGAGTTTCTTTCTGCTCATGAACACAGTCATTTGTATGTTAGATAGTGATGGTCTTCTTATGACTTTCTTAATGTCAATATCAAGTATTATTATTAATCATTTCCAATTATTATTGAAATGCTGGCTGTATTTAGGCCGTTACAATATTGCAGTTTATATTTCCTAATCATTATCTTTTGTATGTTTGTAAAATTCTTTTGCTTAAATGTTTTATCACATGAGATGACCATGTCAATGTGATAGCACTTAACGATTTTGAAGCCTTTTATTATTATTATATATAATCTATTGGTTTGTATAGTGCATTTGGCATGTATTAGTGAAATCCCAGTGCATTGTAACATTTTCCCATTAAATATATGTTCCTACCCTATCATGTCTATATATTTAAATATATTTAGGCCTAGGATAGAGCATCCAGATATTACGTAGCCAGTATTTTTATCAACGTCTGTACTAAAGTGACATTCTGGTTCCGTCTTATTCATAAAAATGTACCTGGAAGGATATTGTTGGTAGTTTGGAACAGTTGAGATGAATAGTTCTGTTTCAGATTTCAACTCCTCATCAACAATGGGTAAGATGTTTTTCAAAATCAGGGTCACAATGGGTAACAGCCATATCAGTATTTTTATTCTCATTTGGTTTTCGGGTGAGTTAGGTTCATATGCTTTGCTTTGTGCTTGATGTCCTTGGCTTTTGCTGTTGCTATTTTGCTTTCTATTTCATGTTATTCGTATAATTGTAGATCTTTCTTCTTCTTCTTCTTCTTCTTCTTCTTCTTCTTCTTCTTCTTCTTCTTCTTCTTCTTCTTCTTCTTCTTCTGTTGCTACTATTGTCACTACTACTACTACTTCTTCTTTTTCTTCTCTTTATTTCTTTCTAATTTTACTTTTTTTCATACTTTTTCTTCTTGTTCTTTTTCTTTCTCCTTCATCTCCTTTCTTTTTTCTTCTTCCTTTTTCTTTTTCTTCTCATTTTTTTCTTTTCTTTCTTTTTCTTTCTCTTCTTTTTCCTTTTTCTTCCTTATTCTTTTTTCATCTTCTTCTTTTTTCTTCTTTATCATCATGAGGCTACTGTAGCTTCATTTTAGATAATGCTACCGTTCATGGCAAGTAATGAGGTCGTTAATATATATCGTGAATAAACCAATCAACGTTAATTCTTTTCATGAAGAATCTGAATTTCATCTTTATTTATTAATTTTCATCCTCTTGTTAATAGTACTAATAATAACGATAATTATGACAAAAATCATATTTGTAATATTTTAAAAACATTTTATATACCCTTGAACATATTACAAATGGTTGCTGTTAATTACGGATATCTCATCGAAATTAAAGTTTTCTTCTTTTGAGGTAAATAGTAGTTAATAAATCTCATAAACTCAGGTTTATAGACATGTGATAATCTAAGTAGAATAGACACAACATTTGGATAGCACAATTGTTCTAGTGTGCAAAATGGAAAAATTTCGTAAAAATTGAATGAAAAATTCAGGAAACCATAAATAAATTAGTATCTACTAATTATAATAAGCAAGCATTCGGTCAGTCAACCATATTAAATAATTAACCACATCACCAATCAAGTTTATAAAATAAGAGAGTCTTTAAGTAATTTGTATTTTATATTATAACTCGCATAGTACCTATAATAAATGATACATTTAGACATAACTAATCGAGTATTCGTGCGCTCTGTCTAGGGTCAGATAGTCACTGACCGACACTGCTGCTTAAGATCATGGTGTAGGATTTTTTTCGCTTTTAATATTATTATCAGGCTACGGTGATGAACACGATCGAGGCTTGGTTCCGGTTATTCTAACCCTGGGGCAGTACCTTCCATTACATGAAATGGGAGTCAGAGTACTCTTGGCTCATATATACACGCATGGACACCTACCACGTAAAACCGACCATGTGTCGCATCTAACAATGATAGTGAAATACAAGATCATTGTGTAGTATCTGTTCACTCTTTGAAAAGTGATTTACACTCACAAACGTACTCGCACACACACATACACACACACATATGGATAAACATTAAATTTTATATATGTGGATTATCATTCAGACATGCACACAACTACACACAATCACTCACTCACACACACATACACAAATGCACTAAAAACTTTAATGGTACCGTAATAGGAAAGGTGTTTTCGAGAATTGCGAAAAGTTTAAATCAACTTTCGATTGCCCGCCATCTTTTCACTGTGCGTGCGGGCGTGCGTGTGCGCATGCGTGCGCCGAGGCAGATTACGCGGTTCCTTTCAAGTTGAACCACGCACACGCGAAACACAGAGCCGTTTGCAAATTTAATCTCATCTGTCACTGATTGAGCAGCCGACATGGACGACGTCGGCGACAGCGAATCCCGCTTTCCAATACTACCATCCACATCAACCACCGCCTCATCCTCTAACCCACCCTCTCTCCTTCTCTCATCCCACAATCATAGCTCGCCCCCTTCGATCGACGATGACGACGACCATCACCATCAACGTCACCAACACGAACTCCACCCCAATCTGAGCTCAGTCCGTTTAATGTCACTCGGACTGACTACGTCACTGGTTCTATTCCCAGGATCGAAACAGGCGATATTGTTGAGAAAGGGTCGTCGATGTTCTGCATCTTCTCTACAAGTGACGGCAGTTCTAGAGAGGTGTCAAAGATGAGCTACGAATGCACTGAGGGATAGAGTTTGGGTTGGCGCCCGCCATCGTTACTGCCATCATCCTCACCATCCGTGCAGGTGGGTGGCCTGTGGGAGTAAGATAAGATCACTTGACAGGTTTACCAACTTAGGAACCGAAGTTAGTGGATGTTGGTTTGATTGGAAGTTGGGTAGTCTGATAGAAGGGAAGAAGTGTGTGTGGATAGTCTTGTTCAAGCAGTAACACGAAAAGCAAGATGTCGTTATGGATTGGCTATCTGGTTGGGCGGTCCAGAGTTAGACAGGAAGCATCATCAGTAAAATGCCGTTTGGAGGGTTTACAAGATCACTTACGAAGAAAACTTTAACTGGCTACTTCAAAGATATTCATCGCCAATCACTTGCAACGCGGATGGACACTAAAGCCAGGTGCCTTGATTAATGCATGTAATAATCTTCTCTGTAGGATTTAACACTCTTTCTTTCTTTTACCTGGATTTCTTTCTATTCTTCCGAATTTACATGTATGTTTGTGAGCGAGAATAATAATTTTATGCATAAGTTATTTTAGTGCATATCAGTGTATGGGTGTACGTACATTAGTTCCGATTTGTATAAAATCAATTTCTTTTTGTCTATCTATCTATCTATCTATCTATCTATCTATCTATCTATCTATCTATCTAATCAACATATTAATCACTAGTTTTTGTATTCTTCCTTTCTTTCCTTCTTTCTTTCTTTCTTTCTTTCTCTATCTATCTATCTATCTAATCAACATATTAATCACTAGTTTTTGTATTCTTCCTTTCTTTCCTTCCTTCTTTCTTTCTTTCTTTTTTCTTTCTTTCTCTATCTATCTATCTATCTATCTATCTATCTATCTAATCAACATATTAATCACTAGTTTTTTGTATTCTTCCTTCCTTCCTTTCTTTCCTTCTTTCTTTCTTTCTTTCTTTCTCTATCTATCTATCTGTCTATCTATCTATCTATCTATCTATCTAGTTAACATATTAATCACTAGTTTTTTGTATTCTTTCTTTCCTTCTTTCTTTCTTTCTTTCTTTCTTTCTTTATCTGTCTATCTATCTATCAAATCAACATGTTCATCACTAGCTTTTTGTAATCTATCTATCTATCTATCTTAAAACGACATGTTCGATTGTTTAATTTGGATATCTTTATTTGAATGTATCACTGTGTTCACACTAAATTATATCACCTCTCAACCTTAAGAGATTATAGTAATTGACTGAGAATAATGTGTTTTAGGTTAGTATAGGGCAGCAGTCGAGTTTGTATTTCAGAAAGATTAACATAAGTACATGTGAAGGATCCAACTTCTTAGAGGCAACATCGTTTAGGATTATATTGAAATTAGACTTGTTACAATATCGATACAGAGGAAGAAGTTCATGGTCAGGCTATTGTCTTTAGAGAGGACGTAATATTTTATCACATGTAATTTATTACATGTATAGCCTCATATTCTGTAACTCGGTAATATTATAGATACCCAATTGCACACATACACATGCACACACACACCCATATATATATATATATATATATATATATATATATATATACATATATATATATATATATATATATATATAAAGAAATATAGTCTTAAAGTGTGCTATATTTATGGGATAAAGTGCTCAATATCAGAGATAGAGTGTGTGTAAATATAAAAGTGAACATAGAAGTCAACACTTAGAGGCGACAGTCTGTTTCATGCTAGATGCAATCATCGGGCCCGATGATTGCATCTAGCATGAAACAGACTGTCACCGCTAAGTGTTGACTTCTATGTTCACTTTTATATATATATATATATATATATATATATATATATATATATATATATATATATATATATTGATGATTTATTTAAGTGAGATATGGGCGCTCAACAGCATCACTGTAGATACTCTTGCACTAGCCCAACGCAAAATGAATTATACTCGATATCTGTGTCAGGAAGAGCAACACCTGAATTCGAGAGAAGACTGGAGTGAAGGACATAATTAGGACCAACAAGAAGGGCAAACATAGACGGCCTAGCCACGTACCTCATTGCAGAGACAACAGGTGGACTATTAGAGCAACAGAGTGCAAACCAAGACAGTAGAAAATGGCAAGAGGGCGGTCAAAGGCAGTACGCTTCGACGATCTGACACAATACCTTGAGCAAAATATGGCACATTATTGTCAAAGATAGGAAATAGTGGAGATTAAACAGAGGTTCGTACAACAGGAGTAACAAGTCCCTGGACTTTGATTTGGATATATTTTTATATATTATATATTCTGTAACATTTTTAAAAATTTTTTATCAATTTTTAATTGATTTTTAACAATTTAAAAAAACTTTAATTGATTTTTAACAATTGCTTTATTACTATATTCTGGGGTGATTTAATATCAGTTTCATATATATAATATTGCAAAGTCAAAAAAGCTTAATTGTAACTGAGCTTAGGAATGACTGCAAAATCACTCTCCTCCCTAAATATATAGACAAATCGTACAGATGCATATTGGAATTTCTTCCCAGCCAATAACAGATTACTTCTCGATCTCATGCGTAATATTTTTACTCTTTCTTAATCTTGAAGTCAGAATGCTGCGATCACTTTTCAGTTTGTGAACTTTTTGCCTTATTAATGTTATTGTTTTGCCTACTTTTGTCTTGCATATATTGTTTGCTTAGGATTATTCCTGCCCTGTTCTTTACTTTCGTTTGTTATTGCTTATTGGGAACTTTCTAAATTCTGTTTGTTGAATATTTCTGCCAATTACATTTGTACCGTGGCGAGTCACTCTACAGGGTTCTATGAATAAAAGACTATGTTTGGCTATAAAGAGATCATATATATATATATATATATATATATATATATATATATATATATATATATATATATATATATATATATATATATATATATATATATATAGCCTGACGTAATATACCGTTTATCTACAGAAGAAGCGTCTGGTTAGCAAAGACAAATTAGTTTTAAAACAACAAATTTCGCATGATTTTTTCTCGAACTCTCATATCTGCTCGAAACGTATCTTAAACCACCGTATTAGAGAAGGAGTTCTCAACTAGGTGGGAATTCAACCCAGGGGGAATTTCAGTGCCTGAGGGTTGGAGGAAGGAACTTTTGTTTTTTATTTATAAAATTTGGAGCTCATGACTGCAATCTTCATCAGAGTAAATTTGATTTAAATAACCTGATCTTTTATTGATTTTTTTTGGTTTATTGAAGTATACTTCAGTTCATTTGTTTAGTAATTAGTTATGAATTAAAACAAATTACTGTACATGTATTCAAGTTTAAAAATCCATTTTTAAAAATCAATTTTCTAGTGATATTAAATGTGTAAATCTCTTCTATAAAAATAATTCCACTAAATGTATAAAAATAATTCCATTAAATGTATATATACTAATGTGGAAAAGAATGAAAATTTTCAATGGTGTATGCATAGGTTTGCCTATAGTCCAGTTCATACACCTCTCTATTTTTTTGAACAGGATTAGAAGTTTTTCCTTCGTTTCATTTGGTTTTCGGTTCCTTCAGTTCTGTACTTATGACGTCTACGAGTGAAATCTGAAATTTTATTCAGTAATTATTACTATTTTTCCCTTACCAATAGGAGTAGATAAATTTGTCTGTGGTCCGGTTCAGACTTCTCCCTGATCTTTTGAAGAGGAATATAGCTTCATACCGTTTCCTGTTTAGGATTGGGTTTCCAGTTTATTCTAAAGTATACTTCAACTGTATAGATATAATCTCCCCGCCTGAACTATGAAATTTTATTCGCTAATTAAATCTTGACCTCAAGTCTCGAGTTAGCTGTCTATCTTTCCTGTTATTTGGCCCTTTCTTACACTACTACAACTCCACACAGTAACCTCTACCTTGAATGGCTGTTGGGTCTTGTATTGGGTTAACTTTAGTAAAAAAAATATTTGGAATGAACTTTTTGAGTTGGACAATCTTGAAAAAAAAAAAGGGAATGACATTCTGACAAATGTTGAATTGGACAAAAAAAAATAAAAAATAAAAATGCAGAACTTTTGTATTAAAGGGTTAAAAATAAGGCAGCATGGTGTTAACAATTTTACTATATGAAAATAGAAACTTTCAAAATCTGTAAGAAGTATGGCATCGGTATTTATCTATCCTCCTATCTAGGTTGGCTTAAGGTAATTTTAAACGTGGTAATTCACACTGATTCAGAAAAAAAAAGCCAAGTTTCATCAGCATATTACATTTGCAACTCTATGCCGTTAATGCAATGGGGAGGTACAGTTTGGGAGACATCATCTAGGCATTAGTTAATTAATTAATTAATTTTGCCCGTATCATCCGAAGACAAGACAAAGAAATAGAAAAGTTAAACAAATAAGATTAAAAATACCAGAAAATATATAATGACTGATTAGTAATTTCGTTTAGGGAATTATCTTGATTATAATCTGTCATAATTATTAATTAATTATAACTATAATCATTATTAAGTTAACTCTGCAACTTAGGTCATTCAGGAGGCAGTGGTATTGTAATTTAGGCGTGGATTTAGTTTTCTCTAATTTCTGTAATTTTGAGCTGTGGTTACATATAACAGGTTAAGAACCAAAGTATTTAATTAAGAACAAAGAAAAAGATTCTGAATTACTATATAATATTAGTCTTCCTATATGGCAATGAATGCTGGATAATTTCAAAACAGTTGAAGAAAAGACTGGAAGCATGAGAGATGTGGTTCTACAGAAAGATGCTGAGAATACCATGGACGAGACTTATAAACAAGAAGGAAGTTTTAAGAAAAATGGAAAAAAAGGACACTTATACAGACGCGATGTTGCCTCGCTCTGCCTTTTTTACAAGTACTTTCACGGTAATTGCTCCGAGGAGCTGCTTTCGCTTGTCCCCGGGCCTCGTGAATTTAAACGCCCCACGAGGCTGGCATCCCGCTCCCACCCCTACACCGTGGAAACTGTTAGATGTAGATTTCTCTTCTACTCCAATAGCTTCATGTCTCGCACATCTCGCCTATGGAACTCCCTTCCCTATTACTGTTTCCCTGACAAATACAATCTCCAACGGTTTAAGTGTAGCGTCAATCGTCATCTCCAATTGCCTTGATCTATCCACTTCCCTTCTCCACATCCTTTCATTTTTCATTCCTATCTGCTCTCGCTCCAAATCTTCTGTAACCCCCTTGCCTTGATCGATCCACTGTCTTTCTCTTTCACCACATCCTCTCCTTTACCACGCCTATCTGCTCTTCCTCCAACCCTTCTTTAACCCCTTGCGTGATAGTGGCCTCCAGCCTTGCTTGGGGTGATACGCTTAAAAAAAAAAAAAAAAATCAAAAAGAAGGAGTTGAAATTTCTGTGATATATAATGAAAAAAGATTGAAAAATTTAATATCCACAAGACATATTGAGAAACAAATGAACAGGATGTTTCCTTCAAGTAACATGCTGGCAGAACACGGTGTGCGAGGGAAGGAAAAAACATTACTAAAAGATACAAAGGATAGGATGTTGTGGAGAGACATGTCCTGAAGAGTAGGAGGAAAACAGCGAATAACGGTCTTGTTTAATGTGTGGCAGAACATGAAGTAGGAGGGATAGTGAAAAGACGAGCATTGCTTAGAGCTACAAAAGATAGGAAGATGTGGAGAGACATGATCCACCTACATAACAAGCTTGTGTAAATGGCTGACAGAACAGGGATTGGGAGAGATAGTGAAAGACAAACATTGCCTTGAGTTACAAAGGATAGGAAGTTGTGGAGAGACACGATCAACCTATCTAACAAGCTTGTCTAAATGGATGGCAGGATATGGAGTAGGAAGGTAGTGAAAAGACGAACATTGCTTAGAGCTACAAAGGATAGAAGTTGTGGAGAGACATGATCCACCTACGTAAAAAACTTGTGTAAATAGATGGCAGAACATGGAGTAGAAGGGTAGTGAAAAGACGAACATTGCTCAGAGCTACAAAGGGTAGGATGTTGTGGAGGTCCTTGATAATTCACATCTTAAAGAGAACGCCACATAGGAAAATAATAATTATTAATTCAAATCTGTCAGGAACTTGCAGAATGTATCTAAACTTGGAAAAGAAAAAATTACTTTAAGTTTATGAGTTCAATATTCTCAGACCTGAAATCGGAAAAAGGATCGAAGTATATAATTTTTAATCATTTCATCCCGAGTAAGGCAATAAATCAACTAAGACGCAAAGACTTACTGAATCTTAGAGAATATGAGAACAAGAAAACACTATTAAGGAGAGAGAACAATAAAAGAACAGAGATTAAGAAGACAAAAGGTAACAATTGACTTTGAATTTAAAATTTTGAAGATCAAAGTTGACTGGGAAGCAAGAAGCCAGAAGAGAGTTCCACAAGTGAGAAGCTAGAAGAGAGTTCCACAAGCAAGAAACGGGATAGAAGAAACTGTTAACATAGAACTTACGGTTACATCTAACCATTTCAATAGTTAAATGATAAGACTATGCCCCCAATTTACTACGGCGTTTAAATTAATGAAGTCTAGGTACCATAGAGTAAAGTTCATCAGAACATTTACAATGAAAGTATTTGGAAAAAAAATGATGCGGAAGCTAAGTTACGACGGTGGGAGAGTGACTGGATTCGTAATGCCAGCTCAAGGCTAATAATACTGTAGATTTTATCAAGAATATCTAAATATAGATCATATGTGGCAGCAGTATTCAAAACAGGGACGAATTGTAGACATGATAGATAGTAAGACATATTCTGGTGAGGAAAAAGTACTTTCAAGAGAATAGTCATGAATTATGGTAATACTTTTTAAAACTGAAATTTGGTCGGAATTTACAATACAATTTTTGGTAAGGCGTTGAATAAGACATTGGTTTTCTGCCCATGCTTGCGATATGGTTGTCGTCTGGAAGTGTAAATTAGGCATTCTTTTCAAATTGGTCGGCGCACCTGTCACGTTTTTCTGATGTTTCTTAATGCTCAGTGTTTAAGTTGAAGCAGACATAAATCTTATCTCAGTCAGTGGATTATCTCCTCATCCTGAAAAGATAATCCACATATCGTTCTGAAAACTTCATCTGTTATTGTGCATATGCGTCTAGTTCTCTTTATGTATATATATATATATATATATATATATATATATATATATATATATATATATATATATATATATATGTGTGTGTGTGTGTGTGTGTGTGTGTGTCTGCGCATATATAAAATCATAGATGTATAAAAAAGATGTACTTTGTATGTTCACATACACACACATACACACACATATATATACGTACATATTCATATTCACATTTGAAGATGTTTTTGTAAGCATACGCCCTATTGTTTTATCAGTCATATCATGTCGTATGACTTTAAATCAACAATTAATAGCAAAAATGTAAGTAATTTTGCATATTTTCAAAAGCATTCGATTACGATATTTTCTTGTGATGCAAAATAATGATTTTCGAATAAATAATAAATTAGACAGTTGATTATATCTTCTACAGGATGTCAACTGGCAATTGTAAGGTGTAATACCTCATGATAACCGCACATGATATGTAGGTATTTACCAGCGCGCCCACAGGCAAACAGACGTGATACAAGGTCGTGATTTTTTAAAGTGGGTTCATAGGCCGTTCCATGGAACCCCACCTCCGGCCCTCCCCCTGTTCGAGGTGCCTCAAGCGTCGGACAATAAACTCAAACCCCTCCCGAGTGAGAGGTAAAGCCTGGGGTAGGCTCCTAGGGACTCGGCTTAATTTTAAGACACGAAGAAATGCCTTATGCAATGATTTTCTAAGTGTAGCTTAGATGTGGCACAAGACCGAAAGTATGAGACACCCAGTGAGGATCGAACTCACTACTAAGTCGTAAATGTTTTAACGAGACAGGATTGCTAACAAGTGCACTACATTGAGATGTCCTGAATTTTTACGCGTATTTTAGAGGTGGCACAACGCCAAAATTATGGGGCGTCCAGCGAGGATCGAACTCACTACTCGGTCGTAATTGTTCTAGCGAGACAGGATTCCTAACCATTACACCCCTCCGAGATGCCCCTTCAAATGATATATATGGCACTAGTAATATTATTCAGTTTCCTTATAAGGAAACATTCAGTATTTATTTGACTGAGCAGCCAGCGCTGCTGTTGGTTGGAATTTATAAAATCTTTCTGTTAAAAAAATTCCAGGAAAACAGTTTTCTCAAGTTCACTAACTGATATCGCATTTCCAGTATTGCTGGGGGTTTCCTTCCTAACTTTATGTTTGAATTAATGTGGAATGCCAACACCTTGATTATGTCAAATTAGATGTTACATTTTTCTATGTTTATATTCTAAACAGTATCATAGGAGTAGTGGTTTGTTTCAAAGCAAGTGATATTAAGCATTAACTTAACCCGCTTTATAATTAATTAGCAATAATAATAATGGTTGACAATTCTTCAGTTAAAAAAATAAAGATGAAGCAAAATACTAGTCAAAATTAATAATAATGGTTAGCAATACCCCATCTAATAAAAATTAAGATGAAAGTAAATACTAGTCAAAATTAATAGTGGTTGATAATACTTCAACTAAAAAATAAAGATGATGGTAAATACTAGTCAAAGTTAGTAATATTGGCTGACAATTCCTCAACTTACTTCGTCTAATAAAAAAGCTTAATAGTACTAAATTTAATAATACTTGTATGAAAGCAAGAACAAATATGGCAGCGAAAGAGGCCATGATGTGTTAGTTTTTTTTTTTTTTTGCTTTCAAATTATCTTAACATATTGAATCTCACTGATAATTTGTTTTTTATTTCTGATTTGTACTATCAACTTATTGCTGTTACAGTGACGTCCGGGGTAAAGTTATGAATAAAAATACACACTCAAAAGAAATATTAGTAATAATTAATGATAATAGTTGGAAATGGGTCAAGAGAGTTCATGGAATAGAATGATGATTTGTAGGTTAGTTTTGTCTTCTGAGAGATCGTCAAGACTTTATAGTTTGTCGATTAAAACAGCTGGAGGGTTCAACCTGAAGCAAAAATAATGTGATTTGAAATCTCACTTAGAATTTATGTTTTATTAGATTAATGGCCTAAGCGAAATTGTGATGAAAAAAAAAATAAAAACAGAGATTAAGATGAAAGTAAATTCTCGAGAAAATTAAGATTACGTACAAATTAAAATTAATAAAGATACTTGAATTTAATCAATATATATATATATATATATATATATATATATATATATATATATATATATATATATAGTTATATATATATAGTTATATATATATATATATATATAAAATGAAGAGGTTATAATGGTTCCAACGAGAGAAAAGTGTATATATTAAAAAGAAGAGAGGTACCGCAAACTTTTTGGGTTGTAATGTGGATTTAAAAAAAAAATATTATTCTTTATTTTTCATAATTTTACAACACGTGTTTCTGGTCTCGCGACCGTCTTCAGGTAAAGGGTGGAGATTTCCACATATTATTAAAAATAATTAATTTTTTCCTTTATGTTTTTCAATGTTAAATATTCTCGATGTGAGACATTCTCTGTTTTTGTGTTAGTAATCCGAATGTCTTTCTTGAAATGGCAGTGAAGAGTTCTGCGCGAAGGGTCATAAAACAATTAATGTTGGTTTGAGAAGTGATGAATTAGTTGTCGGTATCTTATCTTTTAATGTTTTAGTGACCCCTGTGTGTTCTTAGTTCTATTTCCATTTCCGTGTGTTCCTGTCAGCATGCATGTATATATGTGTGTGTATATTCCCCCTCAATACATACACTGTCTCACCATGAAGAATTAGTAAACACACACACACACACACACACACACACACACACACACACACACACACACACACACACACACACACACACACACACACACATATATTCAATTGCAACAGTGACGTTCTGAGTAAAGTTGCGATTAAAGCAACTAAAATATACATTGAAGGTAACTACTAAGAATTAACAATAATGACTGAAAATAAAATCAAGAGATCATAGAATAGAGTGATTATTTATAGGTTAATTTTGTCTTCTAAAAAACGGTTTATAATTTATAAATAAAGACACACACGCACGCACAGAGACAAAAGGACGAATACGCACACACATCCATACACACAAAAAATTGTTGATTTAAATGATTTAAGTATCAGTGTTAGTGATTAGTATTATGGGGATATTTTTAAATACATCATTTCTTCTATTTTATATTATTAAAAAAATAGGCTCAATCATAAGATGAGGTAACACTTACGACAATACTAATAATGAAGAATATATTGATCCAGTGGGTTGGGACAAAAAGCAACAATAATAAGGTGGAATAAAATAATAGTAATAATGAAGAGTATTGATCCAATGTTTTGGGACAAAAAGCAACAATAATAAGATGGAATAAAACTAGTAATAAAATAATAGTAATAATGAAGAGTGTATTGATCCAATGTTTTGGGACGAAAAGCAACAATAATAAGGTGGAATAAAACTTGTAACAAAATAACAGTAATAATGAAGAATGTATTGAGCCAGGGTGTTGGGATAAAAAGCAACAATAATAAGATGAAATTAAAACTAGTAATAAAATAATAGTAATAATGAAGAGTGTATTGATGCAGTGTGTTGTGATAAAAACAACAATGAAAAGATATAGAAAAGATTGTCATAAGATAAAGCATACACACACGCTCCGATCCCCCATATATCTATATATATATATATGCAGGTAAGATGAGAACGAATAGATTTCAATTCCAACGTTCGTAACATTTAATTTAAAAGAGTAAAGCAATATTATTTATTTTAGTATATTACACCGAAACATGTCAAAATCATTACAGAATTACATATCCCCCACTTTTCTTTTTTCGTAAAAAGATGTATTTTGCTTTTAAATCTAAATAAATCGTTCATTCGCCAGTAATTTTAAAATCGCCTGATGAGATGCATTGATACACATCGAAACACGACTGCAATTGTGTAATTTTGACATGTTTTCTGTGTAATATCCTAAAATAAACTATATATATATATATATATATATATATATATATATATATATATATATATATATATATATATGTGGAAAGATATTAGTGCGTTACGGTAATACTGAATATTACGAGTTTCTTGCAAGAAGAAATTGATCTTGAATACTGAATACTGTTCTTGTTGGTGTATCGATTTGGTACAAAAAATGTAAAGCGTTGACTATGTAATCCTCCAAAATAAGGCCACGTGCCTTCCCACTTTATAGTTTGTGTACTAGTTGCCTTTTGGTTTTGGTTAGATACTTTTTGGTTTAAGTAGTCGACTAAGCTTCACATTCTTAATAGTGAAATTTCTAGCTGATGACTTAAGAAGGTCGAAAGCTATGAACTTATTTCTTGTACCTTTCTTTCGAAATGAACTTTGGACAATTTCTGACGGAATTTCTTCCTTGTCTGAGAAGGCTTATTCGTAATTTAGAAAATTAATTGACACAAAATGTTTGCTGTTTTTAATAATGTTTTCCTTAAGGAACATTTGCTGCCTATATATATGTCGCCTCTGAGTGTTGACTTCAATGTTCACTATTTATTTATATTTACACATGCTCTATCTCTGATATTGAGCACTTTATCCCATAAATATAGCACATATAAAACTATATTTCTTCACACACACACACACACACACACACACACACACATATATGCGTTGCATTCTTGAGCATTTTGGAAATTTTATTGCAAAACCGATTTATTGGAAGGTTAAAAACTTCGTGGTACATTATTTATTATTGGGGTACGCACTTAATTTAAAATGAAAGAAGAAAGAACTTTGGAAACAAAAAAAATGTAAGAATCTTCACGCATTTTCGCAATCAAATAAAGATAAAGTCTTTTAATTACAATGTTTCTGTCGACTTCTTCTGCGTTGTATACTAATTGTTAGCTTTTAAGACATCTTTCTCTTTTATTGCCGACTACAGTATACTCCAAAATAAGCCAGATCTTGTATCATTCGAAACAGTTAAAATAAAAATAGGTTTAAATGATTCGTGAAATAAATACAACCCTTAATTTTAAAGATGTAGAAAATAAAGAAAAAACTAAATCGTTCTTTGAAAGGTTAGGTTTATATAGATTATATAATTTCAAATTTAAACAGAATACAATTCCGTAAATATTTAATATTTAATTGAAGCAAGGACATTATTAAGAACATTTAAATCCTATTTTCGGTACAGAATTTTTTTATTCAATCAATTATACAGATCAATTATTTGCAGAGGTCAATATTTATTTAAGAGTTAGTTAACGTTAAATTACTTACAGGGAATTGTGAGTAGAAAAGTGGCTATATGAATCGATGAGAAATTAGTTGGTGGTTGATGTAGCAACTTCACGGACGGACGGACAGACAGACGGACGGACAGACGGACGGACGAATGAATGAAAAAACGAACGAACAATCGAGCGAAGCACAGTGAAGGAGGGAGAACGAAGGAAAGCAAGAAATGTATGGAAAAGGAAAGAAAACCAATTTTTTTTGTCCCCTAAAACAACACTTTCCATCTTAAAAATGATCAGATTACTACAGGCTTTTGTTTCATAACTGAATTTTTAAGTGTTCCAGTTTTATTTGCATCGAGAACTAATATTACAAATATCCGTTCAATCTGTTATGTTTTTCTAATTGATTAAAATTTATTTATTAATCAATTACGTTAAAACCATCATAATGATACAGAAACATATATAGAATTTTTAGTAGTATGCAATCTTAAATGGATAAATATTTATTAAATCTTTTGAAAGTTATCATTTCCTTAACACCTCATTAAAATTAACACAGGCATTCTTATGATCGTTGATGCGGGCTTTTAGATTCCTAGATGTCTCGCCAATGCAACTATTTCTTCATTACATGCATTTTATTTCATAAATCTCGACATCTGGTGTGGTGTAAGATCTATGTTCCTAACTATATCTCCGGCGGTCTTGGGGGTGGTGGTAAAACAACTTGTATTGGAGATAATAATTTATTTTCAAATTTTGCCGTTAGAGTGTTGGAGGATAACTTTATGAATGGAGACAGATGCATGTGAAGTCTTCTTAACCAATGAAAATCAAACATAAAAATAAAAAATACCAGAATTTTTCTCTTTTCTTTTTTTCCATATTTCATGTCCTGATGAAGCTTTACTAAAAGCGAAACAACCCTTTAAACTTGCTCATAATTCACAGGATCAAAACTGGCCATAATTTTATGAATGCCATCCTGATTAAAAAAAAGAATACAATTCTTTATGCAAGAAAAACATCGAGGGAATTCTGATAAATATTTTACTATCAATAAATACACGTCAAACATCATATATTACATCAACAACTTTTATAAAATCCATATTAAAAAATCTAACACACACACACACATATGTATATATATATATATATATATATATATATATATATATATATATATATATATATATATATATATATATATATATATATATATAATACGCTGTTACATTAGAACATGTAAATACCTTTTATATTTGGAAAATGTGTAGCACAGTGAAGGAGGGAGAACGAAGGAAAGCAAGAAACGTATGGAAAAGGAAAGAAAACCAAATTGTTTTATCCCCTAAAACAACACTTTCCATTTTTAAAATCATCAGATTACTACAGGCATTTGCTTTTGTTTCATATCTGAATATGTTAAAAAAAATACTTAAGTGTTCCAGTTTTATTTGCATCGAGAACTAATGTGGATATTTACATGTTCTAATGTAACAGTGTATAATAAATATTTATAGTTCTAGTTTTGTATTGAGCCCTGTTTTAAATTAATGTTTTGAACGTTTTAATTTTATTCGTCGTTCTTTTACATTTGAATATATATATATATATATATATATATATATATATATATATATATATATATATATATATATATATATATATATATATATATATATATATTATCCCTCACCGTTACGCTATTTGAATTATAATATATCTTTTTATCACAATGTTGGCGTAGTTATATTTTATGCTGGCATGACAGTTTTTAATATTAATTTTTTTAAAATTTTTAATTTCTTTTCTTTTTTATACATATAAAATTCCCGCTTACTTTAATTGACATATATAATTATAAAATTTTAAAATGAAAAAAATTGTAATGCCAGAATAATATATAACTTTGCCAACATTGTGATAAACAGATAGATTATAATTCAAATTGTGTAACGGTCAGTCCATATTCAGCACCTGAAGATTGCATTGTGCATGAAACTCAGAGTAGTGTTACTGGTGAGGGATAATATGTATTTTATTAATATATACTTAATAGCTGTGTTATATTACATTGAGCACTGTTTTATTAACACCAGCATTGCACGTGGGATATATTTGTATTCATGTTTTACTCCTTTTAGTCGAGCACTGTTATAGGTTTTGTAAAGTATTTATACTTTGTATCCTACTCATCACCGGAATATGGAATCAATTAGCTTAGACCACTCCACAAAAACATCATGATTTTGATAAGAGAGCTTTATTTTGAATGTAAAGTACTAATTATTTGAATATAAATTTATGTTTGTTGTTTAAATCAGAACAATCTCCCTTTAATTTAATTTTTTTTTAAATTAAAGAAAATTAAAATATGAATATTCACCATTCAAAAATATAATTTTTTTAAATTTTCTTTTTTTACATACGTATATAAATCTCGCTTATTTTAATTGCCAAATATTATTTTAAAATTAAAAAGAAATGTAATGCCAGAATAATATATAACTTTGCCAAAATTGTGATGACCATACATATAATTCAAATTGTGTAACGGTCAGTTCATACCCAGCACCTGAAGATTGCATTGTGCATGAAACTCAGAGTCGTGCTACTGGTGAGGGATAATATGTATATTTGTTAATATATACTTAATAGCCCTGTTATATTACATTGAGCACTGTTTTATTAACACCAGCACTATATGTGTGATATATATAATATATCGCACGTATATAACATATTATATATATCGCACATCAGGGTTTAGCCAGTTCATCCTGATGAACCCATATGGTAAAACTTAGGTAGGTAGTACCTGGCTCATTAGGATTTATTTATTTTACGTTTGCTCTAATTAGCGTTTTAACTTATTACTTGCTGTTTCTTTTTCTTTGTACCAGAAATTTAAGGTACTGAACGATTTCTTTCGCCCTGTTCGGACGTTTCTGACTATTTTTTTACAATTTTTTTCCTCGGATGCCAATTTGTTTGAAAAATGTGTTATCCAGGTTTTTTCACCCAACGAGTTTAAATAGACTTATTTACATTATATATATATATATATATATATATATATATATGTGTGTGTGTGTGTGTGTGTGTGTGTGTGTGTGTGTGTGTGTGTGTGTGTGTGTGTGAATGAAAAGACAAGAAGAAAACTATACTTAGTTAAAATTTTAATTTCTAAATTTAATAACGCTCATAAATATTGATCAGGTTAACTGAAAAGTTTAGGTGTTAGAATTAGCTTACGTCATATAGCACCTTCGAAAGGAATTTTTAAGTTTAAAGACGCTCATAAATATTCAACAGGTTAACTGAAATATCTAAGTATTTAGACCTTGGATGACGTTATGTGGCTTCTTCGAAAGGGAAGTTTTAAATTTAAAGACATTCATATTGACATTCATATTCATAAGGTTAACTATAATGTGTAAGCATTTAGAAATTAGATTACGTCATTGAGTATACTCGAAAAAGTTATATATTTTTATACATTTCTGAATGTTGAAATGATGGATTCAGTCATTTTCCTTTGATTTTTCAACACATTTTTTGTTCATGTTGGCTTGGGAAAGTAGTAATTCCTTCAGGAAAGGTGAGATTTTGAGGAAAAAAACCGGGGCGTAAATTGATATTTTGATTATATTCGATACCTGCATTCTCGATGATTTTCCTTCTGAGTAGATTACTTCCTCTTTTGATGAGTGCGGCTTTTTTTTCGATCAAAATTGTGGTCGAATTTATTTCTGTTTATGATGAGTGCATTTGTTAGATTGTTATTTTAAAGTCTCTTTTGTGTTCATAGATACGTTTTTTTAAAAAAATTTTTGCATGTTTTCCTAATGCGTTGTGAACAGTCTAAGCAAATGTATATATGCCTGCTTCTGAGCTATTATTGATATGGGTGTTTTTAGATCTGATTATATCCATAATGGTTTTGGAAGTGGCTGTGACTATTTGGAGGTTGTTTAAATGGGATAAAGTATTTTGGATAGTGGAAGTTATAGAATTGGTGTCCAAAATACGACTGGATCCATAATTTCAACTTTCAGAGATGTATAATACAAAAAAGAAACCTTTTCTGAGTATACTAAATAATGTAATCTAAGGTCTAAATGCCGACACATTTTAGTTAACCCGATGAATATTTATGAGCGGCTTTAAATTTAAAAATTCCCTTTCGGAGATGATATATGACGTAATCTAGGTTCTAACACCTAAATTTTTCAGTTAACTTGGTGGAGTAATCCGGCTCGGATTGAGGAATCGGAGAGCCGAGTTCGAATTCCAGTCGAATCCATTACATTTGTGCTAATACATTCGGGAAAGATAAGAATCCTCTTCTTCTTCTCGCAGCTATGGGTAAATAGCAGGACAGACCGGGTTCTATAGCGTTGAATGGAAACTGGTCTACCGCAGAAAGAAATCGTAACCTACTGCGGAAAAATCTGCCTCGTCACTCATATATCGAAAGATACATGATCGCATAAGCGTGTATCACACATGGCACATAACTGACTGGTGAATATTTATGGGCGTTTTTTAAATGTTTTGAGTAACTGTCAAATATATACTTGTTGCAAAATAAAATCATCACATTTGACTTGGTAAAGTCTGTTACATGACGAAACGCGTTGGGCTAAAAACTAAGTATAGTTTCCTTTTTGTCTTTTCATATATATATATATATATATATATATATATATATATATATATATATATATATATATATATAGATAGATAGATAGATACTATTTGAGGTCAATATATATATATATATTTTTGAATTGGATATAGTCCGACAATTTATTTAAAGACATATATATATTTATATATATATATGTATAAATTCCCAAGATGATAGAATCCAGGTAGAGCTCAATGACCAGGACAGAGCCAGAATATAATATAAAAGGCTCAAGCACTAATATTCCATGGTTATAATTTATTACATTGGAATCGCAATCACGATCCAATTCATCAAACCTACAAATTTTACATTATAAATAATATTGTAACATGGAATTTGTAGGTTTGATGAATTGGATCATGATAACGATTCCAATGTATTTGGCAAGATCGAATTGTCGGGCTTTGTCCATTTCATAATGTGTGGCGTCATTTGTTTACATTTGATCCGCCATGAGCAGTTATGAATGTACGTGAGAGATTCATGGAAGATTGAAGTTTATAAGCAGTAAATTCGGCCTTGTCAACCGAAGGATCCTCAATCCGAATCGGTTAAGGCACGTCAGGCTATATGACGGTTCCGTATAGGATACAGGTTCGAATCCTGTCGGAGGACGAATATTTTCTATGAAAATTTCTCGGACATTCATGCCGGTAAATGTTATTCAATATTGTTTATTAGAAACAGAGTATTTACTTAAATACTTGTATCTATAAAAAGAATGTTAAACATAAAAATGTCTTTTTTTATATTTATTTATATATATATATATATATATATATATATATATATATATATATATATATATATATATATATATATATATATATATATATATATATATATATATATATATATATATATATATATATAGTTTAGAATCCGACAAAAGGATAGTTTTAGGAACAAATAAGAAACATTTACAAATTTAACATGTTTCGTTTTTATTTAAGCTTCAGCAGAAACGAAATATGAAAGAGAAAAGATAATTCTGCTATTTTAAAAAAATTTTTGTTCTGTTTGTGATTGGGTAAGTAGTATATTTATCATTTATTTATCTTGTCTGATTATTTAGCGTGTATTTATCTTATCTGATAGCGTTAGTGCGCATAAAACGTGTGTTTTTGTATATTTCTAGTTGGCCTATACAGGATTTGGTTGATAATATGTTTATGTATGCGTTCGTGTGTATAATTCTTGTGTGTTTGTGTATCATAATTATAGTTTGTCTATGTGGGAATTGATAATAATATGTGTGTGTGTGCATGTGTGTGCACGCGCGTGTGTGCGTCTAGTGGGAATTTTATTTCTGTTTGAGTGAAAGAATTTAGGTTACACCGGTTGTAGTTGTAGGTAATATGATTTTAGATTCTATAAGTTGGTGATATAACAGAGTGGATTTGACGTGTTTTTATCGATGCTGAATACTTATCAGCATTCTTTCTAAGTATTTTCTACGTAATAATTTACGTTCTTTTTTTTATTAGAATGGTATCTATAAAAATCAAGTTATGGCCTGTTTTATCCTTGTGTGTTACGAACGAGTTCAAAGGGTTATCCTAATGTAGGCCTGCCTTATGCTCGTAGATGTGGGTTTTTATATTTCTGGAAGCTTCATCTGTATAGCTCTTAATATTATAAATCCCGGCGTTTGATGTGACATTGGATGTATGTTTTTTGCTAACTAGATCACTGATCGTCTTCGAGGTGGTTGTGAAGATCCTAGAATTAGGATAGCTAGTTGGTTCACAAATTCTGTTGATAGAGTTTTGGAGGGTATGATTATGAATTTTTGTTTTCAGTGGTACCCACGTTTTTTGACTTGTGGACATTGTATGTTCATTTTCTAGCGTTGAGCATGAAATAATTTTGATAGTGAAGAAGTGTAAATGTTTTTTCAATGTAGGTATTCTGGGTTTCATATTCTAAAGATTGCTATGATTAATCTTGATATTATTTTTTGGCTGTGGTGGGAACAGAAACTGATTAAATCATTTTTATTGGCGGATTTTTGTTAAAACTTAAAATCTATAATTAAAAGAAAAACTTGTAGTTTCAATGAATGATTTGTTTCATGGAAATATTTCAACTAGTTGTTGCTAGTCTTGGTCACGGGTTTAATTTGAGTAACACAATGCAAAGAAACTAGAAACGCTTAAGAATTCAAATAAATGAAAAAACCGAGTTGACGGCGTTTCTATTTTCTTTGCATTGTTTTACTCAAATTAAGGAGTGACCAAGACTGGCAAATGGTAGTCGAAATATTTCCATAAAATAAATCATTCGTTGAAACTACAAGTTTTTCTTTTAATTATGCAACTACCAACGGAGACAAATCTAATTTGTTCTTGTTTCGTATTAATGTGGTGTCAGGGAAATATAGAATTTTGTTTAGTTCATACTCATATGTGAATTCGATTGTTGATCCAATTTTAATGAGTCTCTTTATAATGTTTAGTAGATTTTTACTTTTAAAAGTACGCCATCTATGTATTGAGGTAAGTGAAGATTTTAGGTATAAATGTGTTTAAACGGGCCAGGCTCGAAAAAATCTAGGAACTGACAAGTAAGTAGACCGCATATTGGGGATCTCACAGGCAAACCAAATTTTTGTTTATAGAAGAGCAAGCGAGCGAGAGAGA
>OZ038520.1:42321469-42399783 GCA_964036315.1 Acanthosepion esculentum
ATGCGTAGCCCAAAGTCCTGACATGAATCCAATAGAGCACGTTTGGGAACACCTTCACCGAAAACTCCGAGAGCGTGCAACCAAAATCATATCAGTGGCAACCCTTAAAGAAACATTGCTAAAGGAGTGGCAAAATATGGATCAGACGATTGTTGATAACTTGATCAAATCCATGAAAAATCGAATAGAAACACTGAAACTAGCAAATGGAGGACCTACTCCATACTAGTTCCAAATACTGTTTGTTTATATTGAATAGGGATTACGTAATTAAATTTTGAAATTGGTTGTTTATTTCTCCTGGCTAAAAACTTTTCTTAAGCCACTGTATATATCTAATGTAGCTGCCAATAATGGATCGAATCCTGGTAAGAATTCTACTTAGCCCAGAATCACCTCAATGTAGCAACTTAAATTAAAATAAATAACTGTAAAAAATTTAAAAAAAAAAGAATCAATTTGTCATAGGTCTACAAATGTAAGACGTGTAATCAGAATGGAACTTCAGTCAGTTATGTGCTATGCGTGATACACGCTTAGGTGATCATGTATCTTTCGATACATGACTGACGAGGCAGATTTTTCCCGCAGTAGGTTGCCATTTCTTTCTGCGGTAGACCAGTTGCCATCCAAAGCTATAGAACCCGGTCTGTCCTGCTATTTACCGATAGCTGGGGGTGGGGAGGAGAAGAAGAGGATTCATACCTTTCCCAAGGGTATTAGTACATAAGTGAATGTAATGGATTCGACTGGAATTCAAACTCAGCTCTCGGATTTCTCAATCCAAGCCGCTATTTGGGAATATTATTTATAAATAAAAGGTATCAGAAAATGGCAACACTGCTTACCTCCTTTGACTGATGTCAGTCAGTTATGTGCCATGCATGATACACGCTTAGACGATCATGTATCTTTCGATACATGACCGACGAGGCAGATTTTTTTCCCGAGTAGGTTGCCATTTACAACACGGTAATGAAGATAGGGTATTAGAAATGTCGAAATGCTTCGAAACGTAAATACAATGTTTAGGTATGCTGTACCCAGAGAGAAACAAACTCAATGAAATGGTAATACACTGCTACACTGACACCCTAACTCTTTTCCCGTGATAAGATGTTCCTGTAAGTAATACTAATCATAGCTAAGAAGCATCTAGCGTGGATATAATTAAATGTAGTTGTAATAAAGTTACGCTAGAAACTTAATAATTTCTTCATAATGAGATAACCTTATACCATTTAGCAAGCTTAGTTTAAGTTCATGCGTAAGAGTGAATTCTTTGTACTAGAAATGAACTAGTAGACTATTTCATTAACTATTACCTTATGATGAGATGACCCAAAAAGTATTTACCGTATATACTCGTGTAATGTGCGATCTCGCGTATCGTGCGACCCCAAAATTGTCACTTATAAAAAATGATTTTATTATGTATTGTGTATATCATACGGGTCCCTTTTTTGAGAGACCCAATTACAATGGACTAACCTCTTTTTCTCTAACTTTTTAACCAATCTTCTAGTTAAATAAGGTAAAAAAGTAAAAGAGAATGATAAAAGTATCGTTAGTAACGTTATATTAGTTGTGTAAACGCATACAACCTTAAACAACCTAACAAGAAACAGCTAAACATCTTATAAACATAAACAATAGAAAAGATACATATTTGCTATGTTTGTATTTTATAATACGATACTAATATCTGAATATTACATGCATTATTATTGAATACATTTAAGTAAAATATCAGTTTTATCAAAATCATGTTTATTTTAAATACAGCTGTACTTTTTTACTACAGTAAATGGATATATAGTTTGGTCAATAGAGTAGCCAGGGCCAGCAGTACAAAGGCTAATTTTATGTCTCATGTATGATGTGACCCTCTTAAAATTAGCTTCAAAATTAGGTCTTCAAAAGTCGCATGATAAGTGAGTATATGCGGTACTATTTTCAGCTTATAGATACTTATAATATTATATATAATGTGTGATGAGCCATAATGTGAATTGGAATAGCGAAATGTGTCTTTAAGAGGATAAACAAAGTATTAAGACAGAAAAAATTCCCCAGAAGCAAAGAAAAGAGTGCCGAACTGCTATGTGATATAAATCCTCCTATATAGCAGTGATTACTAAACAATTTCATCACATATGCAAAGGGACCTTGGAACAACAGATATATGATTCTACAGAAGAATAGATGGGTCATATAAGCAACGAGGAAGTTTTAAAGAGAATGGGAACAAAAAGGACACATACTTAGAATAAGAGTCAATTGAATATTTAGGACAGGTAAGGAGGAAAGAGGGATTGGAGGATTTAACACTCAAAGGAGATACTGAAGGCAGGAGAGAGAAAAGGAAACAACAATCAACCTTTCTCACCTGTTTGCATGAATGGATGACAGAACAGTGACATAAATCGGATTAATATGACACAGAAATATGAAGACGTATAGGAATAGTTAAAGAATCTTTCCAAATGCGAAAGTATTAAGAGAATAGAAAAATTTGTTAGAAACAAAGAAAACAGTACTGAACTGTTGTGTAATATTTTTTCTAATCAATTCAAGTAAGGCGATAATGCCATTTACAACACGGTAATAAAGATCGGATATTAGAAATGTCGAAATGCTTCGAAACGTAAATACAATGTTTAGGTATGCTGTACCCAGAGAGAAACAAACTCAATGAAGTGGTAATACACTGCTACACTGACACCCTAACTCTTTTCCCGTGATAAGATGTTCCTGTAAGTAATACTAATCATAGCTAAGAAGCATCTAGCGTGGATATAATTAAATGTAGTTGTAATAAAGTTACGCTAGAAACTTAATAATTTCTTCATGCAAAGATGCAAAGAGCTACTGGGAGTGAAATTGAACGAAAAACCATAGAGGAATCGGAAACCCGATCCTAAACAAGGGATAAACTTTTATTTTTGTTCAGAGACCGGAGAGGAATGGTAACTGGATGATAGGCAAACCTATATATCCCTACTGAGGAAAAATAAATAGTAAGTAACATTTTAGAGTTTAAACGGAGACGTTAGAAATATAGAATTGTAGTATATATTCGAAGGAATCGGAAGCCCAATTTTAATCAGGAAACAAGCGGTCCTCCCTATATGCAAGTGAATACTAGAAAAATTCCATTATGGCAAAATATTTGTTGTTCTACAGAAGAATACTGAGAATATCATGGAGAGAACATGTGAACAGTGAGGAAGTTTTATAGAAAATGGGACCGAAAAGAACACATTTGCTTAGGATCAGAGACAGATGAAATTTCTGGAACACATAATGAGGAATGAAGACTTAGAAAATCTGATACTCACAGGACATGTTGAAGATAAGTGGGACAGAGGAAAACAACCAGTAACCTAGTTAATGAGTTCGCGTAAATGAACGACAAAAAAGAGAATGAGGAGCTAGTAAAGAGATAAACATTACTTAAAGCTAGAAATAATAGGAAGTTGTGGAGAGTCATGATCGCTCATGTCTTGCAGGCTTACTACACGTAAAAGAAAAAACTCTGCTAAAGATCATCCAGTAAGGAACTAATTCCGTGTAGTGATAACAGCATGAAATACGATATTTCGATTATTCTATGATGAGATTTCCGATAAGTATTTACTAAATTTAGTTAAAGAGTAACCAGTGAGCACCGAATAGTAATAGTCCGATTTGTGATCTCGTTATCTTTTAACCTATGATATGACCCAGTATATTACTAAGGTTAATTAAAGAGTATACATTCGGTATAGAATCCACTATTATAGCAATGGCCCCGAAGACTACGTTGTTTAAGCATTATTTCATGGCGAGTCGCCCAATTATTTACTAAGTATAGATTTATCTGGCACAAAGCCGTATTTGCGGATTCCCCATTGAGGTTCGAATCCTTGATACGAGCGAAATGATCTGTATTACAAGCTTATTAATCATCTCACTTCTCGGTGTTTTGGCTCGGATTAGTTATGTCGTCTTCGGGCGTGTTATGGCTCAAATAAAGCGTGCTTGTTCCTTGCGAATCTGTCTCCCAGGTAGCACCTCCCCATTATTATAGAATGGTATGTTCAATGACAGGTCATTCTAACGCTGTTGCATCAGTGGTTGGTGCTCGTCCTAGCAAATTTATTCATCGTCAGTGACATCACATAAAACTCAAACCCGGTATCAACTGTGCTTTCTTGTTCTTCTTGTTGTTGTTGTTGTTGTTGTTGTTGTTGTTGTTGTTGTTGTTGTTCTTGTTGTTGTTGTTGTTGTTGTTGTTGTTGTTCTTCTTCTTCTTCTTCTTCTTCTTCTTCTTCTTCTTCTTCTTCTTCTTCTTCTTCTTCTACTCCTCCTCCTCCTCCTCTTCCTCGTTGTCGTTGTTGTTATTGTTGCTGCTGTTGCTGTAGTTGTTGTTGTTGTATCTGCAGTGTCCCTTCAGTACGCTGGCGAACATGGCTCTTCACAATTTTATTATCTCTCCTAATCCCTGTTCTGACATCCATTTACGCAAGCCCGTTATATTATTCCCTGTCTTCCACTGTTTCAATATGCCCTGTCACTACTAAATTATACTTTATTGTGTGCTATCATTTTTGAGTATATATACTCAGAAAGTAAAATAAAGGGAACATGTCTGAATCTCAGTAACGAAACGTTGTTACTAATTTAGGACTAGCTTCCCAGTTCAAGTAAGATGTGGTTTTCCTAAAATTCGAATGTGATAGTGATTCAGAGTTTTCAGCACCATCCCATGCAGTGAATACTCTATATGAATGTTCGGTTGCCTTTGTCACCGATTCACTGAAGAGGCATATCGGAGTCCCAAGAAAATACTGACAGTTAGAAAGAAAACAGGAAAAGTATGAAAGTATAAAGGGAGACTCGAGAAAGTGAAAATATAAAGAGAGAAAACGATAAAAAATGTGAAAAGTTCAAAGACAGAAAATGAGAAGAGAATATGAAAAAGAAAAAAGGATGTGTAAGTACAAAGAAAAAACAGAAGCAAAGAATGTGTAAGTACAAAGAGAGAAAACGAAAGGGGAATATGAAAGTACAAAGTAAGAAAACGAGAAAAGAATGTGAAAGTACAAAGATAGAAAATGAGAAAAGAATAAAAAAGTACAAAGAGTGAATACAAAAACAGAATGTGAAAGTACAAGGAGAGAACACAAGAAAGGATGTAAAAGTACCAAGATGTAATATAAGAAAAGAATGTGTAAGTAGAAAGAAAGAACACGAGAAAAGAATGTGAAAGTACAATGCGAGAACACAAGAAAAGAATGTGAAAGTAGAAAGAGTGAACACAGGAAAAATGTGAAAGTACAATGAGAGAATAAAAGAAAAGAATGTGAAAGTAGAAAGAGTGAACACAGGAAAAATGTGAAAGTACAATGCGAGAACACAAGAAAAGAATGTGAAAGTAGAAAGAGTGAACACAGGAAAAATGTGCAATTACAATGAGAGAACACAAGAAAAGAATGTGAAAGTAGAAAGAGTGAACACAGGAAAAATGTGCAATTACAATGAGAGAACACAAGAAAAGAATGTGAAAGTAGAAAGAGTGAACACAGGAAAAATGTGCAATTACAATGAGAGAACACAAGAAAAGAATGTGAAAGTAGAAAGAGTGAACACAGGAAAAATGTGCAATTACAATGAGAGAACACAAGAAAAGAATGTGAAAGTAGAAAGAGTGAACACAGGAAAAATGTGCAATTACAATGAGAGAACACAAGAAAAGAATGTGAAAGTAGAAAGAGTGAACACAGGAAAAATGTGAAAGTACAATGAGAGAACACAAGAAAAGAATGTGAAAGTAGAAAGAGTGAACACAGGAAAAATGTGAAAGTACAATGAGAGAATAAAAGAAAAGAATGTGAAAGTAGAAAGAGTGAACACAGGAAAAATGTGAAAGTACAATGAGAGAATAAAAGAAAAGAATGTGAAAGTAGAAAGAGTGAACACAGGAAAAATGTGAAAGTACAATGAGAGAACACAAGAAAAGAATGTGAAAGTAGAAAGAGTGAACACAGGAAAAATGTGAAAGTACAATGAGAGAACACAAGAAAAGAATGTGAAAGTAGAAAGAGTGAACACAGGAAAAATGTGCAATTACAATGAGAGAACACAAGAAAAGAATGTGAAAGTAGAAAGAGTGAACACAGGAAAAATGTGCAATTACAATGAGAGAACACAAGAAAAGAATGTGAAAGTAGAAAGAGTGAACACAGGAAAAATGTGCAATTACAATGAGAGAACACAAGAAAAGAATGTGAAAGTAGAAAGAGTGAACACAGGAAAAATGTGCAATTACAATGAGAGAACACAAGAAAAGAATGTGAAAGTAGAAAGAGTGAACACAGGAAAAATGTGCAATTACAATGAGAGAACACAAGAAAAGAATGTGAAAGTAGAAAGAGTGAACACAGGAAAAATGTGAAAGTACAATGAGAGAATAAAAGAAAAGAATGTGAATGTAGAAAGAGTGAACACAGGAAAAACGTGAAAGTACAATGAGAGAACACAAGAAAAGAATGTGAAAGTAGAAAGAGTGAACACAGGAAAAATGTGCAATTACAATGAGAGAACACAAGAAAAGAATGTGAAAGTAGAAAGAGTGAACACAGGAAAAATGTGAAAGTACAATGAGAGAATAAAAGAAAAGAATGTGAATGTAGAAAGAGTGAACACAGGAAAAACGTGAAAGTACAATGAGAGAATAAAAGAAAAGAATGTGAAAGTAGAAAGAGAGAGCACTAGAAAAGAATATGAACGTGCAAAGAAAGAACACAAGTAAAAATGGGAAAGTTTAAAGAGAAAATACAGGAAACATATGGGAAAATATAAAGATAGATCACACGAAAGGATGTGAAAGTAGAAAGCTAGAACACACGAAAAGAATATGAATGTACTAAGATAGAAGACAAAAAGTGTCTGAAAAAGAATAGTGTAACAAAAGATTTTGTTTTATAATAATGTGAATGTTAATTTATATGGCAAACAGGTAAGAAAACCAGGGAGTAGCGAGATGGAAAGTTTCTGATAAACAACAACAAAGATAAAGAAAGGTCCCAATAAGTGATCAAGTACTACGATGAAAAAGATTAGGAAACAGCTGAGAATAAATCAATGTATAATAGTAACAACTCCTTATTTTAGACATTCTCACAAATAGATGTTTGGTGTGTACAGTTGCAGAAACTTTGCGATAAAGATATCAAACATCAAGAAAGTATTTCAAATGAATTAATGTATAATAGTTCAAATCCTCATTTTATACATTAATCTTGGAAATTCTGTAAGAAAGCATGTTGGGTGTACTCTGGTCATAAATCCGTAATAATAACAACAAAGATGAAGAAACTCGTGTAAAGCACTCAGTGTAAAATAGCAGCAAGTTTTCATCTAAGAAAGATTTTATAGATGTAGTTAGTGTAGCTAATATGTATCAACGCATCATTAAAAATTGTCGGTAGTTAGAGAGAGAGAGAGAGAGAGAGAGAGAGAGAGAGAGAGAGAGGGAGAGAGAGAGACAGAGAGAGAGACAGACAGACAGACAGACAGACAGAGACAGAGACAGAGAGAAAAGAGAGAAAAGAGAGAGAGAGATAAATTGTCAGCAGTGACAGAGAGAAAGGGGAGTTACAGAGAGAGAGAGAGAGAGAGAAAGGGAAAAAGAAATTGTCGGCAGTTACAAAGAGAGAAAGAGAAAAGAGAGTGAGAAAAATTATCGGTAGTAACAGAGAAAAGAGAGAGGAGAGAGAGGAGAGAAAGAAAACGGTCGGCAGTTACAGAGAGAGAGAAAGAGAGAGAGAGAGAGAAAAAAGAGAGAGAAAAAATATCGGCAGTTACAGAGAGAGAGAAAAAATTGTCGGCAGTTACAGAGAGAGAGAGAAATTGTTGGCCGTTTCAGAGAGTGAGTGAGTGAGTGAGTGAGAGAGAGAGAGAGAGAGAGCGACACAGAGAGAGACAGACAGGGAGGGAGAGAGAGAATGAGAGAGCAAAATTAGTGTCATCTTAACCTCGTCAGATCGTCAGATTGGATGTCATGCATGGTGATCATTTCATTCAAAAATATTTAAACTGTCAACTACGTACAGCTGCTTTCACAGATCAATGATTAAAATACTTTTGAGCGGTTGAAACCTATTGGTCTAAGCAAGGACAATCCTTCTTCGAACCTTGTGAACTGGCGCTATACAATCATAAACAAAGAACTGCACCAAATAACAGAAACGACATCACTTGAGGTCTTTCAACAGCAGCAGTAAATTAATATCACACACAACTGGAAAATAAACTAATGATATAATCAAGATGTTGATGTTCCACACTAATAAAAACAAAAGGTTAGAAAGGAAACCTCCATCAATACTGGAAAGAGTGATAACAGTGAACTTAAGAAACATTTTTCCTTGAAAAATTGTTTTAATTGAAAGATTTATAAATTTCAACCAAAAGCAACACTAACTGCTCGGTTAAAGAATGCCGAATGTTTCCTTATAAGGAAACGGCTGATATTGTCATTACCATCAGCATTATCATTCAGTCAGTTAAGTGCCATACGTGATAAACGCTTGGACAATTATTTTTTCTTTCAAATCATGACTGGCTAGGTAGAAGATTTTCTTGCAGTAGTTTGGCGCTTCTTTCTGCGGTAGACTGATAGTCAATCAAGGCTATAAGAACCAGTCTGTCCTGTTATACAACCTATAGGTAGAGGGAGTAGAGATGGATTCATACGTTTCCCAAAGATATTTGCGCGTAAGTAACGAATGTAACGAAGCCGGCTATAATTCGAACTTGGATCGCCATTGCATCACAACGCACATTAGCATTACCAGAATAATGGTAATTGTAGCATTACCATTACCATTGTTCTCTTACCCGACACTTAAGGAAATAATGGCAGTCTTGGAATCGCGTCCCGTATATATATTTCAGAGCATATTTGATAGAAATGGTGCTTTCTCATTAGGCTATAGGCATCGTTACATGTTGTTTACTTGGAGATCGTAGAGTGCATAAAATATGAATAAATAAAATAATCAAATAAACAAAAAAAAAACAAAAAAAAAAAACGAAAGAAATACAACCTGTGCGTTGCGATAAAAAGCAATAAAAACAAAATAAGGACTATGAAAAATACTGACAATACTACAATTAAGCAGGCAATAAGGAATAATTTATTAAATGTAGGAATTAGGAGAGGCATTTCCTACGCATATGTAAGTTTGTAAGTAAAGAAAAGTGCAGCTTACTTAACTTTTGTCGGACATGCGTGTTTTAAAGCAACAGAAAGATTACATGTTAATGGAGGAAGAAGGGATCTATCTATCTATCTATCTATCTATCTATCTATCTATCTATCTATCTATCTACCTATCTATCTATCTCAGTTTGCTCAAATCTATCTATCTATCTATCTATCTATCTATCTATCTATCTATCTATCTATCTCAGTTTGCTCAAATCTATCTGTATCTATCTATCTATCTCAGTTTGCTCAAATCAATCTATCTATCTATCTCAGTTTGCTCAAATGTATCTATCTATCTATCTATCTATCTATCTATCTATCTATCTATCTATCTATCTATCTATCTCAGTTTGTTCAAATCTATCTATCTATAAAGAAAAGAGAAACTGAATATTTAGCAAGTTATTTAAATTTTCAGTTCTTTTTTTCTTTCTTTCTTTCTTTCTTTCTTTCTTTCTAAAATCATCATTTATCTCTAAGAAACATTCATCTTTTTTAATTTTGGAGAAATATTACATTTTTAGGTTTTATTTTTAAAACTTGTTGTTTTAGTTCCAGAAGGTTATTTTTCCCCATTTTCCAATCTTTTACTGCTAATTGGAGAAAATGATCAATAAAGTGATCAATAAAAGTATTTTCATTTTCCTAATTAATAACTGATAATCAATCAGCGGTGATAAAAAAAACATACTTCAATCTGTGGAATTGGAGCAGACATACCCATTCTTTTTACCATATCAGATTGAATGATATGAATTAAGGTGAAAGAGTTGTGGGTGAATATGAGGTAGAGTTTGTATAAAGCTAATATATATGTGTTTCTGTGTTATATATATATATATATATATATATATATATATATATATGGTATATTCATGCTAGTGCAATCGTTGCCTGACGATTGCACTAGCATAAAGCAGACTGTCGCCTCTAAGTGCTGACTTCCATGTCCACTTTTATATTTACACACGATCTATCTCTGATATTGAGCACTTTATCCCATAAATATAGCACACTTTAAGACTATATTTCTTCATATATATATATATATATATATATATATATATATATATATATATATATATATATATATATATATATATATATATATATAACTTATATAAATAAATTATATATTAATAATATATATATATATATATATATATATATATATAAATAAAGAAGAAATATAAAATATAAATATTAAAGTGTGTTATATTTATGGGATAAAGTGCTCAATATCAGAGATAGAGCGTGTGTAAATATAAATGTGGACATGGAAGTCAGCACTTAGAGGCGACAGTCTGTTTCATGCTAGTGCAATCGTCAGGCAACTAATGCTGTTATTTTATATGGTTCAACCCACCGTACAGCAAAACGTAAAAACAAACATAGGAAAAATATTCTTTAAACTTTTACACAAACACTTCCCGGAATCAAGCACCCTACACAAAATATTCAACAAAAACACAGTAAAAATCAGCTACAGTTGCACCGAGAACATGGCACAAATAATAAAAAAGCACAACAGGAAAATTATTAACAAACCACACGAACAAATTAAACCCACATGCAACTGCAGAATAAAAAACGAATGTCCCTTAAACGGTAATTGTTTACAAAACAACGTAATCTACCAAGCCACGATAAAATCAGCAGATAATGAAGAAAAAGTATACATAGGAGTAACCGAAGGACCATGGAAACAAAGAAATTATGTACACAAAATGTCTTTCACAAATAGTAAATATGCGAACAGCGCAATGGTTTCTGAGTATATCTGGGAAATAAAAAACAAAACACACACCACACCAAAAATATCTTGGAAAATAAGGAAAAAATCATCAGCCTACAACAACCTATCAAAAACTTGCAAACTTTGCTTGGAGGAAAAAGTAGCTATCATTACCTTCCCAGATGAAAATAAATTATTAAATAAAAGATCCGAGCTAATCTCAAAATGCAGACATGAAAACAAATTTTTACTACGAAACTTAAAATAGAAAAATAAATAAATATATAAACAAGCAAAACAACAATAAAATAAGCAAAATAAATTACTCCAAACAAATTACAAAATCACACCTGTTAGAATATGCGAAATAAAATCAAAACAAAAGAACGGACGAAAGTTATAACTGTTATATAACGATAAAAAAAAAATTAAAAAAAAAATTAATAAAAGATAATATACTACGTTACTTAAAAATCGAAAGCCAAAAATATATAGTGTAACAAATAAATAACAACAAGTATAATAAATTGATCTAAATACATCCAAATATATAAACAAACTAACAACCGATTACGATAAACTAGCCGTTTAGAAAAAACAAATAAAGATAATCAACCCAAATAGATAAATTAAAAACTGTTCCGACCAAAATAATAGTAAGAACAAACCACAACATCCTATCCCAAAATTCAACAAATAGATTTAATCAATGACAAATAAACAAATATATAAGATAAAAAAATAAAAATGAAAATAAATAAAAACAAGCAAAACAATTTGACCCAAATAAATAAGCAAACATCCGACTTCCGGTAAATGACCGCCATAATATAGACTACCAACAATAAGCTATATAAACAAATTTTTACTACGTTAACAAAAAACACCGATCAAAATAAAAAATAAATATATAAGATAAAAAATAAAAATAAAATTATAACAAACAAAAAAACAAGCAAAATAATTTGACCTAAATAAATAAACAAATAAGCGACTTCCGGTAAAAGTAACCGCCAAAATAGAGTACCCATAATGCACCACTGATCCGTATATATAAATAGCCGAGAAAAATAACAGCACTAGTTGCCTGACGATTGCACTAGCATGAAACAGACTGTCGCCTCTAAGTGCTGACTTCCATGTCCACATATATATATATATATATATATATATATATATTTCTCATCAGTAACACAAATCTGAATTTCATGCACAACGCAATCTTCAGGTGCTGAGCTAAAACTGTTTGTTGTATTACTAGCGAGGAAAAAATGTATATTTATTAATAATGTATGCTGACAGAATGAAACAACGTATAACATCTCACAAGTTCGGTTCTAGAGATTATTGACGGCAAAAGCTCAACCCTTCCTCTATTCAATCAATTCGAAGTCCTGACATCTACAGCAGATAAGGTTTAATGCGTTGCTCGGAAATTCTCTTCCAACTCAACACTCGACTCGTTTGGAGTACCCGCACCTGATTCCCCCCTCCCCTAGAACGGAGGTTCTACTGAATGATATGCGCATAACCCCGTCACTGGTCTCGCAAATCATTTCTAAATTAGTGGTGGTGAAGGGATCCCAGCCGTTGTCCTAAAGAACTGTGCTCCCGAACTGGCTCCAGTTCTCTCCAAATTTTACAACAATTGCCTTGCTACTTCCTGCTTTCTAGCTTCTTGGAAGTCCTCCTCTGTAGTTCCTGTTTTTAAGAACTCTGGAGAACAGTCTGTCGCCTCTGACTATCGCCCCATTAGTCTCCTACCCCGCTTTACGATGCTTTAATCAATGCTGAAATGGTTAAGGATCTTACCTCTCACGACCTACCATACAATATGGATTCCGTTTTGTCCGATCTAACGCTGATGCGCCTACGGTCATCACTGAATATGTATATCAAGCTCTAGATATCTCAAAAACGTTTGACGGGGTTTGGCATACTGCTCTTTTACGTACGTTTCAGGGTTATGATATTAGAGTACGCTTGTTTGATTTAATTTAATCATTGCTATCAAATCGTGAAATGAAGGTCGCGTTCTGAACGGACTCGCTTCCAGGTCCTTTCACACGAACGTGCGTGTCCTCCAAGAATGCATGTGTTCCCCAAGAACGTTTGTATCTCTGGTCCATACGATGTTTCTGATCTTCATCAACTGACATTGAATCAATAGCTGCATCTGCTGCACGGAAGGTTAGTTCATTGTGACGTGCCAGAAGGTTTTTCTCGTCAGAGTTCATCTTGCACATTTACAAATGTACCGTTCGGTCGTACATCGAATACTATTGCCATATCTGGTCTGGTGCTCCCGATGTTCATCTCGAGATTCTTGAAAAAATCCAAGGAAGGATCTACAATGTAATCGAACCTGACTTGGCATCTCGACTTCAGTCACGTTCTCACAGAAGGGATGGGGCTTCCCTTTATTTTGTTTACAATTATTTTCATAGCAACTGCTCTGAGGAGCTTTTTTCTTTGGTGCCCTGATTACATGAATTTAAAGCGTGCTACTAGATTGTCCCACCCTTTTACTGTTGAATTAATTAAATGTAACCGCCACTTCTACTCTACCAGTTTCTTTTCTCGCACTTCCGCACAGTGAAACTACCTTCCGTTTACTTGCTCCCTGAAAACTACAATCTTTGAAAATTTAAATGCAAAATGTTTATTTTATCCTTTTCTCAATCCTCCCATACCTAGTCTTTTCTATAATTTTCATTCTCTGTAACCCCCTGCGTAATAGTGGCATTTCCTCCTTGCTTGGGGTGAAATGATAAAAAAATATTTTTATCATCTCAATTATATCATTGACAGAACATTAGAAAATATGTTTTGACGTCAAGTAAAGCAATAATTTCATTGTTTTGTTTGGTAGAATGGGAAAATCTGTATAGATAAATCAGTGATATTTGTACATCATTTATTAGATAAATACGGTGCTTTAATTGCTTCAAATTTTCTTTACAGATTATCAAAGTAATAAGCAAAAGTATGTCCTTGTAATTTGTAATTTGATCGAACACACCTCTGCTTACTAATGTAAGATTTTTTAAGAGGTTGGTGGTGCTGTAATATCCAAGAAATTACGGCCATCATTTGTACATTTTAGATGAAAGAATATTGAAAGCCCCAAATACGCAGTATGTCATTTTCGGAAAATAATTTAATAAAGGATTGAAGATACTATGTTTATACTATACATACTTAAATACATATGCATGCAATATATATATATATATATATATATATATATATATATATATATATATATATATATATATATATATATATATATATAAATGCACACACACTTACCGATATATATATATATATATATATATATATATATGTATAGGTGTGTGTGTGTGTGTGTGTGTGTGCATTATATATATATATATATATATATATATATATATATATATATATATATATATATATTCCACCCGGAAAAAGAACCAGCAATTCTGCTACTTAATACTATATATATATATAGTATTAAGTACTAGAATTGCTGGTTCTTTTTCCGGGGAGAAAAGCCTTTTGAGCAGCACAGTTTTTTTTGTCATAAAGTGCTCGCTATCAAAATTTTGGAGAAGTTTATCACTTAGCTGAGTAGTGTTGGTTCAGCCATTCCTACTACGTAGTTTCGTGACCACATCAAAATAACATGTTCACTCTTCAGCGAAGACAACAAGCCCGGAAGAGTGAACGTGTTATCTTGATGTGATCACGAAACTACGTAGTAGGTATCACTGAACCAACACTACTCAGTTAAGTGATAGACCTCTCCAGATTAATTATATATATATATATATATATATATATATATATATATATATATATATATATATATATATATATATATATATATATATATATGTAGCATATTATAATATTATAATAATATTGATACAATAATATGAAATAATAATCAAAATTAGCTTTCACTGAAACTCTATGTAGTGTGTTTTGATTAAAATTTAATATTATTGCATTAATATTATAACATATTAGATATAGGCTCTGTAGACTTTGTCATTATGTCCTCAGTTTATTTCATATTTTAAACTTTTAGTATATTTTAAGCTTTAGCTTATACTTTATTATTAGTATTTGTACACGCACATACACACGCACACGCACACGCACAAAATGACAGTGATAAAACAATGAAAATAAAAAAAAAAACGTAAAAATATTCTCATATGATATCTTGACGGATAATTTTTTCTTTATTATATTTGAATTGCCACGCTGTTTCTCTATGGTTTGCAATTCGACGTATTTCCGAGACTGGCTGCCATTCAAGTCTGTAGAGTCAAGTCTACCCTACTATTTAACCTGTGGCTAGTAGGAGTAGAAGAGACGTGTTCATACCTTTCCCAGAGGCATCAGTGTGAATGCGAAAGCAGTAGACTTGGTCTGAAACGAAACATGATTCGCCGGTTCAAATTACACGCCGATAACCGTCATTGTAGTATACAATGCTTCTCCAGAAATATGTGTGACATTATTATTAAGATCTGTCGTTCTCTATCTCACGCGCGAGCGCATCCCCACATATATATGTGTGTTTGTGTGTGCGTGGTATGTGTATGTGTGTGTGTGTGATATAACGTGAAACTCTGAATAGCTGATTTTGATCACCATTTTAATATTATTGCATTAATAATGTTATTATATGTTATATTTAATCACTACCGACTTTGACATTGAACCCTCCGTTTATTTTGAATTTTAAGCTTTAGCTTATTTTTTATTTCCATCTATCTATCTATCTATCTATCTATCTATCTATGTTTGTCCATTATCTATCTATCTATCTATCTATCTATGTTTGTCCATTATCTATCTATCTATCTATCTATCTATCTATCTATCTATCTATCTATCTATCTATCTATCTATCTATCTATCTATGTTTGTCCATTATCTATCTATCTATCTATCTATCTATCTATCTATCTATCTATCTATCTATCTATCTATCTATCTATCTATGTTTGCCCATTATCTATCTATCTATCTATCTATCTATCTATCTATCTATCTATCTATCTATCTATCTATGTTTGTCCATTATCTATCTATCTATCTATCTATCTATCTATCTATCTATCTATCTATCTATCTATCTATCTATCTATGTTTGTCCATTATCTATCTATCTATCTATCTATCTATCTATCTATCTATCTATCTATCTATCTATCTATGTTTGTCCATTATCTATCTATCTATCTATCTATCTATCTATCTATCTATCTATCTATCTATCTATGTTTGTCCATTATCTATCTATCTATCTATCTATCTATCTATCTATCTATCTATCTATCTATCTATTAACTAGGAAAGTGAAAATCTAATAAAAAAACACTATTACGGTATCTTCATGTCAGATTCAAAGTTGGATCACGACATATAAATAGGTGTTTTAAAGAGCTGAACAGCTAATAAGCATGTTTTGCATTAACTTACAAAACACTGGCGTAAGTCTGATTGTTGTTCCACTTATCTCCTGAAAACCTCTAACAATTTTAACAAGTCTTCGTTCTCGAAGTCAAGTCATCATGAAGACATGTAAACATGTACATACGGCCCATTGGGAATTGTGCAACAGGTCTATCCAGACAACAGCATTGCAAATATCAGGTAGGATATTTGTGGGAAGAGTGATAGAGTTTCTCTTTATACTTTACTTTAGATTTAGTATTATTTGATCTTCATTGAAATCCACTGGACAGCGCTCACGTAAAAAAAAAATCAATGAATATAAATAGGCAATATTAAAATATAATAATGGTTGTGGATTCCGGGATGAAATCCGATATCAATAAATAACAAACGCCAGGAATAGATAAGGAAAATAAATGTATTAACGTAATAATACAAACTGGTAATACGGGTTAGTAGATCCAGGAATGCGGGTTAGTAGCAATAATATATATACAGTCTTGGTCCTTACTGAGTATAGGTGATGTGACAGTGACTCTTGTGTTACCCTCCGCTAATACTACTCTGATACTACTCTGATACAGACTTCTCGACTGTCTTAACGTACTGCCCGGTATTCACCGGTGGTAGTATATGTATACCTCGGTTGAGTCCATTTGTGTGAAAAGGGGAGACCCCTTAACAATAATAATAATAATTAGCACTGAGAGGAGAATCAAAGCTAATCGCCTAGATGTCGTTATTAGATAACACAAAAACAGAATGTGCTTTCTTATTGACATGGCAGTCCTTGCAGATTGTAATGTATCTTTGAAGATCTTCAAAAACCTATCAAAATACAAGGAGCTTGAAGTGGAAATCTTAAAAATGTGGCACATGAGGACATCAATAATTTGAGTTGTAGTTGGAGCCCTCGGATTGATTGGAAAAGGTTCTGATAGACTCATTGAATGGATTACTGGTAGCCCATGCCTTAAAGAAATACCCAAGATCACAAAAACAGAATGTGTTTTCTTATTGACATGGCAGTCCTTGCAGATTGTAATGTATCTTTGAAGATCTTCAAAAATCTATCAAAATACAAGGAGCTTGAAGTGGAAATCTTATAAATGTGGCACATGAGGACATCAATAATTTGAGTTGTAGTTGGAGCCCTCGGATTGATTGGAAAAGGTTCTGATAGACTCATTGAAGGGATTACTGGTAGCCCATGCCTTAAAGAAATACCCAAGATCACAAAAACAGAATGTACTTTCTTATTGACATGGCAGTCCCTGAAAATTGTAATGTATCTTTGAAGATCTTCAAAAACCTATCAAAATACAAGGAGCTTGAAGTGGAAATCTTAAAAATGTGGCACATGAGGACATCAATAATTTGAGTTGTAGTTGGAGCCCTCGGATTGATTGGAAAATGTTCTGATAGACTCATTGAAGGGATTACTGGTAGCCCATGCCTTAAAGAAATACCCAAGATCACAAAAACAGAATGTACTTTCTTATTGACATGGCAGTCCCTGAAAATTGTAATGTATCTTTGAAGATCTTCAAAAACCTATGAAAATACAAGGAGCTTGAAGTGGAAATCTTAAAAATGTGGCACAGGAGGACATCAATAATTTGAGTTGTAGTTGGAGCCCTCGGATTGATTGGAAAAGGTTCTGATAGACTCATTGAAGGGATTACTGGTAGCCCATGCCTTAAAGAAATACCCAAGATCACAAAAACAGAATGTACTTTCTTATTGACATGGCAGTCCCTGAAAATTGTAATGTATCTTTGAAGATCTTCAAAAACCTATCAAAATACAAGGAGCTTGAAGTGGAAATCTTAAAAATGTGGCACATGAGGACATCAATAATTTGAGTTGTAGTTGGAGCCCTCGGATTGATTGGAAAAGGTTCTGATAGACTCATTGAAGGGATTACTGGTAGCCCATGCCTTAAAGAAATACCCAAGATCACAAAAACAGAATGTACTTTCTTATTGACATGGCAGTCCCTGAAAATTGTAATGTATCTTTGAAGATCTTCAAAAACCTATGAAAATACAAGGAGCTTGAAGTGGAAATCTTAAAAATGTGGCACAGGAGGACATCAATAATTTGAGTTGTAGTTGGAGCCCTCGGATTGATTGGAAAAGGTTCTGATAGACTCATTGAAGGGATTACTGGTAGCCCATGCCTTAAAGAAATACCCAAGATCACAAAAACAGAATGTGTTTTCTTATTGACATGGCAGTCCTTGCAGATTGTAATGTATCTTTGAAGATCTTCAAAAATCTATCAAAATACAAGGAGCTTGAAGTGGAAATCTTATAAATGTGGCACATGAGGACATCAATAATTTGAGTTGTAGTTGGAGCCCTCGGATTGATTGGAAAAGGTTCTGATAGACTCATTGAAGGGATTACTGGTAGCCCATGCCTTAAAGAAATACCCAAGATCACAAAAACAGAATGTACTTTCTTATTGACATGGCAGTCCCTGAAAATTGTAATGTATCTTTGAAGATCTTCAAAAACCTATCAAAATACAAGGGTCTTGAAGTGGAAATCTTAAAAATGTGGCACATGAGGACATCAATAATTTGAGTTGTAGTTGGAGCCCGCGGATTGATTGGAAAAGGTTCTGATAGACTCATTGAAGGGATTACTGGTAGCCCATGCCTTAAAGAAATACCCAAGATCACAAAAACAGAATGTGTTTTCTTATTGACATGGCAGTCCTTGCAGATTGTAATGTATCTGTGAAGATCTTCAAAAACCTATCAAAATACAAGGAGCTTGAAGTGGAAATCTTAAAAATGTGGGACATGAGGACATCAATAATTTGAGTTGTAGTGGGAGTCCTCGGATTGATTGGAAAAGGTTCTGATAGACTCATTGAAGGGATTACTGGTAGCCCATGCCTTAAAGAAATACGCAAGATCACAAAAACAGAAGGTGCTTTCTTATTGACATGACAGTCCTTGCAGATTGTAATGTATCTTTGAAGATCTTCAAAAACCTATCAAAATACAAGGAGCTTGAAGTGGAAATCTTAAAAATGTGGCACATGAGGACATCAATAATTTGAGTTGTAGTTGGAGCCCTCGGATTGATTGGAAAAGGTTCTGATAGACTCATTGAAGGGATTACTGGTAGCCCATGCCTTAAAGAAATACCCAAGATCACAAAAACAGAATGTGTTTTCTTATTGACATGGCAGTCCTTGCAGATTGTAATGTATCTTTGAAGATCTTCAAAAACCTATCAAAATACAAGGATCTTGAAGTGGAAATCTCAAAAATGTGGCACATGAGAACATCAATAATTTGAGTTGTAGTTGGAGCCCTCAGATTGATTGGAAAAGGTTCTGATAGACTCATTGAAGGGATTACTGGTAGCCCATGCCTTAAAGAAATACCCAAGATCACAAAAACAGAATGTACTTTCTTATTGACATGGCAGTCCTTGCAGATTGTAATGTATCTTTGAAGATCTTCAAAAACCTATTAAAATACAAGGATCTTGAAGTGGAAATCTTAAAAATGTGGCACATGAGGACATCAATAATTTGAGTTGTAGTTGGAGTCCTCGGATTGATTGGAAAAGGTTCTGATAGACTCATTGAAGGGATTACTGGTAGCCCATGCCTTAAAGAAATACGCAAGATCACAAAAACAGAAGGTGCTTTCTTATTGACATGACAGTCCTTGCAGATTGTAATGTATCTTTGAAGATCTTCAAAAACCTATGAAAATACAAGGAGCTTGAAGTGGAAATCTTAAAAATGTGGCACATGAGGACATCAATAATTTGAGTTGTAGTTGGAGCCCTCGGATTGATTGGAAAAGGTTCTGATAGACTCATTGAAGGGATTACTGGTAGCCCATGCCTTAAAGAAATACCCAAGATCACAAAAACAGAATGTGTTTTCTTATTGACATGGCAGTCCTTGCAGATTGTAATGTATCTTTGAAGATCTTCAAAAACCTATCAAAATACAAGGAGCTTGAAGTGGAAATCTTAAAAATGTGGCACATGAGAACATCAATAATTTGAGTTGTAGTTGGAGCCCTCAGATTGATTGGAAAAGGTTCTGATAGACTCATTGAAGGGATTACTGGTAGCCCATGCCTTAAAGAAATACCCAAGATCACAAAAACAGAATGTACTTTCTTATTGACATGGCAGTCCTTGCAGATTGTAATGTATCTTTGAAGATCTTCAAAAACCTATTAAAATACAAGGATCTTGAAGTGGAAATCTTAAAAATGTGGCACATGAGGACATCAATAATTTGAGTTGTAGTTGGAGCCCTCGGATTGATTGGAAAAGGTTCTGATAGACTCATTGAAGGGATTACTGGTAGCCCAATGCCTTAAAAAATAGAAAAAATTGCTCACAATTACAGCTCACACAATACGAAGACCTTTATCTATGTAAAATGTGATTATTCTTAGTTTTTCTTTTACAGAAAATGACCAGTGGAAAATGTTATGAAGACGTTTCTGACCTTAGGTCTCTGGTTGGGACCCAAAAAGAAACTTGTATACAACAGAAATAATAATAATAATTTGTTCGGAAAACAATATCCGATTTTAGAAGCAATTTTTATTCCTGAATTAATGTATTTAAACAGTATGTAAATCAGGCAAAATAGTAACTCTGAACACCTATATATTTTTACTATTCAGTTATAAGGTTATTTAAGCATTTACGATAAAGTTTGGGCACTAATTCTTTGAATGCAGTTTCTGCATCTTCTTTGCAAAGGAATGTGTTTCGGCTTGCAAAATTGTCTATAAATGACTGAATATTTCAACTCTTAATTGAGCATGAATAAAGTAAAAAGCTTTATTCTGTATCGAAAGAAATCTATAAATATGCCAGAGTGTTTGGGTTAAGTCTTGAAAATAACCACGAAGTAAATACAACTGCTACACAATCAGCAAAAAAAACTGAAACGAGAAGCGAAAATGCTAGACCAAAAGCAAATAGAACAAAGCTGGATCCAAAAGCCTCTACATAGCCAGTTCCTTCTCTTAAAGAACGGTGTAGATAAATTCGTAACCCACCACTGGTTAATGAATTCAGGATTTAAGGGTGAAACTGAAAGGTTTATTCTTGCTACAATAGACCAGAGTTTGCTTACACGCAACTAGCAAATTAATATTCTGGATAATAATACTGACCCAAAATGTACGTTCTGTGAAACTATTGATGACCTTATACCGGGATACTCAATGAGTATAAAAACTGTCATGACAGCGTAGGTTAATATCTGCATTGGAAGATCTGTCATAACTATGCGATAAAAACAGCTGCAAACTGTTGCAAACACTGTAGCGAAGCAAATCGCCCAGACCTTACTATCAAAGATAGAAAAGAAAAACTTTGCACACTGACATGACATGTGTGCGTGACAGACAAGAAAAATACATTTATTAGTAGAAACACCATACACATACACATACCCACTGCAAGAAAAGACTCAGAATACTTGAAGATATTATTATACAAAAGAAACAAGACGCATGTAATGTCAAAAGTACGCACGTGTAGGTTTTAAGAAAGGTTCGCGTATAGTATCCTTTTATAGTCCCAGTATACAGAAATAGCTTTCTCAAAGAGGAGAGTGAGAAAATAAGGGGAGACCACTCTTGGTTATTCATAAAAACGCATTAAACAAAGTATAATTCATCACAGGTGTTGGTATTTTAGTGTCTATAAAGTATTTAATATGCATATATAATAATAATAATAATAATAATAATAATAATAATAATAATAATATTAATAATAATAATAATAATAATAATAAACACAATACACACTGACAGAACAATCAAAGCCAACCGCCCAGACATTGTTATTAAAGACCACAAACAAAATAAGTGCCTCCTTATTGATATGGCAGTCCCTGCAGACTGCAATGTATCTTTGAAGATATTCGAAAAACTGTCAAAATACAAGGACCTTGAAATAGAAATCTCAAAAATGTGGCACATGGGAACATCAACAATACCTGTTGTAGTTGGGCCTTAGGATTGGTTTGAAAGGATTCCAGTAGACTAATTGAAGGGATCCCTGGAAGTCCATGCCTCAAAGAGATACAAAAAATTATTCTGACAAGTTCAGCCCACACTTTACGAAGGGCTTTATCTATGTAATATTTTTTTTTGCAGTGGAAAGTGCCATGATACCATTTCTAACCTTAGGTCCCTGGGCGAGACCCGGAAAGAAATGTGTAAACGCCAGATATAAAAGAAAATAATAATAATAATAATAATAATAATAATAATAATAATAATAATAATGATAATAATAATAATAATGAAAAGTAAAAGTTTGACATAAGTGTACCATGTGACAAAAACATCTTCGTGAATGTTTCTGCCAAACTAAGCAAAGAGCTGGAGATAGAAACAGAAAATATGTGTCAGTTAAAATTTTGCTGTTGTGGTTGGAGATTTGGGACTGATAAAGAAACAAATTCAAGAACAAATTAACAAAATACCTCGTGCACAATCTCTTCAGGAAATCTCAAAATAGTTCTAGCAATCACAGCCTATAATCTGCAAAGAGCTTTGTTCATTTAATTAAGTGGAAACAACAAAAATTCATATTCTTCGATTGGTAACTTCCCGTCAAAAAGAGTAATTTTAAAGCAATAATAATATCAGAAATTCCATCATGTTGCTTTAGTAGATCACCTAACGAAGTTGAAATAAAATGAAAAAAAGTGATAAATCATAGATTTTGACAGAAAAATAGAGTATAAAGGTGTCGGTAGTAGCGATAACTACTAGCACACGTGAAACAGTCCAGGAGAGGTTTTTGAAGTTCTTGAAAGAATTGGAAATTCGGAATATAAATAAAATCATTCAGATCCTAGCATTAAACAAATCAGTTGTGATACTGCGGAGACTTATTGTCACTTGATCTTCAGTGAAATCCATCAGATACCATTGGCCTGAAAACTGAAGAAGAATGAAATAAATAAAAGAAAAAAAAATGACGCGAATACAAATTAGAAGAAAGAACAAAGACTAAATGTAGAATTCAGTGTTTCGCCCATCCTGCGCCCTTAGGGATTTACGACATATTCATTTTTTTCTTCTAAATGACGCGAGGTTCTCAGGTAAAAAGTACAGCGGTTAACGGTATCTGACGGAGGAGAAAGATGTCTAACCACCGACCAACCTATCTACCTACATAGTTGCATGCGTGCTTGCGGGAGGGTGGGGTCTATGTTCAGGTGTGAACGGCAGTCAACTGAGATTTGTTGGATGTTGAATACAAAGAAAGAAAAGCTCGGTTGGAATGACCAGTTGTGGGTCTGCCAGGATTCAACCTGTGCCGTTCGCCTTCAGGGTTGCGACGTGACCTTACAAAAAGAGGAGAAAAACTGTGTGTGAGGGTCGGCAGATGGTATGAGCGAAAAGGTGTTTGCGTGTGTGTGTGTGTAAGAGAGAGAGAGAGAGAGAGAAAGAGAGAGAGAGAGAGAGAGAGAGAGAGAGATGAAGAAAGAGATAAAGTCGGAGAGTAGGTTTGGTAAAGAAGGTGTATTTCATATTTTACAAAAACTTGAAAAAAGTAACAAACATGTCCAGACAGAAAGTGAATTTACTAGAAGAGAAAGAGAAAAAAAACTGGGATTATTGGAGAGAGCAAAATTTAAACATATTTGATAAAATAAAGAAGAAAGAAAGAGAGAGAAAGTGAGAGAGAGAGAGAGAGAGATAGAGAGAGATAGAGAGAGAGAGGGAGAGAAATAAATAAAGTTTTTCATAACTTTTCTTCTCTCTTTCAAAAGAAATGAAAACAAAATAGAATAGGCTTTAAATTTAACCGTATTAAAGAAAAAGAACAACAAAGAAAAAGAACAACAAAGAAAATAAGAGAGAGAGAGAGAGAAAGAGAGAGAGAGAGAGAGAGAGGGGTGGAGAGCGGCAGAAAGCATGAAAAGATAATGCAAGACTAGATAAATAGAAGGATAATCGGAAAGGTAGCGAACAAAACCAAGAAAGAAGAAGAGAAAGAGAGATTCAAACAACGAAAGAGAAAGGAAGGTTCAAATAATGAAAGGGGGAAAAAGATTCAAGGAACGAAAGAAAAAGAGTGATTCAAAGAACAAAAGAGTGATTCAAGGAACGAAAGACAAAGTGAGATTCAAACAAGGAAAAAGAAAGGAATATTCAAACAACGAAAGAGAAAGAGAGATTTAAACAACGAAAGTGAAAGGAAGATTTAAACAAAGAAAGAGAAAGTGAGATTTAAACAAAGAAAGAGAAAGAAGTATTCAAGCAACGAAAGAATAAAAACATTGTTTTAATTTGACAACTGGAGATAGAGAATAGGCAATAATAGATAATTTAGATTAGAATACTTCAAATACTTTATATTTTTGAATTGGACAAAGTCCGACAATTTATTTAAAGACATTTATAATATGTTTAACGTTCTTTTTTATAGATACAAGTATTTAAGCAAATGCTCTGTTTTATAATAAACAGTATTAACAGTATTAAATAACATTTACCTGAATGTCCGGGAAACTTTCATAGAAAATTTTCGTTCTCCGACAGGAATCGAACCTGTATCCTATACGGAACCGTCATTTCGCGTGACGTGCGTGACATTCAGGCCGGTAAATGTTATTTAATACTGTTTATTATAAAACAGAGCATTTGCTTAAATACTTGTATCTATAAAAAGAACGTTAAACATATCATAAATGTCTTTAAAATAAATTGTCGGACTTTGTCCAATTCTAAAATATATGACGTCATTTGTTTACATTTGATACGCTAGAGCAGATATGAATAGAAGAGATTCATGGAAGATTTAAGTTTAAAGATAGTAAAATCGACCTTGCTAACTAGACGCTTCTCTGTGACCGAAATGACGGTTCCGTATAAGATACAGGTTCGATTCCTGTCGGCGAACGAACATTTTCTATGAAAATTTCTCGGACATTCAGGCCGGTAAATGTTATTTAATACTGTTTATTATAAAACAGAGCATTTGCTTAAATACTTGTATCTATAAAAAGAACTTTAAAAATATTCAAATACTTTGTAACCTTAAAATAAACTCGAAATTTTTCCTATCCAATAATTTGTTGGATGTGTTTCTGTCTCTTAGCATTTGGTTTTATTAAATTTACGAAATATTCTTTCTTTTCGAATAGCACACACACGCACATACACACACACACACACACACACACACACACACATACATACATAAATCCCACGTCGATAGCACGATTCGGAGTTTCATGCAGTTACACTATCTTCAGGTGGTGAATACTCAACCGATGAGCATACATCACTTGAAGATTATGTAGCCTCATGAAACTTCGAGTCGTGCTATCGATGTGGGATATTCTGTGTATCCACTAATATATACTTAATAGCACTGTTTTATAACACATGAGTAAAACTATATATATGTACGTGCAAGTATATGTGCGTATACTTATGTTTTTGTACCATACCCATATCTATTTATCTTCATATATATATATATGTATATATATATATATTACGAATTCAAATGACCATTAAGGAATTGTATTCCTCAAGAATCAACTTTCGTAAATAATTATATAGGCCACACTACAACATGTTTAACTAACTCTACACCTTTCTGACAATAGCTCAATTAGATCTCATTTAAATATTCATGGAGACCTACCGGACACTATTCGGAACATACTTGTCGACAACACTAATATAATAGCATCATCCACATGCAAAAAAAAAAAGGCTAAAAATAATGGAAGCCTTATTAATAAAACAAACAAACCAACACTTAATAATATTAACTTTGAATATGGACATAATATCTTGACCGTGTTTTGAAACAAAAAAAATGAATCACTTTATAAAAGATACATATAACAAACTATTTCTAATTCTAACAGTTGAAATATAATCCTTGAAAATGGCTAAATGTATAGCCGAAAGCGCTCGGATAAAAAGAACATTCGGACAGTTTTTATATAATTTATCATCTGAAAAGAAAAAACATTATTAGATCGCACGAGAAATTATATAAAAAACTAAATAAAAGCACCCTGTCAGTCGTTTTTAATGAAATGTGCATGAAAGAAGGATTGCTGCCTAAATACACAAAAATATATATATATATATATATATATATATATATATATATATATATATATATATATATATATATATATATATTGGATGATAGATAATCTGAATCTTTGCACCCCCTTATATATATATATATATATATTTATTAATTTATATATAGGGAACGATGGGTAAATTGTCGTCTAAATTGCACAGAAATGAAAATGACAGTGGCATTTCACATTAACAGATATATTTATCAAAATTACACAAAATTATTTTGAAATATAAGAGACAACGCTTAGAGATGAAGGTGATGGCCTGTTAGGGGTGGCCTGGATGCTGTAAGTTGGAACAAAGTATTTGAAGACAAAATATACACTTATATATCTATATAATTATGTATACCGTACATGCATACACACGAACACAAAAGTACATTTTTGTATAATATATATATATATATATATATATATATATATATATATATATATATATATATATATATATATATATATATATACACAAACACATACATACATATGGAATATTTATATATATGTTCATGTGTGTGTGTATATATATATGTATAAATATCGTACACACACACACACATATATATACATACAATATTCATATATATATATGTGTGTGTGTGTGTATTTATATGCATGCGTATCACATATATAAAAAGGGTGCGATGAATAAATTGTCGTCTATATGACGCAAAAATGAAAATAAAACTGACATCTCATTTTAACAGATATATTTACCAAACTTACGCAGAAAATATCTCGGAATACTAAAAGGTAAATTTATTCAATAAAATTGCCATTGACTTCAACTACGGCCTTTCAGAAGACTTCGGAATCTCCTGCAACTCTTCTGGACGGACTCCTTGTTTTAAGTTGCTGAATGCTGCCATAATCCTGCCTTAAGTTTATCTTTGGTGTTACAAGGAGTTTTGTTGATCTCTCGCTCAACTCCGTCCTGCACATAATGATTAAGGGGGTTTGCAGTTTGGTGAATTAGGCGGGCAGATGTAAGGGGTCACTTGGTCGCAGAAAGTTCGGATCATTCATCTTGTCTTTTTCGTGTAGTTGGAATTCCCAAATGGTAAAGAGTGAGTGGGAGAAGAGAATGAAAATGACTACAATGTCGCAAAGAACGAATGGACGTGAAATCACTAAAGTGTTTGGAATATCACGGTATAAACTGATATACTTTTGAAATTAAACAAAAAAGATCAGTGTGATTATCAGTGTTTAACTCAAAAGTAAGAGGTTGTTAACAATTGATGAAAAGCAGAAGTGTTAGTTCATATTTAATAAAAGTAATCTAAATCGATGCATAGCAGAAAAATTACCATCATTAGGCAAAAATCTTCGAATAAGGCGAAAACGCTGGGCAAAAGCTGAAAATGTGCAAAAGTGATATATTTTGACGAAAGCAAAATAGAACTGAATTCAAAGTTAAGAGTGTATGTCCAAAGACCAATTTATACAATAAATAATACAAAATATGCAACAAAGACAGTAAAAATTGGTGTCGAAATCTATTTATTTGGGGAAACATAAAACAAACAATGCTGCAAGAAAATTGATAAAAATGAACAGGCCATAGAATAGCAAAAAGTATATTACTTTTCTAATGTTTCGCCTTTAACCAAATATAGCAAAAAATGAAAGTTTCCAACATTATGGATCATCTTGCTATATATCATGCGTAACAAAAACGTTTCTCATTGATGAAAACATTGCAGTGTTAAAAGATTGGCTTTCCCAATGCCCTGATTTTAACATAACCCATAAAGTGAATTGAATACTCGAGTGCATAGCAGAAAGTCAAAGAACTTTCAAGAGATTCGAGTATAGTGGCAAAAGGAATGGACAAAATTCCTGTTAGAACAATTTTTAGTAGTATTCTTCCACACCATGTCGAATTTAGACAAAAGTTTCTACCAGTGGGAGCCATACTAATTGCTGCTTAAGGCTTTATGAATTTATATCGTGAAATTTTCGTCTTTCTTTTAACAAATCAGTTAACTCTACTTTTCTTCTAGTGTGCTCATGATTTTTGCATGCGCTATTTTTAGTACCATATTGTGTTCAGGCCTGTTCCTTCATACTGGATCCATACCAATTGTATTACAATCATGAATGATCAAAAATACTATTTCGGAAATACATTGTCGAAAATTTAAAACGGAAGTGTATATTGCTTTTTCGGTTAGATGGGTCTTTCTTTTGTTCGCCACTGTAAAGGTGTGGAAGGTAGGGAGAAGATGGAATTACAAAAAGAAAATAAAGATTCATTGTATTTAATGTTTCAATGTAAAACTCTCTCACTCTCTCTCTCTCACTCTCTCTCTCTCAACTCTCCCTCTCTCTCTATATATATATGTTTAAAGACATTTTTATGTTTAAAATTCTTTTTATAGATACAAGTATTTAAGTTTTATAATAAACAGTATTAAATAACATTTACCGACCTGAATGTCCGAGAAATTTTCATAGAAAATATTCGTCATCCGACGCCATGAGCAGTTATGTATGTACGTGAAAGATTTATGGAAGATTGAAGTTTATAAGCAGTAAATTCGACCTTGCCAACCGAACGATCCTCAGTGGCCGAATCGGTTAGGGCACGTCAGGCTATAGAAAGTTCCGTATAGGATACAGGTCCGAATCCTGTCGGAGGACGAATATTTTCTATGAAAATTTCTCGGACATTCAGGCCGGTAAATGTTATTTAATACTGTTTATTATAAACAGAGCATTTGCTTAAATACTTGTATCTATAAAAAGAATGTTAAACATAAAAATGTCTTTAAATAATTGTCGGACTTTGTCCATTTCATTATATATATATATATATATATATATATATATATATATATATATATATATATATATATATATATATATATATATATATATATATCGGATGCGACCACATTATATTTTTTGTCGACTGCACAATATAGTAGAGTCATTTGGGCTCCGTAAGAAAAAGAGCAATTCATTTGGCCAATAATTTGGAAAACGATATGCCGTACTGCTTGGCATTCGCGCCAGAATCTGAGGAGAGTAGAGAGGATTCGGAAAGAGTTGGATGTGTCTAATCGTGATTACAAAGGTACGCAACTCTGATCTTTCTGATGAGATAGAGAACTCCTGAGTTTGTTCGTGAGAGCCTCCAGGAGGTAGTGCTGCCCTGGGATAAGAGGGTGGCTGCTGAAAGACCCTATGTCTGGCAAACCGGAGAACTCGGTCATGGCTGTCAGACTTTCTGCAACCACTTCACCCCTTACATCTGGACACAGTTGAGCTAGAGACCAACAAAACCAAAGGCAAGGAATGTGGCAGCATTTACCAACTTAAACAACCCAGAAGAGTTGCAGGAGATTTCGAAGTCATCTGGATGCCGTGCTTGAGGCCAATTGCGATTTTATTGAATAAATTTACTCTTTAGTATTTCAAGATATTTTTGTGTAATTTTCTGTTAAAATGAAATGTTAGTGCTATTTTAATTTTTTTGCGTAATTTAGACGACAATTTATCCATCGCACGATGTATGTGCCATGTCCCTTTAGGACCTTGGCGATCAGGGCTTTCGACAGTTCCCTGTCCTTATTCAGCATATAGAAGAAAAAACTTATCAAGATTCTTCCGAATTTGTCAACGGTATCATCATAACACGAGTACCGTAACCCATTAGGTTCGTAAGAACATCACATATATTACCGTCATATCCATCGCATCCTGTATATCTGTTCTTGTGTGAGTGTATATGAGGGGCGGGTATGATACAAACAGGAAACATTTATAAATTTTAGATGTTTCACTTTTATATCTAAGTGTTATCAGAATGTGAAATATACAGGAGAAAAAGAAAATTCTGGTATTTTTATTTTTTTAAGTTGCGATAGCCCTTTAAACTCACTCGTATCACCAGAAACAAAACTTCGATTTTATAGATAGCGTCAAAATTAGAAAACGACATAATTTATTACGTAGAAAATAATTAGAGGGAATTCTGATAAATATTTTGTCATCTATAAATACCCGTCAAACACATTTTATTATATCAACTTTTATAAAAAGCACGCTTAAAGAATCTAAGATATTTAACCTACAACTACAACTGATGTTACTTAAATTATTTCACTCTCATACAAACATCCCAAATTCAACAAACAACCACTAAACATAGATGAAAATTGCGTACGAGACGCTGAAACGCACACAATTGCATACACATTATTAACTGAAGCCCGCATAGACAAACTAGAATTATGATATATATGCAGGCATGAATTATACACAAGAACGCTGCTTGACAGACACAATTTGTAGAATAAGACATTACTTAGGAGCTTTTCTGTTTTTCCATTCACTTATTATTAGTCTCATTTATCTATCTATCTATCTATCTATCTATCTATCTATCTATCTATCTATCTATCTATCTATCTTAACCTGTTCAAATCTATCTATCTATCTATCTATCTATCTATCTATCTATCTATCTATCTATCTATCTTAACCTGTTCAAATCTATCTATCTATCTATCTATCTATCTATCTATCTATCTATCTATCTATCTATCTCAGTCTGTTCATATCTATCTATCTATCTATCTATCTATCTATCTATCTATCTATCTATCTATCTATCTATCTCAGTTTCTTCATTATCTATCTATCTCAGTCTGTTCATAAACTATCTATCTATCTATCTATCTATCTATCTATCTATCTATCTATCTATCTATCTATCTATCTATCTCAGTCTGTTCATATCTATCTATCTATCTATCTATCTATCTATCTATCTATCTATCTATCTATCTATCTATCTATCTTAACCTGTTCAAATCTATCTATCTATCTATCTATCTATCTATCTATCTATCTATCTATCTATCTATCTATCTATCTATCTCAGTCTGTTCATATCTATCTATCTATCTATCTATCTATCTATCTATCTATCTATCTATCTATCTCAGTTTCTTCATTATCTATCTATCTATCTATCTATCTATCTATCTATCTCAGTCTGTTCATAAACTATCTATCTATCTATCTATCTATCTATCTATCTATCTATCTATCTATCTATCTATCTATCTTAACCTGTTCAAATCTATCTATCTATCTATCTATCTATCTATCTATCTATCTATCTATCTATATATCTATCTATCTATCTATCTCAGTCTGTTCATATCTATCTATCTATCTATCTATCTATCTATCTATCTCAGTTTCTTCATTATCTATCTATCTATCTATCTCAGTCTGTTCATAAACTATCTATCTATCTATCTATCTATCTATCTATCTATCTATCTATCTATCTATCTATCTTAACCTGTTCAAATCTATCTATCTATCTATCTATCTATCTATCTATCTATCTATCTATCTATCTATCTATCTATCTATCTATCTCAGTCTGTTCATATCTATCTATCTATCTATCTATCTATCTATCTATCTCAGTTTCTTCATTATCTATCTATCTATCTCAGTCTGTTCATAAACTATCTATCTATCTATCTATCTATCTATCTATCTATCTATCTATCTATCTATCTATCTATCTATCTATCTATCTTAACCTGTTCAAATCTATCTATCTATCTATCTATCTATCTATCTATCTATCTATCTATCTATCTATCTATCTCAGTCTGTTCATATCTATCTATCTATCTATCTATCTATCTCAGTTTCTTCATTATCTATCTATCTATCTATCTCAGTCTGTTCATAAACTATCTATCTATCTATCTATCTATCTATCTATCTATCTATCTATCTATCTATCTATCTATCTTAACCTGTTCAAATCTATCTATCTATCTATCTATCTATCTATCTATCTATCTATCTATCTATCTATCTATCTATCTATCTCAGTCTGTTCATATCTATCTATCTATCTATCTATCTATCTATCTATCTATCTCAGTTTCTTCATTATCTATCTATCTATCTATCTATCTATCTATCTATCTATCTATCTATCTATCTATCTATCTATCTATCTATCTCAGTCTGTTCATAAACTATCTATCTATCTATCTATCTATCTATCTATCTATCTATCTATCTATCTATCTATCTTAACCTGTTCAAATCTATCTATCTATCTATCTATGATAAAATGTAGTTTTAAGGTATGTTATATTTATGGATGAAAATGCTCAATGTCACAGATAGAGCGCGTGTGAATATAAAAGTGGACACTTAAGTTAACATCGAATGGCGACAGTCTGCTTCTTGCTTGATCGCAATCTTCATGCCACTGTTTCATGCTTGAACGTATGTTTCACGCTAGAAGATCGCGTTCAAGCATGAAACAGTGCGATCACGGTCAAGCATGAAGTAGACTGTCGCCATTCGATGTTGATTTAAGTGTCCACTTTTATATTCGCACACACACACACATATATATATGAAGAGAAAAACAAATAATGAAATACGGAGAAAGGAATGATGTGTACGTTCATATAAATGCATATTAAGAAGCACACTGTGTGTAAACATATATGCATTATCCAACATACACACACATACGCATTCAGAGAAGCAGACTTGTAGTCCAATATTTGTATATGATTTTATATAATTAAACTTATAAGTAGGTATAAAGAACAAGAGAGAATGTGTATGTGAGGGGAGATATTTTAGAAAGGAGGAGAAAGGTAAAAGGAAAGTAAGTAGAAGAGAAAAGTATGTAGAAGGACAATGAACAAAGTGAGTGTTACAATAAAAAATCCTAAAAAGATAATGGTTTTGGAATATTGCCATTAGCATTATCACGAAATTAAAGTGAAAGACACTGAAACCACACACGTATATACATGAACTTATATTCACCCACATCCATGTAAAGGAATACATGAAGTGATATCGGCACTTCTAAAAGCACACACGTACATATATACACATACGTTCACCGACAACCACATACAGAAATATATGAAGTGATATCCGCACTTATAAAAGCGCATACGTATATACAACCACACATTCTCCCAAAATCACATACAGAAACACATCAAGTGATAGCTATAATTATAAAAGCAAACACGTATATACATCCATATACATTCACCCACACTCACCTATAAAAATACATGAAGTGATATCCACCCTTATAAAAGCACACGCGTATATACACCCACTTACATTCACTACACTCCCATACAGAAATACATGTGCACACTCACAAAAGCACATACGTATATACATGTACAGGCATACATTCACACACACATATAGAAATACATGAAGGGATATCCACCCTTATAAAAGCACACGCGTATATACATCTACAAACATTCACCCACAGTCATTTACACAAATAAATGAAGTGATATGCGCACCCATAAAAGCACACACATTCACACACACTCAGAGAAATACATGGTGATGTCCGCTCTTATAAAAGCAAACACGTATATACATTCCCCTCCACGAATTGTTATTCATCCTTATAAAAGCACACAGGTATATTTCCAATAGTAGCTTAGATGTGGCACACGGCCTGAAGTGTGGAGCACCCAGTGAGGATCGAACTCACTATTCAGTCGCAACCGTTTTAGCGAGACAAGCTTGCTAACCATTACACTACGCCGAGGTGCCCAAAGCACACACTTATGTGTCCACTTACACTCACCCACAATCATATACTGAAAAACATGAAGTGATATAGGCACACACTTATATACACCCACTCACATTCATGTACATACATCCACATATATTCATCCACACCCATATACAGAAATAAACGAACTGACATCCACTCTTATAAAAGAACACACTTATATACATTCACATATATTCACCTACGCCCACATATAGAAATACATGCTTTATAAAAACACACACGTATATACATCCACATACTTTCACCCACACCCACATATAGAAATACATGAAGTGATATTCGCCTTTATAATAGCACACACGTATATACATCCACATAAATTCACCTACACCCACATACAGAAAAACATTAAGTCATATTGGCACTCAAAAATACACACACTTATATACACCCACTTATTCACCCACAATCACATACATAAATTTATGAATTTATCTACCCTTATAAAAATACATACGTATATACATCCACTTACATTTACCCACACGCACATGCAAAAATACATTGTGATACCCGTTCTCTTAAGCGCACACTCGTATATACATCCACTTAATTTCACCAACACTCACATAATGAAATACATGAAGTGATATGCGCCCTTATAAAGACATATACATACATCCACTTACATTCACCCACACACACATAAAGGAATACAAGTAGTAATATCCGCGTTTATAAAATCGGACACATATATAAATCCACTCATTCAGCCACACTCACATACAGAAATAAATGAATGACATCCACCCTTATAAATGCAAACACGTATATACATCCAACGAAATATGGAATCGAGATATATTCCTATTATTATCTATGATAAAATGTAGTTTTAAGGTATGTTATATCTATGGATGAAAATGCTCAATGTCACAGATTATTGGAGCACTGAGTACATTATTATTATTATTATTGTTATTATTATTATTATTGTGTATGTTATGTTTCCTGGTTTGTATCCTATAGAGCCGGATACAGACTACGGTCCTTAGGCATTATAGGAGAATTGTCATTTAACTGATAGCATTTTTCTTAGTATATGGGATGTTCATAGTAGGGCGATATTCTGGGTAACCAGTATGTGGATGGTACCTGCGACACTGTTACTAAAACTGCCCATTCCTTTTCTCACGAAGCCCAGAGCTCCGATTACTATTGGTACAGTCTCTCATTCCCCACATCCTGTTAATCTCGATCTCCACGTCCTCGTATTTGGATAATTTCTCGATAATTTTCATGGAGGTATTTCTCTCAGATAGTACTGCTATTTCAAGAAGCGTACACTTCTTGTCTTTTATGATAATAGGTATGTTGGCTTTTATTTCTCTGTCAGTCTGAATTGGCACATCCGAGAAGATATTTACATCGTTATTTTGTGTCTGGTTGGTGCTCATACCATCTCTCAGTGGTTTCGATTTTGTGCTTCTTACTTACCTTCCAGTACATACATGTCGCTACCTTGTTATGTCTGTGGGTACATTTTTTTTGCTAGTTCCGGACATCCTGAGATAATATGGTCGACACTTTCATCATATTTTCCGCAGATCCTGCATTTCGGGTTAGTTCCATCCTTGATTATGTGACAGTGATAGGATCTGGTTGCGAGGCTTTGGTCCTGAGTTGCAATGATTAGGCCTTCTGTCTCAGTTTTTAGCCCGGTGCTCCTCAGCCTCTGATGTGTTTTCTGTTGGTCCACATCTGCTTCTTTCGTTCTTTTTAAGTATTTGCCACGCAACGCCTTGTCCTGCCAGTTTATCTGTAATCTGTTGTTTTTCTCTGTTTTACTTGTTTGGCGTAGATGGTATCCACTTCGTTTTTTATTGGTAGGGTTTCATGTATATTAAGCTGTTTCCTGAAGAGTGCAGCTTTTTTGTTGATGGAGTGGATTTGGTATTTTACTATTTGTAAGAGAGGGTCATTGGTTTTTGTGAGGTATGCTTCCAATCTGATTGTTGTAGTTTTTAGAGTTAGTTCAAGTTGGATTAAACCTCGGCCTCCTAAAGCTCTTGGTACGTACAGCCTATTAACATCTGATTTCGGGTGGTGCATCCTCATTTTGGGCGAGCATTTTTCTGGTCTGAGTCCAATCTTTTAATGACATTCAACTTCCATTTAATAATGTTGAGGCTGTATGTACGATCGATTTATAGTGTCAAACGCGCTCTCTTATAATATTATTTTCGGATCATTTTCTTCATAATTGAATGTTGTATTCCGTCTCCTTCGTTAATTCCTAAGTATTTGTATGTATCATCTTGGTCTAGTTCCTTAATTTTGTTGTTGACATCAAGGTCTACGTCTGTAGTTTTCGTTAGTTTATCGCCTTTGAAGGTGGTTTTGGCAGATTTGACGGTTCCGAACTCTATCCTAAAAGGTTTTGACAATGGTGAGTAGGTTTTTCTCCTGATTTTCATCCTTGGCAAACGTTTTAAAGTCATCAGTATAGAATAGGTGATACAGTTTGCCATTTTGTGACTTGTATCCGTAGATACAGTTGGGCAGAAAGCAGTCGAGTGGCGCTAATGCAAGGCAGAAAAGAAGTGGTGACAATGAATCTCCTTGGAAGACTCCGCTTTTGACGTTGATTAGTCTTGATGTTAATGACTCGTTTGTATAGTTTAGGTTTAGTGTAGTCTTCCAATTTTTCATGCTCTCCGTTATGAATTTGCCCGTTCTGGGGCATACTCTCTATATTTTTAGGCTCTTCTCTATCCATGAGTGTGGTACATTGTCGAACACCTTTTTGTAGTCGATCCATTCCATCGATAAGTTTCTTTTCTTTAAGTTTTCGCCTCTTCCAATATTGTTTTATTGATAATTATTTGATCCATGCACCCGTAAATGCCTCTTTTACATCCCTCCTCTTCTGCTGGGAGTAAGTTGTTTTTCTTAAGAAAGTTGTATGTCCTTTCGGTTATGATAGAAGTGAGGATCTTGTACATTGTTGGCAGGCAGGTGATGGGTCTATAGTTCTTCGGGTTCTGCGTCCACTTCTGTTTTGGGGAGTAGGTATGTTACCCACGTGAGCCATTTGGAGCATTTTTCTGGGTTTATGATTATATCATTGTATACCCGTGCGAGGTCTTGGTGGTCGCTAGATAGGTTTTATCCAAAAATTTTCTATTCGATCTATTCCTGGTGTTTTCCAGTTTTTGGTTTTGCGGATGGCAGTGGTTGTTTCAGTAATATTGATATCCGTCCATTTTTGGCACTCTATATGTGTGTGTTGTTCCTTTTGTTGCTTGATCTATGTGGCTTTCATTGTGTATTTTGCAGTTTTCACACATCTTACAGCAGACTTTGACTTCCTGGTGGGTTATTTATCTCAATTTTATTTTTTCCCAGTTCTCGATATAGTTCCTTGGAAGATCTTGTTATGCCAGAAGAACCTGTTTCTTTTTTCATAACACCTTATTCTCAGTGCCTTTGCCTGAATTTGTTGTTTCAGCTTTTCTTTAACTTTTGGTACGTCAGTCTTATTCTTTATGCCAAAGCTTTGTTTCAGTTGTCGCCTTTTTCATTTTGGAATCCTTGTCTACTTCACTCAAAAGTGACAATTTTCCTTGTAGTTTATTTATTTCGGTTTCTATTTTTTCTTTCCAGACTGGCATTTTTCTTTTTCGTATACGTTCTTTTTACTTTTTCATCTATTGTTTCTGTGATCGTGGCCGAAGCCGTGTATATAAGATGATCAATTCAGTCAGGTTCATCGGTCTTTCCATTTCGACCCTTATTTTTCTAATTTTTTAGTTAGCGAGGTTAATGGTTTCCTTCACTTGTCGGTCCTTGTTTTACTTTTGGAATTGTTGGTCTTTCCTCGAAAGACATATCCTTTACATTCTTCCATTTATATCGGATGTTTCTTGTCATCTCTGTTTCTCACTCATATTTGTCATTATCTTCCTCTATTTGCTTGTGTACCTCAGAGGGATTATTACAGCTCGTTTCTATTTATTCCTTTGTATGTGTCTCATCTGGGTTGTTGGTATTTAGCCCCACAATGTTAATGTTTAATCTATCTTTGATGTTTTTTCGGATGCTTTATTATTATTATTATTATTATTATCGTTTTCAACCGGAGGCCATGCATAATAAGTATTTTCCATCAAGTTGTGCAACCTCAGATATAGAGTAGATTTCTCAGAATATTTACAGTGCCAAGCAATGCAGACATCTGAAGCAATGAAATACAAAATTTTATTCATATTTTCTCAATGGAGAATTTTAATTTTGGTGATAAAATGATAACTGGATCAATAGTTGCCTGGATTATTATTATTATTACTACTATTATTATTATTATTGAGTGAGAGAGAAGAATGCCAAAATAGTGACGCTGGGGTACAAATACACAAATCCTTGTATACCCACCAGGGCACTCAGTCTGATAAATGTTTCACAGACACATGTATTACAGTTAAATGTACGCGATATAATGACAGGTTGCTACTATGCTTCTGTTAGAAATAACTTATGGTCAGGTAATTCAGTACACGGATGGCCTTAGTACACTTAGATTGTCTTTCTTTCGCAACTATATAAATGTGACACCCAAGTCAATTTGGCTGCCTCATCCTTATACTAGGCCAGTATGCTCCTCCACTACTCATGAATTGAAATGTACAGTGTGTTAGCCCCTAAGGGGACATGCCCAGCTGATTAAGGTCAGACAAATGACAAGTACAGGGTGGTCCGAAAGACTTGTCACTTCTACATAATATAATTTCTTATTTCAGATAGCTGATACGAGCTCCTACAGTTTGGAGGAGAGGGTTATGGTGACAAGACTTTCGTACCACCCTACATATCTATGGTACGGTACGGGATATATACTGTAGCCCATCTTGATTCACTAAAACAAACCATGTACATGTTAACATTTTCAATTAATTATGTTAGCCTGGTGTAGCTATATCAGAGCGTTTATTATTATTTTTAGTTTGTTCGAAAAATAATGCCCGAATAAACAATTTTATTGTGTTCTAATATATTATAATAGGTGTGCAAAAATATATTACCTTTTGAAAAATATTAAAGTCTCCTATCTTTTAAAATTTTATGTCAATCTCTTTCACAATTTAATATTATATACCTGTCATCTTGAACATGAAAACAAGAAATGCGTTTACTTCTTTTTGTATGAATTCAAACTTGACCATGCTGCTAACATTAATAGAGTATGGGTGGAAGGAGGCACTAGTAATCGGATCGTATGGCACTGGTTTCTGAAATTCCGCAGTAGGGATACGACTCTTCAAGATCAAGGTAATAGAAGACGTTCATCTATAATTGAAAATCTGAAAACACTAGTCAAATAATGCCCACAAAGTGCCAGAGAAATATCTCGGATAATGGGGTGTCAGTATTTCAGCAATATTGGACCATTTCAAGAAAATTGACAAAGGGAAGTGTTGTGACCAAGTAAATGGTTAAATAAATAACCAAAACAAGTGTTGCAGATATATCATATATTAAACAGTAAGTACAACAGAAAACTATTATATGACTAGTGAGTGTGAAAGTCGATAAATGGGTTCCACATAATTTCCACAATAAAGTCACAAAGAGTTCGATTTTTTGAATTGTGTTCGATGTTGCATCTGAGAAATTCGAATGATCCATTTCTTGATGGAATAAAGAAATGGATCCTTTATGACAATCATAAACAATTGGATCAATGCCTTGATCATGACGAAGAACTCAAGTACTTTCCAAAACAAAAATTGCACTAACAGAAGATTATGGTGACAGTCTAGAAATCTTCCATTGGCGTTATCTATTAGTTTTCTAGGAGCTAACTAGAGTATCACTAATGAAGTTCATTGCCAGCAACAGGAGCAAATGCAGATTAAGTTAAGCAAAATGCAGTCGACACTGGTTAATTGATGAGATCCAATTCTGCTTCATGACAGTGTTCAACCATATGTTGTCAGGATGACGCTTCGGAAGCTCACCGACTTTGGATACGAAACTTTGCCACATCCAAAATATTCCACTGATCATTTGTCCACCGACTATCACTTTTTCAAGCATTGTAAGGGAGTGAAAAAGAAGAATGGTTTCCTGATATTTGTCCTAGAACCTGCATTTTGGATCCACACTATTATGTATGATATTTGCCTGAAAGTTTCTAATGAAAAGACTCTGGTCTTGTGCTGTAAAGCCTTTCATTTCAGCCTTTATTCTAGATGAACGTAATCATCGACTTTATCAACATCGTCTTTATTAGCACGTTCTGGATACTGACTACGCAGAGGTTTGTCTTGCTAGAGTTGTTTCATCTGTTCGTGGCTTCCTTTTTCATAATTTTTGCTGCCACACTTGGTTCTTGGGTTCTATTTTGGTTTTCTACAGAATCTACTAAATGTAAATCTCGTTACTATTTACAAACTACTTTCATGACAATATTTTTCTTTCTGTTTTCATATTGTTTGACTAATTGTATGATCCAGTCCTTTGTTGTTTCCATGTATTAGTAAGCCAATAGTTGTCTTGTATGAAAATTCTAGCTTTCAACCTCTTTATGGGGTATGATCCACCTCTGTATGAAGCATGTTATGCTTAAAAGGAATCTTTCTCGTCTTAGAATCCATTCGTCTGATGTCATTTAGAGTACAGTTCGAGATGTTGAACCTGTATTGAACTATTGGGATGGCCATAATTCTTTTCTGAGAATTCAGTTCACTTCTTAATATCAGTCGCTCCCTTCTATAATACTCTTTTCGAACTGTTTCTTTCATTTTTATATTGAATTCCTTCACCCTTATTTACACCAAGGTATTTATAAGCTTCCCCTTGCTCTAAATCTTTCATTGTTACCCCAGGGTTTAAGCTAATAGGGGAGGTTTGTTGTAGTGTGATCCTCGTAGAATTTCGGCTTTGGAACATTTATCAAAATCGAATTCCATTTCAATATCATCACCGAAACATTTTATTGTTTTCAGGAGAGCTTCCAGCTCACTGTCATTCCTAGCATATAACCTTAAGTCATCCATGTAAAATAGATGGCCTATTTTCTTTTGCGATATCTTATAGCCACATTCCGTCCTATTAAGTTCGCTAGTTAATGCTATTAGAGATATACAATGTAGTAAGGGAAACAAAGAATCACCTTGAAATAATCCTCTGTTGATATTTATTTCACCTGACTTATAGACTTCATTCATATGATGAGTTGAAGTGTTGTTTTCCATATCGACATATTTGGCTTGGTGAACCTGATGACGATGGGTGACACCTTGTATATATTTAAAAACGTTAAGATCCAGGAATGAATACGTTATCGAATGCTTTACGGTAATCTATCCAGACAGTACTGAGATTTTTCTTTATATTGAAGCAGTTTTCTAAGATCATCATCCTATTAATAATTAATTGGTCTTTACATCCATAAGAACCACGTTTGCACCCCTTTTGTTCAAGAGCTAGTATGTCCTTTTTTTCTAAGAAGGAATATGTCTGTTTTGTTAGAATATATGTCAACCGTTTGTAAGTAGTGGGAAGACATGTAATTGGTCTGTAGTTTTTAGACATTTGTGTCACCATTTTTGAGTAGAAGGAAGGTGATTCATTTGGTTACACACGCAAGAATTTTAGTATTTGACCATTTGTTGAAGTTTTTGGCTAGTTTCTGTGAGCTGTATTTAAATAATAGAGCCCATAATTAGGAATTTTATCTATTCCTAGAGATTTCCATTTGTGTGCTTTTTTCAGTACACATTCAAAATCTTCCGTGATTCCCGCCCATGTTTTTTATCGGTTTATTTTTTATTCGTTCTACCCCTTGCGCAATCCAATCTGCTTTATTATGTTCTTTAGGACAAGCCCATATTTTCCCCAGAACTGTATAACCGCTTCCATTGTTTGAGGGTGGTTTTCACTTCAAATTTTGTTTGCCTATTTTTCTAACATTTCTTCACATCGTTTGAAAGATCTTGTTCTGCCTGTAGAATCTTGATCTTTTACATAGATTCTTTGAGCCTCCGGGTGTATTGTTTGCTTTATTCTTCTTTAGCTGATAAAACGTCATTTCATTCATAATTTTGTATTTTCTATTTACTTTTCAGCCTTTTCTAGTTCTTATATATGTTCCTCTTGCCTGTTCATCGAGAACTGATAATTCATTTCTAAATTGTTCAATTTCTTTCTCTATTTTTCTTTTCAAAGTTTTCATATTTGTGAGTCTACCTTTTTTAATTGATGTTTAATTTTTTAGTTGCTGCTATTAGGGATGTATATATTGCTTTGTTGTGACTTATATGTTGGTCGGTTTACTTCATCCTGAATTGATTTGATTGCTGCATTGTAGAGTTTAATAGTTTTGAGATTCTGCTTTGTTGGTTGCAGTTTTGAGAGTTGTTCTCGTGCCTTCATTTCAATATTTTGTATCTGACTTACGTTTCATGATTTCTTCCTTGCTTTCTTGTATACTATTCTTGTTTTCCGTAAATTAATTCGGTTCAATGTGTTTTGGACTTGTGAACGACATCTAAACTTTCAGCATTATCTTCACAGAGATTGGTGTGTATCTCAGTTACTTAATTATGATACGTGGTTTGTGTGATGTCAGTACTTTTTATGTCCATTTCTGGTTTCCTTTCGTGTTCTGTTGATTCACCTCTTCTGGTTGCAATTCTTTTTCTTTCATTAATTTCAGTACCCATCAATCAGTTATTTATCATGCGGCACCTTCTTTCATTGGCTAGTTTATTTTCGTCAATGTACTTTCTAATTTCTTGTCTAACAATTTCTTACCAAATGTCATATGTTTGGTGAGTGATGTTTTTCTGAGGTTTGTGCAACGCTTCATAAAATGCAGTCATAATGATGTTTCTACTTCTCATGAGGCCATTTTACTTTTTCTTTCTTTTAATGAATAGTTGTGGATCATCACTGGGATTATCCCGGTTGAAGTGACTTGAAGATTCATTATTTGTGTAGGAGTTTGTTCCTACGACAGATTTTTTGACCTCAGGTAGGTTTCCTCCTGAGGGACGGGATCTCTGTTTATTCATTGGAAGAGCCATACTGGACTTTTTGGTTGGTTTTCTGTTCTCATATTGTTCGTACGAGTGACGCACGGATCCAAAACTCCACCCAAAGTTGCCCGGCTTATTGTGTAACGGTCTTTTACAGACAGGGTTCCGAAGCCTGTAGAGGGTCGTTCGCGATCTCATAACAAATCAGCCATTCACTTCTCGGCACGATTAACACATTGAGTTGCCGGTTGTTGTTCATAGTATAAGTCGCCGCAGTGGCCACTATCAGAAGAAACGTCAGGTGGACATACATTGGGGGGTTATCACGTATAATGTAAGTAATCAGCCAATAGTATCCTTACTTATATCACGCACACACACACACACACACACACACACACACACACACACACACACACACACAATTCGCTGGAATTGTGGAAAAATAATTATATAAAAAAAAAAAATGTTGAAATGAAGTCTTCATTAAACAAAAAAGAAAACAGAAAAATACAATAGATTTTACATTTTGGATCAATTCTCACCCTCATCATAATACAGAACCCTAAAAAGTAAGATTCTCATTAAAAAATTTCGTCATGGTCGGATTAGAACATTAAAAAAAGAAAAAATAGCTAATCAGCCAATTTTATTATTATTATTATTATTATTATTATTATTATTATTATTATTATTATTATTATTATTATTATAGGCCCTATAGGAGAATTGTTATTTAATTGATAGAAAGTTTCTTAATATATGGGATGTTCCTAGTAGAGCGATCTTCTGGGCAACCTTTATGTTGATGATACCTGGGACACTGTAAGTAAAATTGTCCATTCCTTTTCTCACGAGGCCCAGATACCCGATTACTATTGGTACAGTCTCAGTTTTCATTCCCCACATCCTGTTAATCTCAATCTCCAGGTCCCTGTATTTGGACAATTTCTCGATAATTTTAATGGAGGTGTTTCTCTCAGATGGTACTGCTATATCAATAAGCATACAGTTTTTGAATTTCATATCTCTTATGCTAATATCAGTTTTGCTGGCTTTTATTTTCCTGTCAGTTTAAATTGGCATGTCACAGAGGATAGTTACATCGGTATTTTGGGTAACTGTGTCTGGTTGGTGCTCATACCATCTCTCAGTGGTTTCGATTTTATTATTATAAATTTTGGTATTTAAATACCATTCTAATAGATATTATTTTATGGTAATCGTTACATAAATAAATTTATCTCGTAAAAACTGAAATCAAAGCGATGTACATTACAATGCTTCTGAAAGGCAGTAAAAATATGAAGACAAACTTTCTGTCAATCGAATCATTCATTCTTTAATAGATGCTTTACTATTGTTATTTAAATAGATTAGTTATAGGTTTGCCTAAAATCAATCATAAAACTGCAATTGAAAATTCAATAACACGTGAATTGTTCCATCGGAAGCACCTTCAACAAAACTTCAACCTAACTCTAAAAAATTTAGTTGGTTGTGTGGTGCAAGAAAACAGAATGTATCTTACACATCTATAAGTCTACCATTGTATAAAAGAAAGATTGCTGTCACCAAATATATATACATATCCATATGATGTTCATCATGTTCAAGGTACAAGAGCCACCCTAGGTAGAGGGTTAAAGAGTACGAGATTGTTTATGGGGAAGATAAACGTTAACCTAGACATAAGCATATATTTGATGTTTTTATATTTTTAATTCTTTACTCGTGTATTGTTCTGTTTCTATTATTGTCATTCAAAGTAACATTTGATGATGAACTATTTACTCCGACATCTTGTGTAAAAATAGATATGTGTGTCTACTCTATGCGTACATGTTTTTATGTACGCCCCTCCGATTGTCGCTCCTTGTGGTGGTGATGGCGGGGGTTTGCGTGGTCCAGTGACAACTAAACTACTGGTAGGCCAACCTTTGCGGAAAGGCCGAAGACGAGGGCCCAGACTAAGCATAACCAACCCCAAAGAGAGCAATGATAGAACAAGAGAATGATGATTACAACAGATCTCAGTAGTTGAACCAGCGGATGAAGAGAGCGGCAGTCCATAGCATTTTCATAACTGGATTATGCTTGTCTCATTCTGTATGTGCCACAAAAGCGGGTCATGAAATCAAGTGTGGGGTTCACTTCTTGGCAAGAAGAGGACCACCTTAAACAAATTCATGCTATCAGCATTTTCTTCTACTCTGATTTTCTTTCACCTCAAACCCAAACTTGCAAAAGCCAAACGGCAATAGGGATGATGGGAGAAAGTTTTGGTGGAACAGGAAGCTTCTGGTCCTGAATCTGCACATTGGCAATAAATTTAGTCATCCATGCCATCATAAAAAAAGTGATCAGCAAAGAAGAAATTAAATTCTTGGCTAAGAGATAAAGCCGACTACGACGATCGGCGAAGCATCTTGGGAGTTATTTCCACATGCAGTGGTTTGTGTGAAGAAGCTGCTCAAGTGGAACTTCCATCTCACCCATTGAATACGAAGGGAATGTGGATGGTTCACTACAATGGGTGTGGCATGTCGGGTCTTAGCCGTGAAGGTTAGAACTGGTGGAACTAATGTTGTTCATCTGAACGCTTTCCATGGAAATAGCAATAATCGCATAATAATGATATACAAAAAGTTTACATTAAAAATAGATGTAATTAAAGGTGAAACAAACCAAAATTATATAAGAAAGGAAACAAATGGTTTGAAACTACAAATAAGCACTTGCTTACAGTAGCTTGTTTTGACAGATTTATTTCATTTGAGGATTTGAAACACCGATCATGGACTAAATAATATTTGTGCAATAGAATTGACATACAGGGGTTGGACAAAATAATTGAAACACTTGTTAAATTCAAAGAAAATTTATTTAATATGGAGTTGGTCCTCCTTTAGCCTCACATACAGCTTTAATACGTCTAGGAATGGAATCATACAGCTTCCTGACTTCATCCAGAGGAATTTTCAGCCATTCTTCCATTAATACCTGCTCCAGCTCTTTAAGACACGACGGTGGAGGATAGCGGCTCCTAACTTGTCGCTCCAAAATGCACCACAAATGTTCAATAATATTGATATCTGGAGATTGGGGAGGCCACTCCATGTGTTCTAGCTCACTTTCATGCTCTTCATACCAATTCTTAACCACTCGATCGGTATGCATTGGAGCATTATCGTCCTGGAAGATGCAGTCACCATCAGGGAATAAAGTCTAGGCCAGTGGATGAATATGATCTCCCAAAGTGTTCAGGTAATCTTTGCTGTTGATTCTACCATGCAGGGCAACTATTGGACTGAAACATTTCCATGATATGGCAGCCCAAACCATCACTGATCCACCTCCATGCTTCACTGTTGGAAGAAGGCGGTCAGGGTTGTAAGCTTCTTTAGGCTGCCTCCACAAATAAACTTGCACTGAAGTTGGGAAAAGAGAAAAACTGGACTCGTCTGAGAAGATGACTTGCTTCCATTGGTCTGCAGACCAGGCATTGTGATCTCTGCACCACTTCAACCTCTTCTGAATGTTGCGAGTGGAGAGAAGAGGTTTTCTTACGGCGGCTTTTCCATGATATGCAGCCTTACGGAGCTCACGACGAACAGTTTTAGTAGAAAGTGGATGATTATTCAACTCAGCAGTCACTTTGGCCACAGTAGTCCGATGGTTTTTGCCACATTGCGTTTCAATGCACGTCAGTGCCTGTCTGTAAATTTGCAAGTCCGGCCCGAATTGCTACGGTTGCTTGAGGTTTTGCCCTGTTTCTCGAATTGCGTCATAGTTCTTGATATGGTAGCTCTTGAAAAACCAAACAGTTCAGCAACCTTAGTGATCGAGGCTCCTGCCATGCGAGCTCCAACAATTTGCCCTTTTTCGAACTCGGAGAGGTCACGCATTTAGCTTAAATTTTACTAAATTCTAAAAATAAATAAGCCAAAGACAGTAAATTAGATAAATAAACGTATTTACAATAGATATAACCTACAATTATGAAGTTTTAGTTAAAGTTCTTAATATAATAGGTCTTTGAAATATAGGAGTGGAATTTGCACCTGTTCCAATTATTTTGTCCAACCCCTGTATAACAACTGAATTACTATAGACCACGTATAATTTTATTCTATATTTTAAAAATACGTGAATGTTACACTTAGAAAGGCCATATTCATATAGCGCATAATGAATAATTTTAGCATAATTCTTTCGGTTTTCAAAGCAAACTAGTATCTTCAAAAATCGGAAACCAAACTTGGATGGCAATTCAAACAGAGGTAGCCACCAAAAAATAACGTTTATATAGTAATAAGAAATAAATCTATCTATCTATCTATCTATCTATCTATCTATCTATCTATCTATCTATCTATCTATCTATCTATCTATCTATCTATCTATCGTATTGTTCTATATACCACAAATATATAGCTCTTCAGGCACTTACCTTGCCTTAACAAAGTCACGCGTAAAAGCTGGTTTGTTCTGTCATGATGTTTCGACAGGTGTCCCCCCATTGCCTTCTTCAGTATCAGCAGGTGTTCTTTTGTAAGTCCCTTCGGTTAAACCCTTTTTTTTCATATTCGTCATTGTTTAATTACTAACCTTGGGTTATCATTGACAAGAAGAAAGGAAAAAAACGAGAACAAAGTGACAATTTTTAATTTAATTGTTTGAACGTGTGAGTTCTCCGTGTCTGGAAGTTCTAGGGGAGGGAATGGAAGCATCATATTGATGTTGCAATGGTGACGGAGGTTGTAGATGTGGTCATGAGGGTGCTTATAAACGAGGATGGTGAGGATCATTAGTGGCTCATTCAAAGAAAAAGAGAACAGAAAAGGTAGCCGCAAGGTGTGCCATTTACCGCCAACTCCAAAAACGTCAAGAGATAGATAGATAGATAGATAGATAGATAGAGAGAGAGAGAGAGAGAGAGAGAGAGAGAGAGAGAGAGAGAGGATTGAGAGAATAGACTTAAAAACAGGAATGAAGAGAAAAAAAGAGAATGTGTATCTGGAAAGAGGGAAGGAGGGGAAATAAAAAGAGGGAAACGTGATTATAATGAAGACTGGTGATGTGAAATAAGAAAGAAATGGATCAAAGAAATAGAGAGATATAAAAGTGGGAAAATTAAGAGTGAGAAGGAGAGAAAATGAGGACACTAAAGCATCGTGTTCAATATAACTTCTATGTGCCATATCCCTTTAGGAAGTTGGCGATCATGGATTTCCACAATTCCCTGTTCTTATTCAACATATAGATGAATAGAATTTTACTATAAGTCTTCCGAATGTATCATCATATCACAAATACCGTGATCCATTAGGGTCGTAAAAGCATCACATATATTACAGCTAAAGCAAAAGTAATATGTCTTGGACAATATATCTTGATGAAGCCTATCCTTCGAGTCTGAATTGAGAATTTTTCCATCTCGAATGCTGCGTAATCTAGAAAGGAGAGTAAACTCTAACTTGCTATTTAACCCATAGGTAGAGGAAGCTGTATGCATATGTTTTCCGAGGGCATTAGCGCAAAGTGAGCGAAACAAAATCTAGCAGGAATTTAACTCATGACACTGAATTCACTGTCAGCGCCTGTTCCTAGGGTATACATTTGGTTATTTTTTCGAAAATGATAGTTTGTCTTCTTACACTTATGATAAATATAACTTTTTATTACTTGTCGCTTCTTTTCAGATATCACAAAGACATTGTCCCGAAACAGTTATTGGAAAACAGAGAGTACACACAGAAATAACTTTATGTGGAAAGAAATAGAAATCTTGAAAAAGGTAATTACAGAATGTCAACTTCATTGAAAGAAAATAACCCAAACTTTTAAGCATGTATAAAATCATTACAATCTTAACCTATTCAAGTCTAAAGTTAGACATTTTCTTCCTTGCATAAACTTACCTGTTACACTGTAACACTTTACATCAAAGGATTCGTGGGCCTTGTATATTGTGAATATTATTGCAAAAACAATAGAAATTAATAAACTGTTTGATTTATGAATAGATAGGTAAAATAAGCATGAAAAAGAAATTTAATATTTCGATATTAAACTGGTTATTAACTTTCAGAATGTACAGAAGACAAGTGCAAAATGAATGGAAAAAAGAAATAAACGAGAAATATAGTAGATAGGTATGTATGTATGCACGTAGGTAGATAGGTAGATAGCTAGCTAGATATGATCAGACTGAGATAGATAGATAGATAGATAGATAGATAGATCAAATTCAGATATAAGGCGACAGATAGATATAGGTTGCTAGTTATGATGAAACTGAGACACACAGATATATCAAACTGAGATAGATAGATCAGATTGAGATAGATAGATTGATCGATAGGTAGATATGATCAAGCTGAGATATATATGTTCAGACTGAGATAGATCAAACTGAAACTACATATCATAGATAGATAAATTGATAGATAAAGAGAAATATGATCAGACTGATATATATACATATGTGTATGTGTGTATATATATATATATATATATATATATATATATATACACATATATATATATATATATACAGAGAGAGAGAGATAGAGAGACAGATATATATATATATATAGAGAGAGAGATAGAGAGAGATGGATGTGGAGAGAGAGAACGAGAGGCAGATAGATAGATAATCAGAATGAGAGAGCGTGAAAGGGGACAGAGAGGGGCTGAGAAAGCGAGCTGAAGAGAGCGCGAAGTCACAGGGAATGAAAAGAAAGAAAACTACGTTTGTTTCGCAAATATTCCAATTTCTCAACCACCGTTTGCTTCTTTACCCCCTCAAATCCATCCACACACGCACACACACACACACAGACACACATACACACACACACACATAGAGGCGCACTCATCCCCCATACTGTCCTCTTATCATACACCTGTGCACACATGACCCTTTCACCTCTCTACATTTGAACATCACTCCCCAAATAATCCCTCCCCCTCCCCCCAAAAACACTCCGCAGCATCTTTTTTTCCTTTCTATATCGCTTCGCCTGCAGTACCTATAAGTAGCCTTCTTATTATTAGCACGTGAGTTAAAAACCATTTTCGTCGAGTGCTGTTGAATTACACGTTGTCATTTTCCAGGTCCGAGCCTGCCTCCAGCAGTAACCTGATCATGTAAAGACGGTGGGTGTAAGTTACAGGAGTGGGGTGAAGGGGATTACAGAGTTTAAAAAAAAAAGACGTGGATGAGAAAGTTGGATGCAAGCAAACGACGTGATGGTGGCGGTTTTAGAAGGGGGCACAAAATAAAACAAAAACTGAATAGTCGCATGGGATGAAGTTGAGGGGTTGAGGAAAGGTTGAATGTTCGAGGAGAGGGGATTGGTGGTGGTAGTTTTGGTGATGGGGGTGGTAGGTTGAGAGCAAGAGACAACGCTTAGAGATGAAGGTGATGGCCTATTAGTGGTGGCCTGGATGCTGTAAGTTGGAACAAAGACTTTAAAGACAAAAGATATGCTCATGTATATATATATATATATATATATATATATATATATATATATATATATATATATATATAATTTTGTATACCGTGCACGCATACACACGCACAAAAACGTGTCATTTGTGTGTAAGTATATATATATAATTGGGTATTTAGGCAGCAATCCCTCTTTTATACATGTTTCATTAAAGACAACAGACAAGGTACTGCGATTAAGCTTTTTATTTAATGTTTCTGGTATTCGAACAATTGTTTTCTTTTCTGGACTTGCATTGTATAAAAAGTGTCCAAATGTTCTGTAATCCCGAGCTCTTTCGGCTATACTTTTAGCCATTATCAAGGACAATTTTATTTTTGCTTTTTAACTGGGTGTATGGGTTCTGTGTATCTTTCTAGAGTTATAGGGATGATTTATTTTCCGAACACAGTCAGCACATTGTGGCCGTGTTTGTAGTTAATATTACTGAGTGTTGGCTATTTTCATTTGTATTATTAAGGATTTCATTATTTAAAATTTTTTTTTACATGTGGTTGAAGTTATTATACTTATATTTTCTATTAGTATGTTTCGGATAGAGTCTGGCAGGTTTGTATGTGTGTTTAAATGGGTGCTAATGGAGCTGTGGTTGGATAGGTGTAATGTAAGGGGTCTGGATAGTCCATTATTTACATTATTCGGACTATTGTCCTCATCTTTGTCGGCATATTTAATACGACGTTTCGGCCGTTGTACGCTCCGGCCTTCTTCAGGTGGTTGGAATGTCGAACTGAACCCTTTATTTCGCTCATTGGTGTGGACTGTTCTAGTTCCACGTGTCATGTTTAATGGATATCAGTTATCAGTTATTTCCTGTTAATTTTTTCCTCTAAAAGTTCTCCACTGCCTTAACCGGGTATTGAACTCACACTCTGTCACTGGATCTAACCAACGCCTTTATCCACTGTACAATGTGTCCTTGAGGTTCAGTTCGACTTTCCAACCATCTGAAGGCCGGAGCGTACAACGGCCGAAACTTTGTAATAAATATGGCGACAAAGATGAGGACAATAGTCCGAATAATGTAACTAATGTACATAATACCCCATCTCAAAAATATAAACATTGCTGGATAGTCATATAGTAGTGTGACGCATGTTATTATGAGTTTGGTTTGATCAGGAACACAATTCCTTAAGGGGCATAAAGAACTTGTAAATAATATTGATCAGACGATTACTGTAAGACATTGGAATAGTGATACTTGTCGAGAGAGCATAGTTCACTCTAACCAAACCTGATAGTCATTACTAATACTTCTACTTCTTTGTACATATTTCTGTTTGTAATATATCTGTGTTACCTGTGTTCGAGTTATTCTTCATTGGTTCTACTTTGGACTATCACCGTGGTACAAGGAACTTGGACCATAACAAGTGGTGACGAGGTAACCCCTAAAGAAATCCGAACTCTATACGCGGAGGACATACTTTTTTTGCTATCCGTTGCACATAACAAGTGGCGACATGGAAACCCCCAAAAGAAAAACGAACTTTCTACGCGGAGGACATACCTTTTTTGCTATCCGTCGCACATAACAGTGGTCGACGAGTAAACTCTAAAAAAAACAAGTTCTATGCGTGATTTCTAAAAAAAACAAAACAAGTTCTACGCGAACACACATAAAAAAAACGAATTTTCTTTTTGGATATCAATTTTATTGGCAACAAAGGAATTTTGTCTTGCGTACACAGGTCAGAATATCAGGTTACACAAAATTACGTCAACATGGAACGTATGGAACTTATCAAAATCCAATTTGAACAGCAACAAAAGTACGAACAGAAACATCTTGAATTACAAAAATTATTGCTACGTGTAATGTCAAATAAAGAGCAAAAATCCGAGAACGAAATAGTTCTCTCACAAGACGCTGTTTGGAGTACTATCGAAGATTTCACGTACGCACCCGACGAAGATAAAACTTTTGCAAATTACTTCTGAAGGTACGAAGATCTATATGAATTTGACTGCAAAGATTGGTCAGACGCACGAAAAGTACGTCTATTACTAAGAAAATTAGGCACATGCGAATATACCAAATTCGTAGATTATATCCTTCCAAGAAAAACAAATGAGCTAACTTTCAAAGAAGCCATAAAACTATTAACAACCTTTCAGCCATAATACCTCACTATTCCACAAAAGATGGAAATGTCTGAACCTTACAAAAAAGGACAGCGAAGATTACATAACTTTCGCGTCTATTGTTAATAAATATTGTGATGACTTTAAGTTATCGGAACTCAGCGCGGAAAATTTCAAATGCTTAATTTACCTCCATGGCTTGGTTTCAACCAAAGACGCAGAAATGAGACGCAGAATCCTTACTAAATTGGAGAGTGAACAAGATTTGACACTGCAAAAACTAGCCGAAGACTGCCAGAGATGCATCAGTCTGAAGAAAGACTCACAAGACATAGAAGAAGCTGGCATCGCGCACATACATAAAGTACGAAGAAAAACCAACTTTCCCTCCTCAGAAACAAACCAAACCAATTTTCCACCGCCAAGAACAGGTAAAACAAAATTTTCTAACTCTAAAAGTAAATATCAGAAAAAAACTACCACCCAGTCCATGCTATCGCTGTGGGACTTGGCATTGGTTTAAAAACTGTACATACCGTTTTAAAACTTGTCTAACATGCAAAAAAATAGGACACAAAAGTTCTCATTGTTGGTCTAGAAGAGAAAGCAAAAGCAGAATAAGAATCACGAGGACTGACCAAGCTGATGAGACTAACATAAGAAAATACGTACAAGTTGAAATGCAAAACAGAAAAGTCAGGCTACAGCTGGATTCTGGCTCAGACTAAACTACTATAAACTTACAAACATGGAAAAAACAGAACAAACCTGCCATGTTAAAAACGGATAAAATTGCTAGATCAGTTACGGGGAGAAAAATAAAATTTGAGGGTGAAGTAATTACAAATGTAACATTTAATGGAATGACGAAAAAACTAAAAATGTACGTCTTAAGAAATACAGAAAACCTATTCGGAACGGTCTGGATGCAAAAATTCGAATTGTGGGACTTACCAATAAGTACGTACTGTCAAAATGTAAAAAGGTTATCAACCGAGGCAGACAAATTAAAAGACAAACTAAAAACGAGTTTCCCCGAAGTATTTTCAGCTGGTCTCGGAAGATGTAAGAAAATGGCAGCAAACATCGAGATAAAAGAAAACGTTCAACCTATCTTCAAGAAAAAAAGGAGCGTACCGTTTGCGTCAATAGAAAAAATTGATCAAGAATTAGCTAGACTCGAAAACACTGGCATATTGACAAAAGTAGAATACAGTAAATGGGCCGCACCGACGGTCTACGTAAAAAAGAAATCAGGAGAAATTCGAGTTTGCGTTGACTTTTCTACAGGTTTAAACGAAGCAATAAAGGACTACCACTATCCTCTACCCAGCCCAGAAGAAGTATTCACTAAATTAAACGTCGGAAGATTAAAAAAAACATTGATTTAAGTGAAGCGTACCTGCAAATTCCAGTCGATGAGGAAAGTTCAAAACTACTATGCATAAACACACACAAAGGATTGTACAGATACCAAAGATTACCATTTGGGATTAAGGTTGCGCCGGCTATATTCCAACAGACAATGGATACGATGCTTGCCGGACTAGAGTACACGATTGCCTACCTGGATGATGTATTGATAAACAGCGAAAGTGTTGAACAACATTGGCAACATGTACAAGAGGTGTTTAAGAGAATACAAAGCTATGGATTCAAAGTAAAAGAAATAAATGCGATTTTTTCATGAAGGAAATTAAATACCTTGGCAATATCATAGATAAAAAAGGAAGACGACCAGACCCTGAAAGGGCAACAGCAATTAAAAAAATGGCAGTTCTTAAGAACATAACAGAGCTACAAAGTTTTCTAGGCTTAGTGAGTTACTACCAGGAATTCATTCCTCAAATGCATAAACCTCGCGCACCACTGAATGAGCTGCTAAAGAAAGAAAAAGTCTGGCAGTGAACAGACGAATTCCAGAAAACATTTGACGAAATAATTAAAACGTTAACTTCAGATTTAGTTTTGGCATACTACGATCCTAAACTAGAAATTATTGTAGCAAGTGAAGCGAGCGCCTATGGAGTCGGAGCGTGTATATTGCATAAAATGCCAGATGGGACAATAAAACCCATCACACATGCTTCTCGAAATCTAATACTAGCAGAGAAAAGTTACTCACAAATAGAGAAAGAAGCTCTGGAAATTATCTTCGCAGTCACAAGGTTTCATAGGTATATCTGTGGCAGATATTTTACTCTACAGACGGATCACAAGCCGTTACTAACAATTTTTGGTTCGAAAAAAGGTCTACTGGTTTATACTGCAAATAGGTTACTTAGATGGGGAACAATTCTGAACTACAATTTCAGATTGGAGTATTTACCAACGAGAAAAATCGGGTATGCGGATGGTCTCTCGAGACTTATACCAACAAAAACAGAGCCTTTGGAAGATACGGTAATCGCAGCCCTAAGAAACGAAGAAGATATCAGGACAGTACTATGGTGTACAGTTAGAAACCTCCCAGTCACACTACAAGGCATAAAAAATGAAGCCAAAAACGACGAATTCATAAAAGAAACAAAAGAAAAAATAGCAGAAAAAATGAGCAAATATCGGACAGCTTTTCTCTATGCGATAATGTGTTACTTTACAACGAAAGGGTTGTAATTCCCAAAACACTACAAAAGCGAGTCTTAAAGGATTTCCATAGGGGCCATCCTGGTAAAAATAGAATGAAGTCGCTAATGCGAAGCTATGTATATTGGAAAAATATGGACCAGGATATTACTCAGATGGTGGAAATATGCAAAGGTTGTAACTTAGCAGCCAAAGCACCGCCAATCATCCATAACCCATGGCCAGAGACTGATCGTCCGTGGTCAAGAATACACGTAGATTATGCAGGACCAATTGATGGTTTCTACTATTTAATCATAGTGGATAGTTATAGTAAATGGCCGGAGGTGTTTCGTTGCAAAAGTCCTACTGCAGAAACGACCATAAATTGCCTCCACGAGCTATTCGCTCGGTTTGGTGTAGTGGATTGCCTAGTCACAGATAATGGAACGCAATTCTCATCAGCAGACTTCCAAGAGTTTTGCGAAATTTATCAAGTAAAACATATAAAATCCCCGCCTTATCACCCAAGATCAAATGGACAAGCGGAGAGATTTGTTGATACACTCAAAAGAGCGCTACGAAAACCCTATGATGTGCCTACGGAGAAAGCATTACAGCAATTTCTTTAGGTATATCGAATTACAAATAATACTACACCATCAACATTATTACCCGCAGAAGTGATGTTCGCTAGAAAAATCAGATCTGCATTTGTTAAATTGCTAACAAGTCAAACGAAACAAGTAAAATTCCTCCCAAGAGAAAAAGTTTTTTTAAAGCATATAAAAATAATACATCTTACTGGGCGCAAGGGACAATTGAGAAAAGAATCGGCAATATGGTTTACATAGTACAGGGACAAAAATTCTCACATAGAAGACACGTTAACCAAATAAGGAAGAGACCATTACAGAATGCTAACGGTCCACATCAAGAAGAGGTGATGGACACGATTTTCGATACATTTGATATAAAAAGACCGCAAACAATGCCAGAATCAAGAAAACCTTCCAGAAAAAGGAAGTTTACAGAACCTTTGGAAATAGATCCAAAGAAAAAAAAGATATTAAAAACCCCTGCTACGCAAAAGCATCGGAAGGGGGGTGTTTTATGAAAACTTACCCATAATAATAATGGACTATTCCGGACATCAACAAATACTGCGCCTCAACAGGGAGAAGCGTTCAGAGTCAGGCAGAGATAGAGTCAAGAGTCAGACGATTACTGTAAGACATTGGAATAGTGATACTTGTCGAGACAACATAGTTCACTCTAACCAAATCTGATAGTCATAACTAATACTTCTACTTCTCTGTACATATTTCTGTTTGTAATATATCTGTGTTATTCCATACCTGTGTTCGAGTTATTCTTCATTGGTTCTACCTTGGACCATCACCGTGGTACAAGGAATTTGGACCATAACAGTAAGACATGTAACTGCTTCGTCAAACGTTAATTCGTTCGTCTTTTTTGGCAAAATGTAATCCACAAATTTTGTGTATTCCTCAGTTCCTAATTTTCTGAGCAACAGACGTAGCTTCTTTGCTTCTGTCCAGTTTTGACAATCTATGTTGTAGATGTCTTCATAACTTCTAAAATAATCCCCGAAATTTTTATCCTCTTCTAGAGAGTATTTGAAAGTTTCTATCGTATTCCACACTGCGTCTTCGGAAAAAGTCGCTTCTTTTTCGTTATTTTGTTGTTTGTTACCCGCTACCTTTAATATTAGTTCCTGCGTTTGTAGTAATTGTTTTTGTCATTTTTCTTCCATTCTTTCCTGGAGTTGTAATTGTTGTTCATTTTGGTATTTTACAAGTTCTACTAAAATATTTTTTAAATCCGCCATGATAAAAGTCTTACGAAAAACCCGCATTTTAGTCCTCGTAAATCTTTTGTCGCCAAGTTGTTGTGGACACTGGCAAAAAACAGCAAAGGAGACTTTTTTTTTGTGTGAGTTCGAATACCTCGTCGTCAATTTGTTGTGGACAACGAGGGAGAATTTTGTTTCGATTTCCTTCCCGTGTGAGTTCGAATTCCTCGTCACCAATTTGTTGTCGACGAGGGGGAATTTTTCTTTTTTCTTTCTTTCCTGTGTGAGTTCGATATACTCGTCGCCAGTTTGTTGTGGTCGAGGGAAAATTGTTTTTTTTCCTTCCCGTGTGAGTTCGAATTCCTCGTCGCCAATTTGTTGTGGATTCCGGGATGAATCCGATATCAATGAATAACAAACATCAGGAATGGATAAGGAAAATAAATGTATTAACGTAATAATACAAACTGGTAATACGGGTTAGTAGATCCAGGAATGCGGTTTAGTAGCAATAATATATATACAGTCTTGGTATGGAAGTATCACGGTATGTCTCCTTACTGAGTCTACGTGCTCGCTAACTGTGACACTTGCCGCCGTCTCTGTGTATGATTTACTCTACTACTACTGAACTCTACTACTCTTCTGTCGTTCTGTCTCGACTCCTTGACTCTGTGTGACTTGACTACTACCATCCGGGTATTCACTGGTAGTAGTATATGTATACCTTGGGTGAGTCCATTTGTGTAAAAAGGGGAGACCCCTCAATAATATATATATATATGTGTGTGTGTGTATGTGTGCGTGTGTCGCACATCTATCTATCTATCTATCTATCTATCTATCTATCTATCTAATAACATTTCAGCATACCCTCATATCTGTCTAATGCATCGGTGTAGTCGTAGGTCCAACGATAGAGTTATTTTATATCCTACGTTAAGGATACATACATTTTTGAATTCAGAGTTGTCCTTCTACTAGACTGATTCCCAACCAAGGCTGAAGAGCCCAGTTTTGACTAGAGGGAAGTTATGGATTCGTACCATTTCCAAGGGCATTGGAACAAAAGGGAATGCAACAAACTGGACTTCATTCACCAAGTACTTGTTCTGAACGCTTATACAAATTTGATTTTTGCATTTTCATGTATCGTAATCGTAATGAAAACAATAGATGTTTCCTTATAAAGAAACATTTGTCATTCATTGATCGAACAGCTAGTTAGCTGGAATTTACAAATTTTACAAAGTACACATCTTATGTATGCGTTATATGTATGTGCATGTGTTATATATCTATGTAAGTGGAAAATATGGATTAGATCTAACGGAATAATAAAATAAAGAACACCCAGAAAATCTTTATAAATTTGATATGTTTCGCTATTTATTGAGCTTCATCAGATGTTTTGGGCATAGAATGATAAAATAAGGAACAAGTAGGAAATCTTTATAAAATTGACGTATTTTGCTCATCAGACATTTTGAGCAGACAATCATAAAATAAGGAACAAGGATTAAATGTTTCGCTATTTATCAAAGTTTGGAGTGGAATGGTTTCGAAGAATTTCTGATGAAGCTATATAAATAACGGAACATGACAAATTTATAAAGATTTCCTACTTGTCCATAATTCAATCACATTCTTAAGGATAGTTTCTCGTAAAAGAAGCATTGTATGAACACTATAAAAACTGAATAAACAGTTTACAAATAATCCTTTGTCATCGTATTCACTGAAATATGTATAAAAGTAAGATTACTGCCACCAAATATATATGCATACCCGTACATAATTTTGTAAGTAATTTATGTCATAATTTTCATGTAAAAATCAGTTTTTCAATTAAAATTAATAGATTGTTAAAATATATAGAACATTAAATGCCATTTTAATTAAAATCTTAAATTTCAATATATGTTGTCGACATATTCCAGAAATGATAAATTCTTGTTATTCGTATGTTATGAACAAATTGAAAGGAAATACAACAAGTAGAAATATTATTTATTTAGTTGTCAATATAATTTTGATTATAATCAACTGTATTTTCTAGAAATACGTAAATCAATGTCTTCCCTATGGATCGCATACATCAGATATTAGACAGAAAAAGAAAAGAAAAAGATTTAGTGTTAGATATAACCTTCGGGCGAGATACTTTTTCTCTTCAGAATCTGTCTTACATATCTATGTATAACATTCCCCCTTGCTTATAATATTGCTGCCACATACTGTCCGGTGCCCTTGTTATTTACCTTGAGCTCCTGGATAAAATCCAAAGAAGAATAAGCAATATTATAGGTAGTGATCTGGCGGTTCGGTTTCAGTCAGTTTCCCACCTCTGTAAGGTAGCCTCTGTTTGCCTATTCCATAAATATTTTCCTGGTAATTGTTCGGATGACCTCTTCGCTATGGTATATAGACTTTTTGAATTTAAGCTCTGTACTAGACTGACGTCGGCAGCTCATCATTTGATAGTTAAACTGGCTAGATTTAACCGTAAGTTATATGGTAACAGTTTTTTTTGTCTCACTTTTCATTTGTGGAACTCTTTTCCGGCTCCATGCTTCCCGGTCAACTTTAATCTTCAAAAATCTAAATGCAATGTCAATTGCTATCTACTGTCTTCCTGGTTACTCTTTTATTGTTCTCGCTCCTTTGTAATTTTTCTGTTTTTTAATTCTTTAAACCCAGTAACTTCTTGTGTCTTAGTGGCTTTACTGCCTTGCAAGTCCATCACTGAAAAACAAAAACAATCACTAAATCGTTACATTACTAAACAGGATCAATCTCATCCGGAAGAAAAAAACAACCCCCCCCCCCCACCAAAAAAAACCCCCAACTTGTCTACTACTGAGTACCTAACATTCGCGGAAATTGAAAAGCTAACATGACTGCAGAGGAATCTATAAAAATGAACATTTAACATTTGAAAATCCCCTATGCAGACTGCAAAGCAACTATGAACTCATAGATTCTAAACAAGTAACAAGAATTATGAAACTACCACTCAAACAACAAACTTTACAAAATTAAACCTATTCTAGGAGAATGGCATCATATCTCAGACTTTCTTGGAATGAGGAAGTCGTCCAATCAAGAACCAGAATAGGACACACTTATATCACTCACTCATTTCTCCTAAATTATGGCCACATTTGTTACCGTGAGTTTTATGGTGCAGCATATCTCTGCACTAACACTAATAGTATAGTACAAATTATACTATATTATACTATTATTAAATTTTATTATTAAATTATATTATATTAATATAGTGTAAATTCACTTAGTAACTATATATCAGAGTATGGAGTTATTGATTTCTTCTCGTATCTTCACTTTGTAACTTTATTCATGTTAAATATTTTATGCGTAAGACAAAATATGCATCGAAGTCTAAATCAAAGTAAAACAATAAAAAATTGGAAAGACGAGGCTTGAATAAATTTAATTTAACTATCAAAACCTCTGAGAAGTGTGAACAGATAACTCGAATATTTAATTTTATTTGTTTCTACATGCAAACATACATACATACGCACACACACACACATATATTTTTCTTTAGATATGTTACGTGTGGTATATCAGTCCGCAAACATATCGAATGACGGAAGATAACAACAAACAAAACAAAGACTTGAGTAAAAATAAATATTGCCAAGTTTATTTTTGTTAAAGAAACAAAAATAATTGTACAGTGCCCTAGGCAAAAAATAAATCTGCAAGCTCACGTAGAAGGTGAGAATAGCTTTGTCCCGAGGAGGACAATTTTGGTAGTTGCTGGAGAGCATTGTCCTGAAAAGGACAGTTTATTGCATATTTTATAGAAAAATACCTAAACAAAAATAATTGTACAGTGCACTAGGCAAAACATAAATCTGCAAGCTCATGTAGAAGGTGAGAATAGCTTTGTCCCGAGGAGGACAATTTTGGTAGTTGCTGGAGAGCATTGTCCTGAAAAGGACAGTTTATTGCATATTTTATAGAAAAATACCTAAACAAAAATAATTGTACAGTGCACTAGGCAAAACATAAATCTACAAGCTCATGTAGAAGGTGAGAATAGCTTTGTCCCGAGGAGGACAATTTTGGTAGTTGCTGGAGAGCATTGTCCTGAAAAGGACAGTTTATTGCATATTTTATAGAAAAATACCTAAACAAAAATAATTGTACAGTGCACTAGGCAAAACATAAATCTGCAAGCTCATGTAGAAGGTGAGAATAGCTTTGTCCCGAGGAGGACAATTTTGGTAGTTGCTGGAGAGCATTGTCCTGAAAAGGACAGTTTATTGCATATTTTATAGAAAAATACCTAAACAAAAATAATTGTACAGTGCACTAGGCAAAAAATAAATCTGCAAGCTCATGTAGAAGGTGAGAATAGCATTGTCCCGAGGAGGACAATTTTGGTAGTTGCTGGAGAGCATTGTCCTGAAAAGGACAGTTTATTGCATATTTTATAGAAAAATACCTAAACAAAAATAATTGTACAGTGCACTAGGCAAAAAATAAATCTGCAAGCTCATGTAGAAGGTGAGAATAGCATTGTCCCGAGGAGGACAATTTTGGTAGTTGCTGGAGAGCATTGTCCTGAAAAGGACAGTTTATTGCATATTTTATAGAAAAATACCTAAACAAAAATAATTGTACAGTGCACTAGGCAAAAAATAAATCTGCAAGCTCATGTAGAAGGTGAGAATAGCTTTGTCCCGAGGAGGACAATTTTGGTAGTTGCTGGAGAGCATTGTCCTGAAAAGGACAGTTTATTGCATATTTTATAGAAAAATACCTAAACAAAAATAATTGTACAGTGCACTAGGCAAAAAATAAATCTGCAAGCTCATGTAGAAGGTGAGAATAGCTTTGTCCCGAGGAGGACAATTTTGGTAGTTGCTGGAGAGCATTGTCCTGAAAAGGACAGTTTATTGCATATTTTATAGAAAAATACCTAAACAAAAATAATTGTACAGTGCACTAGGCAAAAAATAAATCTGCAAGCTCATGTAGAAGGTGAGAATAGCTTTGTCCCGAGGAGGACAATTTTGGTAGTTGCTGGAGAGCATTGTCCTGAAAAGGACAGTTTATTGCATATTTTATAGAAAAATACCTAAACAAAAATAATTGTACAGTGCACTAGGCAAAAAATAAATCTGCAAGCTCATGTAGAAGGTGAGAATAGCTTTGTCCCGAGGAGGACAATTTTGGTAGTTGCTGGAGAGCATTGTCCTGAAAAGGACAGTTTATTGCATATTTTATAGAAAAATACCTAAACAAAAATAATTGTACAGTGCACTAGGCAAAAAATAAATCTGCAAGCTCATGTAGAAGGTGAGAATAGCTTTGTCCCGAGGAGGACAATTTTGGTAGTTGCTGGAGAGCATTGTCCTGAAAAGGACAGTTTATTGCATATTTTATAGAAAAATACCTAAACAAAAATAATTGTACAGTGCACTAGGCAAAAAATAAATCTGCAAGCTCATGTAGAAGGTGAGAATAGCTTTGTCCCGAGGAGGACAATTTTGGTAGTTGCTGGAGAGCATTGTCCTGAAAAGGACAGTTTATTGCATATTTTATAGAAAAATACCTAAACAAAAATAATTGTACAGTGCACTAGGCAAAAAATAAATCTGCAAGCTCATGTAGAAGGTGAGAATAGCATTGTCCCGAGGAGGACAATTTTGGTAGTTGCTGGAGAGCATTGTCCTGAAAAGGACAGTTTATTGCATATTTTATAGAAAAATACCTAAACAAAAATAATTGTACAGTGCACTAGGCAAAAAATAAATCTGCAAGCTCATGTAGAAGGTGAGAATAGCTTTGTCCCGAGGAGGACAATTTTGGTAGTTGCTGGAGAGCATTGTCCTGAAAAGGACAGTTTATTGCATATTTTATAGAAAAATACCTAAACAAAAATAATTGTACAGTGCACTAGGCAAAAAATAAATCTGCAAGCTCATGTAGAAGGTGAGAATAGCTTTGTCCCGAGGAGGACAATTTTGGTAGTTGCTGGAGAGCATTGTCCTGAAAAGGACAGTTTATTGCATATTTTATAGAAAAATACCTAAACAAAAATAATTGTACAGTGCACTAGGCAAAAAATAAATCTGCAAGCTCATGTAGAAGGTGAGAATAGCATTGTCCCGAGGAGGACAATTTTGGTAGTTGCTGGAGAGCATTGTCCTGAAAAGGACAGTTTATTGCATATTTTATAGAAAAATACCTAAACAAAAATAATTGTACAGTGCACTAGGCAAAAAATAAATCTGCAAGCTCATGTAGAAGGTGAGAATAGCATTGTCCCGAGGAGGACAATTTTGGTAGTTGCTGGAGAGCATTGTCCTGAAAAGGACAGTTTATTGCATATTTTATAGAAAAATACCTAAACAAAAATAATTGTACAGTGCACTAGGCAAAAAATAAATCTGCAAGCTCATGTAGAAGGTGAGAATAGCATTGTCCCGAGGAGGACAATTTTGGTAGTTGCTGGAGAGCATTGTCCTGAAAAGGACAGTTTATTGCATATTTTAATAGAAGATTGTATTTTATGTGGAATAAATAATTCACCCTTTTTATGTGTCACTGATGTGGGTGAAAAGTTTGCAGAGTAACTCTTCGTCAGAGCGTCCAGTCCTCTTGATAATACTTTTCAAGTGTATCTATGGCTCTGAAGCATGTACATTACTTCATCAACTATATTTGATGACAGGGCTTGCACCATGTTGGTGAACCTAGAACTTTGGGAAGTGATTCTCCGGCTGGTGAATATCGCTTCAAGCTGCAGAAACCAATGTCTGGGGTTGACTTCATTGTATAAGGATAGCTGGAGTAGGGGTGTTGGTGTATTGACTGACATTTCGGTTGTATCTACGTTTGAAATTGTAGTGGATACACTGTCTTGTTTTATGCCAAGTAGTCACTTATTGTTATGCCATTGGCATTGTAGGTCACTACTTTGTTGCGGGTGGTATATTGGCCTTCAAACAGATATAGAATAACAGAAGTCAACAAACAAAATGAAGACTTGAATAAAAACATTACCTAGTCTATTTTTGTTTTAAAAAATGCATGAACAGAAATAATGTTGGCATGAATTAGGCAAGCCTCATGCAGAGGATGAGAAATAACATTGTCTTGAGAATGACAGTTTTGTGGCCATTAGAGAATGGATATCCTGAGAAGGACAGTTTTGTGGCCATTAGAGAATGGATATCTTGAGAAGGACAGTTTTGTGGCCATTAGAGAATGGATATCCTGAGAAGGACAGTTTTGTGGCCATTAGAGAATGGATATCTTGAGAAGGACAGTTTTGTGGCCATTAGAGAATGGATATCCTGAGAAGGACAGTTTTGTGGCCATTAGAGAATGGATATCCTGAGAAGGACAGTTTTGTGGCCATTAGAGAATGGATATCCTGAGAAGGACAGTTTTGTGGCCATTAGAGAATGGATATCCTGAGAAGGACAGTTTTGTGGCCATTAGAGAATGGATATCCTGAGAAGGACAGTTTTGTGGCCATTAGAGAATGGATATCCTGAGAAGGACAGTTTTGTGGCCATTAGAGAATGGATATCCTGAGAAGGACAGTTTTGTGGCCATTAGAGAATGGATATCCTGAGAAGGACAGTTTTGTGGCCATTAGAGAATGGATATTCTGAGAAGGAGAGTAACCACTAGAGAGCGTTTTTCTAAAAGTTTATTGAATATCGTTGGCAAGAATGGCTGGAGCGGCAGAAGGTTGGAGCGACGGCTGATGGCAAGCTGGAGGTGCTGCTGATGGGCGGTAGATGTGGGCAGGCGGATGACTGCTGCTGAAACTACACTTTCATCCTAGGCGGAACGCCGCTATTTACTCATGTATCCCCACAAATACGGGATGCGACACAAGGTCAGTTATTTAACGTGGGGAACCTGAGAGCGTACACTCGGGATATTGATCAAAATTTACCCACCACCTACTTACGCGGGATCAGGTGCAAAACTTCATGGTCGAAGAACAGATACTACAATAGATCATAGTCTCGGTATTTACTAGAGTAAGATGACACATCCTTGTCTCACGCCCCTTTCTTTTTCTCTGCATAATTAATTTTCCTACCGTATGTAGTCGGTTTGCTCCCAGTATAAGTTCATTATAATTTTAGCATCCTTTTCAAATAAATCAGGTCTTCTTAGCAGCTCAAAAAGATCCTTGTGCTGTACCTAATCAAATGGTTTTTAAATAATCTTTGAAACATAAGTACACATCGTTCTTTGCAAGTATTGCTCTCTTCGTAAGTATTCTGATCATAAATATCACATTTCTTGTTCCAGTGTCTTTAACGAAACAACACAGTTCTTGTCCTATTTTCAGGCTTTATTCCTTAGAATTCTGATTATAAGTAAGAGTCGACCGTGTTTATTATATAAAAAATTCGGACAAAATTGACAGCCAATCGTTTTATGTGTCATGTCTCTTAAGGACGTGAGTAATCATACCACTCCACAACTTCCTGTACTTTGTAGCACTTAGCAATGAGTGCATTTTTACTATACTACTCACACCCTGATCTGATATCTACTTACACAAGCTTGTTAGGTAGGTTACTTCAGAACATTTGGTGATCATGACTCTCCACAACTTCCTGTTCTTTGTATCTCTTAGCAATGTTTGCTTTTTACTATTCTACCTACAACCTGATATGATACCCATCTACACAAGCTTGTCAAGTAGGCTAGTTCAGGACATGGGCGATCATCCACAATTTACTGACCTTCGTAGGTCATAGTAATGTTTGCTTTTTTATTATTCTATGCACATCCTGATCTGGTATCCACTTACACACGCTTGTTAGTCAGGATACTCGTTGTTACTCTTTGTCCCCCTTGCCTTCAGTATTTTCTGTCAGTGTCAAATTCTCCAAGCCACCTTTCTTCATTATGTGTTCTAGACATTTCAAGTCATTTCCCAGTCAGTTCACATCTATCTATCTATCTATCTATCTATCTATCTATCTATCTATCTCGGTCTGTTCGTATCTATCTATCTATCTATCTATCTATCTATCTATCTATCTATCTATCTATCTATCTCGGTCTGTTAGTATCTATCTATCTATCTATCTATCTATCTATCTATCTATCTATCTCGGTCTGTTAGTATCTATCTATCTATCTATCTATCTATCTATCTATCTATCTCGGTCTGTTAGTATCTATCTATCTATCTATCTATCTATCTATCTATCTATCTATCTATCTATCTATCTATCTATCTATCTATCTCGGTCTGTTCGTATCTATCTATCTATCTATCTATCTATCTATCTATCAATCTATCTATCTATCTATCTATCTATCTATCTATCTATCTATCTCGGTCTGTTCGTATCTATCTATCTATCTATCTATCTATCTATCTATCTATCTATCTATCTATCTATCTATCTATCTATATATCTATCTATTATAGTTTGTTCAATCTATCTCTCTATTGATCATATTTTCAGTCTCTTCTATTATTTATTACGGGTGTATTTCCCTTTTCACCTTTTCACCTTTTCAGAATACCTTTTCTTTTGCTCTCTTATGTGTGTTTCGCTCCTGGCGTTCTGTACTTGCGATGAGTTGAAAGAGAATTTATAACACGCGTAAATGAGTGCATAGGTACTTTACCTGTCGGTATTGGCCGATAACAAATTTATTTTTCTATAAGTACTCTCCTATTCACTTGTGTACATACATACGCATATGTATTCAAGGAGACGGAAGAACGTGTTCATGCAGAGACTCACATAAAAATTCACATACAATGTTCATGCAATAATGAGTACGTCCAGATTAGAAAAATACATGATGAGAGACATATATATGTAACTCTCCATATAAATAACAATGTATATATATATATATATATATATATATATATATATATATATATATATATATATATATATATATATATATATATTTTGAATTTGTAGGTCTGATGAATTGGATCGTAATTATGATTCCAATGTAATAAATTATAACCGTGGAATATTAGTGTTTGAGCCTTTTTTTATTATATTATTACTCTGTCCTGGACATTGAGTTCTACCTGGATTCTATCCTCTTGGAAATATATATATATATATATATATATATATATATATATATATATATATATATATATATATATATATATATATATATATATGTATTTATATATTTTATATATATATATATATATATATATTGTATATATATATATATATATATATATATATATATATATGTATGTATATTGAACACTAATATTATCCATCTATCTATCTATCTATCTATCTATATTTAAGATATATATTTATGGGTAAAAGTGCTCAATATCAGAGATAGAGCGTCAGCACCAAGGGTCGGCACTTTGTTTCATATGTGTTGTGTTTTGCCTCGACTTTTTATATATGCTGCTCAATGGTGCATCATGGGTAACATGTCTATTATTTTAAACTAACGGTTATTGAGTAGGCGGTAACAGATATATGTCAGTATATATATATATATATATATATATATATATATATATATATATATATATATATATATATATATTAAAATAATATGAAGGAACGGTAAGATTTATAATCCGGTGTTCTTAGCAATTATTTTTATCTAAAAACAAAACAGTGCTCGATACAAACAGTAGAGCAAAATATTATAATTATTTTCTTTTTAAAAATATGGTTCCATCCTTACACAGAAATTTCTATATTTCAAAACTGAAACTAAAATTTTAAATTTAATTATAAAAATTAAACTTAAAATCTAGAATTTCGTTCAATTGTCAAGCGATGATAGGAATAACTTTCTAAGAAATCTTAATATTTGAGTTGTTAAGATTAAGGCATATTCAGTCTATTTTGATTAGGGGCGGTTGGGTTTTAATTTCCCTAGACAATTTATGTATCAAATATATGTTACTTACAAAGTCAGGTTAAGTTGAGGTGGGATGGGGGTGCCTGCGCACAAACATAGACTTCCGTTTTCAGCGTATATCACGGAGAGTTGAACATATATATCATATTCCAAGAAAATTTATATCATATTCCATTTTCTTGGAATCTGATATAAATTAAATTATGTGTATTTGGTTGTTTGTTGGTATATTGAAAGTAGGTCGAGTTAATAATCTGCATTAACCAGCATCCTGCTAATTGTATGAAGTTACCATAGAAAAAACTATAGGAATATAGTAAGAACATAAATGTACGTATTGTGAATCAGATCCAGAATTAGATCCATGGATTTTATCCTTTGCTACTGAGATAGAGAAAGCCACTTTGAAAATGGGGACCGTAGTAAAATGATCCGCAACTGCCTCAAGTATAATCTATACTATTGGACAGAAGTCTTGCCAATATGCGTGAAGAGCAGTGTCCAAGTAAAAGGAAATGTGAACAATGATACAATAGACTGTGCCGGTTACTGATGAAATCTCCTGACGAGTGGACCGAACGATTACAAAAACGTTCGTCTACAAATTGATTCTTTTCTTTTTCTCCATATCTATGATGATGCTTTAATAAAAGTGAAAAATGTTAGAGCGAGAAACGTTTCCTATTTATTTTTTATCTTCTAATTCTGCCAGATTCCGATACATATTTTATCTGTATTTGGTCTCAATTCGCACACACACACACACACACACACACACACACACACACACACACACACACACACACACACATATTATATATATTGGGTGAATCAAAATACTTTTACAAACTTTAGGGGCCGAGTTCCTCACACCAAAATCCATATGAAAATATGTCCAAAAATCCTTCACTTTTTGAGTTATATCTAAACAAAGTTTACGGTAGATGATGCAGTTGCCATGTAGACTATAGGTCATTCGTGTACACTTGTGAATAGTCTTTTTTCAACGTTTAACGCGTGTAATAGTGAGTTAACTGAGAAGAGTTCCACTTAACAATGACAGAATAATCCTACCGTGAACAGGCAATTATCATTTTTACATATGGCAGCGTGAATGGTAATGGACGCGAACCTGCACAGCTATATTGGATTGCCTTTTCAGTACAAAGGTAGCTGAGTCATACAAACTTTGCTGCTCTTTATCGTTGCGTCGCGTTGCTGAGAGAGGATCCATGGTACCAAAGTTTGTAATATTATTTTTGGATTGTATCTTGGATTGTACATTTGAAGAAATATCTTTATATGGATATGTGTCCCTGTTTTCGTATGTTCTACACATACAAAAACAAGGAGAAATATCCACTCACTCCAAAGCTTGTAAAAGTATTTTTGATACACTCTGTATATATAATCAAACATTTAATGTCAGATGCTTTTCTTGGAGTATGATATATAGTAAACTATTTGTGCTTGTTGTTGGTTCAAACAATTTCTGTCAAAACATTTTCTTGGAATATGATATAAATTAAACTATGTGATTTTGGTGTTGGCTGGTATATTGAAAATAGGTTGACTTAATAATATGCATTAAACTGGTCTACTAATTGCACCAAGTTACCCTAGAAAAACTATAGTAATTGTATAAGAACGTAATACATATAATTTAAATGTAACTATTGAGGATTAGATTCTGTGTTGGATCAATGGATTTTATCCTTATGCTATTGGATAGAACAGGACAACTGTTTCTTATTTTGAAAGAGAAACGTCATATATACTTACTGAAATTGATTAATAAATGTAATTGATTAATGCATACTAATGAAAATTTGTTGATTTTATACAAATAAAAGTTTGCTCCATAAAACAAGAAAGCTATTTAGAAATTTTAAATGATTATAGCTTTAATATTATTTCAATGATGGGTGCATATTATATGAAACCAAACCTATTTTAGATTAGGTTAATAGCATTTACATTAATAAAATATCCCTGCAATTAAAAAACTAAGCGCTGAAATGTAATTGATAAACATTTATCCAACATTGAGTACATTACCCTCAACTCAATTATTTTAAGAAATTTACACACCATTTTATAACTTTATTTCAAATGTTTATCCACGAAGAGGAAGCACACAAAACCATGTTTCCCCAATATAAAACATGCATTATAGTTATTGTTGATAGATATAAGACATAGGTTCTAATTGATAATTATGGACGTTTTCCATCTTTTTCAAGTAAATATAAAGATAAGGTATATATTTAAATGCAAAAGACTTATATTTTTTATGTGATTTCTTGTGTCACATATTATATCAAATGTGTCAAACATGATTCAGACCAACAAAAGGAATATCATAAGATAATTTGTTATTGTTTCTTATTGTTTGGACCAATAAAAGGAATATCATACAATTTGTTAGTGTTTCTAATTGTTTGGACCAACAAAAGGAATATCATATGATAATTTGTTATTGATTCTTATTATTTGGATGAATAAAAGGAATATCATAAGATTATTTGTTGTAGTTTCTTATTGGTTGGACCAATAAATTGAATACCATGAGATAATTTATTATTGTTTCTTATTGTTTGGACCAATAAATGGAATATCATAAGATAATTAGTTATTGTTTCTCATTGTCTGGACCAATTAAAGCAATATTATATGATAATTTGTTGTAGTTTCTTATTGTTTAGACCAATTAAAGCAATATTATATGATAATTTGTTGTAGTTTCTTATTGTTTGGACCAATAAAAGGAATATCATAAGATAATTTCTCATTGTTTCTTATTGTTTGGACCAATAAAAGGAATATCATATGATAATTTGTATTTTTTTCTTATTGTTTGTCCCAATAAATGGAATATCATAAGATAATTAGTTATTGTTTATCATTGCCTGGACCAATTAAAGGAATATTATATGATAATTTGTTGTAGCTTCTTATTGTTCGGACCAATAAAAGGAATATCATAACATGATTTGTTTTTGTTTCTTATTGTTTGGACCAATAAAATGAATATCATATGCTAATTTGTATTTTTTTCTTATTGTTTGGCCCAATAAATGGAATATCATGAAATAATTTGTTATTGTTTCTTATTGTTTGGACCAAGAAAAGGAATATCACAATATGATAATTTATTGTTTCTTACTGTGTGGACCAATAAAAGGAATATTATAATATAATTTGTTATTGTTTCTTATTGTTTTGACCAATAAAAGGACTATCATAAAATAATTTGTTATTGTTTTTTATTGTTTGGACCAATAAATGGAATATCATAAGATAATTTGTTATTGTTTGTTCTTGTTTCGATGAATAAAAGGAATGTCGTAAGATAATTTTTTATTGTCTCTTATTGATTGGGCCAATTAAAGGAATATTATAAGATAATTTGTTGTCGTTTCTTATTGTTTGGACCAATAAATTGAATACCATGAGATAATTTGTTAGTGATTGTTATTGTTTGGACCAATAAAAGGAATATCATATGGTAATTTGTTATTTTTTGTTATTGTTTGGACCAATAAAAGGAATATCATATGGTAATTTGTTATTTTTTGTTATTGTTTGGACCAATAAAAGGAATATCATCAGATAATTTGTTATTGTTTCTTATTGTTTGGACCAATAAATGCAATATTGTAATATAATTTGTTATTGCTTCTTATTTTTGGACCAACAAAAGCTATATCATCAGATAATTTTTTATTGTTTCTTACTGTTTGGATTAATGAAAGGTATATCAAGATAATTTGTTAGTGCTTGTTATTGTTTGGACCAATAAAATTAATATAACAATATGATAATTTTTTTCTTGCATCTTGTTCAGACCAATAAAAGCAATATCTTAATAAGATAATTTCTTATTGTTTCTTATTGCTAGGTTCAATAAAAGAAATATCACAATGTGATAATTGGTTATTTTTGCTTCTTTTTCAGACCAATAAAATGAATATCATAAGATAATTTCTTGCTGTTTCTTATTGTTTGGATCAATGAAAGGAATATCATAATAAGATAATTAATTATTGTTTGTTATTGCTAGGACCAATATCATAATAAGTTAATTTTTTTATTGTTTATTATTGGTAGCACCAATGAAAAAATATTGTAATAAGATAATTTGTTATTGTTTCATTTGAAATTATCTTATTATGATATCCCTTTTATTCATCTGAACAATATGTTCGAACTAATAAAAGGAATATAGGTACCTCAATGATCGCTAAAAAAGAGTATAACATGATGAAAAAGATGCCAAACTCGACGAAAACAAAATTTTATCGTCTAAATGTTCATGCTATTATTAAAGAGGAAAGATCAAAGTATTTTGGGGGTATTTTTTTACATTTTTTAATTGTTCCTAGCACGTCCGAAATTTTCGTTAAAAATCTTTTTTTTTGTCATCAAAACTGGCAGATAATCATCTTCAATCATTTTTTTTCCATTTTATAAAAAAATGAACATCTCACTTTGAAATTCTTTTAAAAATCAATTATTTTTTCAAAACTTATTTTAAGAAAATCAGAAATTATAATGCTTATTTAAAATATTTTGAACCTAGCTTAAGTAAGTTTCTGCGCCGAAAAGATGTAATTTGAAAATAAAATAAAGCAGGTCATAACCTTTCGCGTCACTTGACAGGTGACGAAAGACATTTTCATGACGTTTAGATAGCTTACGTGAGGATAATTCTTTCTACGGATGGAGAGAAGTGAAGTTATTTAGATTTAAGTGAACAAATTATTTACTTCGTTATTTTTAAGGAAAACTTTCAGCGCTCTAATTTTTTTCTTTGTACTTAGCTTTCACCTTTACGATGCTTTATGGAAAATATATTATAAAGAAATTAAAATAAGACTTAAGAGTGAGATTAAATTTCATATTTCATAAGAAAGGTATCTAATTATTTTATAGGTACCTTTCTTATGAAATTTTATCAGAATTTAATGTACATAAAATACTCTAATTTTATGTACATTTATTACATTTTACTGTGTTATCTGTATTTCCATTCATTTTATTATTAATTTTGATATTTCATTCATGGAAAAATGTCATAACTGAGATTAATATAAAAATAAGATCATATAAATATCATAAGATGATATTGATACTTGTAGGTACCCTTCTCAGTTGAAATTGAAAAATAAAATTAACTTCTCCACACGTGTTTCGCAAAAGTAAAGGCCTTAACAGCGGAGAACAATGCTTAACTCAAATAACGCAACTTAATTGTATTCTGGTTGGTCTCCCGTACTTTATAATTACAGTCCGATTATAAACACAAAATTACATTTCTTAATTACTGCGAATCTTCTGATTAGTTAAAATGATACAGTTTACAACGCGCTAAAAAGATCTATCTCATGAGGACACTTATGAAACCTGATGCGGATTTTAACTAATTTTATAATATTTTAACAACTTAAATGTAAAAATCTATTATAATTAAAGAAATAACAAATACTTGTATTAAAAATTCATTTTTCGTCGATAAATTTTTTTGCTTTCAGAAAATATTGTCCATATTCATAAAAACAACTAAAAGCAAATAAAAGTATTTGAAATTAAATAAAATCTTTGTTTTTGAGTTTTGTATGTTACAATTCAGAGCTGATTTTCAGGTAGAGGGGTTCAATTAAAAAACAAACAAACATGATTTGCATTCCTCAAAGCCTTTTAACTATTGTAATCACTAAACCCGATGTGATCGAATTTCTAGAGTTTTCATAAAATTAGTTATTGGGGGAGGGTTAATAAATATAAAAAAATATTTCTGCCATGACTTTAATAAGAAAAACATATTTATAATAATTTTCATCATCTATGAGTAGTTTCTGAAAGTTTCAATAAATTACGACAATTATTTTTATTTTTGCAAGATTTTCCAAATTAATGTGTGTCATACAAAAAAAAACGTGCTAAAAATTGTATATGTTATTTTAGTAGTTCCGGTGATGCAAAGAGAAACAAGGTTTTTTTAATCAAAAATTTTAAAAAATAATTAAAAAAAACTTTGGTCTTTCGTCTTCATAATCACATAAACATTTAGACGATAAAATTTTGTTTTCGTCAAGTTTAGCGTCTTTTTCATCATGCTATGTTCTCTTTTTTAGCGATTTCATGGAGGTATCTAAAGGAATATCATAATCAGATAATTTGTTATTTTTTCTTATTGTTAGGAGTAAAAAAATGGAATATAAGAACAATGGATCAAGTGTTACATGAAAACAGAAGCATGAGATTTGTGTAAATTAGACGCGATCAATCATTTAAAGTTTTCAATAATAAACACAACAAAGAATTAGAGAAATCCACTTTGACGGTAAGAAAAATATATTTCATGTTATCACAAAAAGAAATAAGGATTATCACCTTTTAGTTTGCGAAATATGTTTGGCTGAAATCCTTCAGTAATGGGAAAAACGAATGTGCGCGTTTAGACTGGTAATTTCATCAGTTTTATTTCTAGACTAAATGTATCTGAGGTGACAAGCTTGTCTTGAGATACAAATTTCAAGCAAACAAACGTTAAATTCTTTAATAAATTTGTAAGTCAAAAAACGAAGCATTTCAGTTTCAAGGTGGGATACATTTTTTTAAGTAGGATGAGAATTGTTCAATGATATATGTAAGTGGGATGAAACTCGTATAACTGTCCAGAAAGTAAGTATTATGTCAATAAAAGGAATCAAGCATGTTGGAGTTGTTACTTCTGTTGAGAGTGGCCAATTAATGAGCATATTTGCTGTTGTTTGTGTCAATGTTCCTTTTGTTTCACTTTGGCTTTTTCAGAAAGTCCATCATGAAACATTTATATAACCACAAAGAAACACCCCCCATTAGAATGTCTGACGCTCAACTTCTCGAGAGCTCCTCTTTGCGACTTCTCGGCCTCACATTGACTGCTGACCTGAGATGAAACAAATACATCAAGTCAATAGCTTCGTCCACCGCAAGGAAAGTTGGCTCGCTGTGCCGCGCCAGAAAATGTTTCTCGCCGGAGTCGATCCTTCAAATCTACAAATCAACCATTCGCCCTAGAGTATTGCTACCATATATAGTCTGGTGCCCCTTATGTTTGTCTCAAGATTCTTGATAAGATCCAGAGACGGATATGCAACGTAATTGGTCCTGATCTGGCATCTCGTCTGCAGTCGCTCTCTCACAGATATGCCGTCGCCTCCCTCTGTCTTTTTTACAAATACTTTCATGGTAACTGCTCCGATGAGCTGCTTTGGCTGGTTCCCAAACTTCATGAATTTAAGTGTTCTACTAGGCTGGCATCTCGCTCACACCTTTTCACCGTCGAAACTGTTAAATGTAACCGTCTCTTCTACGCCAATAGCTTAATGTCTCGCACCTCTCGCTTGTGGAACTCCCCTATTCCTGTTTCCCTGATAGCTATAATTTCCAACTATTCAAATGTAATGTCAATCGACGTCTCCAGATGCCCTGATCTATCCCTTATCCTTCTCTTCATCCTTTCCTCTATCACTCCTATTTTCTCTAGCTCCAACTCTCTCTAACCCCTTGCGTGCTAGTGGCTTCCTGCCTTGCTTGGGGTGAAACGCTTATAAAAAAAGAAATTAATACGAGATAGGCCATTTGGCTAAAATATCTGGATGCGTGACGGAAGAAATCTTTGTAGAATTCATCAAATCTTTTTGTGCAGCATGTGTTGTACAAAACAGTTCTCATTCTACTTGAAAACCGTTGATTTCACCCTGTAATTAAAATGTTTCGTTTTATGAAGGGATATAATATTCTATTTGTTTTCTTTTCCCGATGTCCCCATAAGTCGCAAGTCGAAACAATAGAAATGATCTCTACTTCAAAAACATATAGATGATAAGTAATCCTGGAAAATCAATTACAAGATATGACCTCCTTTCAATTGTAAAGGATAACACGCCCCGAACAGCTGTTTCTGCAAATATCACAAAAGGTTTTAAAGTCACATGAATTTTTCTTTGCAATCCTAATGACATTGATTTTTGCCTTATCCACAATGAAAAACAGACCAGAACCTCATTCTGTTAACCCAGGAGTTGACACGACGTCATAGCAGAACCCAGTGGCTGGAATTATATCTTTATTTATTGGGCAAGCTCGTCTACCTGATAACCAGCCTGGTTAAAGTCATTGGCCGCTATGAGTATTAATCAGCTGATATATGAAAGTCGGATGAAATTGGTATAATAACTGTCCTGAAACTTAGAAGTATTGTTAATGAAAGGAAGCAACCATGTTGAAGCTGATACTTCTGCTGAGTGTGGCAAAATAATAAGCTTCTGTGTTGTCGTCTGTGTCACTGATTCTTTTGTTTCATTTGTACCTTTTCAGAAAGTTTCTCATGGAGCATTTCATACAACATGGACCATTTGGCTAACGGATCTAATTCGTTACAGAAGAACTTTTTCTAGAATTCATCAAATATTTTTGTGGAGTATGTGTTGCACAAAACAGTTCTCATCCTACTTGAAAACCATTGATCTCTCCTTGTAAGCTTTTTTTATGAAGTGAAATAATGTTCTATTCTTTTTTCTTTCTGACTGTCCGCATAGATTACAACCGTTTTCTTTGGCTCATAGAAAACGAAAAAACAGGCGGAGGAAATGACGGTTGGTTATATGAAAATGCGTCAGGTTTTCATTGATAAAATCGATAGATATAATTAGAGAAGTACATTTTTATATGCTACACTCATGATTTCCCAGAAAGTTTCCAATGAAACATTTCATATGAGATGTGTAATTTGGATAACACATTTAAATGTTTGGCGGAAGAACCCTTTCTAAAATTCACTAAGGATTTTTATGTGGGTTGCACAATGAAAAAACTAGTACAATTCTTCTTCTTCTATATACCATGTCCCATCTGGACGTGGGCAATCATTACTCTTCACACTTTCCTGTCATTCGTAGCTTTTAGTATTTTTTCTTTTTGATATCTCTCCTAATTCCCGTTCTGACAACCATTTACACAAGCTAACCAGATAGGTTTGCTTTCTTCTTTCCCTTTGCCTTCAATTTTTCTTGTGAGTGTCAAATTTTCTAATTCCTCTTTTCTCAATATATATTCTGGAAACTTCAGCTGTCTCTTTCTGATGTTAATTATAAGTGTCTTTTTTGTTTCTATTTTCTCTAAAACTCGTCGTTGCTGACATGTTCAGTCCATGGCTTTTTCAGCGTTCTGTTGCTCCGAGTCATTGCAAAGGTTTAATAAGTCCGACGAGAAGACACATCCTTGTCTTACACCCCTTTCTATTTTTGTAGATGTACTGAAATCATTGTATGCAGGTTGTTTGCTCCCAGTACAAATTGTGGATTATTAGAATATCCTACTGAAGCTTACTCAGCAGTTCCAACGAAACTTTCATAAGCCTATTGCAAAATGGTCGTTGCATCAAAAGACACATAGATGAGTAATAATCTCACTCAGCCAACGTAGGAATAGGTCTCGACATGACATAATACCAGAATCCAGTAACACCAAATAAAATAGAATGCAAACAGGCTCATCTCATAGCTATTTTCTGACGTTCCTTGTCTAATGACAGTTTTAATTTTGATAGAAGTAATCTTGAATCCTCTGATATCCAAGAGCGGTGTAAAACAACCTGTAAGATTCTTTTATGCGTCCTATTACTTCAGGACGTTGATGATCATGGCTCTCCACAATTTCCTTCCCTTTGTAGCTTTTAATATATTTTGTCTTTTTGTTATCTCTCCTAAACCTTGTTGTGTCAGCCATTTACACAAGATCATCCTTCTTCTTCTATGTACCATATTAATTCAGGACGTTGGCTCTTCTTCTTCTTCTTCTTCTTCTTCTTCTTCTTCTTCTTCTTCTTCTTCTTCTTCTTCTTCTTCTTCTTCTTCTTCTTCTTCTTCTTCTTCTTCTTCTTCTTCTTCTTCTTCTTCTTCTTCTTCTTCTTCTTCTTCTTCTTCTTCTTCTTCTTCTTCTTCTTCTTCTTCTTCTTCTTCTTCTTCTTCTTCTTCTTCTTCTTCTTCTTCTTCTTCTTCTCTTTCTTCTTCTTCTTCTTCTTCTTCTTCTTCTTCTTCTTCTTCTTCTTCTTCTTCTTCTTCTTCTTCTTCTTCTTCTTCTTCTCTTCTTCTTCTTCTTCTTCTTCTTCTTCTTCTTCTTCTTCTTCTTCTTCTTCTTCTTCTTCTTCTTCTTCTTCTTCTT